>OY754311.1:44712415-45912415 GCA_963573325.1 Astragalus glycyphyllos
AATACGTTCGATGGAATAATTTCTTAATTAAGTGTATTGCCACACACTCAAGGATTAGGTCCACTTTTTACAGGTCAGTAGAATCTTTATTCTCAAAACCCCGATTCCAGTAATCATTTATTTAGTACCACCAAGGGTCGGGAACTGCTTTTTTAACACTTCTCGGGGGATTCCATCCGCAAACGCAAAGTTTATGGCTGACCGATATTGCACATCATCATTTAGCTATTGCAATTCTTTTTCTCATTGCTGGTCATATGTATCGAACTAACTTCGGTATTGGTCACATTATAAAAGATATTTTAGAAGCCCATGTTCCTCCCGGGGGTAGATTGGGGCGTGGACATAAGGGTCTTTATGACACAATCAATAATTCAATTCATTTTCAATTAGGCCTTGCTCTAGCCTTTTTAGGGGTCATTACTTCTTTGGTAGCTCAACACATGTACTCTTTACCTTCTTATGCGTTTATAGCACAAGACTTTACTACTCAAGCTGCGTTATATACTAATCATCAATACATTGCAGGATTGATTATGACAGGGGCGTTTGCTGATGGAGCTATATTTTTTTATAAGAGATTACAATCCCAAACAGAATGAGGATAATGTATTGGCAAGAATGTTAGAACACAAAGAAGCTATCATATCCCATTTAAGTTGGGCCAGCCTCTTTCGGGGCTTCCATACTTTGGGACTTTATGTCCATAATGATGTCATGCTTGCTTTTGGTACTCCGGAGAAACAAATCTTGATAGAACCTATATTTGCCCAATGGATACAATCTGCTCATGGTAAAACTTCATATGCCTTTGATGTACTTTTATCTTCAACAAATAGTCTGGCGCTCAATGCGGGGCGAAGCATATGGTTGTCTGGTTGGTTAAATGCTATTAATGAGAATAGTAATTCTCTATTCTTAACAATAGGTCCCGCAGACTTCTTGGTTCATCATGCTATTGCTTTTGGTTTACATACAACTACATTGATTTTAGTAAAAGGTGATTTGGATGCACGTGGTTGCAAGTTAATGCCGGATAAAAAGGATTTTGGTTATAGTTTTCCTTGCGATTGTCCAGGACGAGGTGGTACTTGTGATATTTCGGCTTGGGACACATTTTATTTGACAGTTTTCTGGATGTTAAATACCATTGGATGGGTTACTTTTTATTGGCATTGGAAGCACATTTAATTTTGAATGCAAATGTTAAATACCATTGGATGGGTTATCTTATACATTTTCGATTTCTACTAATACAACATCCACAAATCCCAATCACCAACTACCTGAGTTTCTACATGAAATGTGTTGCTCAATTCAATATGCATGCAACATATTAAATTACATGTCAAACACTATAGTTTCCTATGAAATTATACTGACCGATTATTCTCTACCACACCCCATGCATCGCACAGGTGAGCGTCCTGGTAAATATAAAAGGAGGGCTATGAATTGCAAAAATAGGAGGGAGCCGCAGACGTAAATTGAAGAAACAAAAAGTCGCACCCCACCTTAAGAAACGCGGACACAGAAGAGAGAAATTGGGTGTTAGTTCTTGACACCGTAAGAGAGTTTTGGAGCCGAAAATGGAGATTGAAGACATAGAGAAGGAATTTCTCAATATATCGGGCTATTCTTATCTCTGTAAAACCTTATTTTTATTTCATTGTTCTTAGGTGGATCTTATATAATTAGAGACCTTTTTATATTCTAGTTTAATGTTTAAATTCCTAATTTTATTTTAATTAATATTGTCCTATTGATTTAATCGCGTGCATACTTAAGATTGATCCCCCCTTTGCATGTTCATAATCAATTAGTTGATCAGCGACCGTACTGAAATTAATTGGTAGCCCTATAAGATAAGTGGGGATATAATTAATGCATGACCAAACTTTAATTTAGTCTTCCAATCATTCAGCCTTTTTGTTATTTATGTTTTTCTTGAATTTAAATTTTTGCATGACCAAATGGTTAATTTAGGAAAATGAATATTAATCGCGAATGACCAAACAAAATAATAGCTTTAGTAAATGGATTGGTAATTAAATAAAATAAAGGAATTCAGGTAGAATTAGATATAGGGGAATCGATGCTTGCAAGTGAAACTGTGACCCTAGACCTTTCTCCAATTTATTTCAACCTTGCATTTTAATATTTGTTATTTATTTCTTTTATTAATTTGTTTCCATCACAACTCAATTATTTTTTGGTTAAACAATAAATAATCTTGATTAGTCTAGTACTTGTTAATTAATCTCTGTGGAGACGATAACCTTTTATACCACTTCTGTGAAAGAGTACACTTGCTCTAAGTGTATTGTTAACGCAACATGGATCGTCGGAGCAAGGTGCTCGAGATGCAAAATTTCTTGAGGGGTAATGTAGAGGGGGGGGGGGGGGGGGGGGGGGGGGGGTGTGGATTTCAAATCTAGGGTTAGTTTTTCGATTAGAGGTCTAGATTCATCAGAAAAGAGGAGAGAAGTTTCGATTTTGGATTTCTAGATCTATTCGTTTTCTTCCATTTGTGTCAAAACATGGGTGATTCTTCTAGAGGAGAAGGAGAAGAATACAATGGCGATCTTGGTTGAGAGTATAGGGTGGTTGGATTGTACCGGGAAAGCTCAAGATGTAGCAGTTATGGTGGTTTTGGGCGAGGGGGAGTGAGAGACGAAAGGGAATAAACAAGAGGAAGGAAGAGAGAAGAGTGAGTAAACTATCACAATCATTGTATCAAGCACTCAGAGTGCACTTCATCTAACTTATTCAACCATTTTTTTAGACAAGACTAATATTATTTTATTCAACCATTTTATCAATGACATAACATGCTATTAACAATGTCAATACCATTTCAATCATGGAGTGCACTTCATCTTTAAAAAAACATGTTTACTATCCAAGTATTCATCCGTACACAATCACGGAGTTGTAAAAAAGTGTTTATCCCTAACCAATTCATCACATCGTCAAAAACGTTTACAAAAAAATGGTGCACTGACCTAGACTTGATGGTGAGGAGGAACGAAATACAAGGTGAGAATGAACTAGCAAGAGTGGCATGCGAACACAACAATGGAGCATGCGAACGCATTAATGAAGCACGCAAAAGCCGAAGCACAAGTGCGCGAGCCAATGAGAAGATCGGGGCAGTGTGATGAAGAGACACTATGGGCGAGAAGTAGTGGAGCTATGGCACTCGTGAGAGGAGGAGAGATAGAGAGAAGTTCGAGAGACAAAGTACGTCTATGCGTGAATGGAGAATGAAACTGTATACATAATTGTTTTTGTTAAAAAGACATTTATAGGTGGGTGTTCAAAACAATTGACTCCAATTGTGTAGTGAAATACACATTCGGAGTCGGTCGCTTGAGCACCAAACTCCAAATGTTTGAAGAAAGACATTTGGAGTCGGGTGTTCAAACACTCAACTACACTCGACTCCAAATGTAGCGAGAGAAGTTTCCAACCAAATTACAAAATTGTTACCATGTCCATATTTGGAGGTGTCCATTCACACAATTAATTCCAAATTGTGCTTTTTAAAGCTGATTTCGCACTAGTCTGACCTATTGTTTTGTCAAATATAAAAAGTAAAAATTAACTCAAATATATTGGTGTTTTTACTTTTGCTCCATTAGTATGTGAAGGTCATTAAATTTCAGTGGGGTCACAATTCACAAATATTCCTTTTGCTTTCTCTAATTAACATTAAGAAAAAACAGTCCTAGCTAGCCCTTACAAAATCCTCCCATGTTTTCATAAAAAAGAATTACTTAATCCTTAAGACTGTGCATGAATTTGTACTATCAAAGCTTTTTTGGTTAAGTTATTGAATCCCCCCTTCGGCGTGTTAGGCAAAAGGTGGATAATCCCACTAGGAATCTCTATGCTGCCACATGCAGGGTTCCTATTAATAATAGTGGATCCAAGAACACTTTTAAGGACTTGATTAGTTGCATGTGTCTTCATGTAACGCAAAACAAGAGGAAATAGAATACTATAGTCATTGGTGGGCAGCTCTAAATCTAATTGACAAGTGTATAATCTTGGTGGGAGCACACTTTTTTGGAGGAGCTTGGTTGTCTTTTCTCTTGGTATAAAATGCAAATAATGTAAAAAGAAGCATTAATTCCTTTTAATTTTCATGTGTGAAAGACTGAGTGGTGTTTATCTTCTTTTATTATTGGCAATTCGTAGAGTTTATCCAACTTCACCAGCTGTGGAATTCAGGTTATATAAGCCAAAAGAATGGTCCTTTCGTTTAACCGCCCTTTTAACTTCTCTAAAAAACGAACAATTTTGTCTAGATCACTCGTTAGAGGATATATTAATTAACCAATAAGAGTTAGTCCGAACTGTAATTAGGTTCAAATTCCAATCCAATGTCTCGAGTTTGAATTCTAGGTGTAGCAGTTAGAGAGAAGAAAATGATAAAGTCGAATACATGTGGTCAGTCAGCTCCCTAATGCAAATTAGTCACCTATATAGACGATAAATATTGTGCACCAATAACACGGTAACAAAAAGGATAACATTAATTGTCCCAGTGGTATAGCTCATGTTGTTGGAACTAGGGACATCTTTCGTCTACTCCCGGGTTCGAACCCGATATGTGACACTCCCAATACCCATTTCTCCTATATGTGGTCATTGTGTCAACCTCCTGAAGAAACATACATAAGAGCACATACATAAGTTGTTTTTATAATAAAATATTAAAAAAAATAAACTATCATTTTATACTTTATAAGCTATTTTCATAAGTTATCCTACAAACCTTAAAGAAATTAGCTAAAATTAACTTCTAAACATGTTATAAGTTTTTTTTATGAGATCTCCTAAAATAGTCTAATGAATACTTATACCATAGATAAACCTAGATAAGCTGATCCTTGATAGATTTTTTTTTGGTATAAATCAGGTACCCTCCGCGCGCAACTGTAGAGATTAATCCCTCAAGTCGGGATGACCACAATGAGCGGCAAAACTCTCCCCTCAAGAGATTTAACACTGCTTCCTGCCGAAAGTTGGATTCAAACCCAAAACATTAGTTTTAAAATGTGTTTTATTTTCTTAGTTCGCGTTGGGTATTAGATTTTTCTCTTGACCAAAATGTATCAATAGTTGTTGTATCAGTTTTTTTTTGTCTATTTAGATGAAATGACAATTAAACATCACACACACGCTATCAGTGCTCGCACTCAAATTCGAATCTAGGAATCGCCGTCTTCATGTCACTGAAATTGCCAAAGAAAACCAATCAAATAGTGAGGGACTTTATTTCTCTACAAAGAATATTCATTGTAAAAAGTAACAACTTATTCACCAGGTCATTTTCCAGTTGAAGAAAACACACTCTCCCAATCACAAAGTTTAATTAATCAAGGATATTCATTTATAATTAACCAGCTGACATGTGTTACGTACTCCACACATTAAAATATTGATTTGGTTATTATGTTAGGTATGCTTAGCCTATAAAATCTGGTCTGAGTCAGATGTTTTCCTTTATTTTCTAATCATAGAAAAACGAATCATTTTCCTACAAAGAAAAGAGATTCATCGCATTAGTACTCCCTGGCCGGTGACACCTGGCAGCTTCTCATTTGCTAACACGTACACAATGAACCTCTACCATAAAAAGAACTCTCACCGACCTTCACAATTTTTTATGCAAAGCTTCCTTTCTGCCCTAAATAAAAAAGTCACAAAAAACAAAGCTTAGTTGACATTATTAAACACAAAAGTTAGCAAATTATGACCATATGAAGTTATGACCCTCACTATATAAAACCTTTTGTTCTCCATTTGCTCCCACAAACAATCCACACAATTGTTTTAAGGATCCAAAGCAAAGAAAATTAATGGCTCAAAACTCTCAAACTACTCTCCCTTTACACTTAATTTTCTTCCTACTTACCCTTTTAATATTTGTTGGTTTTTCATGGTATTCAAACTATGAACCAATAATGGAAAGTATTATGGATCAAGTGAAGATGGTTCTAATGGTTTCTCCACTGCTTCTTCTACTAGTTGTTCACTTTCTTTCCAATTATGGAGATGGAGGAGTCTTGTCTTCTTTGATTCCTTTGCCAGAAAGAGATTCACTTCATAGAGCTGGTGGAACTCCTTGGGGTGTTGGCTTGTTTCTTGTGCTTCTTTTGTTCATGGTTTCTTATCAATCTTCCTTCCAAGAACGTTGGTTTCCTCTTCTTAGCAGATGAAAGGAGTTTGAGCTTATGAAACGACTTTGTTTGTAAATTGTAATGATTGTAAGAAAGTGAGTTCTCATGGTTTTTTTTTGACGAGATTTAACTTGCTTTGATGTTTTTAATTTTGATCTTGTTTTTGTTTGTAATTTGATGTAAGTCATGACTTAGTTTTTTTTGTCTTTATATGTTTTTTTTTTGTATCTAAGGTGTTTTATAAGGATTTGGTGAATTTAATTTTTTTTTGGTCAAGACCAAGGTATTTACCGCCGAACGCAGTGACTAATCCCCTCGCTGGATTGGAGGCACATCGAAGGGTGGGACAATTGGCCCAGGGATTTAAAGTTATCTAATTTGATAGCTTGTGTTCTGGTTTTTCATGTTTGGTTTGGTAAAACATGGTTTGACCGCAAATTTGTTTTGATTGACTATTAGTCTCGTTCTTATTAGGATACTCTTTTTCCTAGTGGCAGATCTAGGACTCGGGATCAAGGTGTTCAAAATTGTATCTTGGGTGCAAAATGCAAAATAATTAATAATGAGGATGTTAGTATTAATTCTATTGTTAGTATCTGGTTGTTAGTATTAATTCTATTGTTAACCGTATTAAATGTTTATCTTAGTGTTGGTTCATTTGTAGGGTGGGTAGTCAATCTAGTGCTAAAATTTCTACTTGGTGGCTTAACTCCATCTTGTGCCTAAACAATGTGTAATCCCCCTGTTGTTTGGGCTTGAGCACCTCTAGTGTTCCTTCATTGAAATATTGCTTATTGGAGAAAACAAAAATCAAACTTCGAGGACTAAACATATTTTAAGGGTATTCCACTAGATATGTCTAGTTCTAAACACGTGATTAGGAGGGTAAGCAAGACAGGTACATGGGAATCTAGATTTAGGGTTGGAACAACATTTGGAACAGTTTGGAACACAAAATTGGGATTCACGTCCTAGCCATGCCTGTGACGCTGCGGGCTATGTGCGAGGTGTTTATTGCGATGCAATTGTACCTTGACACGCTCACTTTCAAATTTGATATGTTTAAAGGTGAATGTTAATTCCATCGTGACACAACCAAATTTACACAAGGACTATCGTGACACAATATGTAGTCGAAAACATAATACTCCTTCACCCCACCATTTTCGTCACACCATTTGATTTCCCGTCTTCTTATTTATCTATACTTCCTCTCTCTAGAATTCCCTCTAAGTAGTAAGTATGATCTACATTTGCCTCATGTCTAGCCAGGGCCGGCCATTGGGCCGTGTAACCCATGCTACCGCACAGGGCTCAAGCCCAATATCACTTTTTTAGGGCCCCAAAAATATTATGTATGTGTATATACATATTTACAATTCGAACTACAATACTACCAAATCGGGACTGGTTTGTCGTTTTGTTACTTCGCTCTATGACTTATTGTGCGTGAGTTTGAACCCCTTTAGAGACATTTTAGTATTATAATTCCCTGTTCTAAAAATGGTGCTTGCTCCCATACCCATTTTATAATGGAGGGGTATCATACCTACATTATTTGTCCTAATTTAATTGGGCCATGTGTCAGCTATGCTCCATATCACCTCTAAAATATATTCTTCTAAATATACCCCAAAACTTTAGAGTAATTGTGTTAGAAGTCTTTTTAAAGTTTCATTCAAATTACACAAAAACCCAATTTGTTTCCAAAAATTATTTCCTCACACTTTTAGAATGAGAGACTCGTCTCTTTCAAATACAAGACTCTGTCATCGTATCTGTGACTAGGGTTCTCCACCGCCACGCCGCCGCGTCCGCCTTCACGTCGTGGTCTGGTCTCCTCATCCGATTTCTCTCTTCAGGTTATGGATTCCAGCCACGTGGCACTCGTGGTGTTGCTTCTCCGTTCAGAAGGGTTCGAACACTATGGCTGTGGTCGTAACCTTTCCATAGGTAAACATGGCTAAGATGCTTAAATTCACTGGAAATGATGATATTATCACCATTAAGGCTGATGATGGCAGCGATACTATTACATTCATGTTTGAAAGCCCTAATAAGTTTCTCTTTCACAAACGATTCTTAAATTTTGATTTTAATTTTCTAGTCTACTGTTGATTAACTTTTAGGGTTTAGTGTTTTACATTAATTATGTGTTTTGATTGTATTAAAATTAGAGAAAGAAAACAATGTGCATTCATATGAAGGGAATGAAGAAGGACTACCTAGCAGCAACATTGTTAAGTCACAATTTGCTAACAAGTGCAAAGGTGCAGAGGGCATATTATTGTGCAACAAGTACGTGGGAGCTATGAGAGGAACATTCTGTGGGAAGAATGACACTGGTGCCCTTGGCACTAACATTCTGCACATGCTGTGCACATGAGAGGAGGACGTGCCTTGGATTCCAAGAGCACAACAGATATTTTCATTTTGTCCTGTAGTACATTTTAGCTAGCTGTCATTTTATTTCTGTTATAGGAATCTAGATTTTTCCTAGCTAGTTTTTCTGTTATGCTTTAACCCTAATGTAGTACATGGTAGTCTACAACTTTCCTATAAAAGGTTGTACTGTTACATTGCTCATTATCATCAATGAATAATCATCTTTATTGATCAATTGCTTTCTTTCATTATGCATCTGTTACTTGCTTTTATATCATGCAATTTCGTTGTGCTTAAGATGGTATCAGAGCTATAGCTCTGATTACCCTACTCTTCATCTTCTTTTTCTTCCTTTTTTGTTCCTTGTTTTCTTTCATGGCTAAAGGATCTGGTGTTTCTGGTCATGGTACTGCAGATCCTCCCAAGGATCCTGCTGCAGAACAGACCAGTGTGTACTATGTACACCCCAGTGATGGTCCTTCTTCAGTTTCAGTTTCACCAGTTCTTAATGTTAATGGAACTCATTACCACACTTGGGGCTAGATCTATGAGAAGAGCTCTAGGTGCCAAGAACAAGTTTGATTTTTTGATGGAACTATAGATGTTCCAAATTCCTTTCATCCTTCTTATAAAGAATGGTGTAGATGCAACATGCTTGTCCATTCTTGGATCATGAATTCTGTTGCTGAGTCTATTGGACAATCTATTGTTTTCTTTAAAAATGTGATTGATGTGTTGAATGAGCTTAAAGAGAGGTTCTCTCAAGGAGATCTCATTAGGATTTCTGAGTTACAATGTGAGATCTACTCTTTAAAACAAGAATCATTGTCAGTCACTGAGTATTTTTCTGAATTGAAAGTCTTGTGGGAAGAGTTAGAGTCATATTTACCTGAGCCTCAATGTGGTTGTCCTAGAAAATGTGTTTGTACCACGGGTATAGCACTGTCACAAAAGCATCATCAGATGAGCAAAGCCATTCGTTTCCTTACTGGTTTGAATGACAATTTTGCTGTCATTAGGTCTCATATTTTGATAACAGAACCCTTACCAAAATTAAACAAAATATTCTCTATGGTTATCCAACACGAAAGGAAATTTTGTAGTACTGATGAGAGTAAGATTATTGTTGCTAATGTTGACACTAGGAAGAGTTTTGGTCGAGGCAAAGGTGGTCTTCAATGGAACAAAGGCCCTAGCAGAGTTTGCACTTTCTGTAACAGACTTGGGCATACTGTGGAAACATGGTATAAGAAGCATGACTTTCCACCAAATTGGCCAAGAAGTGCTTCTAATGTTTCTATTTCAAATGATGGAGGAGAAGAACAAAGAGAAGATGAAGACAGTAAGACTGTTGGGATCACCAAAGACCAGTATGACAAATTGGTGAATATGATACAAGGAGCTGCTCTTTCTAATGCCTCTCGCTCTTCTTCAAAGCCTGTTAATATGATTGGAAGGTCTTTTCCCACTCTTGAGCATCCTAGCACAGGTAGTATTTCTCTCATTTGCTCTTTAACATCAAGTCAATTAGGACTGTGGATCCTTGATTCTGGTTCTAGTGTGCATACTTGTTGTTCTCTCAAATATTTCAAAAGTTATGTTACTATAAAGCCAGTAAGTATTAGACTTCCAAAAGGTGAAAAGGTTTTTGCTACTATTAAAGGAGTTGTTGAGTTCTCTTCTAAGCTGTATATCATAGATGTGCTTTATATACCAGAGTTTTATTTAAATTTAATCTCTGTGCCTAGACTAATGGTAGATATGAAAGCTAGTGTTTTATTTGATATCCCTAAGTGTATCATACAGGATATGAGGACCAAGGAAAAGATTGGTTCGGGCATGATCTTTGAGGGGCTAGTGTATTTGGAAATACCAGAAGATGAAGTTGTTGCTGCTGCTGTTTTAACTACCACTGAGAGAGGCCCAAACACTTTAACAAAAACTGCCCTATGGCATTTTAGATTAGGACACCTTTCAAATCAAAGAATGAAATCAATGCTTAGTGATTTTCCCTCTATTCTTGTTGATGAGGGATCTGTGTGTGATATTTGTCACTATGCAAAACAAAAGAAATTGTCATTTCAGTTATGTACAAATAGAGCTTCAAAATGTTATGAGTTGATCCACTTTGATATATGGGGTCCTATTTCTGTTCCTTCTGTTCACGGTCGCAAATACTTCTTGACTGCCTTAGATGATCATAGTAGATACACTTGGATAATATTGTTAAAAACAAAAGGAGAAGTAAGTAATCATGTCAAGAACTTCATAAATACCATTGAAAAACAGTTTGATATCACTGTCAAGACCATTAGAACTGATAATGGTCCAGAATTTTTGTTGCCTGATTTCTATTCTAAGAAAGGCATAATTCACCAAACTTCATGTGTAGAGACTCCTGAACAAAATGGGAGAGTTGAAAGAAAACATCAACATGTTCTTAATGTAGGTAGAGCTCTTTTGTTTCAGTCAAAGCTACCTAAGCAATATTGGTCCTATGCTATTATTCATGCTACCTACATCATAAATAGAATTCCTAGTCCTATACTTCAAAATAAATCACCATATTTTCTTCAAAAGAATCTGTTACCTGATGTGGAGTCTTTAAAAGTCTTTGGATGTCTTTGCTATGCTTCCACTTTAAAAGTTCATAGGACAAAGCTTGACCCAAGGGCAAGAAAATGTGTTTTCTTAGGATATAAACCTGCTGTCAAGGGAAATGTTCTCTTAGACTTAAACAATAAAGAAATTTTCATCTCTAGAAATGTTGTTTTCCATGAACACATCCTACCATACACCAATTCTCAACCTTTGTCCAAATGGAGCTATTTTTCACCAAATTTATCTAAATTGACAGAAGCTGTACCTACTAATATAGCAGACATTGAGCCTGCAACTGTGACAGACACAGCTTCTGAGAATGATTCACAAAACAAACTCACCTCTCAACCATTCTCTCCCACACCTTCACAACATCCAGAAACTTCTCATATTCCCTCAGACACAGTACACAGCCCACATTCCTCAAAAGACCCTCTGCTCACTCAAACAGAACCTGATAATCAACCTATAACAGAACCTGCTACTCAACCTATTTTGAGAAAATCTACAAGAGAGAAGCAGCAGCCTGCTCATTTATCTGATTACACTTGCAATAGCTCCTCTCAAGTTCATGACAAATCAGTCTCTCCAGGTATTATGTATCCTATCTCTAGCTATCATTCATTTACTAATCTGTCTAGTGCTCAACAGAATTATTCTTTAGCTTTAAATTCTGTTATTGAACCACAATCTTATGAAGAAGCTTGTAAAAAAACTGTTGGAATGAGGCTATGGAGACTGAATTGGAAGCTTTAAAGAAGAATGATACTTGGAAGATTGTTGATTTGCCTCCAAATGTGAAACCTATTGGAAGCAAGTGGGTGTACAAAGTTAAACATAGAGCTGATGGAACAATAGAGAGGTATAAAGCTAGATTGGTTGCAAAAGGATACAATCAAATTGAGGGTTTGGATTTCTTTGACACTTTTAGTCCAGTTGCTAAACTCACCTCAGTTAGAATGTTGTTAGTAGTAGCCTCAATGCTCAATTGGAATCTTCATCAACTTGATGTGAATAATGCTTTCGTACATGGTGATCTTAAGGAACATGTCTATATGGAAATTCCCAAAGGTGTGCCTTGCAATCATAACACTCAGGTCTGCAAACTTCAAAAGTCCTTATATGGTCTTAAACAAGCTAGTAGACAGTGGTATGAGAAACTAACTACACTATTGCTCAGCCAGGGGTATAAGCAGTCTAGTTCTGACTATTCTCTCTTCACTTGTGCAACAGATGAGCAATTCACTGTATTGTTAGTTTATGTTGATGATGTCATTTTAGCAGGAAACTCAGTAAAAGAATTCGACACAATAAAAGGCATTTTGAATGATGCATTTAAAATAAAAGATCTTGGCCCTTTGAAATACTTCCATGGTCTTGAAGTAGCTCAATCCAAAGGAGGAATCACTATTAGTCAAAGAAAGTATTGCCTTGATCTCCTTCATGAGACAGGACAACTTGCTTCTAAACCATGTTCTACTCCCTTGGATCCAAATATGAAGATTAGCCAAGATTCTGGTGAAACCTTTTCTGATACAGGTCTCTATAGGAAACTGATTGGCAAGCTGTTGTATTTAACAAATACCAGACCTGACATTTCTTTTGCTGTGCAACAATTGAGTCAACATTTGAATAAACCTACTGTCACTCATTTCCAAACTGTGTGTAGGGTACTGAAATACTTGAAGGGAACAGCTAGAAGGGGTTTGTTCTATCCAAGAGATTCTATCCTACAAGTCTTTGGTTTCTCTGATGCTGATTGGGCAAATTGTGTAGATACTAGAAAATCTGTTTCTGGTTATTGTTTTTTTCTAGGATCATCACTCATATCATGGAGAACCAAGAAACAATAAACTGTCTCAAGATCATCTTCAGAAGCAGAATACAGGGCTCTATCTACAGCTACTTGTGAATTACAGTGGCTACTCTATTTGCTTGAAGAATTGAAAGTGCCATGTGACAGGCCACCAGTATTGTACTGTGATAATCAGAGTGCAATTCACATTGCAGCCAATCCTGTGTTCCATGAGAGAACTAAACACCGTGAGATTGATTGCCACTTTGTAAAGGAAAAGCTACAAAACGGTATGATGAAACTGCTGCCCATTTCATCAAAAGGACAACTTGCTGACTTCTTTACAAAAGCCTTAACACCAAGTTTGTTTGCTTCATTCATTTCCAAGCTTGGCATGATAAATATTTACCGTGGGCCAGCTTGTGAGGGGCTATTAAAATTAGAGAAAGCAAACAATGTGCATTCATATGAAGGGAATGAAGAATGACTACCTAGCAGCAACATTGTTGAGTCACAATTTGCTAATAAGTGCAAAGGTGCAAAGGGCATATTATTGTGCAACAAGTACGTGGGAGCTATGAGAGGAACATTCTGTGGGAAGAATGACACTGGTGCCCTTGGCACTAACATTCTGCACATGCTGTGCACATGAGAGGAGGACGTGCCTTGGATTCCAAGAGCACAACAGATATTTTCATTTTGTCCTGTAGTACAATTTAGCTAGCTGTCATTTTATTTCTGTTATAGGAATCTAGATTTTTCCTAGCTAGTTTTTCTATTATGCTTTAACCCTAATGTAGTACATGGTAGTCTACAACTTTCCTATAAAAGGTTGTACTGTTACATTGCTCATTATCATCAATGAATAATCATCTTTATTGATCAATTGCTTTCTTTCATTATGCATCTGTTACTTGCTTTTATATCATGCAATTTCGCTGTGCTTAAGAGATTGAGTATTTTGTTTCTGTGTAGTTGTGCATTGTCCTTTGCTGCGATTTGTTCTGTTTCAGAAGTTTACGCATTGTTCATAGCTACTTGACGTTCTTTGTTTGTTGTTAGAGAAGTTACTTTTTTGTTTCGAGAAAGAATTCTTTGAAATTGTTCCTGAGATTTTTGAATCTGGCTTAGGGGTTAACTAGTGGGTTTTTTTAACTAATGTATGATATTTATACCATGTTGATTTAGACCATGCGTTGATTAACTTTATGGTTCTTTTGTTTAATTATGGCTGGTTCTGGGATTTATAACATATTGAATTGTGTGAGTTCTGAAACGCAGGGCCCAAAAAGCAGTTGAAAACTTTTTATACATGCTTGTAATGAGAGTAAAAATCGAACCCACTAAAAACTGTGTAAATCGTGTGGAAGCTGGGAATGTTGTGGTCGATGATTCCGCAATGGTGGCAGAAGTTATGCAATCGTGCCTTTCTCCATTTCTTCTTTAAATTATAGGTTTAAATATTTGATCCCCTGCAAATATACCTATTTTCCATTTACTTATGTAAAAAAAAGTTTACGGTTACCCCTGCAAATATAAACAGTTTTCGGTTACCCCATTTGTTAGATTATGTAGTGTATAATGGGTATAAATCATGTACGGTTACCCCCTGCAAAATATAAGAAGTTTACGGTTATCCCCTGCACGGGGTAACTAGAAACACTTATTATTTGCAAGGTTGATTTTAAAACTTTTTTTTACAGGGAGTAAATGGAAAATTGGGATATTTGCGGGGATCAAATATTTAAGCCTAAATTATATCATATCAACCATAATGGAATCTATGAGATTTTATCAACATTTATATCAACCGTTCTTCTTTTATCTTTATCAACATTTCTTAATTATTTAATAAATTATTTACTACCCAAAATATGGATAAATTACCTAGTCTAAAAAAAATTAAAAACGAAATAAGAAATAAGTATTTATAAATTGTAATATATTCAATCAATTACAAAAAAAAAAATCTTTTAATACCAACACCGTTGGCCAGTGGCGGACCCAAGACCCTAGATCGGGGGTGCAAAAACAATTCATTATAAAATATGTTGGTTTATTGAATTGTTTAATTTTTTTCAAATATCGTTATTTAATTTACTAAAACTAAATAATCAAGTTATCTTACTCCAAATTTATTTAAGAGTAAATCGCCAAATTAGTCTCTTAGGGCATCTTTAATGGGGAGAGCTTATTTAGGTGAACTAAGTTAACTTTTGTGGGGCCAAACTTCCACATAGGATTTAAGAAACTCATAATTGACACAGATAGTTTTTACTCCAATGGTAGATGTTTATAAGAAATCACACATGACCCCACTTACTCATATTTTTATTTATATTTATCTTTAATCCCTCCATTTTAGCATCATTTTTGCTGATAGTGGGAGAGAGAAACTAAAAAAAGTAATTTTTAGCATCGACTCCTATATAGAGATCGGCTACTAATTTTTTTTGCAATCTCACTTCCACGTAGGATTACTACAATGCAGGGAGCTTATAGTTGTCGATGCTTATAAATGTTTTGTGGGTTAAGCAACTTGCAATAAAGTTGCTCAGTTTACCTACCATTACCTATTTAAGTCCTAAACTATAGGAAAATAATAAGTAGTCCGTAAAATTACTTACTAAAGTTTTATGAATAGTCTCTTACGGAGATTAATAAGAAAATTTATTAAAAATTGGGTGCAAATTTAAAGATACTAGTGCAAATTTAAAATTTCAAGGGGTTCAAAAAAAGTATATACTAGTACTAACATTTTTTCCAAGGGGTCCAACTGAACACCTGAATACAAGATAGGCCAGCCATTTGCAGTGGCTTAATCTACCTTGAGACACATGGTTGATCCGGTGCTCTTAGGTTTTGATTCCCACCGTGGATAAGCTCACTGTTTACGTAATTACTATAATTACGTCTTAAGACGTCACTAATCGGAGATCCAACAGTTAAGGTTGACTTAAATGCTATAAATAAGACAATGTACTTCCCAAGACTTAACTGTAATAATCAGGTCGATTTTCACAGTTGGATCTTTGATTTGTGACGTCCTACAACCTAATGATAGTAATTAGGCCAATCTTGACTGTTGGATCTCTGACTATTGATCCCCAAGACTTAACTATTGTAATTAGATCGATTTTCACCTTTGGATCTCTGATTCGTGACGTCCTAGGTCAATAACTTCTATAATTATGTCTTAGAACATCATAAATCAGAGACCCAATGATTAAGATTAACATAATTGCTATAAATAAGACAATGTACTTCACGATTTGGAGATCCAACGGCTACGGTCAACCTAATTACTATAAATAAGACTTTGTACTACACGAATTGGAGATCCAACAGTAAAGTTGACCCGACTGCTATAAATAAGACTCTGTACTTCACGAATCAGAGATCCAACGGCTAAGATAGACCTAACTAATACAACTAAGTCATTGTGATTCACGAACTATAGATCCAATAGTTAAGATTGACCTAATTCCTTTTTTTTTTGAACGTCACAATTTGGAGATCCAATAGTTAAAATTTATGTAAGTGTTATAGGTAAGACTCTGTACTTCAAGAATCGTAGATCCAACAGTTAAGATTGACCTAATTCCTATAATTATGTCTTAGGACGTCACAAAATGGAGATCCAGTAGTTAAGATAGACCTAATTGCTATAGGTAAGACTCTATACTTCACAAAACGGAGATACAACAGTTAAGGTTGACCTAGAAGCTATAGGTAAGACACTGTACTTCACAAATCGGAGATCCAACCGTTAAGATTGACCTAATTGCTATAGGTAATACTCTGTACTTCACGAATCGTAGATTTAACGGTTAAGCTCGACCTAACTGATGTATCTGTGATTTATGACGTCGTAAGACTTATTTATAGTAATTACGTCGAACTTAATCGTTGGGGCTCCGATCTGTCAAGTCTTAAGAACAAGATAAAAAGAGTAAATGGTCATTTTAGTCTATGTCAATTTCTTTATGGTAAAGTTAGTCCTTAATGTTTTTTAAGGACAAATTAGTTCTTGACATTTTCAAATAGCGGCAAGTTAGTCCCTCCATTAAATGTAAACTGAAGTATTAAATATGTTGGGAAGGGGTAAGAACAAGAAAGTAAATCAATGATTATTCCTAATAGCAACAAATGTTGTTTGTACAATGAATAAAAGCATGAGAATGTTCGTGTGAGCTGTCAAAGCCTCCAAGAAAGGACAATGGCAGGGCCGGCCCAATTTAACGGATGGGTAAAGCTCTTGCTTGAGGCCTCACCAAAAACAAAAGGCCTCACCCTAAAAAAGGCCTCATGTCAAAAATATATATTTAATATACCATGTAAATAACTAGAAATCTTCTTGTTCAGTTGGTAAAGTAGCGCCTAGTTTATTGTCACTCTTGCGTGTTCGATTCTACCAATATTCCATTTTATATTTATTAACTTGAATTTTTTACTCCTTATTACACTATTATATTTTAATCAAAAATAATTCTACGATTGAAATCTTGTTTGGTTCACCGTGAACAACTTTCTCTTTTGGTTACTATGAAATTGGTGTGCAGTTAGACATTAGGGTGGAATCCGATTTCAGTTACCATTCGGACCAACCCTAGTTAGTTTTATTTTAAAAAAAAATAAGAGTTAGAATGAATTAAAAACAAATGTGAGATATTTGCAAAAATAAAAAATAATGTGACAACAATCACTCTATTAATCTATTTATCTAAGTTCATCACCCGGCACCCATAATTGTCCATTTTAGTGAAAATCCCGCCCCCACATAATGCTAAATAGTTGAAACATGTACAAATTGAGCTTTTGATGTACGTCTTAGGTATTCGTATGGGGTGCTCATGTTGTTTTCTAATACATGTCATGTTTAATGGACCCATGCATATGTTGTTGTATGTAGATAAAGGTTGAGAATAATAGCCGATGACATGGGATCATGGTGGCGCCATGCATGTAGTAGGTGATCATGGGTGATGGGGTTGTGTATATTTGCACTAATTGAGTGGATTTACGAGATCCGTTTATTACTATGTATGGTTATTGCTGTACATCGATGCATGGAGCATGTCAACGTTGTACGATTGGAATCCAGGCAAAAAGGTTTGTTCCATATAAAGGAAGAATTATATGAATGTCGTAGCGTATGCTTCCTGCTTGCTAGGGGAATAATAGGCCGCGGATGTCAGGTACAATACTGCAGCCATATGTCATACTGATAAGCAAGAGTCAACTATATGTTGTATGAGACAAGTAATCATGTGATCCAAATGATAAAACGAATAAGGGTTTGGAGCACTTAATTTGATGATCCAGTAGTTGTGATGTGTGACAAACTGTGTAGGAACCTTGTATTTACATGTATATGACCCAGTTGATTAGCTATAAGGAAGCAAAATTTAATAACAGGACTACGGTTGAGGCAAGGATTTAAATGTTTTACATGACAGTTTTGAAAAATATTAACCACATATGGGACCAAAGTATTCTAAAAAACATAATGTGGCAAAGAGTTAATTATTTCTCATGAAGGAGTTGAAAAATAATAGCCACTTATGGGAGCAACAGATTGTAAACAGATATACGAGACCAAGCTAAACACCAGTATTTTTAGAACTGGGTTTCGTGTGCCAACAAACGATGTTGGATCAGTGACAAACATTTTGGTCAATCTCGTTACTTTGTTTGATATTATAGTGTGTGTTCAAAGAATGTTGTAGTAACCAAAACATGGTAACCATTTCGAGATTCGCTGATGAGGCCATGGGACACTTGAACAATGATGACAATGGTTGTGTTTCAATTATTAATTGGTAGTTTTCTATGTATAACTAGGCAACCACATAACTAGATAAGCCTATAGTTTCTTTAGCAGCTTCCAAGATAAAAAAAATGCGACGTTTTATTCGCATCAAGCATTAAATGCAACTGAGCCACTCACCCAGACAGCCATCATCAAAACCTGTTTGTTGGAATTATAATTTTTTTAAAGTTTCCACAGTAATTCGCACGCGGGAAAGCCAGACATCATTACACAGTTGATACCCAAGTTTGTAAAGATTGCTTCCAACTATAAGCATTCCCAATAGCAGTATAAATAGACACCCGTGGTTCACCAGTTTTACTCACAAACAATTGGTTTAAATTGATCAATAGTAGATAATAGATTTTTGGAGTGTGAGTGTTCTTTTCTTTAGTTTGTGTTCTTACTATAATAGCAAGTTAGAAGGTCACTTTTGAGCAACAATTTGAAAGGAGCCCATCATGGTTCCGTGGGCACCAGATTGTGCAAGTGTGAGACATCATTTTAGAAAGCACTGCATGTAGCCGTGTTATTTTATCTTGATAACAACCTAAGATATAGACTGCCAGTGGCTATTATTGGAAACAATATCACCACACCCTTGACATACAGTGCTTTCATTGTTATCATTGAGACAGAAAACGAAGGCGGATAGAAAACCTCTCCTAAATCTTTGGAGGAGAGGTTTTCTATCCGCCTTTACCAAGACCATTGGCTATCATTGAGACAGAAAACGAAGGCGGAAAAGCTGATGTTCAGCATGGTTCTCTTGCCTTTGGACTTCCTATTGATGAAAAGGATTATCAACTGCTTTATATGCATACACTAACTTGTGAAGATGCAATGAAGAATGTGTTGGTAAACAACTATGATAACTATGATATTTATTATAGTATTATAGCATGAGCTGCCAATTTAACTATATTATGTTGCATTTATTCTTAAGTTTATATTTGTGGCTATTTTTTGCGGACAAGCCCTTCCCCTCCATTAGTGTTCCGTGCGCTACCATTGAGAAGCTATGAGATCAAACTTATTGATGAATGTGACACGAACTGGGACTGTTTTCTGAATATAGAAACTGGCCGAAATGACTACTGTGCCTTGACTGGTGACTGGGCAAGATTTCGTACAAGGAAGTGCCTTAATGAGGGGGACAAAATCCTTTTGGCGGTTGATAAGGTCAAGTCTGAGGTTCTTTACTATCTGAAGAATTAAGTGTGGCTTTCGATGGACCATACCAATTTATGGAAGTGTTAGTTAGTTACTATGTTGTTTACCAAAATGTACCCGTGCTATATAGCATTGCATCAGTTTCATGTAAATTCTCTCTTTTAGCTATCCTTTTCAATCGTGGCTACATGGGGTCACTACATTATGTTATTGATATGTTGTAGAACTAGGTATGTCAACTAGGAGTGTACTGTATGCACACATATGTTCCTTAGGTTCATGGGATATTGGCACCGCGGCTCAATTAGGTACACACGGTTCCTATTTGTCTCACTAAAAATGTAACATAGATGTAGTCAATTAGACTACACTTTATAATTTATAATATGATGCAATCAGTTTAGTAATTTGCAAGGTGATCTAGTGCAATCGGCCAGGGAAACATCGTAATGTGTTTCTATATTACAAAATGCCCATCAAAATTCAATATCGTGTAGTGACCTTTAGAGTAGTTCAAATCATATTATTAAAAGCAAACATCAAGTGCGAAGTTGGTTACAAATTTATTTGTGTGTGCGTAAATTAATTACATGGCCATAGGGAAATTAGGATGATGTGGTTGGATATCAAGTTTTAACCGGCATTTTTATATATGTGATGGTGAACAGCAAGTCTGACTAAGAGTGTAAGTGCCATTGACACCTGACTGTAGCAGTGCATATACAAAAATATTTGCTAAATGAAAACAATATGGGACACGTTGCACTCTTAAAGGGATGGTATTTCGTGAAATAAAACTTGGAACATGTAATTTGGATCTTTTCTAAGCAATCAATAATATTATTGGAAATAGTATGAACTCTTGCAATGATAAAGTAAAATGCCCAAATCAGAAATAGCAAGAGCCTTTTCCACATTGGTCAAATGCTCCTGTTTGCTTTTGCCTTTGCAAGGAGGCTTAATATTTCAACAATTTTTCCAAGGTTGATTCAGATTGAGATAGCAGTGCTAGTTTGTTGCTAGGCTTGATGCCTTCTATGAGCTATTTGTGAGTTGAATCAAGAGGGGCACTTGTGAAGAAACCAACGCCTCAGTTTCCTCTCTGATATATTTGATAGTGGAGCTATATCCTTTGTTTATGAATTGTTTCTTAGGTGTCCTGAGAGTGGAAGTGATGATAAGAAAAATGTTTTTACCAACAAGTTAATAGTTTTGATTTTTTGCCAATGTATTTTCGGCATCTTTCATTGTTTTTCTTTTGCTTTAATGCATCTTTCTATTGTTCATGTCAAGCTAGAAGTGTTGTGAATAACTTCTAGCTTGCGGGGGACTATTAGATATAAGATAGTTGGTAGTTATAAGTGTGTTAGATAGTTAGTAGTTATAAGTGAGTTTGTTATTGGTATATGCCTATAAATAGGCTTCATGTAATCAATTTAGAAACAACTCTTATCATTTTGTATCAATTCACTTTGATGAATATTAGAGTCTCATAATCTTTTCTCTCTTACCTTCCATGGATGCCATATTCTTCAATAAGGTATATCATGTCATTAAATTTAATATAAGATATAAATTACATGGTAAGCTAACCAACGGGCTTAGTAGAAACAGTGGAACATTGTTATCAACATAATTTTATTTATTTTAGTGTTTTTATTATTCAATTATATTTGTAGATCTAACATTGACCGATGAAGAGTTGCAAAACTATTGGTTGGCAGACATTGATATTATCTTGCAAGCACATAACAAGCGTCTGACTGATTTTACTACCATGCCCAAATTTCATCATGAGTTAAATGAAGATCAACCGAACAGGCTAATTTTTGATGAACTAAATTATGATCGGATTCAACTGGCAAGTGAAATCTTTCAGTTGACCTCTTCAACCACGGTGGAGCAAAGTGCTATATTTGATAAAATTGTGGGAAGAGTCGAAGTCAACAAACCAGGTTTATTCTTTCTTAGTGGTTTCGGTGGTTCCGAGAAGACATATATATGGCGTGCGGTTGCGGCTTATTTTAGATCCAAGGGTGATATTGTCTTAACCGTGACGTCAAGTGGTATAGCTTCTTTGTTAATTCTGGGTGGTCGAACAGCGCATTCCAGGTTTGCTATTCCAATTATTGTGAACGAAGACTCAACATGCAATATTGCACAAGGAAATCCGTTGGATGAGTTGATTATAAGGGCTAAATTAATAATTTGGGATGAGGCACCAATGATGCATAGACATGCGTTTAAGGCAGTTGATCGCACTCTTCGAGACATTCTACGGTTGCAACCTAATGGAAATCGAGGGTTACCTTTGGGGGTAAAATTGTTGTTTTGGGGGGGGGTGTGGATTTTCGACAAATTCTTCCAGTCATACCAAAAGGGGCGAGGCCCATTATTGTTAACTCAGCAATTAACTCTTCATATCTATGGAATCATTCTGAAGTTATGACACTACATACAAACATGAAGCTACTGACTGGTGATTCTGAAGGTGATAGAGCACAAAAGAAACTTTTTGTTGATTGGACTCTAGAAGTTGGGGATGGATCTATTGGGGAAATGACTGATGATGATATTAAACTTCCAATTCCAGATGACATTATCTTACATACATCGGCTGACCCAATTGAAGCAATTGTTAATTCAACATATCCTTTTTTCCTTGAGTCTTTGACGGATTTAACGCGTACTACCAAAATAGAGCAATCTTAGCACCAAAGAATGATATTGTCAATTACATCAATAAATATATGGCAGCTAAACTTGATAGGGAAGAACGTACTTAACTCAGCATAGATTCTCCTCATTCCGATCTCATGCAATGTGATCGTGCTGACAATGTACACTCTGTTGAATTCTTGAACACAATGTCATCGCTCGGGCTGCCAAGTCATGAGTTAAAGCTCGAGGTAGGTGTTCCAGTTATGTTGAGAAATGTTGACCAAATTGCAGGGCTATGTAATGGCGCACGATTAATGATCACTCGCCATGGTAGATACGTCCTTGAAGGCAAAGTTATATCGGGTCGCAACATCGGTTTCAAAGTTTATATACCTCGATTATTTCTTACATAGTCTGACTTGCGAATCCCATTCAAGTTTCAGAGGAGGCAATTTCCGATTGGAATATCCTTTGCCATGACAATTAACAAAAGTCAGGAACAGTCTTTAAAGCATGTGGGTGTGTATCTACCGAGCCTCGTGTTCTCGCATGGTCAACTGTACGTTGCTTTATCTAGGGTAACGTCAAAACAAGGGTTACAAGTTTTGATTACACACAATGAAGATGATTCACGATCTAATACCTCAAATGTTGGGTACCACAATGTCATACCCTAATTTTGTCCGCCTAGGTTTAAAACCCTAATTTTCCGCAAAAAAATAAATAAATTGAGAAGTGTAGTTTTATTTTGAAGAGTGAAGAGCATTGTGCATGCATTTTTGGGTTTTAAAAGTCATTCTAGGGCTTTTAAATTCATTGTTAGAGTGGAAATGCATTTGTTGTTAAAAAACAAGGTTTTTAGGGCAAAAGGGTATTTTGGTCATTGTCAAAAATAAGATAATTTCTCATCAAGAATCATTGTGCAATTTTAGAGAAATTATTTGAAGCAAGACACCCTTGGTCATATATTTTTTGCGCATACATGCACGCAATTGCATAAAAATTCAAATTCAAAAAAGGCATCAAAAAGGAATATTCTACAAAAAGTTCCAAGATGTGATTTTTATGACATTTTTTTGTCATGGTGATCTCATAAAATGGCATATTCCTAAGGTTCCTAGTATGTGGCCTAAATTGGGTGTATTTTTGTACAATTATCCTAAGAAGAATAATCAAAAATGAAGGGATAATGGAATGGTCATATAATAGTACAATAGTACAAGATGACAACTAGCAAAACTTGGTCACCAAGGACCCCTCCCAATGTGTGTCGCCTATCCCTCTCATTCCCTCTCATATTTTCATTTTTTTGACCTCAATCCATGTGTGATTCAATCCTCACCCTCCATTCAAATTTTAGATGCAATCCTAGGGTGAGATGAGATGCACAATAACCTAACTACCCTTAAACCTAATTGCTTTCTATATATACCCTATTAACCTCACCTCACAAAAAATGGGAAAAACTTTTGGCCTCATTTTCACTCACACAACCCTAGCACACAACTCCCTCTCCTAATCCCCTCTCTTGGCCGAAATCATACCACCTTCTTCCTCCATCAATTCTTCACTTCTCCTTCACCAAATCACCATTTTCTCACCTCATTTCCATTCCTACTTCATATATCTTCCTTCTCTCCTAATTTAATTCAAGCTTGCATCATCAAAGGGCATTTTTAAGCAAGCATTTCGTGGGTTTCATTGAAGTTTGGTGAAGATTCAAGTTGATTTGTGGTCTTGTTCTTCATATTAGTCATTCCTTAGCTTGGATTTGAGGTAAACTTCTTAAAACCTAGCATCATCTTCAACTTTCTTGCATCAAAATGTAGATATCATGTTTCTAATTTTGCATCCTACCATATTCATGCATTTTAGTGTTGTTATATTGTTGATTTGTTGATTGTTGTTGGTGAGAGGTGTCTCAAGCATTTTGACAAATACTGTGGGAGGTTTGGGTGCTTGAGATGCTTCTCACCCTTGAATAAATTGTGATTTATGTTGTTTTCACTATGATCTTGCATTTTGTTGAATAAAATGATGTGATGCTTCGGAAATCATGATTAGAATTAGGGTTTGTTAATTTTCTTGTGAAATGGGTTTGCAATTGTGATCAAAACGTTTTCTCAAGTTATTTTGACGTTAATAGATGGTATCTTGCTTGCAAGTCATTGTTATGTTGATGATTGGCAAGAGGACTCACACTTGTGTCTTTGTGCACTTCACTTTAAGTGTTGAGGATTGCCTAAGATGATTCAACACAACCTTGTGCTTTGATTGTAAACTTTGGTTTGCTTGTTAGTAACTTGTTTGCAAAGTTATTCTATGTTGAGGATTGGCAAGAGGACTCTCACTTGTGCCTAGTGCACTTCACTTTAAGTGATGAGGATTGCCTAAGATGATTCAATTTTCTTTGTGCAATTCTTGCTTGAAAATGCAAATGCTAGTTTTCTAACTTGATTAATCAATTTTGGTTACAAAAATGACTTGTTAATGCCCTCTTTTGGTCACTTTTGGTCTTGCAAATGTGATGTTCTTTCTAGGTCAATGTTATGCTTTAATGTTGATGATTTGGTAAAAGGACTAGACACTTATGCACTTGTGCATTGTCTCAAGCGTCAAGGATTACTAAAAGGGATTCAACCTTGTGCTTTATCTTGTGTTGACACCTAATTGAATTGAACTTTTGTATGATCTCTTTGTGTGCCTATTGTTGATCTTACATATGCATGCCATTAGATGTTGATGACTAAGTGTCATTCTTGTGCTCAAATGTTGTAATTGGTAATGTTTATGCTTATGCTTACATTGTTGATTGCTTTGCTTGCAATTTGTTAAATGTTGCACTTTGGTTCTTGACTTGGAAATTGATTGAATGTTCTACTTTCTTTTCCTTTTGGATGCCACGCCATCCCAACAAACCTTTTGTGACCAATGTCACCCTCAAACTCCCTTCTCCTCTCTTCAAATCAATCATTTTCAAAACTTTTCCAAAACTTCAAAACCATGTTGCATACAAAAAACAACTTGTTACTCGTTAGTAACGTTCCAACTTCAAAACATTGTTTTTGCATTTACATAATCATTGATAAACAACTTCACTTCTTCTCAAAACAATTCCAAACTATTTTTCACAAATCAAACTTTGTTGAGGATAATGCGAAGCCTTTGCTTGCACGATTGTCAACAATGGGGTGCTAGTGGTGATCACTTGGAGTCTTTGCTCAATTGATTATCATGAACACTCATTTTTCAAAAGAACTCTCATTTCACAAATTAAAAAACTTTGTTGAGGACAATGCGAAGCCTTTGCTTGCACGATCGTCAATAATGGGATGCTAGTGGTGATCACTCGAAACCTTTGTTGTTTGATCACTGTGAACATTCAATTTTCACAATTAAACAACTAAAAAATAAAAATCTTTTCTCGACAACCGAGAACTACGTAAGCTTTGAATTCTCCATCGCACTGGGAGATACGTAGGAGCGGGTCACATTCCCGTCAAGCACGACAAATGAAAACCATTTTCTTTTCAAAAAAAACAAACCCTTTTCCAAAACAAGGCAATTTCTAAAAACAAAACAATTTTCGAAAACAAGAACTACGTTGCTTTGATTCCCTCCCCAGGATACGTAGGCACGGTGCCCTCCCGTCAAGCGCAAAAGATTAAATTTTCCTTAAGTTTTTCCATAAAGTAAGGAGAGATAAAGAGAGATAAAAACAAAGCATTTCTTAAATCAACCTTTTAAATCTCACGTCAAATCGAGGTTCCCTTTCAGTAGAAAGGATGTGTGGGGTGCTTGTACCTTCCCCATGCATAACCGACCCCCGAACTCAAATCTCGTGGTTCCAAGGACCATTGTCTTTCAAGAAAGGTTTTTTTCAATGTTTTACCTCCAAAAAAATATTGGTGGCGACTCCAATTCATGTTGTGCGAAGAGAAATCCCTCCAAAGGATTTTTCGGGGTGCAACACACAAGGTATTTGTGAAATAAAGTTTTAGCATGATGACAACTATGCTTTATTATTACTCTTATCCAACATCTTGCGCAGTAAGCATTTAACTACTTAATAACTAATGGGAACAAATTCATGCAATGCTGAGTGCGCAATAGAAGTATGGCAAAAGTTTGCTACCTTGACCCAAGTTTTACCTATCAATGAGTCAATTTCTGTACATAAATAAAGAAACTTCAATTCATTCGTGTGTGTGTGTGTGTGTGTGTATATATATATATATATATGCATACATCCCACCTGAATCAAACACACAGTACAGAGGCAAATTTCTACAACAAATATATATGAACTAATAATTATCATTACCTTTAGACAATTTAGTTCATAACATAAGTAATCAACAACGGGTGCACGCCATTTTTAACTAATTATACATTCTGCAAGACCGAGACCAGCAAACATTGGGTTCAAACATTGTACATAAGCCCAGTCAAACATAACGCAACAAAGTTTTGCCATACATACTAAAATACATACCAATCAAAAGTAATAATATACCAGCATCCAAAAGGGTGAACTTAAAGTCCACATATCAAAATACTTAATAACTAGGGCACCATATCTTTCAACGAGTAAACTCATTAACAACCGAGTTACAGTCGCTTGGGCAGCCACCACCTTCATTTGGCTTCGATTTTGAGGTACTGGATCTTCTCATCACCTGCTTGGCTTTATAGCTTCTACTGCAACAAGAGCGCTTTCCATCACCATCTGGTGCATCCTTGTGCTGGTTATCATCAGATAGTTTATCATCATCAGTGTCTGCCTCAGATGCCAGACTGTCGGAACCTGCAAACGGTCCATGCACAACAAAATATCGAGATGTAACGGGGACAAACAACTTGAACTTTCCCCTTGACTTGTATGTGAGACAGCCAATAGCATATTCACTATATCTGTAAAGCCTGCAAATGAAGTCAGCATTGGTTAACATGTATGGCTGACCATCATCGTCAGTTTTGAACTTGGCAGGTATTTGGGTCCCAAATTTGTTTTCAAGAGTCATCTGAAATGGCAACTTCCTGGAATACCTCTGGCAGAAACATTGGGGAATCTCCACTCGATTCTAAACCAAGAGAGATCAATGAACAATTAATGGTTTCATCATAGATAGCAATTCATGTAAATAGAAAACAACGTTTGTGTTCAAAGTGTTACCGTAGTACGTTGAAAAATAGTGAGAAACACTTTTGAACCCTTGCTTTTCCTAAACAAGCAAATAATAGCCAAATCAATATGTGGGCAATAAACACATACGAACCATTTTAGATAAAGTCCCACTTCCATCTTATGCAGATTATTTAGTTTCCAACAACATCATTAAACAACATATAATCGATTGAACAAATCTATCTATAAAAATAAACACAGATACTGCAACCTAATAATAGCGAAACTTACATAAACATAAGAAAACACACTGTAGTTATATGTTTTCGGAAAAGTGTAAGCATCCAACACTCATAAACAAAAAAAACTCAAAATTTTACTCAAACATAGTGTGTCATCATCCATTTATAACCAGATCATTAGTTAAAAACAAAAACATTGTTTAGGACAATCGTGAACTAATCACTATACTAAACGATAAAAACAAAATCTCTTATTTTCAACGACTATGGATGATATTTAGGGAAAATTTTCAATTTTTTTTGGAAATAACTTCATGCATGGACCATCGATCACACTAAGACATAATATTGCACTTTCATAAACAAGATCCTGTTATTTTTCAAGAAAGAACGATAATATTCTACTTTCAACTATCTATGTAATTTAGAGTTCGTTTTTTCGAACATTTCTTATTTTCTAGATTCTTATACAGATATCACAAACAGTAACGTGATACAGACCTCAGTTTTTTGCTCGCAGGTCTTCTTTCGGATTTCAACCACTATAGTGATAAGCTCCTCTCAGGTGTGTAAATAGGGCAACTCTCTCTACACGAAGGTGAAATGAAAGGACGTCATAATTCCACACGCTGTCACCATCATGCACCACTCTCTCTTTTAATACAATCTTTTTTATGTGTTATGCCCTTTTCCAATGTTGCTTTTGCCGAAAAAATAACCGGTTAATATTTTGCACCATTAATTTATTAATTAAATTGGGATTGCGAAAAAATCGAACGGTTTCTAAACAGTATCAATAATCGAACGGTGTATAGAGGGTATATGGTGAATGATGGCAACCGAGTAAAATGCTTTTAGTCAAAACTTTATTTATTGAAACTATGGTCAACAACATAGACATTATAGTTTGTTAAAAATAACATAGCCATTACATTATCAGATCACGACCCCAAATGTTGTTTCAAATTTCTATCATTAGTTTTTTTCACAAATCATATGAACCTAATCGAATAATAGTGTGTAACATAATCTATTGTAGCATATATAATGTTTATTTGTTCCTTTGTCTACAACCAATTTTTTACACATGCTATTCATTTTTTCCTAACCTCATTTCAGGTCAATTTGTTTCACAAAATTTTCATAACAAAGGATGATATCTGGTGTTATGCTATGATATAGTTCAACCGCTGAACCAAAAGCATTCCAAATCAACCAGAAGCATTCATTTGTTCAGCGGGGAAATAGGATAGACACTACAAAAAAACCAATCGAACAAAGCAATGCAACCTCTGAATTAAATTCAGTCCAAACATGTCAAAATTCCTTTTTCCTTTGTACCACAAGACCATGCGTATGACACCATTTGTGGTAGCACTCCATTTATGATGACCTGCGTCGTACATATACCATATCAGAAAGTCGATACTTTGCAAGCTAAATACTATGCAGGAGTAATATTCCAATATACTCCAATAAACAAATGTTGGTGTTAGCGGTTGTCGAAGAGAAACAATTTGTTGTACACTATCCCTATTTAACATCCCTTCCACCGCGTCTTTCATACATACTTCCAACAAACACAACTGATCAAAAAAAGTTTCAACAATCGTGTTTTTTCAAACGCAGGTACCCTCAACGATGGAGAATGGAGACTTCATGTGTATGATTAAGGTCTTAAGGTTATTTTTATTTAATTATTTTTCAACCTATTTCAATATTCTTTATCGCCGTTATCTACCTATTCATTCCGAACTTTACTTCATGACTTGTACGCAGCGACAAATCACTTTGCGTACGACCTTCTATGATACTTTTGCAAACCTTTTCCCATCAAGTGTATTTGTAGAAGACAAGAATGGAAATATCTATGAAGGCACCCTTGGCTTAACATCTCGTGATATACCATACCTTGAGACTAACACTTATGATATATGATCAGCCTCTGATTACAAGTATGGCGCTATGATTTTACTTTCTGATGATGTGGCAACATTCAGTTGGACTCCCCTTTGATCAGTGCCACGTGTCACGTGTGTATTGGCCAGAATTGAGATTCTGTTTAAACGGTTGGTTATGAAACGGGTTTGGCGCCAACTCGTTTTTTAAACTAGTTTATATAGGATTTGCAACTAATTTCGTAAAACACACTGTAATCATCTTTGGGATTGAGAGACGAGTGTAAACACAAAAATCTAGGGTTCTGGGAAGTGAGGGGGATTCATTGAATTGGGAATTATTCACAATCTTGTAATTGGCTTCGAAATTGATCAATGCAACAAGAACTAAGTTGTTGCTTAGTTCCCCAAATGTAAGTATCAATTTATACTGAACTGGGTAAACAAATACTGGTGTTCTGTGTCTTTAATTTCGTTCAATTTTGTCAATTCGCGTTTATCCCCAATTCTGCAGAATTAGGGTTCATAAATCAATTCGATTGATTTCGTGTTTTTGGGCTTAATTGATTTGTTAATTAGGTTTCGTCTTGTGTGCGATTAAGTTCTGTGATTGGTAATTGCAAAGATTTGCACGAATTCAGTAGCGTCGTTAAAGAAAGAAGCAGCTCCATGGAAATGGCAAAGTATAACATTGAGAAATTCAGTGGCAAGAACGACTTTGGTTTATGGAAGATGAAGATGCGTGCAATGCTTGTTCAACAGGGACTTGAAGATGCACTTGAAGGAGAAGATAAACTACCTGAATCTCTATCTGCAAAAGAAAGGAAGGACATGATGAATAAAGCATATAGTGCAATCATTCTTTGCTTGGGTGACAAAGTTCTCAAGGAAATATCCAAAGAGAAATCCGCTACTGCTATTTGACTGAAACTTGAGAGTCTTTACATGACCAAGTCTTTAGCAAATAGAGTCTACCTCAAACAAAGATTGTATACCTTCAAGATGCAAGAAGGCACATCAGTTGGAGACCATATAGATGAGTTTAACAAACTGATACAGGATCTTGAGAATATTGATGTGAAGGTTGATGATGAAGACCAGGCACTCCTGCTAATCAGATCCTTGAACAGTTCTTATGACATTTTAGCTGATACCCTCATATATGGGAGGGAATCAATATCACTTGAGGAAGTTCAATCTGCCTTAATGTCTAAAGAACTCTCCAAGAGAAAGGAGGTGAAAGAAAATGACCAAAGTGAGAGTCTTATGGTCAGAGGCAGAAGTGAGAAGAAGGAAGGAAAGGGAAAGAATAGGAATAAATCAAAATCTAAACCTAAACACAATAGATGCTATATTTGCAATAAGGATGGACATTACAAGAAAAACTGTCCTGACAAAAGAAATGGAAAGAAAAGCAACTCTGATGATTCAAGAGATGCTTCCATTGCATCTGATGGGTATGACCGCTGTGAGCTCCTATCTGTAGATGGAGACAACTGTGAAATTCTTGGCAAGGAAAAATGTGATGAACCTAATGATGAATGGTGTGAAGCATTGGTTTGCTGATGATGATGAGAGAGTTGAATGAAACTCTACTGCATCAACATCTGGTGATAATGATTGGATCCTTGATTCAGGATGTTCCTATCATATGTGCCCTAGAAGGGAGTGGTTTGAGGATTACAAGCCATTCAAAGGAGGAAAGGTGATGATGGGGAACAACAAGGCATGTGAAGTAATTGGCATAGGCTTTGTCAAACTATTACTGAGTGATGGTACAGTGAAGAGATTGACTAATGTGAGACATGTTCCTGATCTAAAGAGATCATTGATATCACTAGGAACACTTGAAGCTGTTGGCTTCAGTTTCAAAGGTGAAGACTCAAATTTGAAAATTATGAAGGGCTCAAGAATAGTAATGAAGGGCACAAGGAAGAAGAACAACTTGTATGCCTTGATGGGAAGCACTGTGACAGGTGAAACTAATGTTGTAAGCTCTCAAGAGAACAAGACACTCATTTGGCATCAAAGACTAGGCCATATGAGTGAGAAAGGCTTGAAGGAACTTGACAAGCAGGGCCTACTGTGTGGAGACAGAATCACTCAACTTGGATTCTGTGAACATTGTGTATTTGGCAAACAAACAAGAGTCAAATTCACAAATGGGATACACAAGACAGAAGAAAAGCTTGGATACATTCACTCAGATTTGTGGGGGCCATCCAAGACACTAACTCATGGTGGAAAGAGGTATTTCATAACTTTCACTGATGATTTTAGTAGGAAAGTTTGGATATACTTGTTAAAAACAAAAGATGAAGCATTTCAAACTTTTGTTGATTGGAAAAAGAGAGTTGAGACTCAATGTGGCTTGAAAGTCAAAGCTGTAAGAACTGACAATGGCCTGGAATACTGTAATGAAGAATTCAACAGGTTTTGCAAAGACAATGGAATCTATAGGAATCTTACAGTTAGAGGCACACCTCAACAGAATGGATTAGCTGAAAGGCTAAATAGAACTTTGTTAGAAAAGGTTAGATGCATGCTCTCATGTTCTAAGCTACCAAAAAGTTTTTGGGGAGAAGCAGTGAGCACAACATGTTACTTGGTGAATAGAAGCCCTTCCACTACTCTAAGCTTCAAAACTCCACAAGAGATATGGACAGGCAAGGCACCAAATCTCAACAATCTCAGAGTATTTGGGTGTCCTGCATACTTTCATGTGAATGAAGGAAAGTTGGAACCAAGGTCAAAGAAAGGCTTGTTTATGGGATATCCTGATGGAGTGAAGGGTTATAGAATATGGTCAATTGATGAGAAGAAAGGCATCATAAGTAAAGATGTAATCTTTCAAGAATCAATGATGGCAAATGGTGAGGAAACCAGTGAAGTGCTTGAGCCAAGAGAACAAGGTAAAGAGTTCCAAATTGAGGTGGAGTTGAGCCACAAGGCAAGCAATAATGATCCTGTTGAGGATCAAGTTGAGAATCAAGTTGAAGAAGATATTACAAGTTCTGAGTCAGACACCAGTGAACCAGAAAGTGAATATCTTCTGTGTAGGGATAGAGAGAGAAGGCAGATAAGGCCACCAAAGAAATATGGGCATGAAGCAGCAACTGCTTATGCACTTAACACTGCTGAAAATCTCATAAATGAAGAGCCAAGTAGCTACCAGGAAGCAATGGCTAGTCATCATCACAGAGAATGGGTTGAGGCCATGAAGGAAGAAATCAATGCTCTACACAAGAATAAGACTTGGGAATTGGTGAAGAAACCTCCTGGCACAAAGCTAGTAGGTTGCAAGTGGATATACAAAAGAAAGGAAGGCATAACAGACAAGGATCCACCTAGATTCAAAGCTAGGTTAGTGGGAAAGGGGTATACTCACAGGGAAGGGATAGATTACACAGAAATATTCTCTCCAGTGGTCAAGCATAGCTCAATTAGATTCCTATTGTCTCTAGTTGTGCACTTTAACCTACAGTTAGAACAACTAGATGTAAAAACAACTTTTCTACATGGTGTTCTAGAAGAGAAGATATACATGTCACAACCTAAGGGATTTGAAGAGAAAGGGAAGGAAGATCAAGTATGTTTGCTGAAGAAATCTCTCTATGGCTTGAAGCAATCACCAAGACAGTGGTACAAGAGATTTGATACCTATATGATGGATATCAAGTTTAACAGAAGCAACAGTGACAGTTGTGTATATTACAAGAAATTGGATGATAGGAGGTACATCTACTTATTACTCTATGTAGATGATATGCTCATAGCTTGCAAGAGTAACTCTGAGATTACTAAACTCAAATTGCTACTAAACAAGGAATTTGATATGAAGGATCTAGGAAAAGCAAGAAAGATACTGGGAATGGAAATAAGCAGAGAAGAAAATAAGCATGGCTTGGGTGTGACACAAGAGAACTATGCAAGGAAGGTACGTAACAGGTTCAATATGATAGACTCAAAGCCTACTAAGATACCTCTAGCTGCTCATTTCAACTGTCACAAGAGAATTGTCCTTCAACAGAGGCAGAAAAGAAGAAGATGCAAGAGAATTGTCCTTATGCTAGTGCAGTAGGAAGTCTCATGTATGCCATGGTGTGCACTAGGCCAGACCTTGCCTATGCACTTAGTCTTGTCAGCAGATATCTCTCAAATCCTAGCCAAGAGCACTGGTCTGCTATTAAGTATGTTATGAGATACTTAAATGGAACCACAAACATTGGTCTCCAATACCATGAAGGGGTTCATAATTCTGGTGGAGTTGAGGGATTTGTGGATTCTGATTTTGCAGGAGATCGAGATAAGAGGAGGTCACTAACTGGTTATGTGTTTACCTTGTTTGGAAACACAGTGAGTTGGAAAGCTTCACTCCAACATGTGGTGGCTCTATCCACCACTGAAGCATAGTACATTGGGGTAACAGAAGCAGTGAAAGAAGCCTTATGGCTAAAGGGATTGGTGAATGAACTTGGGATTGAACAAGAGAGTGTCAATGTGTATTGTGATAACCAAAGTGCAATACATTTAAGTAAGAATCATGCCTATCATGAAATGACAAAGCACATTGATACTAGGCTACATTGGATCAAGGACATCGTATCCAAAGGCACTATGAAGATTCAGAAGGTTCACACTTCACAAAATCCAGTAGATTTCATAACCAAGGTTGTTCCATTAAGCAAATTCAAGCATTGCTTGAATTTATTGAACATTGGTTGATTTCAAGGAACATTTGAACTAGGAGCAGGCATTGTTCTTGTTGTAGAAGTTAGAAGTTTTGCCATGGTGGGGATTGATGATGTGGCAACATTCAGTTGGACTCCCCTTTGATCTGTGCCACGTGTCACGTGCGTATTAGCCAGAATTGAAATTCTGTTTAAACGGTTGGTTATGAAACGGGTTTGGCACCAACTCGTTTTTTGAACTAGTTTATATAGGATTTGCAACTGATTTCGTAAAAACACATTGTAATCATCTTTGGGATTGAGAGACGAGTGTAAACACGGGAATCTAGGGTTCTGGGAAGTGAGGGGGATTCATTGAATTGGGAATTATTCACAATCTTGTAATTGGCTTTGAAATTGATCAATGCAACAAGAACTATGTTGTTGCTTAGTTCCCCAGATGTAAGTATCAATTGATACTGAACTGGGTGAACAAATAAAAACAAATATTGGTGCTCTGTGTCTTTAATTCCGTTCAATTTTATCAATTCGCGTTTATCCCCAATTCTGCAGAATTAGGGTTCATAAATCAATTCGATTGATTTCGTATTTTTGGGCTTAATTGATTTGTCAATTAGGTTTCATCTTGTGTGTGATTAAGTTCTGTGATTGGTAATTGCAAAGATTTGCACGAATTCATAGCTTCAATCTTAACACTTTCATATCCATCCAATGGGATTTTTAAAATATCAGAACCACCTTCTTCTTATTTTGTTCTCGAGCCCGTTGATGATAATGGACACGACAATATTGATTCCGATGAGGAAGGCCATTATAATGGACCAAGTAGCCCAACAGCTACTTTAGGCAACGGTGATAAGCAAGGAACGTATAGTGGATCAATTGGGGAGGGCACTCTAGGGGACGAAACAACTAATGATGATAAAGTGCTTTATATGACAACTCCGCTTAACTTGAATCAGCAAATTGTTCAGAACAATATGGGCAACAACAATGTTCCACATCAACAACACATTGGGCAAATCCAAGGAGATCCACAGGTACAAGTTAATGGCAACATCGTTCATTCAGATGATGGTGAATCACAACACGAGATTAGTATTGATGGCGCACCCACACCCGATAACGATGATGAGGAGGAGGTTAAAAACGCTTATTGATTGAAATTCATTTCCATGCCCATGTTTAGTTTTATCTATGCCTTATTCACTAATGTAATTATGTTAACCAACTCAAGTATGCTCTATTCAGAAACGTATTTGCTAGCACAGCATTATTGTAATGTGTACTACCATCTTTAGGATAGCCATGGTGGAAGTTTATGTTGTTGTATTTGTTTTAAGTTATTATCAGTACTTCTTCGCATCATTTACTTAACTGATTTCTATATCAGCGGTGATTCTAATTACTATCTTAAAGATTGGAAATCAAAGGTTTACTATGAGATCCAATATCCTTTAGATGACATAGTAACCATTTAACTCCTTAACAATTAATGGCTACATATATCCGTAATACTAATTCAGCATCAAGTCGTATCCGCTCAGGCCCGTGCAGAGCACGAGTGTGTGTCCTAGTTTAATATATGGTTGAATGTAATTGTGCTGGAGGATGCAACGTAGGTTACGGTGTCGGGTTTGTTTTGTTTTTATTATTTAGGAGCTTGCAATGCCAATGTCCAAGCTTATTGTTTTTCGTTTTTTGTTCGTTGCGTATTTGTTAACCTTTATACATTATGAGCAATGCTTATCTTCTTTTTGGCCTCATCTTAACTCTTCTTTCTCGGGGTCTAGTAACACGAAGGAGAAAAATGTTGCAGATAACTCATTTTTATAATTTCTAATTATAGCTTGTGATATAATTTTAGCTTCTTTTTCTCTAATATTTGCTTTTCTAACATGAACATCTTGTGGCCCTGACAGCAGGCTCAACATTTACTACTCCTTTAAGATAATTATCTCAATATGTTAACCAAGATGAAGAAAAAACAAATGAAATTCAATAATCAAACATCTTATATTGATAACAAAATGCCATAAACTAGAATTAGAATCACAAACAAATGTCATGAACAAAGACAGTGATATGCATTTGGAAACACCATTCTAATAGCTTTTTTCAATGATTTATCTCAATCAGTAACCACACCCACTGGATGTTTCCCATATATCACTTCTAAAAACACTTCTAAAACTCACTCGCATGTCTCCTTTGATTCATCAAAAACCAGAGAACATCCAAAAAATTTAGTTCCACCATGATGGTTGTACCCACAAAATATAACAAGGGGCTTGTTATACTTATTCTTCTTATAAGTAGTGTCAAATGCCACCACGTCACCAAAACATTCGTAGTCAATCCGACTCGTTAAATCTGACCAAAATAAGTTATCCATATTTCCATTAGATGTGGTGGTGAACTTTGCATAAAACATAGGGTCATTATCAGCTTTGGCCTGCAAATAGCTCAAAGCAGCAAAAGCATCTCCACCCTCAACTCTAGCCCTTTTTAGACTATCAATGTTGTTATATAGGTCCTTCTTGAAAAATCCTAGATATTTATGAGCACCTTTTTCACTCATCATAAAACCCAATATATGACAAGTTTTAATACCATGCGAATGCAAGCCATCAGCAAGTGCTTTATCAACTTCACGCATGCGACGATAGTTAGGAATAAAATGGACATATTCTGTTGGAGTTAACTCGTGATTATGAGACGACTCAAATGCAGAAACTCTCCAATTCCTATTTTGACAATTGTAAGTTACTCGCAACCTTGCTTTACATAAAGTGCGAGTCATTGGCCTTGGATTTTTACATTTGTCCAATTGCAACAAATATTACTGATGTCTAGTACCCTCTTTGCTGCAAACTAACTGACGCATGACTATAGTCCCATTAACATCCTCTTTCATATCATCTTTTCTTACACCAAATCCACAACATTTTCCATACATTTCATAAAAACCAATAGCTTCTTCGACTGATTCAAATTCCATACTTCTTATTTCTTCGTCTGTCAACTCGGTTATTACTTTGTGGCAATCAGTGTCCTCTTTTTCTTCCTCACTATTAGGCACACCATTGCCAGCATCATCAATATCTCTATCATTATCCAAGTTGGTCTTTTTTTCCCCCACTATTTGAACCCATTTTAAAAATACATATGAAATGCACAACCAAACTAAATCAATCTCAAATATAGTAGGAAAAGCAAGAGGCCAGACCAATGACCAATGTGAGTGACAGGTTTTCCGTCACTAGTTCATGAGCAGCTAAATTTAAATTTGAAAGAAATGACTATATGTAGGAATGAAGAAATAAAGTTGGAACCCATAATCCTTATCTATTTTTGCGGAGTTTTTAGAAAAATATACCGAAGAAATTACCGGGTTGAGTCGCGGACTAGGTCGCGGCACTGCTCAAGGTGCAAGCAGACTATCAACCACGCCGTCCCCAGGATAAAACAGCCTAGTACGATTATCACTGCACAGTGTATAATCGCTCTAGAAATACACCTCAATATGATCCGTAGATCACTCTGAATTATGATCCGTAGATCACTCTAAAAGAATGGCTCGTAGGCAGGAGTAGAAAGGAAGAAATTTTGAGAGAGGAGAGAGAGAGCTTGAGGTGTGATTTAACGTCAAGCGGTGTGAAGAATGAACTGAGGGAGGAGCCTATTTATAGGCGTCTAACCGGCTTGCTGCGCAAGTCTTGTTGGATAAGGACGGAGCTGCTTGCGCTCCAAGTAGCTCCCGTTCAACGAATCTGTACACAACGGTTAGTTCATCGTATCCGGACGGTTCAACGAATCTGGACACACAACGCACCAAAAATAAAGTAATACTTAATTATTTTCGTAAAAATTTTATTTACACCTCACAAACCAAGCCCAAGCCCGGCCCGGCCGAGCCGGTCGGACAGACGGCGGCGGCGGCGCGCGCGTGTGTGGTGGTCAGATGGTGTGTGTGCTTGCCCGTTTACAAAACTGGGTACCCTTTGGGCCCCAACCCAAAGGTGTGAAGTCACCACTTATAAGCACTCTTCAAGTGCCTAGTCCAAGCAATGTGGGACTTTTTAATTCACAACCCATGTTCCAACAATCCCCCACTTGAATTTAAAAGGAAGTTTCAGAATTTGCGTCAAACGCCTCTATAGGATTGTGCATAAGCAGAGGTGTCATACGACTTGAACCTTGCATAGCAGTTAAGATTTAGATTCAACAAGAGTGACTCGTAGTCTTGAACTCTATCTCTAATCGTCAAAACCACACACAACCCTTTCAATAGGTGTATTCTCAAATGCCCGTGCTTTTATGGCCATGCACGTCTATTCCAGTTTAGTGAACGCTCTAGGAATTTTTGCCCAAAATTCCATAGGAAGCGGCCCCCACTTCCACATTCACAAAGGTGAGTCTATCAAGAGTACTCCTGTAGCTAGGTACTCCACTCCACATAGAGTATAGATCTCATTAAGAGTTTCTATTATCTCAGCCTACTTCGCTTCAGGACTCATGCTTCTTTTCTTTCAATAGCATGTTCATCTCCTACCACTTCACAACTTGTTATTACCCATTGAACCTAATTCTTGGGATCTCCAGTCTTTTAGGTCGGGTTACCATCGTGAGTGACTCATGTTTCTAAAGGCAGTAGTCTCATCTTCTGAGATGTATTGTTGACTTTCTCTCTGGCTAATCCTTTCGTCAAAGGATCGGCTAAGTTCTGATCTATGCGTACATGATCCACTCTCACAGCTCCTTTTGACATTAACTCTCTAACTGTGCCGTGCTTACGACGTATTTGTCGTCTCTTACCGTTGTAGTAACGATTCTCTATTTTTGCAATAGCCGCGGTACTATCGCAGTGGATCAACACAACTGGCATCGGTTTTTCCCATAAGGGAATCTCTGCTAGTAGGCATCTTAACCAACTAGCTTCTTCACTGGCTGTGGCCAGTGCTATCATTTCAGACTCCATAGTGGACTGAGCCAATATGGTCTGTTTCTTTGATTTCCAGGAGACAGCACCACCGGCTATACTGAATATATAGCCGCTAGTAGCTTTGGAATCATCAGATAGAGTATTCCAATCAGCATCACTGTACCCTTCAAGTACAGCTGGAAATCTCTGATAGTGTAATCCAAGATTCATGGTCCTTTTCAGGTATCTCATGACTCTTTCAATAGCATGCCAATGCTTTATACTAGGTCGACTAGTAAACATGCACAACAATCCCACAACATAGGCAATGTCGGGTCTAGTACAATCAGTGGCATACCTTAGACTGCCAATGATGCTCGCGTATTCCATTTGTCTTACACTGTCACCAGTGTTCTTAAAGAGCTTGACACTCGGATCATATGGTGAACACGCAGGTTTACAATCAAAGTAATTATATTTCTTTAAGATCTTCTCAATGTAATGAGATTGATCCAAAGAAATTCCTTTCTCGGACCTAGTGATCTTAATGCCAAGCATCACACTGGCTTCTCCGAGGTCTTTCATATCAAAGTTGTTGCACAACAATGATTTCACTTTATCAATAGCATGAATGTTTGATCCAAATATGAGTAGGTCGTCTACATAGAGACATATGATAGTGCAAATGTCATTCTCGGTTTTGTAATAAATTCATTTGTCACTTTCATTCACTTTAAAACCATTCGATATGATCAAATTATCAAACTTCTCGTGCCATTGCTTAGGAGCTTGTTTTAGACCATACAGAGACTTATCCAACTTGCATTGCCCATGAACTACAAACCCTTCAGGTTGCTCCATATAGATTTCTTCTTCTAGTTCGCCATTTAAAAAAGTAGTTTTTACATCCATTTGGTGTACTTCTAAGTTATAAATAGCGGCCACCGAAATTAGTACCCTTATAGATGTAATTCTTGTAACGGGAGAGTATGTGTCGAAGAAATCTATATTCTCTCTTTGTCTAAAACCTTTGGCTACAAGGCGAGCCTTGTATTTATCAACAGTGCCATTAGGTTTTAGTTTCTTTTTCAAGATCCATTTACAACCAATGGGTTTGCAACCAGGAGGCAAGTCCACTAAGTGCATGTCTTGTTAGACTCTAGAGAATCCATCTCATCATTTATGGCTTCTTGCCACAAATCAGCATCCAATGAAGACAGAGAGCTTCTTGAAGGCTCGTAGGATCCTCCTCTAATGTATAGATCTCATAGTCAGGTCCATAGTCTTTAGCAACACGTGCTCTCTTACCTCTTCGGGGCTCTATTTCCCTTTCTTTGTTGTTTTTCAACGTTCCTAGGCACAGAAACCTGACCAGTTCTGGTGCCCCCACTATTTCTTGATTTAAAAGGAAATTCACTTTCATAGAAGTCAACATCATTTGACTCTATCATCACTTTTGCATTAAGGTCATAAAACCTGTATGCTTTGCTATTTACTGCATAACCAATGAATACACATTCATAGGCTCTACTGGCAAGCTTGACTCTTTTAGGGTCTGGGATCCTTACATAGGCTAGACAGCCCCATGTTCGAAAATAAGACACATTTGGTTGTCTTTTCTTTATTATTTCATAAGGAGAAATTTTATTCCTAGACTTAGGAACTCTGTTTAGTACATAACATACAGTTAGTAAAATTTCCCCCCACCAGTGAGTTGCAACTCCAGAGTTGAGCATAATGGCAACCGTCAATTCAGTAAGGGTTCTATTTTTTTCTTTCTGCTTTACCATTCATTTCAGGTGAATATGGTGCAGTCGTTTCATGTATGATCCCATTCAACTTATAAAAGTCATTAAATAATTGGAAATCATACTCAGTTCCTCTATCACTTCGAAAACGCTTTATCTTTTTCTCAAATTGATTTTCAATTTCTTTTAGAAAGATTTTGAACATGTCAAGCGCTTCACTTTTATTTTGCATAAGATATACAAAGGTATAGTCTGAGCAATCGTCAATAAAAGTGATAAAATAGCGTTTACCATTTCTGGTCAACGTTCCGTCTAGTTCGCAAATATCAGAGTGTATCAAATCTAACGGCTCTGATTCTCTTATAACAGATTTGTGTGACGCTTTCGTAATTTTGGCTTGACTACAAAATTCGCATTTATGAAAATCATTTAACAATACTTTTGGAATTAATCCTAAATTGCTCATATTCGAAATAACGCGCTTATTAACATGACATAAACGAGAGTGCCAAATATTAAAATCACACAACGTATAAGCAGAAGGAAAAACTTTATTAATTTCAACATTCAATTTGAACATGCCATCAGTGGCGTACCGTTTCCCAACAAAAATCCCATTTTTAGTCAAGGTATACAAATCCCCTTCAATAGTCTGAGTAAACCCTGCCTTATTCAGAAGGAAGCCTGAAACCAGATTCTTCCTTATCTCTGGAGTGTGCATCACGTCCTTCAAGATTAGAGTCTTTCCAGAGGTGAACTTCAGCTCAACATCTCCAATACCTGCAACAATAGTGGTGTGAGCATCGCCCAACAACACTTTCTTATCCTCAACTGCCTTGTATGTTTTAAACATAGCACGGTTATTGCATACGTGGCGAGAGGATCCAGTATCATTCCACCAGTCATCAGATCCACCAACCATGTTGATTTCAGTGATCATAGCAGTGAAATGCTCTTCAGTCAGGTTAGCCTGCGGAGCAGGGCTTGGCCCGTTCCTACACTTGCGTGCCATATGACCTGGTCTCCCACATTTGAAACAAACGAAGGGAGCAGCATAATTCTTAGGTGGTGGTGGTGGTGGAGTCTTAGCATTTGGGACCTTTTGAGGGTTCCCCTTCTTGTTGTTGCGGTTCTTTTGAATCTGGTTACGGTTCTGATTCTTGAAAGGTTTGCCAGTTGGCTTCAGAACCGCTCCTGGTTTCTTGTTTGGAAGAAACAATACATCTTCTTTCTGATCTTGCTTCCGAGATTCCTCCTCAATCCGGAGTCGAGTAATCAAACTTTCCAAAGAGAATTCTTTAGTCTTGTGCCTGAGAGAATTCTTGAATTCCTTCCAGGCAGGAGGAAGTTTGTCAATAATAACAGCTACTTGAAATTGTTCATCTAAGGCCATGCCTTCAGAGATAATTTCATGAGCTATTTTCTGTAACTCATGTGACTGAGTCTCTACAGATTTTTCCTCTGTCATCTTGTAGTTGAGGTAGCGGCTCACAGCATATTTTTTAGTACCTGCTTCCTCAGTGTCATATTTCTTTTTCAGAGCATTCCAGACTTCTTTGGCGGACTTGCAGGTGCTGTAATAATCATAAAGATCATCACTTAGTCCATTGAGAATGAAATTCTTACAAAGATAGTCATGCTCCTTCCAAAGTAGTATTTCTTTGGCTGTTTTAATTCGTACTTCCTGTTCAGCAGTTTCGTCTTCCACTGGAATCTCATCGGTCAAGACATTAGCAACTTTCTTCATAGTCAGGAAAAATTCCATCTTTTGTTGCCAACGCTTGAAATGAGATCCCTCAAACAGAAAAGGCTTGTTGTAGTCAGAAACATTGGGTCCAGTAATCTCTTCGGTAGTCAAGGTTGATTTCGCAAATATCTGACCGAGCGGCACTTCAGGGCTACTCTTAGATCGTCTCACCTAACAAGCACTTCAGGGCTACGCTAAACCTCTTAAAATTGTTTTTGCGGAGTTTTTAGAAAAATATACCGAAGAAATTATCGGGTTGAGTCGCGGGCTAGGTCGCTCTCTTTAAGACGTTTCGCGGCACTGCTCAAGGTGCAAGCAGACTATCAACCACGCCGTCCCTAGGATAAAACAGCCCAGTACGATTATCACTGCACAGTGTATAATCGCTCTAGAAATACACCTCAATATGATCCGTAGATCACTCTGAATTATGATCCGTAGATCGCTCTAAAAGAATGGCTCGTAGGCCGGAGTAGAAAGGAAGAAATTTCGAGAGAGGAGAGAGAGAGCTTGAGGTGTGATTTAACGTCAAGCGGTGTGAAGAATGAACTGAGGGAGGGGCCTATTTATAGGCATCTAACCGGCTTGCTGCGCAAGTCTTGTTGGATAAGGACGGAGCTGCTTGCGCTCCAAGAGCTCCCGTTCAACGAATCTGTACACAACGGTTAGTTCATCGTATCCGGACACACAACGCACCAAAAATAAAATAATACTTAAGTTGTATTTACACCTCACAAACCAAGCCCAAGCCCGGCCGGAAGGCAGCGGCGCGCGCGTGTGGTTGTTAGATGGTGTGTGTGCTTGCCCGTTTACAAAACTAGGTGCCCAAAGGTGTGAAGGCACCACTTATAAGCACTCTTCAAGTGCCTAGTCCAAGCAATGTGGGACTTTTTAATTCACAACCCATGTTCCAACAACTAAACTACAAGGATAGAAAGAGAAAGATTTATGTGACCAAATTCAAATAAAATAAGACCTTAATTGGCAACTGAAGTCACTAATTCCCTTGAAGTAATGATTATTCAGATTTGCATAAACATAATATGAAATGGGTTCGCTATCCTCCTCCTTCTTGTAAACTGCATTCCCTCTCTGCTAGTAAGCTTCATTCTTATAATTAAAAATAAAATGACTTTTGGGATTGAGACTATATTTATTGACATGTTCTTTCTAATTATTTTTAATTTGAAAGAAAGAGTTATTCAACAATTTTACAGTGTTCTGTAGAATATAAGCTGAACACTGAAAATCTTATACCAGATATGAATAAAACCGATAGACACCAGCAAGATAAAGTACATGCAATGATGTTGCCCTTAGCTAGCGGCAACGAATTTAACCTCAACGGAAGCAAACTCGTCACCTAACCAGTCTCAACTTTCAATTCAACTCTCAGCGCTCAACGTTTACAATGCCTTATTGGATTGCACCTTTGCACTACTCTATTTGTTATTCATTCACTCAATCTTAATCCAATAACAAGCCATTTTGGAAAGATTTAACTACATTGGCGTCAGATTCAAGAATTAAAGTGAATATGTATAGTTCAAGGATGTGTTCGATAAATAAATAACATCCCCATTGTCATCTATCTCTTTGATTTGTAAACTCAACATGTCTAATTGGAGTCAAAGAAGGTAAACCCCAATTTTAAAAAAGATGTGAAAAAACAATTAATAAAGGGGATAAACGAACCTGATGAAAGAATCTGTTGAACTCTTACCAGTAGTAGCGATAAATGAAACTGTTGAACCTTTACCAAGCAGAATAGCGAACCCTACTTCAAGAAGGACGCATGAGTCAGGAGGCGCGGAGGTTGAACGGGAAGTAGGAGGTGTACACGGCATGGCGCGGTGGCGCGACGGCGAACTCTAATGAAAGAGGCAAACTCTGTTTTTGAAAGAGAAAAGAGGGAGAGAAAGAAGAAGAGAGAGGTTGAAAGAGACGACAGTTTGGTTTTACTGGGTTACAAAACTTGACTTTGAAACAATTAGGGTTTTTGTGTGATTTGTATGAAACTTTAGTTAGGTTTGTAACATAATTACTCTAAAGATTTAAGTATATTTAAAAGAATATATTTTAAATGTGATATGGAATACAGGTGACACATGGCCCAATTAAATTAAAACAAATAATGTAGGTATGATACTCCTCTATTAAAGAATGGGTATGGAAGAATTTACCTCTAAAAATTGAATTAAATTTTTTGAAAAAAAAAGAAGAAAGATTGGGATTCAATCCCAGCACCTTCCAATTATCAGCTAACACCTAAACCATTACACCATGAACACTTTAATATTTAGTTGTGAATAGTTTTATATATTCATTCGATAAATATAATGAGGGGCCTAATTTTTTAAATTTGAACAGGGCCTCCAAATTGTTTGGGACGGCCCTGTGTCTAGCGCACCCAAAAGCCTTAGTAGACAATGCTCAAGGGGCATACGAGTAGTAGTTGCTCGGGGGTGCGAGTAGTAGCTATCTAGAGATGTGAGAAGAAGAAACAATAGCATACAATTTCCAGACCAAATAAACCTACAAATTAAGAAAATTTTCCTTACAACTTTCTCAATCCTTCTCTGTCTAAGTTCTCTCTAGAGTTATAAGTTGCTAACCCGTATCTCTGGGGCTCTTGCATCGATGGTGGAGAAAAGTTTAAGATTGGAGCTCAGGAAGGGAATCAGCAATAAAGAGACATAGTGTGAATAGCAAAAAGGGGGGGTTCAAATAGTAGTTCTGTAAACAAAGTTCATTGCTTAGAGTTATAAAGCCTGGTTCAACTCTAGCTTCATATAATTCTAGTCTGTTATGTTAATTCTAGATACTATAATTACTCGTGAGCTATCTCCTTGTTTTAGTTAACCTCAATTGTGGTTTTAGACCCCGGAAATCATGGGGGTAACATCAATGATCGTTGGGGGTACAAATATCAGGAAAGGGCTATTGAAGTTGGTCATACATATGTCGAGACATGTATAATTAGTGGGTTTGGCTTTTCCCAAACCCTGCGAAATGACCAATATGCCATTAATGAGGCGCGCTCCATGTTTTGTTTTTTTAATTTTTACTGATTCGGTTAGGGTCAGCCGAAAACTTACGGTTAGGCACACCCGAACGGGTATTTTTTTGAGACACACCCCTCTTTTACATTATTCGGTTGACCTCAACCGAATCCACAGTCCATCTGCTTTAATAACAATCAGTGCTCCTTGTTCTTGAATATATTGTTTTGCTGCAGATGGGTCTGTAAACGTTTTGTACTGCACTATTAAGTCTACTATCAGTGAACACTGACAAAAAATTTAGAAGCAAAATTGACATAAACAGAATGAAAAGAAGATAGAGGCGCAAATTTATTCATGGAGGGCAGGAACAACACCACATACATCTTTATCATCTTTAGAATATTCCAAACGGATTAATAGAACTAAGACAAGCAGACATCTCTTGTAAGGAAATCCTGTCAGCTTGACAAAAATTGCATATCAAGAACCAACACTAAACCGTTTCAATTAATCCTCTAAGTGGGAAACAAAATTAGGGAAAAAGAACATATGGGCTACTTATAGGATGTACATGAAGGAAAAAGAGACAAATAACATTCCACGAGAATAAGGGTTAACCATTGATCTGGTTGATGAAATTCAGAACAAGAATGCACTATTCGGTTGACCTCAACCGAAATTTTTTGGGAGGCCTCAACCGAATCCACTCGTTGTCCTTCGTGGGTCTGTTTTTGATTTAAGGGTATTTTGAGGATTTAGGGGCTTTGGGGGTGTGCGCTGAGTAGCAAGGGGTGTGGGATAAGTCTAGGCCTAATTAGCAAGGCACATTAGTGCCTTAATTACACTAAAAAGTGGCGTTTCACGACCAATTAATTTTTCATTCTTTTCTTGATGTCTAAACAGATCTTTTTTCACATCTTGGTATCTTACAACTAGTACATTGCACAACAAATAAGATTTGTCCATATAAAACCATTTTGGTACGTTTTCTACATAAACTTCCTGGTATACAAAAACTATATTCTTTAAATGCTTAATTTGTAATCTTAAACAAAAAATTTGTCCTTACTAAGTTCTTCATCTTAAAATCTTTTTTAAGTAATCTATTGCTTTTGGAAGCTCTTCAGAATGACAGAGTCTCCAAAAATATTTAAGTCATCAACATAAAATTATTAGTACTAGTGCCCCGATATAAAATTATTTTGAATCCCCTAAAACTTTAAATTTGCACTAGTATCCTTATATTTTCACCCAATTTTTAATAAACATGTCTTATTAATCTTCGTTAGAGACTATTTATAAAACTTTAGGAAGTTATTTTGCGGACTAATTCTTATTTTCCTATACTTTAGGATTTAAATAGGTAATGGTGGGTAAACTTAGAGACTAATTTGGGGATTTACTCTTAAATAAATTTAGAGTTAGACAACTTGGTTCCTTAATTTTAGTAAATTAAGTGAGGATAGTTGGAAAAAAAATTTAAACAATCCGATGAACCGACGTTTTTGATAAATAATTTTTTTGCATTCCCTAACCTAGGTTTTTGATAAATAACCAACGTTTTTGAAAAAAAATTTAAACAATCCACTGATTATAGGAAAGTCATTTCTAGATCTTTTCATAATGAACAAATGGGGCCACTTCTATATTCCTCCTTTAAAAAATATTCACTAAGATGATTATACTAGATATGCCCATGACATATTACTGTGATTTATTAGAATTAGCTCTATAAAATAACAAATTTATTTTGATTGGTAAACTTGTAGTTTACAATAGAATGTATTTCAATTGTGGTAATATGGCAAAAGAAAGGTCCTAGCACCCTTTCCAACGTTAAATACCAAACTAGCACCCTTTCCAACATTAAAATTAATTCATTATTTAATGTAATTGAGACACAAACTAGACGGTTAAATTAACGTAGACGATTATAATAGTTGTACACTTAAAGTAACATACAAAGTTTTATACTCCTAGAACACAAATTGATAAAAACTAACTTACAACACCGATTAACGAACTAATTGGTGTTGCAAAGTGGTTTGTGTCGATTTTATGTCTGAAAATGTGTGTCCAAATATCATTGCTCAAAGAGAAACACCTAACGGGGAAAAGTTGGAATAGAAGAGAGGGTTACTTAACAAAATGGAAAAATCCACCATACCTATTCCAATTTAATAACTACCAACTTTACAATAATTAAAGACCAATTAGAATAAGTATTGAAGTCTAAATGTTGCCTTAAACAATAGTTAACAAAGTCTACACCTGAAAAATGTTGCCTATGCCCTTTAGTTTTATAGTTTTGGCAACATTTTTAATTATTGCTTTCCTTGTTGATTTCTTAGGAACTTCCAGAGTGTCAAAGAGTTGATGTAGTGAGCAGCACGGTTTATGAAACTGGTGCAAGAATAAGCGATCCAGTGTACAGATGTGCAGGTGCAATTTGTCATCTACAAAAGCAAGTAAATGAGCTTCAAGCAGAATTAGCTAAGGCAGGGCCGGCCCAAAGGCCTAAACAACTAAAGCAAGGGCTTTGGGCCAAAAAAAATTGGAAAAAAAAGAGCCTCAAATTTTTTCGCACGTAATAGTTGAATGAAATTTCGTGAACTAACAGAAAACTAACTGCAACCGGTGTGGCTAGTAGGGGTCCATAATGCTCAGTTTTCCAGGTTCGATCCCTGGAGGTGACTATTCGTGTATTGTTTTTTGGATTTATTCAATTAGTCAGTTATTTCTTGGTCTCATAACATGTCATTAACTAGTTTTGTCAACAAAACATGCTATTGATTACGTTAAGTTTTTTTTGACCATTGCTTCAAAAAAAAGTTCCTTTTTTGACCCAGTTGATTACGTTAAGTTGGAACTTGAAATATGGAACAATAAAAGGTGCCAATGATATGTAAAATCGTTTTCTAACATAATTAATAATTTTTATTGGCAAAACATAACCAATTTTTTTGGACAACAAAGATAATCAATTTTTAGTCATTCCTTAACTATCATGTTCCACATTTGTTCTCTCCTCCTTAAAAAAATGTTTGTTCTCTCCATAACCTATGCAATACCATAACTAATAATTTCCTAATTGTTGTAATTTGTTTTAGCCCAACTTTAAATAAAAAATGTTTTAATTGAATCATAAATTTTTACTTAACTTAAATTATATATTTATTTTTACTCAACTTAAATTATTTAAATAGTATTTAAAATTTAAATGTGTAGTTTTAATGATGCTTAAATTTTTTGTCTGCATTATTTGTTGCTATTATGATGCCCAACAATTTTTTTAAGAGTTAAATATGTTTTGGGTCCCTAAAAAGTTTGTTAATTTTGTTTTTAGTCTTTATAAAAGATTTTCACTCACTTTTAATTATTACATTTTCCTCTATCGATTTTTAGTCCCTCTAACTTTAAATAGTGCTCTTTTGAGACTTTTTATAGCATTTCTACAAACTATTATCATTAAATATAAAAAGAGTCTCGTTTTGGAGCCCGATTTAGGCCTCGTTTAGCGTTGGACCGGCCCTGAGCTAAGGCATAAGCTGAGCTTATAAACATGCAACTCCAACAAGCAAGTCTTATGGCTCTCATTTGCATGGAAAAGACAGAAACTCCACATGAATTAGAATCACCGCAACAATCACTTGACAATTTCATTTCAAGTCCTAGAAGCTACTGGCATTTGCATGCTGCCATATAACATGTACATAATTTTCTGCAAAGTAAATTTGAATAAAAAAAATTAAAAGCTCTATTTAAACAAATGGATTATCAAGCTTGGACAGATGAGCAATATTTATCCACATGGCAGCGAAGACGTGAGGGGTTTTGATGTTTGTTTTCTTATTTTCCGCGTGAGAGGAGATAGCGAGGGTAACACATGAGGTGTGTTAAAATGAACGAAATAAAAGACTGATATAACAGAAGCATACTGAATAGTCATTATAAGGCAATCAAACAGTAAAACAGCAAAAAGCAATAAAGCAATTGATCAAGAATGAAAATGATTTATTGATGATTCTGAATGGTACAGTACAGCTGTATATATAGCAAGTACATATGTAGCACCATACACCAAAGAGTGATTTATTGTACAATAGAAAAAACTAGGGAAAGCTTCTAGAAAGAAAGAAATATCTACAACCGTAAGGGTGGTGCCTTGTGCCAGCTCATCCATCAATTCTCTCTTCCATGTGCCCAATGATGGTATCCAATGAATCCAATGTAGCCTCATTCCCATTTTGTCCCGTATCTACACACACTGTTCCATTGTATATTGCATTGTGCCCAATTCTCTCAGCATTGTACTTCTTCTCACTAGTGTGCAGTGCACCAAAATTAAGTCTACTGCATTTTCCTTTTTCTTCTAATTTTAATAGCCCCTCACAAGCTTGACCATGGTATATGTTGATCATGCCAAGCTTGCAAATAAAACTAGAAAAAGGAGTAGGTGCTAATGCCTTGGTAAAGAAGTCACAAAGTTGTGCCTTGGAAGAAACAGGCAGTAACTTCAGAGTTCCACATTATAAATTTCTGTACAGCACAGTATCTTTGAACAATTCTGCAGAGTCCTTATAAATTTTTACATTAGGATCCAAAGGTGTAGAGGCTGGTTTTGAAGCAAGATGCCCTGTCTCATGTAATAAATCTAAGCAGTATTTCCTTTGGCAGATAGAAATTCTAGACTTTGATTGGCTTACTTCCAATCCTAAGAAGTACTTCAAGGAACCTAAGTCCTTGATTTTGAAGGCATCATCTAGAATACACTTAATTCTCTTGAATTCATCTAGTGAATTTCCTGCTAATATAACATCATCCACATAGACAAGTAATGCTGTGAAATTGCCATCAACTTCATGAGTAAATAAAGAGTGATTAGAATTAGAATGTTTGTATCCTTGTTTCAACAACAGATTAGTGAGTTTTTCATACCATTTTCTCCTTGCTTGTTTCAATCCATATAAAGACTTTTTTAACTTGCATACTTGATTCTGTTTAGTGCAATGAATTCCCTTAGGAACTTCCATATATACATCCTCATTCAAGTCTATATGTAGAAAAGCATTATTTACATCCAATTGGTGAAGATGCCAACCATTCATAGCAGCTACATCATGCAACAATCTAACAGTTGTGAGTTTGGCCACATGGCTAAAAGTATCAAAGAAATCCAAGCCCTCAATTTGATTGTACCCTTTTGCAACCAATCTAGCTTTATACCTCTCAATAGTACCATCTGCTTTATGTTTAACTTTGTACACCCATTTGTTCCCAATTGGTTTCACATAAGGAGGTAAATCAACCATCTCCCAAGTTTCATTCCTTCTTAGTGCCTCTAATTCATTTTTCATAGCATCATTCCAATGAGAGTATTTAGAGGCTTCCTCAAAAGATTGAGGCTCAACATCAAAACTTATAGACAGAGAAAACACTTGTTGTGCATTAGACAAACCAGAGAAGGAATGGAAATTAGAAATAGGATAATCAATACCTTGAGATGATGAGTTGCTATGCTTGCTTGAGATGTTGCCACAGAGATGCTCAGATAAATGTGCAGGCGCCTGCTTGAGTCTTGTAGGTCTTTTAATTGCTGGTTGAGTTGGCTCATTGTTTGGTTCTGTATGGTCAGTGTTTAGGTGTTGAGTTGGCTCATTGTTTGGCTCATTGTTTGGTTGTGTTGCTTCTATCATTAGGCACTGGCTGTTGTGTAACAGCAGTTTCTGTGAGGTCTGGTGTAGGGAGATTTGGTGGATTGACAGTGAGTGACTGGCTAATTTCTAGTTCAAATTGAATTTGTGTGTCATTTTGTGAGAGTAGTTCCATCTAGACAAAGGTTGAGTGTTTGTGTAAGGTAAGACATTTTCATGAAAAGTGATATTTCTAGATAACAATAACTCTCTATTATGCAAATCAAGAAGAATGACACCTTTGACCCCTGATTTATATCCTAAGAAAACACGCTTTCGAGCTCTTGGCTCAAGCTTTGTTCTATGAGCTTGCAAAGTGGATGCATAACAAAGACATCCAAAAACTTTAAAAGATTCTAGATTAGGAATCCCTTTTGTAAGAAGTAAGGAGACTTGTTTTTCAAAATGGGACTAGGTACTCTATTGATGATATATACAGCATGTAAGACAACATATGACCAATATTGTTTTGGTAATTTAGACTGAAAAAGAAGAGCTCTACCTACATGGAGAATATGTTGATGTTTCCTTTCTCCCCTCCCATTTTGTTCAGGTGTCTCAACACAGCTTGTTTGATTCACAATGCCTTTTGATGCATAAAAATTTGGTATTAGAAATTCAGGTCCATTGTCTGACCGTACTGTGTTAACTTTGCTATCATTTTGAGTTTCTAACATATTTATGAGATTTTTGACATGGTTACTAACTTCACTTTTATTTTTCAACAAAACTATCCAAGTATACCTACTATAATCATCAACAGCAGTCAAGAAATACTTGTGACCATGAATGGAGGGAGTAGAAATAGGACCTCATATATCAAAGTGAATCATGTCATAACATTTAGATGCCCTACTAGGACTTTGACTATATGGCAGTTTCTTTTGCCTTGCATAATGACAAATATCACACACACCCTTTCATCTATGACAATAGAAGGGTACTCATCATGCATAAGCTTCATTCTAGAATTGGCAAGGTGACCTAATCTAAAGTGCCAAAGGGCTTTTTCTGGTGAAGTTTCTGTCAGTGTCTCTAAGGCAGTAGCAGCATGCACATTCTGTCTTGGTATCTCCAAGTAAACAAGTCCCTCAAACTTCATACTCGAACCAATCATCTCCTTGGTCCTGACATCCTGTATCTGACATTTGGGAACATCAAAAATCACACTAACATTAAGATCAACCATGAGTTTAGGAACTGAAATCAAATTGAGATTGAACTCAGGCACATATAACACATCTATTATATATAACTTAGGAGAAAACTGAACAATTCCCTTGAATTTAGCATAGGCTTTATGACCATTTGGCAACCTAATACTAACAGGTTTAATAGGCACATAGCTTCTGAAACATTTAAGTGAGCAACAAACATGAACACTGGCGCCTGAATCAATGACCCATAAACCAAAGATACTAGATGAAAGTGAACAAATGAGTGCAATAATACTTGACATGATGTTAGCAGAAGAGGGCAAAGTGCATTTTAGCATATTAACAGAATTTGAGGATCTACCATCAGCTTGTGTGACAGATGATGCTTGAATTAAATTAATGAGTTTCTCATACTGATCTTTGGTGATGCCAAGAGTTTTGCTTTCCTCCTCATCCTTGACTTCTTCATGTTCATCATTACTTATGTTTGAGACTGATTTCTGCCAATGTGGTGGAATTCCATGCTTCTTATAACAAGTATCTACTGTATGTCCTGTCTTGTTGCAGTAGGTGCACACCTTGCTTCCATTTCTGTTGTTGTAACTCGAGTTGTATCCTCCTCTTGGTTTGAACTGTCCTTTTCTACCATCAACATTGTTAACCAGTGACTTCTCTTCACTGCTAGGAAACTGTCTCTCATGTTGTATTACTAATGAAAAGATCTTGTTAAGATTTGGAAGAGCCTGTATAATGAGGGTTTGTGATTTTATCATTGCAAAATTATCATTAAGTCTAGTGAGGAACCTGATAATTTTGCTCAAATTGTGGTTAGTGTGAGCTGATTCAATTCCAATTGCACACACACACTTTCTAGGGCAAGCACACCTAGGTTCAGACATATAAGCCTCCAATTCCTCCCATAAAACTTTGAGTTCAGAAAAATACTCAGTGACTGAAAGAGATCATTGTTTTAAACCATATATTTCACACTGAAGATCTGAAATGCGAACCAGATCTCCTTGAGAGAATCTTTCTTTAAGTTCTTCCCAAACATAAATGGCATTTTCAAGAAAAACTATGCTATGGCCAATGGATTCAGCAACAGAATTCATGATCCAAGAGTGAGCCAACATATTACACCTAGACCAAGCTTTGTAACTAGGATGAAAAGAGTCTGGAACTTCAATGGTTCCATCTACAAAATCAAGTTTGTTTTTACCTCCTAGTGCTCTCCTCATGGAACGAGCCCAACTATGGTAGTTGGATCCATTCACATTCAGCACTGGAGTAACTGTGACAGAAGAAGGCCGGCCATCACTTGAATGGACATAATAAGCACTAGTGGGATCTGCACTGGGGTCTTTTGGTGGTGTATTTCCATTGGTGGAACCACTAGAACCACCAGTATTTGCAGGTTTAGGAGGCATAGTGAATAAGATAATAAAACAAGAAAATGAAGAAGAATATAAATGGAAGCAAGGTACTCAGAGTGCAAGCTCTGATACCATGTTAAAATGAACGAAATAAAAGACTGATATAACAGTAGCATACTGAATAGCCATTATAAGGCAATCAACAATAAAGCAGCAAAAAGCAATAAAACAATTGATCAAGAATGAAAATGATTCATTGATGATTCTGAATGGTACAGTACAGCTGTATATATAGCAAATACATATGGAGCACCATACAGCAAAGAGTGATTTATTGTACAATAGAAAAAACTAAGGAAAGCTTCTAGAAAGAAAGAAATATCTACAACCGTAAGGGTGGTGCCTTGTGCCAGCTCATCCATCAATTCTCTATCCCATGTGCCCAATGATGGTATCCAATGAATCCAATGTAGCCTCATTCCCATTTTGTCACGTATCTACACACACTGTTCCATTGCATATTGCATTGTGCCCAATTCTCTCAGCATTGTACTTCTTCTCACTAGTGTGCAGTGCACCAGAATTAAGTCTACTGCATTTTCCTTTTTCTTCTAATTTTAATAAGGTGCTAGCTTAGTGGCAAGAGCTTAGTCTTGTATCTTCAAGGTGTTAAGTTCAAATCCCCTTGGGGACAGTTGTAAAATGGTCATTAGTACCACCTTGATTAATAAAATTTCCCCATTCCCCAATTTTTTTAAAAAGATATAGCGAGAGTAATCATTGTGCATATAAGTACCATGTTGATCATGATAAAAATAATCTTATATTGGTAACCCAGGGGTCTGGTTGAGCGGTTGGAGTTCATCCTCCCTTAACCAAGTGTCGAGGGTTTGATCTTCACATTGGGTATGGAGCAGCTTTAAATCTCTAGGCCAGCTGTCTCACCCTTCGAGGTGTCTCCAATCCAGCGAAGGGATTATTCATTGCATTCGGAGGTGGATACCCTAGTCTCGACAAAAAAAAACAATTGTTATTGGTGGTTTGAATTATCATATAAGCTAAGGATGCTACCAACGCCCCAAATTGATGTAATCCATAAGAAATGCTGGTTGCCATATATCTCTCATCTACTATAAGTAAATGGTGCTCTTGCCAATTTCATTTTATCACTTCTTCCAATTTCAGAATCTTCAGAAAGCTAAAAGCAAAAATGGTGTCATTCATTGCTACTCTCCAACAATATTGAACCTTCTATTCCAATAAAAAATAATAGAACACATATTGGGTATTTTTGCCTTTTCTTTTTATTTTTCAGTTGACAATTTAAGCTTGTGGGGTGACTATTTAGTTATAGTATCTTTTATTTTTTTCGAATCTATTCTTACAGATTTGTTAATATGGCATGTAGATGAATCTGATAGTTAAAGAAGAGCCTCATATTAGCTATACATTGGTGCCATCAAAAAATGAAATCTACTACTTCGAGTTTGCCTAATGAGGTAAGTTCAACTTATATTGTTTCTTTTTTTTCACATTTTATTTTTTGTCGATAATGGGGTAGTGTTTTTTTAAACCAATACAAAAAAGGAACTTGTAAGGCTCCCCTACAATGTTTACAAGGAGATACTACACTGAGGCACCTGATGTTGTATTGCTTTGTGACCCTGTTGGCAATGAACTTCAAGTCAGTTATTCAAAAAAATGGCAGGACATATTTGGAGGGTGGTTGGAAAGTTTTAGGTCCATTTTACTGTTTGTACATGGGTGGTTGAATTAAAATGATTTTTGCGAGCCTTGTGGGTAGATTCCATGTTCGTGTTTATGATCATTGTGGGTTTGAGGTTTTTTATCCCATGTTTCCAAAGCTTCCCATTGTAGGCATGCACGAACAAGTTGTGATTCCAAACTCTGATAAGCAAAAGGCAGTGGCTAATAATCTATCTAGCATGTTTTACTATCATTTCAATAAGGAGAATAGCCAAGAAGATCTTTAATCAAACTCATTGGTGAGTGAGTTTTCCCATCAATTTGGCTCTAGACTGCCTCTGTTTTGCCGAATCATGTGTTGAATCTAAAAATCGGTGTGCCGAAAATGCTATTGCGTAGCATTGATTTAGCTTCCGCGGTTGGGCAATGGTACAAGGTTGGTCAGTACAAAGTTTGGAAAGTATGTCATCGAAGGAAAATGTATCATCAGGAAGCAACTCTAGTCTGAGGACTAAGGCCTTATATCCCAAGATTATTCTTGACGGCTTCAGATGTACGAATTTCATTTAGATTTCAAAGTAGATAGTTTCCCATTGCAATATCATTTGCAATTACAGTCAACAAAAGTCAAGGACAATCACTGCGTAATAGTGTGTACTTGCCGAAATCACTTTTTCCCATATTTTGCATTTTCAAGGGTGATCTCTCGGCAGGCTTTGAAAGTTTTGATTGTTGACGGTGAAGGAAACTACGATGATAAAACCTTAAATGTTCTCTACCATGAAGTTTTCAAGAATAGACTAGTGAAACAACAAAAAGAAGAGTTGATAAAGAACTCATGAAATCCGTGAAGAAAAGTTGTGATAATCTTCCTTTTTCACTTATTCACTTCCAATGAGTTTAACTCTATGCGGCCACCCACACTACTGACCAACAGGAGGGGACTTAAAGACTGTCCAATGATCAGCACCAGAAGCTCCAAGTTTCATTAAGAAGTCAGCACAAGAGTGTGAGTAAGCCTAACCACCCAATTGCGCCTCAGCAAGTCTTTGATTATCTGGATGATAGAAGCATACTTGTTCCATTTGTTACATTGGCTTGAAACTGCTAGCTGAATGTCATTCCGGGAATCAGTGTAGCAGACTAAGAAGCCTGGATACTTAGTATGATACAGGATACGACATGACACAGATACGAGACTTTTAAAAAAAATCAAGATACGACACGGCCAAGATACATTTTTAAGTAGTCGATATATGACATCGGAATGTACAAAAAAAATTACTTTGCAATAATAACAAGTGGGCACTTACATATATTTTCCCCGACACTTACTAGAATATATTATTTCTCCTATGAATGTGTCAACAAATTTCATGTTTTTAGTAAGAGATATTGAAGATATATCCTATCAAGGTGAAAATCATGTCTTTAGTTGGTAAGATATGTACTGAAGGTATATCTGAAAAGTATCGACTGCGAATTGTATCAGATACGTATCGGACACGATATGTCTTCCGTTTTGGATTAACGGGGCTTCATAGATAGCAGACCAAGGACTCAAATCCCTTATTCCAAGCAAAGATAAGACCATATTGCGGAGCCACTCTTATTCCAAGCCACTCTTATTCCATCCTTATTCCAAGCCACTCTTCGCTCCTACCTCGCAGCAAACAGAGTTCCTCGGAATGCCAAGGTTACAACCATCTACATTGAGGATAACCTCTTTGTCTCTAGCAGGGTGCCAAACCACTATCTGAGGAAGTGATTGAGTCTTCAAAGATTTGTTGAAGCGGTTCATAATCAGAGAAACAAGGTTACCGATTTCCATCCTTAATACATGTGCAGGGATATCTTCCTTGGCAATGAAACTAGAATTGTGAGCCCTCTACAACCACTAAACCCCAACAAGGAAAAGGTGAGGATTCAGGCCCTATATTGCAAATTTGAACAAAGCTTGAGGTTCATCAGTGTTGAAGAAAGGGTATCTCGAAACCCGAGGGTACACCACATCGAGTGAGAAAAGGGATGGTCCCTAAGGCAGTGGAGAACTATGAGTAGAATGAAGCTCCTCTTGGAGAACTATAGCATTATCACTAGTTCCTCTTCCAGGGAGAGAACTACTTTGGAAAGGCCTAATTGTATGATCTAGGTGAGGTCTAATTAACCTATTAACCAATACCTTAGTGACGAGCTTATACAAGGTGTTACATAGACTTATAGGACGCGACTCTTTGAAAGTTCTGGGATTGTCCACTTTTGAAATAAGGGCAATGGGGGTAGCTACAATGCTAGGATCAAAATACTCAGTTTCAAAAGCCTGAGCAACAAGATTAGCAGTATCATCTGGTATAATATACCAATATTGTCTTAAGAAAATACCTTGAAAGCCATCTGGCCTAAATTACTTGTAGGGGTGCATGTGATGTAGCCATGTAGGGCATCATAAACCTCATCTTTGGTGATGGGACGAGTAAGAGCTTGAATAGTAGCATCTGAGAGCTTTGGCATGTTGACCTCAAGGAATGTAAAATTGACAACATTATTGGAGGAATTGTGGCAGAAAAGAACCTGGTAGAAACGATTTGTTTCTTCCGACAGAGTGACATCGTCTGTACACCTGTTCCCGTCAGGCAAGTTAATCTCATAAATCTTATTGCCTTTCCTACGAATCACCATTTAAGCATGAAAAAACTTAGTGATTTTATCTCCAAGTTGGACCGACGTCTCTCTAGATTTTTCATACCAGAATTTCCTCGTGACATAATTTTGCTTCAATCAAAGACATAATTGTAAGAAAAATATGACATCAAACTTGATACCCAAACAATCTATTCCCTATATATATGGTATAGATGAATGTAATTTATATAATTAGATAAATTAACTTTAACATTTATGTCTTTATTTTTAGGTATAATGTTTTAAAAAACTTATGGTAATGTTATGATTTCAGAATTTTATGAAGTTAAATAGTTAGCTTATCAGTGTCCCTAGATATGCTAATTGCTGTTATGCATAACTGAAATATGATCCATTTGATTATTGACATTCCATGGAGAATCCACTTTTGGCTTTATTCTGATACCCCAATTTAAGCAAAGCTTTCTTTAAGGCTGACCTACACTTTAACAGGTGGTCACGACATAATTACAATCTAATACTAGTTGGTTACCATAATGCATATATTAACTAAGCTTATACACAAAATAGGTGAAGTGCAATCTCTCATTCTAGTACACATAAACTTCTGCTACAGATAAAATACTAACACTGATCTATTCTCTTGATGAATTAATCTTGCAATGAACCCTACTTGATAGATGGAATATGATCCCTTTGATGATTGACATTCCAGGAGAACAATTCTTTTGGCTTTATTCTTGATACCCGCATTTAGGGAGGGCTTTCTCTCAAGGCTGACCTGCACTGAATTCTTTGCCCATACTACATATTCGTGGCTTTTAATGCCCATACACATGCCTCTTTTTCTTTTTCTCCTCCTTTTATTTTCTCTTTACATGTTCCCTTTCTCAAAATTTCAACCATTTTTATGAGCGGATACCTAAAACCATTGAAGGGGCAACAAAGATTAGATAAGAACGACAACCCAACACCACAGGATTATAATCTGAAGGTGTAAATTGCATTGCTTTATAGTAAAGGAGATTTAGACAAATTTCTTTAAAGAAGCATAAATGAAACTTTGTTTCAAAAGCACGAGCATGTAAAGATACAAAAGAAATGTAATGCACAAGAAAGAATACCACCATTTGCATTACTTTTAAGATCTATACATCTCAAACTCAATCTAATAGGCCCTCCCACCACCATGCATACAATAAGTAAAAGCCTAAAATAATGTGATAGAAAAAGTTCAGAGCATATATAGATTTGCCATACCAAATCAGCAACTCAATCTGTATATATGCATTTAAGCTACAATCAATTATTGCATACTCGTGCATTGAATTCTAACCTCATTATTTGTATAGGCCCCTAAATTACAAAGATGAAAATAAGAAAAACATGAACATATGTAAAGAATAAAAATTATCCAATGGATTCAGCCTTACTAATTTGAATAGACATGGTGCATTAAAACATGAAAATCATCAAGAGTATATGATCATCATCCCCTCATTATCATTTCCCACTCAATACTTATGATGAGTGACAGATGGGTTATAAAATAATTGATAAGAACATTCTCTGACTACTGAATGCTCAAATTACAAGAATAAATAAAGTAAATGATAAAGTGTGATTTGTCAAGAAAGTACAAAAGCAGTTTCCACTCGACAAGATCCTTTGCATTCCCACCATACCATACCATACCATTACATGTGTTTGCATGCGTGCCACTATGGCACATTGGCATATTGCTGCTGATGCTATTATCCCTTCAAGACCTTTTACTAAAGCTAGTTACTGCGTGTGCATTGTGTGATCATGGGCATTAGTTACAACTCACTCACATGACACAGATGCTTGTAAAATTATATTCAATTTGATTAATATCCCTAGACCTTAATGCAAGCCTTAACATGTAAATAATACACCAAATAATATGCAGAAAACAATCCAGAAAAAGAGGAAAAACAAAAACAAAACAATTGAAAGGTTGAAACTAAACCTTTAGCAAAAGTTAGCATTTTTCTGTGAATTTGATCACTGAGCCCACAAAGAAATTAATGCATTGATTCCTTCAAGTAGGAAACGATAAAAAATGAAAGAGAAAAACCTTTGGTAATCATAAATTTGCATTTTCTGAGATTCTGTACATATGGCAATGTATATAATCCCTCACATTAGTCCCTAAACTATCACTCTCTCTCCAATTTAGTCCCTAAACGATGAAAACCTATTCAAATTCAATAAAGCTTATCTTCCATCAATTTAATCCCTGAAATTTGCTACTTAGGGACTAAATTGATGGATTGGAATAATTTTTATTGACTATGTATTTAATAGGTTTTTATAGTGTAGAGACATAATTAAAGAGGGTGATACTTAAGGGACTAATGGAGTTTATCAGCAAAGTATAACACACGCTTCAGAGATGATGCTACGGCCATGAACAAACAAAATCAACCACATCTTATTAGTACAAACGAACAAAGTAAAAGCAAAAAAGCAAAGTGGTCGGTTTAATCATCTTTACCTTTAACTTTTGCCTCCTCTACAATATGTTTCAACCAATACTTCTTTTTCAGAACCTGTTTCTGCTTTTATGCAACGTATAAGAACCCCAAAAAGAACAAATCATTCTCATTCTATGTTTCCAATTTCCAAGTTCCACTCACAAAATCCAAGTCTCACTCACCAAAACACACAAAAATCACAATCCAAATTCCAAACAACAAAACACAAACAAAAATGGAGATATTATCACAAATGTGGTCACTATTAGGGTTACTTACAGTGCTTCAAAACGTGCTTCCAACGCAGCTTCTCTCCGTGCTTCATTCTCTATACGAATCTCTCCAAGATTTACTTTCTCCATATTCCTATTTCGAGATTCCAGAGTTCAACGGTTACTGCGGAGTCGAACTCAACGATCTCTACCGTCACGTTCACCTTTACCTCAATTCCGTGAACCACTCCCCTGCCGCCGCATGCCGCCGTCTAACACTCTCACGTTCCCCATCCTCCAACCGCATTTCCTTCACCGTAGCACCAAACCACACTGTCCACGATACCTTTCGCGGCCACCACCTTTCATGGACTCACCACGTCGACGCCGTCCAAGACTCCCTCGAAGAAAAACGCACCTTCACTCTCCGCCTCCCAAAACGCCACCGCCACGCGCTCCTTTCCAGTTACCTATCTCACGTCACCTCACGCGCTGAGGAATTCGAGCGCGTCTCACGCGAGCGTAGACTCTTCACTAACAACACTACCGGATCAGGATCCTTTGAATCGGGTTGGGTTTCCGTTCCGTTTCGTCACCCTTCCACATTTGAAACCCTGGCATTAGAACCTGAACTGAAAAAACAAATCAAAAACGACTTAACCGTTTTTTCTTCAGGGAAAGAGTTTTACCATCGGGTCGGGCGAGCTTGGAAACGGGGGTACTTGCTCCATGGTCCTCCCGGGTCGGGTAAATCAAGTCTCATTGCTGCAATGGCAAATTTCCTTTGCTATGATGTTTACGATTTGGAACTCACTAAAGTTTCTGATAACTCAGAACTTCGTTCACTTTTGATTCAAACGACAAACCGTTCGATTATCGTTATTGAAGATATTGACTGTTCTGTTGATTTAACCGCAGACAGAACGGCAAAGAAAACGGCAGGGAAAATGTCATTTAAATCTAAGAAGGAGAAAATGACGTCGTCTAGGTGTGAGGAAACGGGTCGGGTTACTCTTTCGGGGCTCTTGAATTTTACTGATGGGTTATGGTCATGTTGTGGAGAAGAGAGGATAGTGATTTTTACGACTAATCATAGGGATAGTGTTGACCCAGCGCTTGTTAGATGTGGGCGCATGGATGTGCACGTTAGCCTAAGCACGTGCGGGGTGCATGCGTTTAAGGAGTTAGCGAGGAATTACCTTGGAGTTGAGTCGCATGTGATGTTTGAAACGGTTGAAGGTTGTATTCGTTCTGGTGGGTCCCTTACGCCAGCGCATGTGGGGGAGATTTTGTTGAGGAATAGAGGAGATGCTGACGTGGCGATGAAGGAGGTGTTGTCTGCTATGCAGAGTAAGTTGCTTGCTATTGCAGCTGCGGCTTCTGATCAGACAGATAATGAGGACGTGGCGCCGGTGGGTGTTAGGTCGCCAGAGAGTGTGTTGTTGATGGGGTCACCGGAGAATTGGGACTCGTTGAGTGGGAAGAAGAGGAAGGAGCAACAACATGGCCATGGGGCGAGTAATTTGGATAAGAAGGTTAAGTTTTTTGTGAGGTTGAGGTCGTTAACAAAATCTGACTCTGGGAGATGACGTGTTTTTTCCTAGAAGGAAAATTAATGCAACAACTGTGTTATGTGTTTAGTGTGTTTTTTTGTTTTTGAAAGCAGATTAGTGATATGATTCCCACAGTTTTTGTTGGGCTCTGTATCTTTGATTTGTTAACGAACCTTGGATTAAATCATGGACATTAGACAACTATTACAATTGTTTTTGTTAAGGAAAGGAGTTTATTATTTACAGCACCTATTATTTCTAATACACTACCCCATGATGAAAATTATTTTAAAGGAGAAAACTTATGTGTGGTTAGTTTTAGTTTTCAAAATCACAACACGACATTCTTATCAAAAAAAATCACAGCACGGCAAGTGTACTAACTACGACTATATTTTATGTTATAGCTATTTGTTTTAAAAAAAAGACTAAATTATAGTTTTGGTCCCCCTATTTTCAAAAATTAAGACATTTGGTCCCCCAATTTTAAAACTCAGATATTTAGTCCCCCCTATTTTAAAAAGGTTCAAACATTTAGTGGAAAGATAGATTTTTCACTTTTTTTTGCTGAGTTGAAATTCTGCCAATAAAAAAATGCTGATGTGCCCCTCATTAAATGATGTGGCAGCTGATGCCACATATACTTGGACTATATTTTATGTTATAGCTATTTGTTTTAAAAAAAACTAGTCCATCTAAAGGAACAACGAGAGATGAACACCAACAAAATATATGAGAATGCAAACTATTGGAAGAGCTCAACTCAATTAGCATTTAGAAGAAGTTTTTTTTTAGATTAAGAAGTATAGGTGAGTTGGGCTCCGGGGACTCACCAGAGTCAAGGCAGACCTCAAGGCTCTTTGAGCGCTTACAGAGGTACTTACAGATCACCCACCAAAGAGGTCCCCACATCGGCAGCGGGAGTTGAGCCCATGATCTTATGAAAAATGAGCCAACTCCTTAGCAACTAAGTCAACCTTCATTGCCAAACATAACCAAGATACTCGTTACTTCAATCCGCAATAGAAAGCAAAAATTTGTCCAAGCTAAAAGGTAGAGAATGAAAGACAAAATAAAAGGAAAAAAAATGAAACAAAATATGGATAAAAAAATATAAAGCACGCACAAAGAACCGATTACTCGTCATTGTCACGACCACTCGCTCTACAACGATCGTTCTGGCAGCTCAAAACTACGTGTGACCGTTATTGATCCACACGCACCCATATAGTACCTTGCTCTACCAACAACACTGATGAAATCCCCCTTCTTATCCTTTGACCAAGTTATGTTCCTACGAAACCATCGTCTCTCTCATCAGCCCAAAACTAGACCATCACCATGACAACATGACAACCTTGAGGACCCTTGTACTGCGGCCAACCTCCTCCAACTCTCATTAGCTTGTGAGAACCTCTGTTGCCTCCACTGCCATTTTTCATGACAACCGAAAACAATCGGATGACAAAACCAATCTCATAATTAATTAAATTAAAAAAGAATTAGAAGAGAAGAGTGCATAATTGCAAACATGAAATAAGCTGCAAAAGAAAGAAATTGGCTTCAAGTTGTGTCCATTCCATTCCTTTCGAAGTGGTACCCTACTCGTTTCTAGTTTTGGGAAAACTTCATTTCATTTCTGCAAGTAATGCATTAAACTGTGACCATGTCGGTTACAGTGTAACATAATTTAGTTCATTAAACTGTAATTATTAAAAAAAGGTAAATACTTATTCTTGCGAAGCCAACGAAACAAGAAATGCAGGAACAATATACCATGATGACCGTCAAAGGCGGAAGTAGTGCTACTCTTAAAAATATTTCTTACAAACTTGTGTTTCTTAGAAAATTTGTTCGTAACATTTATAGCATTACTCTTAAAAAAATTGTCTAAAAAAACGCTTTTAAGTAGTGCTATTATTTTTTGTCAAAAAAAAAGTAGTGCTATTATTTATTACTTATTATTATGAGAAATAAAAATGTTTAATTTAAATTGATTGACCTCAATTGGAGGGAAATAAAAATGTTTAATTTCCCTCTAAGACATCCTTATTTTATATAGATTTTTATATATAACTAGTCTCAATACCCGTCTGATGGACGAAGAGCCCTAGTAACGACTCAATTACATGAGTTTAAGATATTCAAAATATAGGATGCTATACAGATAAATGTTATAGGTTAATTTATCTCTCAAATGAAATATTAATATAGCAGCAATACAAACTTTGTGTTTTTTTCTTTGAATGATGAAAATATCCCTGAAATTTGGCGCCAAATTTTGGCTCCGTGGCTAACATGCATCATAAGAAAACATGGCACTAATGTCCCATGAAGTGAAGAACATGTGTCTTATAGGCACTACTTAGAATTGCTTTACATAGATAGTTTGAGACATGTGGTGGATGGAAGAAAAAGAAGGACATGTGGCGGATGCAAGAAAATAGGACCAATGAAAGAGAGGCACCTCAAGTGGGACGCGTTTAACATGCAATGAGTAGTTGAACCAAAATAACGAAAATGCCCCTGAAAAATAGCACACTTGGCTAAGATGCATCAAAATAGAAGAAGAAAAATAGACACACTTGGCAGACATGCATAAAAAGGTCGTGAGAAAATCACAAAAATGCCCTTTGGCGCCATAATATATTGTAAGACTACTTTCCCTTCAATCCGCCAACTTCAAATCGATTATTACATCTAAAATTTTGTCTGAACTATAATGCACCTCAAAACACACTACGTAACATCACAATTTAAGTACCGGTGGATCTTTACTAAAAAAGTATAAACAAAAAAAAAGGGGGAAAAAAGAGAGAGAGAGGGAAAGTTTGGCGCTAAAAAAAGGAGGGAGAGTGAAAGTTTGTTAGTATTAAATACACTCCGCATGCGGTGGTTGATAACTTCAAACCGATTATAGAGAAACAAACTTCATGTATTTAAACATCTAAAATTTTGTCTGAACTATAAAGCATCTCAAAACACACTACTTAACATCACAATTTAAGTACCGGTGGATCTTTACTAAAAAAATATAAATAAAAAGAGAGGAAAAAAAGAGGGAGAGGGTAAATTTAGGAATTTAAATATTTTGTCACAATTTTTTTCACCAAACTTGTTATTGAGGAAAGAACTTCACGTATTAGAACATTTAAAATTTTACTCCAATACTCCCATCCCCCAACGCGGAAACACAAACAAAAAGGCATATTGCAGGTATCACAAGAGCAGCGGTCACGACACCGAGGCATGCAAGGTGTTGAAAGACGATATAGAAGACCTGATCCAGAAGGGAAAATTGAAGCAGTACCTGAGGTCGGATGACAAGAAGAGGGAGAGGTCTCCCAGGCACTCCCCAAGAAAATCGAAGGTCGTGGTCAACGAAGTGACCAAATCTCCCGCGGACAGCAGCGACTCGGCGATAGACGCGCCGAGGTCCCAAAGGCAGCGACCGGTGGCCATGGTCATTATGGGGGGCTACTCCATGGAAGTCAGGCGGACTAAAAGCTCCATAAAGCAGCACTGGCAGGAAATACTCAACGTCGGAAGTGGTCCGGCCACACCTTTGATCAAGACGAACAAGCCGCCACTATCCTTCACCGATGCTGACCTCCTTCGAGGCAAGTCCAATGAGGAAATCCTGTTGGTCATCTCCGCGGTATTAGCCGGGGTCGATGTAAGAGGATCCTGGTTGACTAAGGGAGCTCGGTGGACATACTGTTAAGGGAGCTGCTCCCAAAATTAAAAATCTCCGAGACCGACTTATCTGAGTACGACGGTTCCGACCTGGTGGGGTTTAATGGCTCCCGAACCAGGCCACTGGGCTATCTCAAGCTACGAGTAACATACGGAGAGGACAAACTTTCAAAGACCATTAAGACAAGGTTCCTAGTGCTGAGGATCCAACAGGTCCAGTGGCAAGTCGGGGCTAACCACGACCAAAAGGCTTTTACATCGGCTGAAACCAAGTACCGCCGAGCTCTCCACCCTGGCCTCAACAGCGCTGCACTCGCCTTTAAGCTTCTCAACTTCGGCCCGAAGAGCAGCAGCCTCAGCCAGAACTCGGACCTCCTTTGCCTTAGCCTCAACAAGCTGCCTCTGGATCTCCCCCGCTTCTTCTGCTTCATGTTGACCCAACAGTAGTTGAGCCTCAAGATTAGCAATCTGCTTCTCAGCCGAGGCCAGAGAGCTGATAGTACCTCGAAGGACGCGATTCTCCTCTTTGAGCTCCGGGATCCTCACGTCCCGGCAATACTCCAACTTGTCAGTCCTGTCTTGGAGATCCTCCTCAAACTCACAGTTGATGGCCTCAGCCCTCTCCAGTCTCTTCGAGAGCCGCAAGACTTCCGGGTCCGACTTCAGATCTTCGAGTTCCTAAAACAACCTAAAAGCGGTCTCAACTACCCTCACACAAGCCTCCAGGTCGGTTGCAGAAGGGACCTCGGTTTCCAGCTCAGCGGGTTAAACAAAGTCTTCAACAGCAAAGGTTCTTGATTTTTTAAAAAGGGATGGGGCCTCAGTGCTTGGAACAACCCGTTCCCGTCTTAAACCACTTGCGCCCATCCTCCGTCTTGAAGAACATGGTTTGAGTTGGATCCCAGCGTTGGGATCGGGCATGGGGCAAGCAGCCAACGCATCTGCGGAAAAAAGAAACAAAATTGGCTAAGTCACCAAGACAAATAAACTGGAAAGAAGACTTTGGGAATTTCGATTTACCTAACGTTGACTTCAGACTGGCTGCGGACTCGGCCCCAACTTTGATAATATCAGCACACTGAAACCGCAGGCCGGCCTGCAGGAGCCTGCCACCCCATTCCTCAAGGAGCTTGTAGCTAGTAGCTTCCTCGCCCCACAAGGACTTCGGGTCCACCGAAAAGGCCTTGTTGCTGTGGTCGTAATGTTCTCCTTCCCACATAGTCGGCAATGGCCTGTTTTACTTTCTTGTTCACAGCACGGACATAAAAGAAAAACTTCTTAAAACCCTTGTTCGAATCGTTCACCGGGTTAAAATAAGCCTGATATCGAACCCCCCGAAGGAAAACGTGACCGTGTCGGGTAGGCTTGTTTTTGTCAGGCTAACGGAACACGTTGAAGACAACAAAGAAAACCCGGACCGACGGATTCCGCCCCAGATAAGCCATCACGTCTTCAAAGGACTTAACGTACCCCCTGATAACTCTATTTTATATAGAGTTATTTACGTTTCTAAATCTAAATTATTGTAAGAAACTCAGTAATTAAATAGTGTTAAATAAAGATCCACAATAGAAATCAGCATTTTTAAATATGGAACTCATCATCATTGATTATCATGATTTGTGGTATTTTATGTGTTTGTTCAAGTGCTGCAGCAACCATTGCACCTGCAATAGATCAAGCAAGCATTGCACCTGCAATAAAAGAAGAAGTGATTGCCCCAACAATCAAAAAGTTCAGCGGAAAAACAAACGCATTGCACCTGCAAAAAGCTCAGATGTCATTGCACCAGCAATAAGAAGTTTAACAAAAGACAGAAGCATTGCACCAGCATTGGCCACAACACAGAATGCCCCTGCACACTGATGATGATGTCAGCATGTCAAGTTGCAAGTGCAAGTTGCACAAGTGGATGGATGCAGTGCCAAGTTCAGCCCCCTTAGACAACAAGTTGTAACTTTTTAAGTACACTTGTCCACCCATGAATTTTTGCTTTACTAACTTAATTATATGTTGTAGTTTGTTTTGAAACATTTTTTGCAGGAGATAAGATTGCAGGTGCATCCATTTCACCAGCAATAAGGGGAGCATCCATTGCACCAGCAACACAAGGAGCAACAATTGCACCTGCAATGGATGGGATTCAATGCCCTTGCAATAAAGACAGCAATTCCACTGAGGCATTCCCTTATTCACTTAAATAGTTTTTAACTTAACCTTCAAACAGTTTATGCCACCTAAACCTCCACGCGTCCCTCTCCATTTAAAACCACCCACGATCAGATTGTTACCGTTACTCTCTCTCTCTCTCTCTCTCTCTCAGTTCATTCATACTTGTATAACTCTCCAATTACAAACGCATTTCATCTTTTCCAAAATACCAAGAATTCCAAAGCTCCAACAATTTTAAAAATGGTGAAAAAGTAATCAGCACTCAAAACATCTGGGAGATCAACTAGTGAAGTAGAAGCATCAACCCAAATCACGAAGAAAACTGCAACTGTTGTTGCTACTGCAACCATCAGCAAGGAAGGGGCAAAATTCTGGGGAATGGAGTGTTTGCTAGAAAGAGGTTTCAGAATGGCTGATGCAGCACAATCCTTCAACTCTACTGTGAACAATTTGGGATGGGAATCCTTTGTCAAGCATAGAGACTCCTACTGCACTCCCATTGTTCGTGAATTCTATGCAGGTATCCTAGATCAAAAATCTGGTAAGCCACTCTATTACTCTACTGTTAGAGGAAAAAGAGTAAAATTTGATTCTATGGTCATCAATGATCAATATATGCTAGGGTATAATGGTACAGAGTTTGAAAAAAGAGTTGAGAATGTTGAAAAGAAAAAAATGAATAGAGTAAAATCAAGAATTGCTGAATTTGATGCTGTTTGGGAAAGGTGCACAGCCACTGAGTACAATATGAAAAGTAAATATCTTACACCTGAAGCACAAGCATGGCATTTGTTCATTGCATGCTCACTTTTTCCCACATCACACACTTCATCCATCAAGAAGAAAGAATGTTAGCTGTTGATGCAATCCTATGTGAACAGAACATAGACATAGGAAGAATAATTGCCAAGAACATTTTAACATGCAAAAACAAAGATTCTGGCTATTTATTCTTCCCATGTCTGATTACCAAATTGTGCATAAAAGCTAAGGTAACAATAGACAGTAGTGAATCAAGAAAATTTCCCCCTGGTCCCTTTGCTGCCAACTTCAAAGAAAGAACCAAAGTTCACAGGGAAGGTGCTAGCAGTTCCTTGCAAGAGCAATTCATGCTCCAGCAATGTGCTGTTTGGAAATTTCAAAAAGAGCAGCTAGCATGGATGAATGTGATGTTTCAACATCTGACCAATGGACAGTACAACTTACCGACACCAATTTTTCCTGATTGGGTGTTAAAAGAAGGAGAAGAATCAGAAGACAAAGAGGAAGAGGAGCAACCAAAAAGAGGTAGGGGAGTTAGAAAGCAACAATTGCAGAAAAAAGCCAAGGGAAAGAAGAAAATAGTGGAAGAAGAAGAGCAACCATTAGAATCTGAGGATTTGTTAGACACAAGTGAAGAAGAAGAAGACAGAAGGGCAGTGAGAGAAATGAAGAAAAATGAAGAGGAGGATGAGTCAGAAACACAGAGTGAGGAGGAGGAAGAGGAGGTGATCATGGAAAATGTCCCAAGAAAAAAATACAGTACCAAACAAGCAACCACATCAAAATCCACCACTACAACCCAATCACCATCCAAACACAATAGCCCTCCACCATCCAACACTACCAAATCAACCTCACCAATCCCACCCCCCCTCCATTTGAAAAATCACCACTAAAACAGAAATTCCCCACTCAAATACCTACCCAAAAATCACCCTCCCCACAACCAGAAAAAGAACCTGAAAGTCAACCAAGTGCCCAAACAAAACAACCAGTACAAACTGCTACTCAATCAACAACTGTGGAAACTGTTGTAATTGCAGCAAAAGTTGCAACATCTGTGACTAACATTGAACATGCAGGTACAAAGAGAAAATTGGATGAAATTCAGGAATCCACTGATGAAGAAGAATCAGAACAGGAGGAGGAAGGATCTGAGGAAGGAGAAGCTGCTGAAGAAGGGAACCCCAATCAAGAACAACCAAAGAAACCAACTAGAGCACTTGCATCAGAAGCACCTGCAACAGATGCACCAACAATGGAGACCAATATCATTGCACCTGCGATTACAAAACCAGCTGATGCACCTGCAATGGAGAAGCAACAAGATGCACCAGCAATGTAAACTGCAACAGATGCAGGAGTATCTAAACCAGCAAAAGTAATTGATCCTGCAGAGGCAGAAGCTGCAACATAGTTGGTGAGACAAACCTTGAATGCTCTTAGAGAGGAAGAATTAGCAAAACTCAAACAGGATAAAGTTGTCACCAAAGAACCAATCCCACCACCAACAATTGTAGCTGAAACAACAGTGGTTGATGCACCAACAATTGTAGCTGAAACACTTTTTGGTTGGAATACCCTAACTTTGTAATGAAGCTTTGAATAGTTATTATGTTATATTGATGTTCTTGCAATTTGGTTCTTGTGCTATAATTCTTTCAAACTTATTTTAAGATTGATCACTTAGAATAAGTAAGGTCATAAATACAGAAATGGTTTGTGATTTGAACTCAAGAGCTAATATGGATAAGTGTTTTAATAAGAGGAAACTTTGTTAAAACCATGCTAAAACAAGGGTGAACTTATTAAGGGCTTAGACGTAAGACTTATAACAAAACCATGAAGATAGTTGCAGAAATGCACAAGTCATTTTATTACAGCATCCATTGCAAGAGCAATGATTGCATGAGCATCATATGTAACATAATGCTTTCAAAGTGAATTTACTTAGGAAAGAATATTTCAACCATCTCTCTCTCAACTGAAACACAACATCTTTTACTTGCTTTAATTTACATTCTGTTTACACACACCATAACCTTACCAATTTTATTTTATTTTTACTTCCTTTGTCACTAGCATTACTACAACTTTAAACTCTTTAAAATGAATCCAATCCCTGTGCGTATGATCTCTTCTTATCATTATATTACTTGTTTTTAGACTGTGTATACTTGCACATCCTTTTACCACAACACCCGCAAGCATTGGGGGCAAGTTGAGATGAAGCCACCAGCAGGGGAACCCGGATTCTCGTGGTATCCAGGCACCTCCGGTAGAAGAAGTATCCGACCTCCTTCTTGAGCAATTTGGTGCAAGCAGGCAGTTGCCCCGCACCCTCCAACCTCAATTTCTCATCTGCAGGCGCAACAACGTGCTTCTCAAACTCAGCCAAGCCGTCGCCGTTCAGCTTGGACGTGGTGTCCACTACCTTGGAAGAAACCCAGTTGTAAAAAGCTGGGTTAAACTGATATTCCTCGGCTTCGGCCTCAATTGCATTAGAATCCCGTACCTCGGGAACGGAATCTTATGGAGGACCCTCTGGGCTAGAAACCCTTTGATCTTTCGCAGATGAGCCTGACGCTTCAACACTTGACATCGGGAAAGATTTTGATCTCGGTGGTAAGTTTTCAGATCGGAATGACTGCCGAAAAGTGGATCAAGATTGACCTCGCAGGAAGAAAAATCTCAACTCACTCAAATTCTGACATGGGAAACTGAACCACAATTATGACTCTTGCCTTAGATTCCCCAAACGTCGCCTGCTGCACCCCCACTCAACAGAGAACACGTGGCACTGCAATCATGGCTCTACCCTTGAAGGAACTTCACGTCAAGCCGAGGCCGAACTCGATCCCTCTCCGACCTCGACTTGGGGGGCCACTGTTTCGGACTGGGCCAACCCTTCAAGGATCTTGGGTCTGGCCCATTACCGTACTCCGCCATGTCCGTATCTGCGCCTGACCCGTACCAACGGCCAGGACTTGTCCACCCAATCCAACGGTGTGGGCACGGCGCCATGGTGTATAAATAAGCGATCAATGTAACACCCCCCTTTTACTATTACAATTAAATAGACAATTATCAGAGTCACCTCGAATGGCGCTACATTTTTCACCATTTTAAAAAAAGAAAATCTCCAAAATAATTTATATAAAAGAAATCACCAAGCAGCGGAAATATTAACCAGTTTAAACATCTCCAGAATTAACAATTAAAGACATCTCCAAAATAAATTAAAACAATTTCCAATAACTAAAATAATAGTTCAAAACGATAACTAACGACTCCCCGGTGCTACATATCAGAGCTGACACAGACCCAAACGAGAGAGGAAGCAAAACCTAGCAATTCCTCCACGAGCACTAGCGATCACCTGCAGCGTTGCCGCATGAGAGCAACATTCCAAGCAGAAGGGGTGAGTCTAACAGAGATAATAAGCAGATGATAACAATATGCTAGCATCAGGTAACTACAGCAACACAATACAATTACACCATATCACAGCACCAGATACCAAAGGAAAAATCCATTCGACAGTGAACCACCAAAATTATAACATTCATAGACAATGGGATGATATGCAACCCCTCCAATGGGCATATGCATGCGGTACCGATCACCAAAATGAGCCACGACGGGCATATCACCAATAAACACCAGAGGCAGAGCCTATATCACCAAAACATGCATATGACAATGCGACACCATGATTATGCACCAACTCACCATAACAAGTATTTAAAATAAATACTATATCACCAGAATCAAAACAAATGATTTCACCAAAATTAGCACCAAGTTGTAGCATCACAGCTACCACTAAACTCTCCTGAGCATACCAGCACCGCACCTGAAATATTAACACCAGACGGCTCCACAACGCGGACAGAACGCACGCACACCACGCACAAGACTGGCGCACAGCGCCTAGGCACATCGCACCTACTTCAGCGAATTAATTAAAATAGCAAACGACATCGGATTTCAACAAATAAATACTTGTTGGAAAGCCCTATGGGTCTGGTTATCATCCCTAAGTTCAGTTTTTGAAGGAGAGTGTCCAATAGGTACAGTTTTCGAAAAGCACACAGGCTAGTTGCAAAAGAGGACAGTTTCTGTCCTTCAAATTCAAGAAATTCCAAGGTGACCAAAACTCAATCAAATTGCATGAAACTTGTGCATAAACTGGGGAAAATTTTGTCTAGTTTTCAAGGAAATTGGATTCGTTCGAAAAAGAGTTCTTTTGAAAACGTGGTAACCAAAACACTGACCCTGTGTCCAGATTGTTTCCAGAATCTTACTCTAACTTGTGGAATTCATATCTCGAGCTACACAACTCTAAACGCAACCAAACCAGTGCCAAATTAACAAGCATTAAGTCTATTTTCCAGAAAAATAAACCACATAATTTTTCGGCCAATACAACGTTCCCAGTCACCGAAATACCGAATCTATACCCAAATCGTTTCCAGAATTTTAACCTAACTTGTATCGCCTATAACTCGAGCTACACAACTCCGAATTTAACGAAACCAGTGCCAAAACGACCGGCGTTAAGTCTATTTTCAAAAACAATCAACCTCATAATTTTTGGATCAACCAAACAGCGCCAGTTTTAGAAAAACCGAACCTGTGTCCAGAATCGCTAAATTGCCAAACACCAAACCCTAACGGCAACGACACCGCAACCACCACAACAAAACGACAATTCGACAACGCGACAACAACAATCAACCACGCACAGCAACAACAAAAACACGAACATTAACAACACCATCATCGTGATACAACAATCACGCAACAACAAATAACGAAACAAATCACAATAACGTGCAATAATCATCAAAGCACCAATCTCAACGAAAACACGATATGCAACAACACGAACAATTCAACAAAGCCCTAGACTACCCACACATAATTATCATCAACCCATTATCAAGGTTAAGCCCACCCTTACCTCGAATAACGTAAGCTCCGGAACACGACGAACGAGACATGAACAAAACCACAGCAACACGAACGATCTCCGAATACTGCGACTCCCCCAAACTGCAGCTTCAGTGCGAAGCCAATATCTCTCTCCTCAGAACTCGTTTCGAAGATCCGAACGGTGAAAGTGTAGAAATATATCTCACGAACCTGCTGCCCAAAAACGAAGACGATCCAACGGTTAACGAAACCGGAATCGCAATTTTACGGTGACAGGTTTGAGAAAAACGGGAATTGTTTTCTCTCTTCTTTTCTCTCTCTTTGGTGGCTGCTCTAATCCGAAATTCTCTCTCTCTCAACCCTAAATTAATCCTCTCCACTTATAATAAGTGAGAAACATAATGGGCTAAATTATTTGGGACTTTATCCACATAGGAAGGGAGCCCAATGCTATTTTTAACTAGCCCACAAAACGTGATTATCATCTAACTCGTTTTCAACATAGCTACTACGCCCATAATTTCAATTCTTACAATCATCCTACGGCAATCCAACTTCGAAATAATTTGATTAAATTTTAGGGCGTTACAACTCTCCCCTACTTAGAATATTTTCGTCCTCAAAAATTTACCTGATTCGAACAGCTCCGGATAGGACTCTCGCATCTTGCTCTCCAACTCCCATGTCATGCTTTCACCAGCAGCTCCTAACCAGACCACTTTTACCAGGTTTATCTCTTTGCCACGTAAAGTCTTCACTTCACGATCTTCAATTCGCACAGGCATTGTCTCCACAGTGAGATTATCCCGCACATGCACATCATCCATCGGAATCACATGGGACGGATCCGAAATATACTTCCGAAGTTGCGACACATGAAATACATCGTGCAAATTCGAAAGATTAGGCGGCAAGGCCACCCTATAAGCAACATTACCAATTCTCTCAGTGATCTGATACGGTCCAATGAAACGAGGAGTCAACTTCTCTGTCTTCAATGCACGCCCAACACCAGCCATAGGCGTGACTCTCAAAAACACATGATCACCAGCTTGGAATTCTAAATCCTTCCTTCTCTTATCATGATAGCTCTTCTGTCTACTCTGCGACGCTTTCATTTTCTCACGGATCAATTTCACCTTTTCAGTAGTCTCTCGAACAACCTCGGGTCCAAGAACAATACTCTCCCCAGATTCATGCCAACACAACGGAGTCCTACATCTCCGACCATACAATGCCTCGAACGGTGCCATCCCGATGCTAGAATGGTAACTATTGTTGTAAGTAAACTCGATCAACGGAAGGTGAGTATCCCACGCACCTCCCTGCTCAAGAACACAAGATCTCAACAAGTCTTCCAACGACTGAATGGTCCTCTCTGTCTGTCCATCAGTTTGAGGATGATAAGCTGAACTCAACCTCAATTTAGAACCCAACGCTTCTTGCAAACTCTTCCAGAAATCAGAAGTGAACCTAGGATCTCTGTCAGACACAATGCACAAAGGAACACCATGCAACTTCACAATCACCTGAATATAAATCTCTGCCAATCTCGACACCGGATACGTGATATTGATAGGAATAAAATGAGCAGACTTCGTCAATCTATCCACAATCACCCAAATCGAATCGTGCCCCCTCACAGTATTAGGTAACCCTATCACGAAATCCATAGAAATACTATCCCACTTCCATTCCGGAATCTCCAACGGTTGCATCAACCCAGCAGGCTTCTGATGCTCAACCTTCGATTTCTGACAAGTCAAGCAGGAATACACAAACTGCGCCACATCACGCTTCATACCAGGCCACCAAAACATCTTCTTCAGATCCTGATACATCTTTGTAGCTCCCGGATGGATACTCAACTTACTCCTATGACCTTCTTCTAAAATTGCTCTTTTCATCTCCTCATCATCAGGAATGCAGATTCTTCCACGGTACTTCAATACATTCTGCGCATCCAACTCAAAGTCTTTATTCTCGGATTGATCAATCCCAACCATCAGGTCAACTAATTTAACATCTAACTTCTGAGCTTCTCGAATGCTAGCCATGAATTCATTATCAATCTTCAACATCCCCAATCTGACACTCTGAGGCGTCACTTCACAAACCAAACTCATATCCCTGAACTGCTCAATTAATTCGAGTTCTCTAACCATCATTGCTGACATATGCAACGTCTTTCGACTTAAAGCGTCAGCTACCACATTAGCCTTTCCCGGATGATAGTTCAAGCTAAAGTCATAGTCTTTCAGCAACTCCAACCATCTGCGTTGTCTCATATTCAACTCTTTCTGATCAAACAGATACTGCAAACCCTTATGATCACTGAACACCTCAAACCTCGAACCATACAGATAATGTCTCCAAATTTTCAACGCGAACACAACTGCAGCAAGTTCTAAATCATGGGTAGGGTAGTTCTTCTCATGAGTCCTCAATTGTCTCGACGCATAGGCAACTACCTTACCATTCTGCATAAGCACACCTCCCAACCCCATCTTGGAAGCATCACAATACACCACAAACGACTCTTCCGGATTAGGCAACGTCAGAACAGGAGACGTCGTCAACCTCTCCTTCAATTCTTTGAAGCTCTCTTCACAACAGTCATCCCAGATGAAAGCTTTACCCTTGCAAGTCAACTGAGTCAACGGAAGTGCCAACTTCGAAAATCCTTTTATAAACCTCCTATAGTAACCTGCCAGACCCAGAAAACTTCTAATCTCAGTAACTGACTTCGGAGACTCCCATTGTAACACGGCATCAACCTTAGACGGATCCACGGCAATTCCATTCCCCGAAATAACATGACCCAGAAAGCTAACCTCTTTCAACCAAAACTCACACTTAGACAGCTTCGCATATAATTTCCTGTCCCTCAGAATTTCCAATACCAATCTCAGATGTTCTGCATGCTCCTCTTCTGACTTAGAATAAATTAGGATGTCGTCAATGAATACCACCACAAACCGATCCAGATACTCACGAAAGATACGATTCATGTACTCCATGAACACTCCCGGCGCATTAGTCACACTGAAAGGCATCACGGAATACTCATAATGCCCATAACGGGTTCTGAAAGCTGTCTTCCTCGAAGATTCTGCAGCTGTCAATCAACTCCGAGAACACCCGAATTTTCTGATACCCTATCGCCTTCTTGATATCAGCCCGCAACCCATTTTCAAACTTGATGCATTTGGAGAATTCAGCACCAGCCTCACCATAATGTGGATAGAACTTCGCCAATTCAATGAACTTGGCAGCATACTCAGTCACCGACATATTACCCTGCTTCAGCTCCAGAAACTCAATTTCTTTCTTCCCACGGACATCTTCAGGATAATACTTTCTCAGAAATTCTCTCCTGAACACAGCCCAAGTGACCTCTTCATTCACAGTCGCCAACCTCTGCCTCACCTCCAACCACCAGTCATCAGCCTCCTCTGCCAGCATATGAGTACCATACCTGACTTTCTGCGCCTCAGAGCAATCCATAACACGAAAGATTCTCTCCATCTCTTTCAGCCACGCCAAAGCACCATCAGGGTTATACTTGCCCTTAAAGGTAGGAGGATTCTCCCTCTGAAACGTAGCCAAACTGCGCGACCCAGCATCACCAGCAGCACCTGGGTTATTCTCCACAGCTTGAGCCACAGCCTGCAAAGCAGCAGCGAGTGCAGCATCGTTCCGTCCTGCCATCTCAACCTAACACTGCAACAGAAACTATAATCGGAAACGAGTAACAATTACTCAAGTGTTACTCGACTCGACGACTCGACAACTTGGCCGGACAGACCGAACTGCTCTGATACCACTAATGTAACACCCCCTTTTTACTATTACAATTAAATAGACAATTATCAGAGTCACCTCGAATGGCGCTACATTTTTCACCATTTTAAAAAAAGAAATCTCCAAAATAATTTATATAAAAGAAATCACCAAGCAGCGGAAATATTAACCAGTTTAAACATCTCCAGAATTAACAATTAAAGACATCTCCAAAATAAATTAAAACAATTTCCAATAACTAAAATAATAGTTCAAAACGATAACTAACGACTCCCCGGTGCTACATATCAGAGCTGACACAGACCCAAACGAGAGAGGAAGCAAAACCTAGCAATTCCTCCACGAGCACTAGCGATCACCTGCAGCGTTGCCGCATGAGAGCAACATTCCAAGCAGAAGGGGTGAGTCTAACAGAGATAATAAGCAGATGATAACAATATGCTAGCATCAGGTAACTACAGCAACACAATACAATTACACCATATCACAGCACCAGATACCAAAGGAAAAATCCATTCGACAGTGAACCACCAAAATTATAACATTCATAGACAATGGGATGATATGCAACCCCTCCAATGGGCATATGCATGCGGTACCGATCACCAAAATGAGCCACGACGGGCATATCACCAATAAACACCAGAGGCAGAGCCTATATCACCAAAACATGCATATGACAATGCGACACCATGATTATGCACCAACTCACCATAACAAGTATTTAAAATAAATACTATATCACCAGAATCAAAACAAATGATTTCACCAAAATTAGCACCAAGTTGTAGCATCACAGCTACCACTAAACTCTCCTGAGCATACCAGCACCGCACCTGAAATATTAACACCAGACGGCTCCACAACGCGGACAGAACGCACGCACACCACGCACAAGACTGGCGCACAGCGCCTAGGCACATCGCACCTACTTCAGCGAATTAATTAAAATAGCAAACGACATCGGATTTCAACAAATAAATACTTGTTGGAAAGCCCTATGGGTCTGGTTATCATCCCTAAGTTCAGTTTTTGAAGGAGAGTGTCCAATAGGTACAGTTTTCGAAAAGCACACAGGCTAGTTGCAAAAGAGGACAGTTTCTGTCCTTCAAATTCAAGAAATTCCAAGGTGACCAAAACTCAATCAAATTGCATGAAACTTGTGCATAAACTGGGGCAAATTTTGTCTAGTTTTCAAGGAAATTGGATTCGTTCGAAAAAGAGTTCTTTTGAAAACGTGGTAACCAAAACACTGACCCTGTGTCCAGATTGTTTCCAGAATCTTACTCTAACTTGTGGAATTCATATCTCGAGCTACACAACTCTAAACGCAACCAAACCAGTGCCAAATTAACAAGCATTAAGTCTATTTTCCAGAAAAATAAACCACATAATTTTTCGGCCAATACAACGTTCCCAGTCACCGAAATACCGAATCTATACCCAAATCGTTTCCAGAATTTTAACCTAACTTGTATCGCCTATAACTCGAGCTACACAACTCCGAATTTAACGAAACCAGTGCCAAAACGACCGGCGTTAAGTCTATTTTCAAAAACAATCAACCTCATAATTTTTGGATCAACCAAACAGCGCCAGTTTTAGAAAAACCGAACCTGTGTCCAGAATCGCTAAATTGCCAAACACCAAACCCTAACGGCAACGACACCGCAACCACCACAACAAAACGACAATTCGACAACGCGACAACAACAATCAACTACGCACAGCAACAACAGAAACACGAACATTAACAACACCATCATCGTGATACAACAATCACGCAACAACAAATAACGAAACAAATCACAATAACGTGCAATAATCATCAAAGCACCAATCTCAACGAAAACACGATATGCAACAACACGAACAATTCAACAAAGCCCTAGACTACCCACACATAATTATCATCAACCCATTATCAAGGTTAAGCCCACCCTTACCTCGAATAACGTAAGCTCCGGAACACGACGAACGAGACACGAACAAAACCACAGCAACACGAACGATCTCCGAATACGGCGACTCCCCCAAACTGCAGCTTCAGTGCGAAGCCAATATCTCTCTCCTCAGAACTCGTTTCGAAGATCCGAACGGTGAAAGTGTAGAACTATATCTCACGAACCTGCAGCCCAAAAACGAAGACGATCCAACGGTTAACGAAACCGGAATCGCAATTTTACGGTGACAGGTTTGAGAAAAACGGGAATTGTTTTCTCTCTTCTTTTCTCTCTCTTTGGTGGCTGCTCTAATCCGAAATTCTCTCTCTCTCAACCCTAAATTAATCCTCTCCACTTATAATAAGTGAGAAACATAATGGGCTAAATTATTTGGGACTTTATCCACATAGGAAGGGAGCCCAATGCTATTTTTAACTAGCCCACAAAACGTGATTATCATCTAACTCGTTTTCAACATAGCTACTACGCCCATAATTTCAATTCTTACAATCATCCTACGGCAATCCAACTTCGAAATAATTTGATTAAATTTTAGGGCGTTACAATCAACCCACCATTTCCAAGTACGTACTCACTTCTCCCTCAAATACCTCTTCTCTTCCCTTGCTGACTTAGACATCGGAGTGCTTGCAGGTACCCCACCTGAGGTGCGGGAGAAGATCACCTCGGCCAATCCGAGGCCCACAACCATCCATCCGAAGTCAACCTTCAAATCTCGCGGAGCACTTTAACTTGGCACTTCAGCCCGTACTCCAGTACCGAACAACGTGTTTGTTTCTTCTTAATCATCTTACTATTTATTTGTTGTCGTCAAACTCTTAGGTCCTAGCCGTGGTGTCGGTCAGAGGTTTGGACAGTCTTTGATTCCATTTTCTTCAAGCAATTGCGTCGAGGAGGAAACTCTGCTCCTCAACTATGGGTTTCCTGACTCCTCTAGAAAGGGTCAGACAAGGTGAGAAGGGATGCGAGTGTTGGATTACTACGGCTAATGCATAAAAATAAAGTAAAGGCAAGAAATGCGATAAAGAAGATAAATGAAATAAACGTAGAGTTTGATTTGATTGATGTGTGTTTTACAATTCACTCTAATGCTATATATATACACAGGCCCTCGTCGGCCACTACGCTAGCCAACATTTGCTTGCCGTTGGATTGATCTAAAATCAACGGTTCTCATTGCTTCATAGGCCTTCAACGAGGCGAAGTAACTGCCCACGATCCCCACTTGCACAGTTAGTGGGGTGAGTGTTCATTGCTCCAGGTTTTCCGGCCTCGCTCTTCCGTTTGAACTTCAACCGTTCCCACGTTCTTCCTTCGTGCCGTGTCCTGCCTTCCAAGTAACCCCCATCCTGCCTTGGGCGTATGGTTGCTTGGCTATCTTGACCCTTCCTTAGGTAATGGTCCAAGCCAAGGTTGTCAAAACCGGACCGGACCGGCAGGTTCAACCGGTTGAACCGGGAACCGGACCCCTATCCGGTCCAAATGAACCCCAGAACCGTTTGGGGGTGAAAACCGGGAATTGAACCGGATAACCGGCTGAAAACCGAGAACCGGACAGGAAACCGGCCAAAAACCGGGGAACCGTGCAGAAAACCGGATTTGATTTATTTTCCTTAAAAAATGGTATACTATGTTGATTTTTGGAAAAAAATGATAAATGATGTTGATTTTTGGTATATGAGATATTTTTTATCATTTTTTATAATTAAATTGATGTAATAAATAAATAAATAATTAAAAATCAAATGTGTACACTAATATTACTATGAGAGTACTTACATTATAGTATCTAATTATCTATGATTGTTGAATATTATAGTTTTATTATGTCATACTATGATTCTTTTTTGTTTTTTATCCTTTATATATTGTAAAAAAATATATTAAATAATCTATTTAATTAATTCCGGTTCAACCCCCGATTCAACCGGTTGAACCCAAGAACCCCGGAACCGCTACCTCTTCCGATTCAATGTCCGGTCCGGTTTTGATTACCTTGGTCCAAGCGTCCGAGCCACCGAGGTATTCGCACTCTATAGAACGGGGTGGTCACTTTCCCTCGGCTTAGCTTATTGGTCCTCGGGCATAATCCTCCTTCGTGGGTTCCCTCCGTTTAACACATCCCGAGGACCTTCTTGGGTTCACTCTTCTTCGTCGAAATACCTTTTCTGCCCCTTGTCAAATGGCTTGCCTTCACACAGTATTTCCCCTTTTTTGGTCCTCGGCCTATGACCCATTTATTTTTGGGTGTTAACACTATTATATAGTAATTATTTGATTTTGGAAATTTATAGTTTTCTCTAGATTCACCGGCTACCAAACTCACAAAATGTGATGCTGAGATGAAAGCAATAACTTTTTTTTTCCATTTTGCTTGCAATCAACTTCCTAGTTCAATCTAGAAATGATTGTTGTTAAGTGTGGTGAGAGTGGTTACAACTTGCAAGGTATAGTGGGATGAAAGACAGAACTTAATGGGTATTGTGACGAGTGATGGGTACAGGAGAGCAAAGTGGTTGGATTTATTTTAATTTCTTATGGGAATGTTGCATATAGACTAAGAATTTGGTTGGGCTGATTGTATGTCTTTTTGTTGGTTGTTGCTATGTCATCCTTGATATCAGGAAGACAGGAACAATTGTTTAATTAACATCAGATAGTTTCATGCATATTTTTAATTGCCAATAAAAAATGCAATAACACAAATGGTGTGAACTTTGAATTGATTGATTATTATCCATCTAACATAAGAGCTCAAAATGTGAATTTGAAACACAACAAATATTGATCTATCGTGGTCGAATGTAGCCTACGCCAACAATTGAATGCTGCAGAATCCACGTTAACGAGGAGGTTTCTTGACCAATTTTCTTTGGCGTCATCGAGCCTCCTTTTGAGTCCCTTGAGAATGACTCGATTAGTTGCTTCTACTCGCACATTGATTTTGGGATGTTTGAATGAGGCGGACTATTGTTTGACGGCTTATCAACAACTTTATTGATGAATATTGAAGTGCTCTGTGGAGAAGAAGATAATCCACATCATTATGCCCAAACAATGTTTTAATTTCCAAACATTATGCCCAAATGTCATCGAAGGTTGCAACATCCATGTTAATCTTACGCATAGCTTTGTAGGGGTTTGAATGTTCTAGCAAATCAATGGTGGCACTGAGCACGTGTGTGATGGAAAACCGCTTAAGTAGGCGTGTTCAAATCTGAATCAACTCAAACAAAAATTGTAAACTAATTAAAAACCACCTTGAAAACCGCATATAATCAATTCTTCTATATTAAGATATATTATGAAAGAATATAAGTCAAAAGAAAAATATTTAAAAATCAATAATATACATAACTAAATTAAGTGAACTATATTGTATTTCATGCTCCCATTTGTTCCTCAATGATCAGAGCTTTATTTAAAAAAAAATTAAGCAAAATCTAAAAGCCATATTAAAGTTACAAAAACTTATAAAATTAAAATAACATTTATTATCTTAAAAAAGTCACTCTATTTCAATTTAATGGGTGTTTCTAGAGTGAGGGAACAAATCAAATCTCTCACTGGTGAACAACTGAAAGTGACTGTAGGATATTGTGTAAAATAGTAAAATACTAGGAGTGGTTAAGATTTAATAAACCACTATTAAATCTCAACCGTTGATGAATTTTTATACTACATCTTACGGTCATATTTAATAGTTCACCGGTGAGGGATTTGATTTGTTCCCTCACCCTAGAAGCGCCCTTAACAGATAATGATTAAACAAGTTTCTTCAGTAAAAAAAAATAAAACAAGTTTCTCTTTTGCTCATCATTTAATCTAATCAACTTAAATCAATGCGTGCATTTTATTTGTTGACATTAGTACTCTCTATTTTTGGTACAGTACATCAAGAATCTTTCAAGTCTTAAAATAAATATTTGACCAAAAAAAAGTTTGAAAATAAATATTACGTGCACTGAACCTAATTATTAATGAAGTTATTTTCCTTAAATAAGTTGGCCATTATAAATTTTTTAATAACATTGACAAGCTTTTGTAGTACATAAAAACATCTATTAAGGGGTGGAAATTTGGGATAGGACGGTGTTGCATGTAGATGTTAAAGTGGCTTGTTAAGTACAGAGAGTGCATGTATGTTGGGGTAGAGTATTGTTAGAGAGATCTATAGGCTACTGAAGCTGTCTTGAGAGGTCCGTTTTGTTAGCATCTACGGAAAGACTAATCGTTGTGCCGATGCATTGATAAATACTGAATGTTGTATGGTGCAGGCATAATGATAATGTTTGGGAGGGGGTCTTGTAGCCGGTTGCGCAGGTGGTCAGCAAAACGATGGATCACTTCCATGAGTGGAGCTGAGTGCGAGTGAAGAACGGTACAACAAGCCGAGCAACTAGACAGCATCATGCAAATTAAACTCGTTGGCAGCCACCGTGTCATGGTACTCTCAAATGTAATGTAGTTGCAACAATTTTTGCATCTGAAAACAAATATGACATTGGCGTGTGTATCCGGGCTTCTACCGGCAGTTTCTACAAAGGCAAGACAAGTGGTTCACAAGTATTCCAACACTACAAGAGGTAGAAGCTATGAGATTATAACAAACCTTACTCTGGTTGGAGGAATTGTTGGGGCTGACTTCTGTTTTCATAGAAGTGGATTGACATCCAGTTGTAAATGGTTTGATGGCAGACCCTTTACTAAATACCGAGTTTGGCACGCTAATATCTAAGTGTAGGACATTTTTATCTAATTTTACAAGCTTTCAGCTTAGGCAAGCAAATCTTGCAGCTCAAACTCTAGCAAGAGCGTCAAGATTATATGTTAGTTTTCTTGTCTTTGATTTGATTCCATCTTGTATTGACACTACTTTGATTAATGAAATGTCATAAGTTTATTATTTTCAAATAAAATATTGGATGCTATCAAGCTGATGATTTTATTTTTGTTGTTGCTTTATAATGCTATAGAGAATTCTATTCCGAAACTAATTCCTATTTAGTTTTCGTTGTTCTTTTGAATAGAATTATATAACGGGCTAAGAGTATGTTCTCTCTTAAAGGCATTTTAACTTCTTATTAAAAAAAAAAGAAAGAGAAAAAGGGTTACAGGAGAAAAACACATGAGTATATTCTCTCTTTCCCAATATTTTGTTTATTGCATTGTATTATTTACATGTCATTAAATTTAAATTTGGGATTTAAATAAAACTGAATTGGAAAATAAGGAAATAAAAAAAATTAAACGACGCCTGAGAGATTCGAACTCTCGCGGGGAAACCCCATGTACTTAGCAGGCACACGCCTTAACCACTCGGCCAAAGCGTCGTTGTGATGTGTTTGTTCATTATTAAATATATAAAAAAATAAAATAAAGTAGCAATAGTAAAGACATGAGTGGCAGTTGCAGTTGAAGGGTTGCTGCTGCACAGTCAGAAGCTACCAAATGAAAGAAAACAAAAAAAGCGAGGAACCAGTAATGCGAAGGAAGAGGTTAGAAGCTGCGGACCCCATTTTATCTCTCTCTTAATTAATCTCCACTTACCGTTCTTCCCACTCATCACCACTTACCCCACCGACGACGCCAAAGAGAGAGAGAAAGATAGTCGATCCACCCGCCACCACAACCAACCACCATGGCGACGGCGACAACGGCAGCAACACCACCTTCAACAGAATTAAAAACATACTGGTGTCACGAATGCGACATGAGCGTCTCTCTAACACCCTCACCATCACCACTTCTATGTCCTCATTGCAACACTCACTTCCTTGAACTCATGGATTCACCTTTCACTCAAAACGACGCACAACCACCTCTTCCATCTGCTCTATTCGACGTCGTTTTTCAAGACGCACTCGCACTACTCAATCCCCCTCCTCCTAAACCACGCGCTATAATAATCCCTGTAATAGCCGTAACCACAAGTCTCCTCTCTCGTTTAGACCCAAACGGTGTCGTTTTATGCGCTGTGTGTAAAGACCTAATTTCTGTTGATGCAGAAGCGAAGCAGCTTCCGTGTGAACATCTTTATCATTCTGATTGTATTACTCCTTGGCTTGATATTCGTGCTTCTTGTCCTCTTTGTCGATTGAATCTTGCAGAGGAAGAAGATGAAGGAGGTGAAGATGATGATGTTGATGTTGATGTTGATGTTGATGTTGATGTTGATGAGATTAATGCTTCTGCTATGAGGAGACAACTTGTGATGCGATTGTCGGAGTTGTCCGAGGATGATTTTTATGGTTTGAGGATTACTCTTAACCACATTGCTTCTCGTCATGCTTTGCTTCACTCTAGTGCTTCTGCTGCTAGTCAGAATCCTTCACCTTCTGGTGGTGATAATGGAGAGGGAGAATCTGGAAGTTGAAGTTCTTCGTGGTATGTTTATCATTGTTTTACATGAATCAAGAGTGCAATTAGTTGATTTCTTGTGCAATATTATGATGTACTTGCTATGAATTATAGTTATAGATCTTTGAATCTGGAATTTGAGTTATTGAAGAGTGCTAGTCAAACATGTATGTTTTAACGGAGTGAAATAATGTTGTGTGTGGATATTGGTGATTACTTCACTAAATGTTTGTTAGATGAATGGGAAAAGTAAGAAGGATTGATTGTTCATTCGAGAGTCAATGAAAATTCTGGATATCTAGTAGTTTCAATAGAATGTTTTGTTTGTTTATTGTGATTGTTTTGGGGAAAAGATGTTATGGATTGCAGTGATATACTCACGAATGGCCCACTGTATTCGCGTCTCTTTGGCGCCTTCGTGGAATGGAGCTCGACTGAATGTTTTTCCTTGAAGCTCATGGAGGGGGTGGGGAGCGGAGATTTAGAACGATTTTCATAGCAAACAAGCATGACATGAGGTGTTGAATAGGACAATAGGTATTGGGATTTTTGGGGTGTCCAAATATCATGGTTCTCTTTGGCCCCTTCATGGAATGGATATTAACTCAGGGTATGTTTGATTAGTTTTTGAAAACAGAACTATTTTGAACAAGTTTAATCAATCTTCCCTGAGTTGGAGTTCATGGAGGGAGGGGGTGGCGAGATTTAGAACAATTTTCATGGAAAGCAGACATGATGAGAATATTGAAGCGTGGGACTAGTTTTTCATGGATATTTACTTGTATTGTTATCACATCTTGCATATTTATGCATGTCAAAACTCATTATCCTCATCATTTTGTACTGGATCATATGCATTTTGTTCAAGATTGCTAAAATTGAGCTCTTGTGAATGTTGTATTGTTGACTGCAAAATTATTCCTGTAAATCTTGTTTGGTTAAAACATTGAGGCAGCGGAGGAGGAGGGCACGATAATAACCAAACCAGATTTGGATCCTCTCTATCGTTTCTATTTCTCTCTTAATTCTCCTCTCACTCTTTGTTATCATCCCATTTTTTATCCATCTTCTCTCTCCTCCGCTTGTTTTTCTTGTTGGAGAAGTTGTAGGGAAGGAGAGGATCTAATTTGGAACCCGATTATAGTGGATCTAACATGTATGCATTAGCCTGTCTTTGTTATATGAAAGTTATTTGGTTTAGCAATTGTTTTCTATTTGCTGAAAGATAGTCAACGGCTCAACGCCACTAATGCCTTATCTGATAATAAGCTTATACTCCACTACCATCACTTTTACTATTCTATTTATAAAATGTCCCTTTTTTGCTAACTAATAATATTATCTGTTCTGATATTCAATTGCAGGTACATATATAGTGTATCAAAAGAATATTGGAGTTGTATCACCATACATCGTCTTATCAAGTGTAAATCTACACAGACGACTGTGCTTCTTCTGTTCTTTTCCCTACTTTTTGGGTTACTTCAACTAGCTAGTTAGTTGTAGTGCTATAGCCTGAAATACAAATAAGCAGATGAGTGCACTAGTAATGTGCATTTCTCTTCTAGCTCAAATTCCCCTTCCATCTAAGGCAATAAATTCAGCTCTCGTTTGTGCTTTGTGTCTGTATTGCTAAAGTAGATTTTCTTCACTGAAACGTTACTATTTCCTGTCACTACAGCTGTAGTTAGGGTATGCGATTGTCGAGGGATTGAATGAATAATCTGAATGAAGCTTTGAAGAGCCTTAAAATGCATATTTTGTGGAGTCTGAGCTGTTATAATAATGCGATCTATGTTTGTTTGAGGAATGAAAGTACCTTGTTGATTACTATGTCATATGTTACTACTTACTACTAGCTCAACCTCAACTTCTACCAAAAATGATTATGATTGACTTTGATGCTTAAAAGATTTGGTGGCTGATGTTTTCTAAGCAAACCTTAAAATGCATTTTATTTTCTGATTTCTGTGGTATTTTTTAGGTAGGCAAGACAGACTTTTGGAGGTCTGCTGAATTATTAGATTTTTCTTTTTAGACAACCTTTCAATGAATCATTCTACCTGATGTATCTTTTGGCCATGCTGTCCCCCCATTTGTCATATTCAGATGTTTCCAAAGAAATGCATTCGCAATCAGCCAAGATGGTGGTTCCTTTAGAATCTTTCCAAAGGGCTGCCAACTTCATTATTGTAAGACACGTATATGGCTGCTATGGTGGTTATTGTTTGAAACGCAATCTGATCACTCTCGTGTAGTACAAGTCAAGTCATTTTTGTTTTCAATCAACACTTCATGGCAGACATTGCACCCGATGTTTCTTTGTCAACAATCCATCTATTCACAATTTTCTATCATATAAAAGTCGTGAACACTTCGATATTTGATATTTATTGAGTTTTGTTGGCTATGATGCTCAACATTCTATCGCTTAATGACATGTTATTTTTTTAAAAGAAGAGTGATATTTAGTATGGCCAATTTTTGACGAAATGTTAGAAGGTTGAGTTGTCAAATTCTTGAGACGTATTAACATTGATATTGATGACAATACATGACGTTTACGGCGCTGCCACATTGTTGTTCTTAGCTTTTGATTCGTGATGTTCATTATTTCCCTTTTTATATTTAAGCATTTAAAAATAAATTTAAATCTTGTCCTAAATTCATTGGGTATCATAGAATTTTCCTATAATTTTTATTTTGTACTATTAAACTTTAGGCTTAATTATGTAATAAAAAACTTAGGCTTAATAATACTTTTTGTTTTCTGGATACTTTGATCCACTGATATCATGAGATGCAATTTGAGTCCCCTAAATTCTAATCGCAAGAATTAAGTCCTGAGTATATTGTGAATATGCAATTTTGGTAACAAATGCAATTTTGATCTCTCTATCTTATAAACAAAAATGTTAATGTCAATTGAAAAACATAACATGATACAAACACTTTTAAGATCAAATCTATGCGTGATACACACATTTTTTCGTTAGAAACTGAATGACAATTAGACAGAGGGACTAAAATCGCTCTATACCTTGGACTTACACGCCTGTAATTTGTTAACATTTTCTCAATAAATCATGAAACAAATTTCATATTTCACACATAATACTATATTTGGTCGCTATTATAAAAAAAATTGGTATATTTTGCGTCAAAAAAAATTGGTATATTTTATGTGTGAAGATTATAAGCCTAAAGAATTCAACTTTAAAGTGAATTAATTGTTAAAATTATTTTTCTATGTAAATGACTACCCAAGAGCACTTGGATGAGATGGTAGATGTCTCTTCCAACTTAACCAATTTCTTGAGTTCAAATCCAGCTTTGGGTATGCAGTAGTGTTAAACCTCTTGAGAGAGTTTTGCCACCCATTGTAGTCAAAGCTCTCTCATTGTGGTCCTACTCAGCTCTAGGGATTAGTTTATATTGTAGTCAAAGCTCTCCCATTGTGGTTCTACTTCTACCCAGCTCGAGGGATTAGTCTCTGCAGTTGCGCGCAGAGATACCCATTTAAAAAAAAAGACTAGTAATAATACATATATTCTATTTTAGAAATACGTGTATTTATTATAATCAGTGTTGCCAAAGTGGATGAATAGAATGAGTCAGCACCCACCCTTCCTTCCCTTGAATGCACCAAATTGACCAAATCGCACGTCATGAAATGAAACTTCCACCCAACTTCTTCTAACGGGTCAACATTACAAGCAACCCTCCTCCTCATTCATTAGCTTCTTTCCATGAATTTAATATTCCACTTCAATGACCAATACACTATTTACACGTATAATCTTTGTTTTTTTAATAATGTTTCTGGATAACGATGAACCTTCCCAACATTACCCAACACGTGAAATAAACAACATGAGGTCAAACTCAATCCCATCAATTTGTTTACTTTTTCAAACTCTAGTCCAACATGTCCTTCTACCCATACAAAGCAACATCTATAAAAGCACGTTTGCATGCCAATTCTTCCAACAACAATTCATTCATCATTCAAATACTTCATTCATCGTTCAAGTGATTAAATCGTTAAAGGGTGTTATTTAATATTTGTGTGTTTACTACTACACAAACAAAAATGGAGAGCAGCTTAGGTGACATGTTGGTTAAGGTGGTCGTGTTTTTCCTAGTTCAAGCTTTGGTTTACCTTATTCTTTCTAATTCATCAAACGTATTCTCCAAGAACATCAAGAGATCTTACAGCTTCAAGCCTGCACGTTCTGTAAGTATTCGACGGATGATGGCTTATCTCTCTGATTTCCCTCCTGAAGATGAATCATCTCCTTCTTCAATGGGTTCTCAATCACAAGAAGCCACTCAAAGTTATTAGAATCAGTTGGCGCATGACTTGATAAAGTTCAAGGATAAAGCAGTTTGTAAAATTGTAAATTGTTTCTCTTTCTCTATATGGGACTATCATAGAGAGGATTCTAAATTATTAATTGGTTTTTTAGTCTTCAATTCTTTTATTCATTTGTTCTTTTAAACATTTTTATGATGTAATATATTTATATTTAATTAATGGAATGTTGAGATTCATTTATTTTTTTTCATTTGTACTCTTTTTTTTATTGATGAATTTTTCACTTGTGTATTCCGTAGATCGAGGATCAAGTTAATTTCACTAAAAATTCAATGAATGTGGTTCATTAATTGTATATGGTTTTTTCTTGAGGAATAAGGTTCATTATAAATGCGTGCTACGGGTGGGAAATGGGAATATACTATGCCGACCTACTGTGTGTTGGGAAAAACAACGTAGAGAAATAAAATGAGCATAATCGGAACACAAGAATTTAGCGTGGAAAACTTCAAAACCGGAGAAAAACCACGAACCGTTGTCTAATGACAAACAGAGAATAACACTATGTGAAAATTGTTACAACACATAGGTTCCTCTCAAACACCCATGGCCCAAGTACACCCACACCCTCCAAAAAAAATATTTAACTACATCTCACAACACTCTAAAACAAGAGTATAAGAGAAAAAACAAAGTCAAATACAACTTAAGGTATTTCTGACGGGTGCATTTGTAAAGGAGATTGAGCCTCTTCCTTTACAAAACTAAGCAATATGGGACTTTTTCAAGATGTCAATTTCAATCAACTCCAACAATCTCCACATTGATTGTAATTGATCAACGAGACATCTTCCACTTTAATTGTCTTCACTGACATAGTTCAAAAGAACTATCATACTCCATTGTAAAGAGTATACCACTTGAAGCTAAACCACTCCAATTATTTTATCCATGCCGAAAGCCATCGACATAACTTCTTCAAGATGCTCAATTCCTATCAACTCCAACACTGTGGTCTATGGCCCAGCCTACATCAGGTCCAAGCTAGATAAGAGTTTTTTAAAGTATATAAGGCAAAAGCTTTTTTTAAAAGCCTATTTAGCTAAAAATGTTAGGTTACATACTTACATGTCATCAAAAAGACTTCTAGGCCTACCAGGCCGACTTGCTTAAGTTAATATAAATAATGTTTTTTATTACTACCATTATTAGAATAAAATTTCTACTTTCGGTTAAATCAGAAATTTGCTTACATTTTCTATTTATTTAAAATATTGACCTACATCAATTTTTGACGTATTTAATTATTATTAAATAGAATTTAAAAAGGATGTTATAAATATAATTCTCTAGAATGTTTTGTTAGATCTCAAATTAGAACTTAATCTTATTGACCTATTAGCTTGTTAGTTTATTTATAAAGTCTACATTACTTAAAGGTTGTGTAGGCTTTTGTAATTCTTTTGGTAAAATAAGCTTTTAAATAGGCTTCCAGGTCTTGTCAAGCTTCCAAATATGCTAGGTCAAGCCTCATTAGTCGGCCTATTACAGGTCACATGTAAGACTCAGGCCTAACGATTTCAACGCAGGTCAAGCTCGGGCCATGCAAAACCTGTCCTGACCCAATCTATTCCCACCCCTAATGCTTGCCTTCTATATAATATCCCACTTACAAATTTTACATATATCGACAACCTGTATTCTTACATATTTCTATGGATTTCAACAATTCAATAGTTGAATCATATTTTACTAATGATCATGTACCAAAGCTGAAATAAAATGGATATTTCACAAGTGATGGATAGGGATTTAATATCGATTTTCTTTTAGATTTAACACAGGTTATGTATCTGTATAGTTGTCCCTAGTGTAGTAAATTAGGCTTTTAACACTAGTTTTTAGAAATTGGTGTTAACCTACTTTTAACGTTTTCAATAATAATGGACTTTTAACATTGGTTATAAGTTAAAATCCATGTGTATTGACTTTTAGCATTGGTTATTTCCTAAAACAAGTGTCATATTTTTAAAATAAAGGTATTCGTTTTCAGTTATACCTCAGAAATTACAACACAATTGTGACATCAAATACGTACGCCTACAAATAATCAGACCTTATAGGGTTATATTACACTAATCATGATATACAAAATATAGTTTAGATGTACATATATAATGCTTTATACGTACATTGCAAGAAATTCTCAAAACATGTAATAATTCTAATAATTATGCCATCAAATATAGAAGTAAACAGATATTACAGAGTAATAATTAATACACTACTCATAATATATAAAATATATCTTAGATATATATACATACTACTTTATATATTGAAAGAAATTCTCAAAACATGCGATAACTCTAATAAGAAGCATACGAACATTCCCCCTTGAAGTTGGAATAATTATTTTTTATATTTTATTTTCATGATTGTTTTTAGTTTTTATATATTCACATTTTACTTTTGAGTCTCAACAAGAAAACATTAGATATAATAAGAGTAATTATTTCTATATTTTTGCTTTTGAATTCCATCGGGGAAACATTAGATCGATGTTGTTATTAACTTTTATTACTTTTGATTCTCGACGTCGAAACATTGCATTGCATGTTTGTCGTCATAATTATTGATAATTTTGAGTCTCAACGGGAAACAATTACATGTTACTGGTATTGATAGGAATCTGTGATAGTTTGTAAAGTGATTAAACTGTTTCCATTGATTGTAAAAATCTGTTACAAGAGATTATGTACACTGTTGACTCAGCATGCCACTCAACAAATTTTGTTGAGGTGTAACTGCCTAATCAGATTGTTATATTCTCTACAGTTACAAGAATTACAATTACAATACAATTGATTTTGAGTAACTCTATTTACTCTCTATTACTCTCCCTTCAAACTCAAAGGTGGTCTAGTGTGCTTGACCACTTTGAGTTTGAAACGAAAATCAGCAAAAGTTGTAGATGGTAAGGGCTTGGTCAGGGCATCTGCAATCTGAGAAGCACTTGGAACATGTTGAACAATGAGTTTCTTTGCAGCAACGTTCTCACGAACAAAATGAATATCAAGTTCCAACTGTTTTGTGTGAGTATGAAGCACTGGATTATGAGATAAGAGTACTGCACTAAGGTTATCACAGAGAAGCAGAGGAGATTGTCAGGCAATCTGTAGCTCAGTTAGAAGGGATTGTGCCCACAAAAGATCAGCAGTAGCATTTGCCATGCTACGATATTCAGCTTCTGCATTTGAATAGGCTACCAAGGACTGCTTTTTGGAGCTCCAAGACACAAGATTAGGGCCAAAGTAGAGGCAGGGTCCATAGGTTGAGCGCCTGTCATCTGGGTCACTAGCCCAATCTGAGTCACAATATACACTGAGTGAGTAGGGAACATCTGTGGGAGCCGATTGCAGCAGTAATCCATGAGTTGATGTGCCACTGAGATACTTGAGAATACGTTTCACTGCACGCCAATGATTGTCCAGTGGGTGAGATAGAAACTGGCATACCTTATTGACACTAAAGGCAAGCTCAGGTCTGGTAAGTGTAATGTACTATAATGCACCCACAATTGAATGATATTGAGTGGGATCATACAATGTATCTGTACCATGTTTGCTCAACTTGATGTTAGCCATCATTGGAGTGATGATGGAGCTGCAGGTGCTCATATTTTCCCGGTGCAGTAGGTCATGAATGTATTTACCCTGAGTCAGCAACATTGAACCACCACTGAGGTACTTAACCTCTAAGCCCAGGAAATATTCAGGTTTGCCAAGATGTTTCAAAGCAAATTTGTTGTTTAATTTGATGATCAGATCCTAAATAAGATGAGGAAGGGAACCTGTTATCAAAATTTCATCCACATATACCAAAGCATAGAGATGAATGCCCTTGGAGTTGAGCACAAACAGAGAGTGATCACACCTGCTGTATTTAAAACCAAAATGAATGAGAGATGAACGCAATGTCTCATATCATGCCCTTGGGGCTTGTTTGAGGCCATATAGTGACCTATGCAATTTATAAACCGGGGACTTATCCTTAGAGACAAAACCAGGTGGTTGGCTCATATAGATGTCCTCTTGTAGTGTGCTATTAATGAATGCATTGTTCACATCGATTTGTTGAATATCCCACTTGTGGCTAACGGCTAGGGTAAAAATGATGCGTAGTGGCTGGTTTTATCACTGGGGAGAATGTTTCTCCATAGTCTTTCCCAAGTAATTGGTTATAGCCTTTGGCTACCAACTATGCCTTGTATTTGTTTATAGTGCCATCAGGGTTTTCTTTGATGCGAAACACCCACTTGCAGTCAATTGCTTTTCTCTTTGGAGGGAGGGTAGTGAGGGTCCAGGTGTTATTTGTTGTAAGAGCCTGATACTTTTCTTTCATAGCCTCAAGCCACTGTGGTTGATTAAGGGCCTGTTTCACAATAGTGGGCTCAACATGGGTTAGGAATAGCCTTGGCTTGAGGTTGCCTATTTTACACATAGTAGCCATGGGGTGAATATTTGGTGGAGAGGAGGGAGCTGTTTGAGTGGGTGGGTGATAAACCCCAATTTAGTGCATCTTTAGATATAGTTTTAGGTCATTTTTTAGAGCAATTATTACTAAGTATATAATATATTAACTTAATCTCCGGCATTCATAAGGAAGGCGTCTTTTATTTCTTCTCACGCAAGAACAGGAGCCGCATATACCATTACATCACCAACGCAAACAGTAGCTACACACTAACAAAGAGAAGAGAGAGCCTGACGCACGGAATTGAGAGGGAGAGAAGACGCGCACGGATTTCGAGGCAGAAAGAATTCAAGGAGGTACCAGACGCTAACAGGAGCATTTAGGGAGTTTTGGGTACCCGTTGTTGACATCGTGAGAGAGCTTTGGAGTAGAATACAGAGACTGAATACAGGATCAGAATTTACTTAATCTCCGGGTTATTTTTATATTCTGTAATTCATGACTTTTAATTTTATTCCAATGTTCTTGAACACTATGAATAGCTAAATCCTCTTCTAGGGTCTTAGGTGGATCTTGCTTGATTAGAGACCTTTTTATGTTTTAATTTATACTTTGAATTCCCAATTTTTATTCCAATTAATATACTATTCCAATTTTTATACTTAATCTCCTATTGTTTTATCACATAATTAGGATTGACAACCCTTTGCATGTTCATAATCAATTAGTTGATTAGCAACCGTACTACAACTAGTTGGTGGATCTATAGGATAATTGAGACTATAATTAATTAATGACCAAACTTTAATTTAGTCTTCCAATCATTCAACCTTTTTGTACTTCATGCTTTTCTTAAATTTATATTCTAGCATGACCAAACTAGGGTTAGTTTGGGAAAAAGAATATTAATCACGAATGACCAAACAGATTAATAGTTTTAGTAAATGGATTGGTAATTGAATAAAATAAGGGAATTCGGGTAGAATTAGACATAGAGGAATCGAACTTAGCAAGTGAAACCGAGACCCTAGGCTTCTCTTCATTGATCGAACTTTTCAATTTTAATTCCTGCTATTTACTTCGTCTTATTTTAGTTTCTAATACAACCAAACACTCGTTCGTCTAAATAATAATTAACCTTAAATAGTTTGGTATTTATTAGTTAATCCCTGTGGAGACGATATTTTTTATACTACTTCTGCAAGAGACTACACTTGCTCTCAAGTGTGTTTTTGACGCAACAGTGGGGATTTTTTTATGTGTGGTTGAGGTACTGATGTTGTGATGGTGGGTTCTTGAGAGGGTGGAAATTCTTGTATGGGTGGTTGAGGTATAGTTACTGTGATGGTGGGTTCTGGTGTTGTGGGAGGGGTTAATTTCTAGTGGTCTGTGGGTGAACCGGTAGCTTGTGGGCTGATGGATTGATGAGGCCAAGTCCATTCCCCATGCGAGCCTTTATTGTGCCCTGATAGGGAACACTATGTGATACAGTGTATGAATCAGAACCAAAATTATGAGAAGCACAAGTATCAACAAACCAACCTTTACCAGTTACATCAAGTGGAATAGTGAAGATTTCAGCAGCAGTGTGATCATAAGATGTGTATGCAGCAAGGGCTTGAGGATGATACCTTCTAGTGCACTAGCAGTTCCTGATGTTGAAGCTTGTTGTGTTCCAGTGGCTTTAGAAGGTTGACACTCTAGTGGATCCAGATTAGGAGCTTGAGGAACATAGGCTTCATTGAACCTGTACCAGCAATCCCAAGATTGTGACCATATTTGTTGCAGACATGACAAGTAGGTCTTCCACTCACAGAAGGTGCACGAGCCCTATCACACCCACGGTCGCGCCCGAACCTACCATGACCACGAGAGTGAGTGTTTACATGAGCGCCTGTGCCAAAGGCACCAGAATTAGACAAAGTGTGAACCAAATTTGCAGAAACCAAAGGCGTTGCTAGCTCTTGACGGAATTTGTCAAGTTGAGATTCCTGAACAAGAAGAAGTGATTCAAGTTCGGTGAGATCAAGCAATTCTTCTTTGGTGAAAGCAAACAAGACAAGCGAGTTGTACTCCTCTGGCAATCCATCAAGCACTATGTCTACAAGATCGGATTCCGAGACTTCATCACCAATAGCAGCGAGCGAGCTTGACAGAGCGCGAACATGATTGACGAACTCGTTGATGCTACGATTTCCTTTCTTTGTACTCTTCAACTCATCACAGGGTTGACGCGTTTTGGCTTTGAGATGAGATAGAAGTGCTTGTGGATGGTGTCCCAGACTTCGCATGCGTGACGACATGTGAGAACACGAGGAAGCATCAAATCGGAGAAAGTTGAAAGGAGCCAGGTGTAGAGATCTTGATATTGAACAAACCAGGTGTCATATGCTGCGAATATCTTGTCAATTTCGCGATCGGCGTTGGAATCATACTTTGGCAGAATTTTAGGGTTAACTAGAAGGCGATGCAATCTGTGAGTAGCATGTACACCTTCAACTTGTTGATTCCAGATCATGAAGTTCTTGTCATCAAGCTGTTGCCGTCAAACTCTTAGGTCCTAACCGTGGGATCAACCAGAGGTTTGGATAGTCTTTGATTCCTCTGTTCTTTAAGCAATTACGCTGAGGAGGGAACTCTGCACCTCGACTGTGGGTATCATGACTCCTCTAGAAAGGGTCAGGTTGAGTGAATGGGACGCGAGGGTTGGTTTTTTCTACTGGCCAAATGCATAAATGTAAAATAAAGGTAAAGTGCGGTAAAGAAGATAAAATTGAAATAAACGTAGAGTTGTTTGATTGATATGTGTGTCTCTGTAACAATTATCCTCTTCCTATTTATATACATAGGCCGTCATCGGTGTTGTGTAAAAAGCTAATGCGCAAGTATACACAGTCGCAACAAGTAATAAAGAGTAAGTAGAGATCGTTCCCATGAGGATTGTTGAGTTATTTTCTATATTTAATTTAGTAAGTAAGCTAGTGAGTATAAGTAAAGGAAAAAATAATCATGTGGTAAGGCATTTTGGAAATATAATAGTTAAAGTAGAGAGGATGTGAAAACAACAAGAGAAAACAAGTTAGGATGCTTTTACACAAGTAATTTCTCAATGACAGACTGGTGCAAAATTGATGCTACAGTACCTAAGTGCATGCAGGTTTCACTAAGATTGCTTATGTCTAAGTACTCATTAAGTTCACCCCTGGATATTAAGAATGGCAAGTTCACTTTATCGCCTTATCTTCCTATGTCTAGGTTAAAATAAGATTAACTAAAGTGTCCTTTAATTAACACAACCCATATCAACTCTTGAGTTCAACAAGTTAACCCTTTCAGTATTAAAATGCAAGTACTTAATAAAAGGTGATAAAGCTTAGATCAAGTTTGGAAATATTATAGCACAAGAGTTAAAGGAACTAAGCAACATTTAAGACTTAAACCATTCAAAGAGTCATTAAAGGTTTAAAGCATCATAACTTAGAGAAATTATCTCATAATGAGCATCAAATCCACAAGAACAAAAGAGGTACCTAACACCATAAACATGATACTGAAATAACAACAAAGAAAGTAGCAAGAGTATTACAAATGTGAACTTCAGCCCTTTCAAGCTGGAGATGCAGAAACAACCCCAACTTGCTTCACAACTCTGTTGTCAGATCAGTGCTGCAGCACTGGTTTGCCCAAGCTTTATTCAATGGAGGCATGGAAGGTGAGATAAGACACTATTTCTGAATGTAACCCTCTTTTCTAGCCTCCTTGCTTCAGAAAATGAACTTCTATTTATACCCAAAAAAGTGGGATCAAGAGAGAATTTCACAACTTCCACAACATGTACCACTTGCACCACTTGCACATCTTTATCTCTTCAAAGGCGAGCAACCAATCAAATCAAAAGCAAGTGGCCAGCAGCTATTGGTGACTCTAAATAGTAGTAGTAATCTAGAGAAAATGGGTAATTGACACTTGTACAAAAATTGTCTCATTGTTTCTCTCTCCTGCGAATCTGGTGTTGCAGCACTAAAACCAGCACCAACTTGCACACTTAACAAAAATCAAATTCCAACAAAAGAGAACCAAAGTGCTCAACTTGGTTCAGAATCAGAGAAAACCACATAAACTCTCAATTTCTTAATTATCTAAATGATTTACTAAATTAATTATTTTAAGACACGCAAAATTCAAGTAAAAATGTAAAAAATAACCCTTATAAGTAAAAGTTATCAGAGTCATCTTTTCACGGCCTCGCTCCTTCGCTTGATCTTCAACTGCTCCCACGTTCTATCTTTGTGCTTCCTCTTACTTGCCTTCCAAGCAAGCCTGCCTTACCTCGGCTATTAGGTTCCTCGGCTGACCATCGTCCTCGGTCAGTAACTTAAGCACCCGAGTCACCCTGGCCGTGGCACTCTATAGGCTAAGGCTTTACTCTCCCTCGACCTCGCTTATAATCCCTTGGGCTTGCCCCTTCCTCGGGGAGTTTATCTTGTGGTACACCACGAGGGCCTCTCTTGAGTTCTTTCCTTTAGCAATTATCTCCTAGGATTTAGTCTAGTGTCCTGCCTCAACACTCTAACCCTTTTCCTCTTTTCTCTCAGCCATCGGCCTACGACTCAATTAATTTTGGGTGTTAACAGAAGCTTAATCGAAAGCTTTGGTCCGGTGACGAAATTGGAGGTATTTGACGCGACACTTGGTTGAAAATCGACGGAATTTGCGATTGAGTGGGAGTAACCGCCAGTGAGGCTTCTGGTGTTGATGACGCCATCGAGAATGGAAGAGTGTTCGTAGAGAAGTGCGAGGAAGAAGACGATAGGGTCCTAGATCATGTAGCGACTGATACCATGATAGGAACCTGTGATAGTTTGTAAAGTGATTGAACTGATTCCATTGATTGTAAAAGTCTATTACAAGAGATTATATACACTATTGACTTAACATGCCACATCAGCATGCCACTCAACAGGTTCTATTGAGGTGTAACTGCCTAATCAGATTGCTATATTCTCTACAGTATAGCTGGCAAAATGGGCTACCCGGCCCGCATCGGGCCAGTCCATATCGAGTTCGGGCTTTTATGGTCCGTGCCAAAAAGCTCAGGGTGAACTTTGGGCTCCACCTTTGCGACCCAAGCCCGACCCTATGTGGGCCACGGGCTTTTCGGGCTAGCCCGCATTATACGCAATGCTAATAAAAATAATTTATTTATTAAAAATAAAAAATACAAGGTGTTCCACTGTAGAAGTAGAATTTAACGCCACTGATGCTCTTTAAGCTTTAAAGCACTACAGCAAAATGAATTTTTTAGATGTTCTAATGGCAAATATCCATAGATATTCTTATAACAGTCAAAAACATATAGTAGGGGTGAAATTGAGGAAACATTGCCAAATTAGAAAGAGGGTTCAAAACACATTAGTCAGAAACCAAATTTAGGGAACTACGGTGAGATCGTGTTTTTCAATATCTAGCCTTTGGATTCCTAATTTTGGAAGCAATACACTATAAGTAAAACCTTATTATTTTAAACTTTCGGGCCTACGGGCTACCTGTGACCTGTCCGGGCTAGCCTGCTTCGGGCTCAGGTTTTTCGGGACCGGGCTAAAAAGCCCAGATATAAAAACAGGCTCAATTTTATTGGCTCAAATCCTATGTTTATTCGGGCTAGCCCGATGAGCCCGACCCATTTTGCCAGCTCTACTCTACAGTTACAAGAATTACAATTACAATACAATTGATTTTGAGTAACTTTATTTACTCTATTAGGTATAACTATTTTTGTGTTATGATTTTATAAATTGTTATAACTTTGAATCCTAGTGAGTTAAAAAAATTTGTTATATTTTTTTTTCCAGTTTCAACGGGTAAAAACTACATCTTGGTATAATTTCATAATATTTGATTCCTTAAGATGAAATCTTACACATTGTCTAAATAATTGTTTTTCATATTTTGTCTTCACAAATGCCTTCTACTATCAATATAATCAAACAAATCACCACCAAAAAAAATACTAAATTGTCAATTTCTAAAAATTGGATCAATTTTAAGGATAAATATGTCAGTTCTAATTATTTTCTCACCTTTTGTATCTCTTTCTCACTTTTATCTTTTACCGGTCCCACAGTCACAACATTTATACCAATTCCATTTCCTTTATTATATATAAATTTCATTCGATTTTTTCATTCTCCCTTTAATGGCCAAATATTACATTCTTGATTATCTGGATTTGTTTATGTATGTGTAATGATCTAAAAAGAATCAAGTAAAGCCCAAAGGAATCAAAGTACCCAACTAAGGAACCTTCTAGATTCTCTTTAAATAAAATAGCTAATTAATTCTCTTCTAAGAAAACACAAGATATTTGGGCCTAACTTTGATTCCTTTGGGCTTTACTTGATTCTTCTTGAATCACTACAGTATGACAATTCGTGTTTATTATTCCATAAATGACAAATATGTCATTTCCAATTATTTTCTCATCTTTTGTATGTCTTTCTCACTTTTATCTTTCGCGGGTCCCACTCTCATCTCATATCATTTATATCAATTCCATTTCCTTTATTATATATCAATTTCATTTGATTTTTTCATTCTCCCTTTAATGGCCACATATTACATTCTTGAGTATCTGGATTTGTTTATGTATGACAATTCGTGTTTATTATTCAATAAATTATTTCTTATGGAGACATTTTTTGTATTGTGTTGGTAAGATCGATGTGTATTTTCATGGATAGTATTAATTACAAAGAAGTATTTACTACCAAATTGTCAAGAGGAGAACACGTGAAGCTAAATTTAATGAGATTCATTCTCCATTGTAATGTGTGTGTGTGTGTGTGTGTGTGAAGGTGCCTAAAAGGTAAGGAAAATGCTAGATGTTACTAGAGATAGAGATTTCTACAAGATAGAGAAGAGTGTTATGTGGCAGCATTTAACACTCACAAATTATAACTACCCACTCTGTCATGTATTGCTAATCAATTGTTGATTGGTCAAATGCCCTATTTTTATGCATTCTTCTCTTTCTTGCAAAAATCTCTCGGTAATTCTAATATTTTTTTGCACAAAAAATAATTGTAATTTTGTGATGAGTCAAATTAAAATTTAGAAATACCAATAAATATCCCTAAATAGGGTTTCATAAATAAAGAGGTTATGGTTGTTGTCTCATGCCCCATTCTAAGAAATATACACAGGGAGGGATAGCTAAAGAGTTGTGTGCTGGCCTAAAAGGCCAAACCAGAGATCAAATCAACCTCAGGAATTCAGGTACCCTTTTCTACTTTGCTATTTTTCTTGTGGTTAGCATTATTTATTCTAGATTTATAATGATTAATTCGTGGAAGATGGTTTTCTTAAATCTTAACTTAAAACATAGAAAGGAATTGAATCGAACAAATGTGTGTTGAATTGAAAAAGAACGACAGTCATTACTCATGAAGAAGACGAAATGTGTAGGTGAAGTGAGAAAGGGTGTGTGTGTTGGGGAGTGTAACTAAGCATATGGGGGGTGAGTGTGAGTACAAATCTTAGGGAAAAAATCCATGTGGGGGCAAAACAAAAAATTATTTACCAAAATAATGCACTTTGTGGGTTATTTACCAAAGTGGGTAAAATTTTTTTATAGTTCAGAAGTCGCCCCCCCCCCCCCCCCCCCCCCCCAGGGTGACTTCTGAACTGTTTTTTGCAACTTTTTTTTAAAATGTAGTTCAGAAGTCGCCCCCCCCCCCCCCCCCCCCCCCCAGGGTGACTTCTGAACTGTGTTTTGCAATTTTTTTTTAAAATACAGTTCAGAAGTCACGCCCCCCCCCCCCCCCAGGGTGACTTCTGAACTGTGTTTTGCAATTATTTTTTTAAATGCAGTTCAGAAGTCGCCCCCCCCCCCCCCCCCAGGGTGACTTCTGAACTGTGTTTTTTTAATTTTTCAATAGTTATATATTAATATATAAATACCTAAATAAATTAAAAATAAATTTATAAAAATGATTATACCTATTTATAATTTAATTACGTTACTATTTAGGAAAAAAAATTAAGAGATTAAAAATTGGAACATAATATAATATAGAAAAAAGACTGAAATAAACAACAAAATTTTCAGAAATACAAGAATAGAAAATTAAAAACGAAACGAGAGGAAAACATGATCGAAACTACTTCTACGAAACATTTTCTGGTAGTGGCCATTGGACCGCTGGAGGGATAACCTGACGGATGATTTCATCGGTGGAAATAGTTGTTTCGGCGCACAATTCGATAGGACTCTAAGTATGAGGTTGAAACATCTCATGCTGCTGAAACATCTGTCAAACGTGTTTGTCAGTCTTGATAGTCATTACGCACCACCGAATACGATTACCTTCGCCGATCCGAGGGCAGCGATAAACGATACGAGTGATCGTTTGCTCCTCACCCTCCAGCTGCGCCTTTTCCGTTAGCATTTCGTTCAGTTCGGCGAAGGTGATGTTGTTCTTAAGGCTGGAATAAATGGTGTTTGGACCACTAAAATACACACCATCTTATTCCCTGTACATAACATGGGCCTGACAGTGAAGTGTACAGTAGTGGTTGATGACTGTTTCCGGTATGACTTGTTGTGGTGGGGGTGGTCGCAGAAGATGAATGATTTCTTCCGGAGTGCGTATTGTGTCTACGTACAGCTCCAAGAGACTACGTCCCATTGGAATGTTAGCATGACCTTCCATCATTGCGCGAACGTCGTCGTCGCTTTGGATCTCCATGACAGAATAACGGAATGTCCCGTCATCTCCACAATTGTACTTTCTGTAACGGATACGCTCCACGTCTTTACGCCACCCTCCCTCTGGCCGTATTTTTCTCTCAACCTTCTCCTTGAGTTGGGCGAATGTGATGTCCTTATTCATCCTACACAAGATATGATTAGGACAACGAAAGACAATACCATGTTCATCGGTGGTTACAGTTCCACTGTGATAAAGTGCGGTTAGGAATTTATCATTCGAGTACTGGGTTGGGCACAACTGCCATTCCATTTCAGCGGGTTGGGTGACGGTGTTTGGGAAGAACCAGAGAAGAGAAGATTAATCAGAAATATAGGTTGAAGGTAAAGTGTTGGTGTGAATTTGAGTGTAATGTGAGAACGTATTTATAATAGGGGTGATCGTATGTAAGCCGTTGATTTTGGATGATCTTAACCATTGATTTTAGGGTTTAGTGTCGGAAAAATCCTGGCTGTTAAAGAGTGTCGGCAAAATCTAGGCCGTTAAAGAGTGTCGGCAAAATCTAGGCCGTTAAATAGTGTCGGTAAAATCTAGGCCATTAAAGAAATTAAGACCTATGCACTCTGCACAATCCACACTTTAACAGTGCACTCTGCACAATGCACACTGTAATAGTGCACTCTGCACTATGCACTATGCACTATGCACTCTGCACAATGCACACTTTAATAGTGCACTATGCACAAAGCACTATTAAAGATAAAAGAGTAAATTATTGATCCAAATGTAATAAATGTCACATCCTTAAAATTAATAACTTAGTTAATATAAAATTACAATAATTGATAAATTAAACTAAAAAGACAGTACAGAAAAAAATTAACAAAGATGAGACCCAATTCCACACTTTCGAGGTTGGGGGACACGCCGTGGACGTTGATGCCGATGTGGTGGTTGATGTTCTTCCTCAGTCCGGGCAGGCGGCGGTGGCTCTGGAAAATATTGGGGAACTGATGAAGAACTAGCACCGCCGGCCTGCTCTTGAATTTGACGAAGCAACGCCACAGATTGCGCAGAGCCGGGTTGGACCCCAAAGCACTCATAGAACATATCGGGGTCCCTTTCGGTGGTAGAATGTCGATATGTATCTTAAAAAGGAGTATGTTCTACTGACTGGTTGTATTGTTCGTAATATTGGAATGTTGGTGTGTGGGAGATAGAGTGGCGGTGAGGCACATCTTCTTGGAATGTTGGTGTGTGGGAGATAGAGTGGCGGTGAGGCACATCTTCTTGGGTCCTCTGTTGAGTTGGTGGTGCACGTCGATGTCGATTACGGTTACGTTCTCGACGTTCGGTTTGAGTAGTTGGGGGAGCTGGCACGTCTTGTTCATCATCTTCATCCACATCACCAACATTTGCAAGACCACGTGGATCCCTTAGATGTTGGTCGGCTGAAATGTATGGCCTTGATTTTTTTAGAAACCAGCGCATGTATTTATCTGACTGTGTTGGTTTAGCAAAGCACGGTCGACCCACAACACATCGATTTTCTCTATCATTCCATAAATCAATTAACTGGCTGTGATATACAGCCCAATTAACATCAGTCTGTCCCTGCATGGTGATGTTGTGCATGTGGCTGATATCTATTGGTGTTGATGGTATGTCTTGGACGAGGCCAAATTGCAAGGTCACTCTATCCGCATGGTGCCATTCTACAATATGGAAACAGACCATAGCCGTGTTTGTAGTCCATATGCCTTGGTGCCGATATGCTATTTCTGGCAAATTGAATTCCCGATATGGCAACCACTCAAACTCTTCATGTGTCATGCGGTCTATTGTTGATCTGTACAAAACAAGGCTTTTTGGACACTTAGTGTGGCTAAGTGGCGTGCGAACCCATCTGGTAAAAAAAAATGTTAACGTAAAGAGGAAATATAATTGTTAGTATTCATAAGTTGTGTCAAATTTTTACCTCTTTGCTAGTGGCCATTCATAAGGACGGTTGCAGTCTGGTGCAAGGAACGGCATGCGGTACCAGACCCAAGACTGTAACAAAGAAGATAGACACCTTTGTATATGTACACCAGAAATATACGCAGATTTGGTTGAGGCTCCTTCTAACTACACCCAGGTAAGTCACGGCCACTCTATTCCATCTTCATCACAACAAAACTTACGTTTTTCTCAACAAACAGAAATACCATACACTGACTTCATTCCACCTGTTTACCCTCAATTCAATCCTTCATCATCCCAAACTGACATGCATTACAGTCCTTCAACACCTCACCATCACTCTGCACCATCATCCTCAAACACACCCATTGACCTTAACACAAGCCACCCTCTACATACTCAAACTAATACCCCACCGTTTAGTATGTTTGTTGGTGTCCATAATGAAGACGTTGGGGACTATAGCGAAGATGAAGATGAAATTCTTCAGCCTGACGTCGATGAGGAACCAATTGAAGCTAACCCCAACATAGGTGTTGCATTCCGCGAGCCTGTACCACACTTTCAAAACGTCACAGCTGATAACCAAGAACCTTATGATGTAGAGTTTGGCCATTTCATGGACAGGAACCAACTCTTATCCAACGAAGACCCAAACGAACTCAAACTCAAAATGAAATTTCCCACAAAAGAAATAGCCCAACAATTCATCCAAACATATCACCTAAACCATTCAGTTGCATACAAAGTCTGTGAGTCTAAACCCCACACATGGACCGTTTGTTGTGTTCATGAAACCTGTTTGTGGAGGTGTGTAGTGAGAGTAGGAGCAAAAACTGGATATTGGGGGATTACACAGTTGACTCACCCACACACATGTACAACATCTACTATTTCCCAAGATCACCGCCAGCTGACCTCCTCCCTCATGTGTACTCATATACTTCCACTTGTAAGGAAGGACCCGACAATATCAGTGGCTGTGCTGATTGCACACATCAAGGAGCGGTTCACGTACCAGAGTTCCTACAGAAAGGCTTGGATTGCTAAACAAAAAGCAATCGAGCTTATCTTCGGTAATTGGGAGGACTCTTACAATGAAGTAACCAGGTGGCTACATGCTGTCTCTTACTATATTCCAGACACAGTTCACGACTGGCAGTACAAACCATTCTATGAGAATGGACAACTAGTTGCCGACAAAGGTGTATTCCACCGCATCTTTTGGAGTTTCGGCCCGTGCATTAAAGGCTTTCAATTTTGCAAACCAGTTGTCTCTGTTGATGGAACATGGTTGTACGGTAGGTACAAAGGGTGTCTTCTTTTGGCAATCGCACAAGATGGAAGAAACAACACCTTCCCAATTGCATATGCAGTGGTCGAGGGTGAGACAAAGGAGGCTTGGTTTTTCTTCCTATCTCGTTTAAGACACTATGTGACACCACAGGAGGGTATTTGTTTGATATCAGATAGACACGAGTCTATCAAAAGTGCTGTTACGCAACTAAACACCAATTGGAAACACGTCTTTTGTGTTCGCCACATAGCACAAAACTTCATGAGACACTTCAAAAACACTCTTGCCAGGAAACATGTCATCAATATGGGTGAGTATTTTTAACAATTTTTTTAATTAATTAGTTTCAAATTTCCATTCCATACTTACCAACATCTTCTTTTTTTTCTTCAGCATATTCAATGACAGAAGAATCGGCCGAACACTACAAACAAAAAATTGGTCGGGAAGTAGGTCCTGAGGGGGTGGCTTGGGTTGAAGACATAACCGCAGAACAATTGTTGCAGTGGTGCGATGGAGGTTCCCGTTGGGGGCACATGACAACAAACCTTGCAGAGTGCATCAATAATGTTCTTAAGGGGGTGCGGAATCTCCCTATTCGTTCATTAATAGATGCAACATATTTCAGAATGAACGAGGTTTTCGTCAAAAGGGGAACACAGGCACAGGCAATGTTGACGTCCGGAACTATGTACTCTGAAAAATTGTTGGAAAATATTGCCAGGAACATAAATGTCTCAAAAACCCATAACGTCGCGGTTCACGATCGTGCCCAACAATTGTTCCGAGTTGAAGAACTGTACGACCACAAAGTGGTAGACCTGCGCAAACATTCGTGGTGAACTTCAGAGCAAAAACGTGTGAGTGTGGGGAATTTCAGGCACTTCACTACCCTTGTTCACATGTCATCGCAGCATGCTCAAAATGCAATTACGACCACATGCAATTCGTGGATCCACCGTACACAATGGAGAATGTTTTCAATACTTACATTGTCGAGTTCCCACCCTTGCCAACTGAGACGTCATGGCCTTATTTCAATACTTTAGAACTAAAGCATGATCCCACTAAACGGAGAGATAAAAAGGGTCGTCCACTGTCTACCCGTATTCGTACAGAGATGGATCAAAGAGAAAGGGGTACACGCACCAGAAGATGCGGAATTTGTAGAAATGAGGGTCACAACAGAAACAACTGTCCTAACCGCAATTAATGTGTTGTAATATTTCGGATTACTCTTTTAAATAACTATTGTAATTTTCGGTTGGTCTTTTAAATAAATTATTGTGTTGTAATATTTCTTTCTGACCCTTCAATTAAATTAGGAAATTTGGATTACAATTATTAATTATCTAAATACTATTGTTTTATTTAAAATAAATAAATTTAATTTTTATCATTTTAATATATAATTATTGAAAAATTAAAAAAACACAGTTCAGAAGTCACCCTGGGGGGGCGACTTCTGAACTGTATTAAAAAAAAATTGCAAAACACAGTTCAGAAGTCACCCGGGGGGGGGGGGGGGGGGGGGGGGGGCGACTTCTGAACTATATTTTAAAAAAAAATTGCGAAACACAGTTCAGAAGTCACCCTGGGGGGGCGACTTCTGAACTGCATTTTAAAAAAAAATTGCAAAAAACAGTTCAGAAGTCACCCTGGGGGGCGACTTCTGAACTATAAAAAAAATTTGCCAACTTTAATAAATAACCCACAAAGTGCATTATTTTGGTAAATAAATTTTTTTTTTCCCAACATGTTTTTTTTCCCCAAATCTTAACTGAAGAGTGAAAACAAGCACTGTATGTAAGACAGTAACCGTGACTGACAGAATCTTTAATAAGGACTCACGTGCAAAGCAGAAGGGACCACATACCCCCACGTGTTATCCTTATCATATTACAGACTGCAAGAATATTTACCACCAAGTAGGACACAGTAACACAACACAACACAACACAACACAACACTCTCCTGTGCTTAACTACTCATCATCTTCACAATATATGCTATTTTTTAGGCTAATTTTTGCATACACCTTTTTCATTCATCTCACACTTCTTACCCATTTATCGCATTCATCAACTTCACTTTATCATAAATAAATCAGGATGGGTCTATGACCCTTTTTATTAGCTTTATTGTTCTTAAAGAGTGATTAGTGTATAATATGGTAGCGAATAAATGTTAGCTCAGTTGGTAAGGAGTTTGTCCATTTCCCGTAAGGGCGTGAGTTCAACTTCCGCTGCTGATGTGATAGTTTCTTTGGTGGTGATCTGTAAGTATCTCTATAAACACTCAAAGAGGTGTGAGGCCTGTCTTGACCCTGGTGAACCACGGAGCCCAACTCACCTAATTTTTTTGTAAAAAGAAGTGTATGATATGGCAAAGTCCCGAGTTCAAATTTTGTGTGTGGCAAAAACTCTGTTGGGAGGAGACAACTACATAAGTCAGTGAAGCCCTATATTTTTGGTCAGACAACTTCCTCAATATAAATTAGTCATTAGCAAAGTCGGTAGATATCACGCACTAATGACTTGGTAACAAAAAAGAAGCGTATGATATGACAATTATAAACCTCTAATTCCTATGTCTACGATACAAGTATATTTTTATGAAAAGAAAAGAATGAATGGTAAACTTGAAGATTTTTGTTTTTTAGATAACAATTTAATTTAATGTGTAACAATGATGGACTAATGATAACCACAAAACACTAAAGTTATTCATTAATAGGCTTTCAGAAGGGTATTGTTAAGTTATATAGGCCCTTGTTTTAGGTCCTTAATTAATTCACCTTACTCAACCTTTGTTTTAGGCCAATGCCAAATTTGTGCCTAAAGATAAGTTGAAATCAATTTTTTTTAAAGTGTTGAGATACTTTGTTAGTAGTGAATGATCCAGAGAAAAAGACATTTTTAGTTGGCAGGGGAGAAATCGAAATATTAAACATTAAAAATAATGGATATAAATGATTACCAAGTAAACAAACTATTCAGCTGATAAAATGACAAACAAAGAATTTTGGTCTAATCATTGGTTTGACAAATGGCATAATATTATCAAATCAAACTGAATGTAACAGGTTGGGACAAATGAACCTTGTACCTGCATGCCTCTGAAATTTCTTTCTTTTTAATTTTTAATACACACTAACATTAAATAATAATAATATTAAAAAAACTGAGTAAGCTGGACCTTCATGCCGTCTCATTTTATTATTATTTCATTGACTATATATTTGGTGATATGTTTATCCAATCTTTAATATAGACTTCACAATTTCCACCTTATTTTCTTGCATATCATATAGTTCCATTTAATCTAAATTTCCACCTTGTTTTCTTGAAGAAATGACAAAGCTAAACACATCATGTTATTCAACTTCAGAATCTTCTAAGCTAGGAATGAAGAAAGATTCACATGTGATCTCAAAAGACAAGCCAAAGATCAAGATAATTCACATATATGCACCAGAAATCATAAAAACTGATGCTGAAAATTTCAGAGAACTTGTTCAAAGACTCACAGGAAAGCCAGAAGAAGAAGATGAAAGAAGCAAATTCAAGAAGGCCATAGTTATGCAAGAAGATGTAAAGAATGAAAATGGAGTCAAAGAAGATGAAGATGAAATATGGAGAAGATCAAGGTCAAATGATAAGTTCAATGGTTTCTTAGATGGGTTTTCAGAGTTAGATTGTTTTATGGAAGAGTTAAGTACTCTTCCTCTAGTTAGTCAAAACTAAGATTTTATTTTTATGTGGTGTTTTTTGTTTTGCTAATTTATGCATGTGTGTAGTGTGCATATTAATCACAAAAAAATATTGCTAATTATTAGTTATGGAAAAACTTGTGCGTCACCTTAGAACTTAGTTTTTGATACTATATGCATGTTATTGATTTCAAGTGGAACTTTTGATTTTTAAGGCTTATAGTGAGCATTTATCAACATTACTTTCCTTGCTACCTTGTGTTGTCTATAGTAGTGTTTTAAACACCAAACTAACCAAACGGTTAAATCATGACCTGGCACTATTTACGATTCAGTTATTTCAATAGTTCGACTATGGTTTCATCTCGGTTTGAGTTGTTTAAAGCGGTTGAACCATGACTCGAAGTTTCACCAATTTGATGTCCGATTCGGTTTTTGAAACATTGTGTATAGTAATAGTTGTCTTGTTGCTTCTATTTGTCTTGTTATTGTTAATGATTGCCTTCTATGTTTTCACATGATAGCAAGGGAATAACTGCAAAATTTTGTGCAATCATGATTGTCTAGCTTCAGCAATTTATTCTTTTTATCACAGTTCTTGTTTCTATGAGGAGCAGAAAGGCTATGTAATTTGCAGAAATATTTAAAGATCATTTTTTTCCTTCATTTATAAACAAAATCTTTTTCAAGTTTTTTTGATAATATTTGAGCTATTAACAACAGTGTCCTTATCACCCTTTAATGTAGACCTGACACAGTTTTTTAAAGTATGTAATAATGAAGACTTTTCAAGAGTCATGAGTTTTGGAAATCAATAGCATTGTGGTTTGAAAACAAAAGTTAGATTTTTATTGACAAAGAAAATAAGGCATTAGGAACTTTTGAAGAATATTTATCCTTGGTTTGTTAGATACTTCTTTCGGTCTCAAATATAAGTAAAAAAGTCTATGTATTTCGTCTGAAGTAATGAAAACTAAGAAGCCAGCATTCAAAATTTATCTTCATCTGAAAATTTGAGATGATATTCAATAATTTATGCCTAGAAAATTGTAATATTTCCAGTTTTTTTTTGTTATCTTTCTTACCAAAAACCACAAAGTGAAATTAAAGGTTTCTGCCTATGTCCTTGTTCATATTCTGACATGGGATTCATCTTACCAAACCATGTGATCTGTTTTAGTGCATGAGTCTAAGTAGTTCATGCAATTATTAATTCTTGCATGTACTGTTCACGAGTGCTGCCTTTGAAACTATGCATGATAAGGTCACTTTACCCCATATATGTTTGGGACCACGATCCCCTACAGTCACATATGACTCTAGGGTCCTAAAGTTATGATCAATTTTTGTATAGCAGGATAACATAATTCAAATCAGTTATTTTCTTAATGATAAAAAGTTTAAGTGAGTTGGATCTACGAACAAACAAATAGTTAGCGAAGACCTCAAAGATCGAAGAGTGTTCATAAGGGTATTTACATATTATCCACAAATGATTGAGGTTCTTACCTCGACACCAATATTTAAATTCACGTCCTTATGAAATATGACTTGTGTTAAGCGTCCCACATCAGTTGTGATATGACATGAAAAATGACATATAAGTAGGAGGCATCCCTCACATTACAAACCTGATTTATAAGGTTGAGTTAGGCCCAACTCAAATTCTAAAATGGTATCAGAGTCAATCTAAGATCCGCTGGGCCACTCGCTATCAAGTCACTCGGGGCAAGCTCCAGCTGTGTAGTCTTGGGCGTGAGGGGGTGTGTTAAGGGTCCTGGGCATCACTCACCTTATAAGCCAATTTTGTAGGGTTGAGTTAGGACCAACCCAAATTCTAAGAACTCGTATCCTTAGCAACTACATCAACCATTGACAATTCAAATTCATTGTTAAACCCAGTGGCAGATGCAGCTACAAGCTGTTGGGAGCACTTGACCCCACAAAAATAATAATAATACTTTCTAATATACCCACTAATATTCTTTTGTCCCCAATAAAAAATTGGGTTTGACCCCAGTAATATTCAACTATCTAATATACACAGACCCAAATCTATTTTGTACATAGTCCACCCATCTCTCACTCTAACTTTGATAGTATTGACAATGAAATTATCAGATAACATTTTCAAAAGGTGAAAATAGATAGAGAACAATTGTAATTTGTGAAAGTTTGGATATCATTCTTGGTGTTTTTGTCACATGCATGATTAAGTATTTTGTAAAAACTTATATTATTTTTATTCTATGAAGTACTATAGATAGTTCATTTACTTGCCCCCATGAATGAAATTTTTTGGATCCGCCACTGGTTAAACCCACTTCTCAATAAAATGAAAATAATTTAAATTTAAGTATGGATAGTCTAATTTGGATGTGTGTGTATCTGGAGTTTAGAACAGCATCCCTTGGAATAGTAATATAATAATGATTTGTCAAGGTATACATATCCCTCGTATAATTCTGTTATTTAATTATTATCTTGATAGAAGCAGCTATATAGACTATAGTTTATGTTTATATTAGTATCAACTCATCATCTAACTACTATTCAATAATGAATGAATGAATGGGATACCATTAACAAATTGGCTTTTGGAGTTTTCTTTTTATTTAAGGTAATGTCAACTTTGATTTTTGTAAGTAAAAACTGGCATTGTCGTGTATACATAGTTTTCTTTTTTTTTACTCACTCAAGATGATGACAGCATTTGACTTTGGATTGAAAAGTCAGCGGCTACACCAGCTTAATTGTATAGTACAAAATTAAGGGGGCAAAAACCTCATTGGACAGTGGCTTAGATCAAAAGATAACTCCGACTCTTCATCTAAATGTCAAAGATAAGATGCTTATGAAAAAATATGTTTTTTTTCTAATGTTCTATATATCAACTATATAACAGCAATAAAAGTCTTTTCTCAAAAAATAATCATCAGCATTGGGATATATCCAAGATTATTTTTTCAAAGAGATTATTTCATTTTGTACTCCTTAATAATTGTGTTTAGTCTTTTGAATTAATCTTTATCTCTAATTGATGGTGATGACCAAGGTGGTTCAACACTTCAAATGATTTATGATGGTTAAACACTTCAAAATCATCTAATTGATGGAGAAATTTTGCAGTCAAGAAAAATTGATGGACAAATTTCCACAAAATCAATTCTTTCATTTCAACTGAGGCTTCTATTGATCACCTTCTCACATGTTCAAAAATTATGAAAACTAATTAAATAATCTCTAAAGTTTATCTCTGTCTGTCAATTTAGTTCCTAAGCAACAAATTTTAGAGAACTAATTTGATGGACGGAGATAAACTTTAGAGACTACTTAATAATAGGTTTAACATAAAAGTTGGTCTTTTTTTCCTCGTGACATTCCTAGCCTTCTCAAAATTCCAGTTTGCCATGTCAGTCATCAAAGATATAAATACAATAAGCCACTCTAAATTTTACTCCCAGTTTGTAAACAAACTACCTATGGTGAAAGTTTAACACATGATCTGAAAAACTAAAAACCAAATTTCCATTATTCACTTATTATACGTCCATCATTGACATTTATTCTTAAATAAACACTTATATTTGCTAAAGCCTAAAAGTAGACACAAACATTCAATAAAATAAATGCTAAAGGTACATAGACAAAATTGTATGGCCGGTCCGGAGTGGGATTGATCATTAGTAAAGCTCTTAGCGATATAAGCAACTTTGACAGTATATGATACTGATACCTGAATGAAATCAGAGACAAATTACTCTGTGTTTCAGTAAACTGTGAAACAAGTCTTGTAAGAGAATGAATGCAAGAAAAAGAAGAAAAAAATGAAGTGATAAGAAGATAAAAAATGACAGACCTTATCCACCAATATGTATCATAGGCCTATTTGCTGTCTTTGCTATGTCAAACATACCTGCGTGTGAAGGTTTCTTCCTCTTCACCTGAACCAAATAGAAAGCAATTAAGGTTACAATTTCGAGCGGTATAGGAGCCACTGTTGACTATTTTGCTACATAAGTACACAGCCATATTGAAAACAATCACATTTCTCAGGACAGAATTTGACAAATTATATTAAAATACTACATGAATGAAATTCTATCACTATATCATTAGATCACCGTAATGAAATGCTGAATCTAAGAAATAATAATAGAAGTGCATACCGCTGCCCCTATTATCTCCCTAAGCTCGGGATCCTCTGCACCTTGTCGCAAGGGATCTCTTAAGCTAACCTGCAAGACAATGAGCCCATGTAAGAACATCACAAAAACCTTTTGCTGAATCTATATGTGTATGTTTTTAATGATAAAAGGAGAATAACTTCAAGTTCAATTAATGGAATAATTTTATAAAGTGCACTTTACTTTCACCATGGTTCCAAAAAAGAAAAATGGGGTGGATTAGATCTAAGTAATAAAAGCATAAATAAAAAAACACCGGCCAGCAGAAATTCACAAGAGCATGATTCCAATTGATAGACAATAAACTAAATGGAACCTTGGACGAAATAGCACATGCACGGGAAGGAGGAATAAAAGAAGTAGACCAAGAAATTGTGCATTCAATCCCATAAATTAAACACAATACTTCAAGACATTATTAATGTAAGAGATCGTTCAATTGCTTAATTGATGATCATCCTCCAGAACAAGTGAATGCAATGAACATATTTGCATCTTTAAATCTGACCAAAAGATTTAAACCACTGAACTCAATATGTCACAAATTTTAAACAAGAATATAACATGAAGTAAAAAAAAAATTGCTTTATTTTATGAATAGAATGTAGAATTAAAGATAGCAAAGAAATAATCAAACATCTCCCAGCTGCAGCTTAAAATTGAAGGTCAGTTCATCTTCATGCAGCACTGAGGAAAGGATTGAATAAGCTCTCAGTTTTATTGAATTGATTTTAAATAATGACAATGATAGGAACCTGGGATCCATGGGCCAAGAAAGCGACCCAATTATTGTTTCAACAGTTAAAAGGCCCATAAACTGGAAGGTCTACACTAGGAGGCCCAAAACGCAAGACTGATTAGTTGGTTAGGCTCAGTAACGGGTATCACAATGTATATAAGGAGGGCTAATAGTTAGTAGAGTTATTATGAATTGTAACTGATTTTCTGTTTTAGGAGAGCCAATCTCTCTGGATTGGGAGTCTTTTGAATCTGGATAGTTTGTACATTGTCCAATTTAATTCTTGATTCAGTTTGAGTTTCCATCAGACAACGTCATGTTGAATTTCTAATTGTAAAGTCAAAATCCTGCATCTAATAAAGCGCTTTTTTTTGTTGTTTATAAAGACTGTGTCCTAATACCTAATCTGTATTAAATATTCCGTTAACTAACAAACTTCAAGAATTGAATCAATACCAATCCGAACTCAGATATTCCGCAAACTAACAAACTCAGAAACTGAATCAAGAATTGTTGAGCACATTGCTCTTTTTCTTGAATCAATACCAATCCAATTCTTGATTCAGTTTCTGAGTTTCCATCAGACAGCATCATGTTGAATTTCTAATTGTAAAGTCAAAATCCTGCATCTGATAAAGCGTGTTTTTTGTTGTTTATAAAGACCGTGTCCTAATACCTAATCTGTATCAAATATTCCGTTAACTAACAAACTTCAAGATGGAACAAATGAAGCTGCGTTCTGCGGGGTACTCTATACTTCTTAATTCACTAATGAATTTCTGAAATCTGTGTTCGTATATTATCAGACAGCTTCCTTGTTTCCCAAAATTTAGAATATATCATATCAAGAACTCGGGGCTGACAACGGGAATCACATGTTCATCGAATGCTGCCCATTCTGTGTTTGTTTATTCTGTAAAGCCATTGATGATAGCTAGTAGGAAACAACTCCCAGAACCATACATAGTAATGGCATATAAAAGTATAAGGAATCATTTACACCCTTTAAAATCTTATGTTAGAATATCAATTATGATTTGTCATATCAATTAGTTTTAATTAGTATCAATTAAGTTTAATTAGTCTTAATTGTAATTGATTCCTATTTTCATTATAAATAGATGAGTGTGCTCTATTGTAGACACACAGACATACAAATTCAACATCTTATAGTCCAAATTTTACTCATTATTTATTGGACTTATATACCAATCCTTAAACCCTACTTTGCCCACATAATTGAATTACCGAATTCATTTAACCATTTGGATTTAGAAATCCTGCAATTTTTAATCATAAACTGAACTTGCAGATTCACCAAAAACATTAAGCAGGTTTTAGCAAACTTTCCATCACAAAATTAAGGTACATGACATAGATAATAAACTGAAGTTTGAGGGTTAGAATATAACATACCTCTGAAGGACCAAATAAACATACTTTTAAGTTTCCATCAGCTAATAGCCGCAATCTATTACAACCAGCACAAAAATGCTCAGTCATTGACGTGATAAATGAAACTTGTCCTTTATGCCCATCAATTGTGAAATTTTTGGCTGTTTCTGTTGGGTGATCCTGAACTCTTTTTAAGCTATTAAACCGTTTCACCTGTTTGGCAATGACAGTTATAAAGGCTCTCAATCTCAACTATAAGAGAACATAAAAACTCTCTTATGTAAATGAAGTTTCCAGTCTGAATTCTACCTTACCACAGTATCCAACATTTCTGAGTAGGGTACAAGTTTCTTGACATTCCAAACATTTCCATCAAAAGGCATGAACTCAATAAACCGAATATTAATTGGCTTTTCACGTGTCAGCTCAACAAAGTCACAGATTTCATCATCATTGAATCCGCGCATTACTACACAATTGACCTGAAATGCAACAGAAACATACAAGAAACCTTCATATGCATCCATCAGTTACATGTGACATTCACCAAGATAGCTCTCCAACTTATAGCTTACAAAAAAACAGTTTAACATTGTTTTATCCTTTATTATAGAAACAGCCTATGCATAAGCTCTTATATGATAAGCTCTCATATGATAAGAGCTTATGCTATAAACGCTTAATTAAGCTGCTTATCCAAACAGAACATGTAGACAAGAAAGACTCCCGTGCCATACTATTTATTCAAATAAATGCACGAGTTAGGCAAAGGTAGGCTACTGATCGGAATGTGACCAAAGAGAAAAATTGTATAATGTTTACACAGAACCAAATATATATACCTTAACTGGATTATATCCAAGGTCAACAGCAGCATTAATTGAATCCATTACTTTTTCATGTCCTCTACGTCTCGTCATAAGCTCAAACTTCGCCGGTACCAAAGTATCTAAACTAATGTTCAAAGAAGTAAGACCACATTCTTTGAGCTTTGGAAGTTTTCTAGCAAGGACAATACCATTAGTAGTCATGGACAATGTCCTTAACCCCTCCAAGCTTGAAAGTTCCAAACATATATCTTCAATATCCTTTCTCACAGTTGGTTCCCCACCGGTCAACCGTATTTTATTCACACCAGAGCTTACAAACAAACTAGCCAACCTCCGAATCTCGGCCTTCGTCAAAAGCTGAGGACTAGGAGTAAGTTCTGCACCCTCTGCTGGCATACAATACTGACACCTTAAATTACACCTTTCTGTTAGGGATATTCTCAAGTAAGTGTGAAGCCTTCCAAATGAATCTACTAACATATCAGAAACATAATTTTCTTTTTCCTTGTTTTCAGATAATGATGCACAAGATGTTGTAGATGTTCCAGTTGAATAATCACTAGAGTTTCCTTTGAATAAAGCTTGATGGTTAGAAATTCTAGTAGCATTGTAGGACCCATAATTCACCTGCTTTAAAAAAAAATGTTTCACCAACCAACAAAGTTTTCATAAAAGTAAAAATTGAACATATATCAGAAGCAGCAAACCCCAAATTAATACCCACAGTATGAGATCTAGGTAATGATTAACAGTAACTAATGTTCTTGGACACAATCCGGTGACAAAAAAATTAACAATTTCCAACACTCATTTTCCAATATACACTCTCTCCTATTGGTTGAAATTCAAATGAATCCAAATAAAATGTTTGAATCCCATGTTAATTTGGTAGGATTCATAAATTTCAACTTGTATTGCTAATCAATTATTCAAGTGAACCAATAATAAAGTAATGGCAGAACAAAATGAGTAATTTTTACTAAGTTGGAGAGTTCAGCTAAGTATGTTCAATCTGATCAGAAAAAGAATAAGCTAAAACAAATGAGAGAGAGAGAATTGTGACCGGAGAGGAAATTAGTGGATTGAAGGCAATAGGAGAGGAGTGAATGAATTTGGATAAGTAGCGTCTCATGGTTGTCGCTGAAACAATGAATAGAGAAGTGGTGAATCACTTGAAGCACTGAAGACTCAAAACATGTATACCAAACCAATACAGAGAGATAGGGAAAGAAGGGTTTGAGAGAGAGAGTGTTTTGACGTGTGTTGGGTTTGAAATCTGAAGATAGATAAATACTAACACGCAGTGAGAGTGAGAGACAACACGTCAAAACACTCTTATGCACGTGTAAAACAAAACTAAACTGCTCCAGCACTGTTAGCTCTTATGCACGATCTACTCTCTTTTTTTTAATCTTTTTCTACTTCTCACAATCAATTTCATCCCACGATTAATTAGGTTGAGATTTTAAAAAACTACATAGGAGTGTTTGTTATCATAAGTCATAATAAGTCATAAGTAAATACAATTAAGAGTTTGTCCACATAGGCTTACAACTAGGACCAATTAGGACCAATCAGAAAAAGCCACACACATACAATCAAGAGTTTGTCCACATAGGCTTACAACTAAGACCAATCAGAAAAAACCACACACATCTCCAAATAAATACGTGGCATCCACCTCAGCTTTTATTGAAAATTAATTTCGAAATATATCTCAAAAATGAAGAATCAGGGGATCGAACTCCCTTCCTCAGACCCACAATTTCCAACACCAACCATTTGAGTAACCACATTTTGTTGTAATTGAAACGTATTATACAATATATACCCTTTTTTTCCTTTTATTTCTAGCAAAACCTATTACCTACTAATTATATTTATTTATATGTATTTTAATGCTTATATATTACATTTATATATCATATTTATTTGACATCTAATATGTTGTATCATTTTCCATAGATTTTAGATTCTATATATTTATTAACTAGAATGTTATTAAATATGAATAATTTTATTCATTTTCAAATTTATTTTTTAATTCAAAATTACATATAAGTAAAAAATATTGACTTATAAAATCTTACATTTTCTAATTCTCATATTAATTTAATGCCAAATTTAATGATATCGGGTCATGCGGGTCAATTAGCGACCCCTCGGTTCGACCATTGACCCAATGACCTAGTGACCTGCTCTGGTCGATCACCGGGTCAGTTTTAATAATATTGATTGCAGCTGATTGTTTCAAAAAAAACAAAAACAAGTAATGAATACAATGCTAATTCCGTGGATCCAGTAATGAATACAATGCTAATTTTGTGGACTCAATCTCTCTCTCGACAATCTCTCTTCAATCAAGTTTTCTCAAATATTTTGTATCACTTTCCATAGATTTTAGATTCTATATATTTATTAACTAAAATGTTATTAAATATGAGTAATTTTATTGATTTTCAAATTTGTTTTTAATTCAGGATTATATTAAATTTAAAAATATTGACTTATAATATCTTACATTTTCTAATTCTCATATTAATTTAATACCAAATTTATTGATATCGGGTCATGCGGGTCAATTAGTGACCACCTCGGTTCGACCATTGACCCAATGACCCAGTGACCTGCTCGGGTCGATCGCCGGGTTGGTTTTAATAACATTGATTGCAGCTGATTGTTCCAAAAAAATAAAAACAGCAAGTAATGAATACAATGCTAATTTTGTGGATCCAATAAAGAATACAATGTTAATTTTGAAAATCCTTTCGGCCGGAACCACTATCGAGAGAAGATGGAGACTATCAGAAGCACAAGAGCAACAAGGTAGCCGGGTTGTTACAACATAGGTGCTGAACCTGTTTTGGATTCTTTCCGTAAGTATTCTTATAATTGCATATTGGTTTTCCCCATTCTTTTCAACTTTAAATTTTTTATTTCATTTACCAATATTCTGTCTTTTGCATTGCACTTTCATTTTAGTACATGTTGGGGTTGCAAAATATAAAAATAGAATTCAATTTTATTTTTCATTTGCACATGGCATTCAACTTACTCTAAGTAATAATTTTGGGTTCGTGTAAGTAACTACTAAGCAATGATGGATATGATATGGATAGAGTGAATACAATTATTCAAATCCAAATATTAAAATTATCATAAATAGTAGTGCAATTAGGATATTGTGAAGCTGTCTGTCATATATAAATTTATCTCAGGTTATTGTGAAGCTGTCTGTTATATATATGATATTGAATTTGCAACTTTTATTCTGTTTAATCACGATGCAGTGAGCCTGATTGAAAAATCTTGCTCATAGCTTCTTGAATTCTCGGAGGAGCTTTTAGTGTTTTAAATAGGGATACTACTGAATATCCAACAATATCTAATACTTATTTATTGAATATAAATCCTATGGGTTTTCCTAGGAACATATCTGACCTCATTGGTAGGTTCTCTTCAAAGTTCATATGAGGGACTCATCGAGAATATATTTGAGAAAACATTTCATGTTTGAGTGATTATGATTGATTAGGACTTGCTTAAAAAGTTCAAAGATAAATCAAATGTTGTTAAGGTGAAGCGTAAATCTTAATTTTCAATAGCGTTCATAGTTTTAAGCTAAGACTTTCCAACAAACCATAATCCATAACATTACTTACACTGTTAGAGACAATGTCTCGATCGTCAATGTAAGAGGATTTCGTGGATACAATTTCACAGCTTTCACCAAGAGAGAAACCCTAAGATAAAATAAAATTTGAACTAATGGTTCTTTTTTTGCATAGTCACTATATCTCACTAAATTTGAGACTTCTCTCAAACCCTATCGCGTGATGTGAAAAGCGGTGCTGCTATGTATTCCTTTTGTTTGCTCTCAATTTTTTTTTATCATCACTCTCAATCTTATTCCTAATACTGAGTAATAATAATTAAATTGCAATATATCGTTCCATATTTAGTTTTTTTTACAAAATTAGATTAGTCGCTGGCAAAGTCGTTGGATACTAACAATATGATAAAAAAACCTAATCTAATGCATCATTATGCTTTTATTGATTATTAAGTAAAATATTTACCATTCTCCAACTACTATTGTATATCGCACGTATGATAAAAAATTTTAATCTAATGCATCATTATGTTTTTATTAATTATTAAGTAAAATATTTACCATTCTCCAACTATTAATTATTTTTGTCAAAAAAAAACTATTAATTATTCAGTCATAGATGTTACAATAGAATGAATATATAAGGTTTAATAAAATAAAAATATATATAATGTTCATATTAAAATAAAATATCATAAATTATTATCAATTAAAAAAAAAATTATACCTCATTAATTATGGAGCTTTATAGGCAATAAGATATGGGGAATAAGACCCTTTTAAAAAAGAAAATACGGGGAATAAGCAATACTAATATTGATACTCTAATTTCGTTTTGTATCTTGCTTTCAAACTTATAACATCAAATATTTTAGGTTTAATTACATTTTTGGTCCCCCTATATTAGTTCATTCACGATTTTGGTCCCCTAGCCAAAATTGGTCAAACTAATGGTTGAAGTGGTACTAAGATAAATGACGTGACATCCCATGTTTGAGTGCCACATGAAATTTTTAATTAAAACATAATATTTTAATATAACAATTTGTTTTTTAAATAAGTAATAATAAACATCCCAATATCTGGTAATAAAATATTTTTTAATCTACTTTTTTCCAACTTACTGGCTCTCTTTCTCTGCGATGAAGGTTCGGAGATAGCAAAGTTTGATGTTACTCAAGGTGGAAGTTTGATGAAGATCATGAGGAAGATCTTAGAGTGACCAAATGATATTTGTTATGTATACTTATGGATTGATGTATTGTTTCATCCTTCCCTCACAGTCTCACACTCGACTAAACGAGTGCTTTCTACCTGTACGTGGGAATCTCGACGGGGACTTTTTCCATGTGGAGACGGGGATGAGAGAGATAATTCTCCCGCTGTCAACTCTGGGATGAGGTTGAGGATGGGGACGGGGATCATTCCGCTGTCTGAGTACATTATATGTGTTTTTTAATTAAAATTATTAATAAAAAATAAAAATGTGCTAACTACTATCTTTTATTCTTAATTTTATTTTTTGAATATCAATAAATAAAAGGATGACTAAATTTTATATTAAAATATTAAACTATGATTTTTTAGTTTAACTATAATATTTTTTAGTATACAATCTAATCTAATAAACGTGTCCTACTAAAATTTGTCATGGTGGGTTTATTTTCTAAGGTGTCCAAAGTAGTCAATTTTTTGACATAATATACGTAAACATTCAACTGGCTCTTTTTTAATCCCCAAACAACAATTTCAAAATTTAAGTTAAAAGGAAATGTATACCCCTGCTGGCACGGGTGATACATACTAGTGATACCAATTGAGGAAGCCAATTAAGTAAAGAGACGTGTACACAAGGTTTGTGATGTGTCTCAGCTATAGGTTCCTCAACAATTCCAAAGAGTTTGAGGTAGGTTTAAAGGTGTTTAATTCTATTGAACTAATAAAAGCATAAAGGAAGAACAAAAATATAACATAAATTGCTTGAAAAATAACTTTGCATTTGATTGACGTGTGTCTAAAAATATTTACAAGTAAAGTCTCAGCCTAGTCTATATTGACTATTAATTCTGGCTAGCAACTAACGATGTCTTAGCCTAACGGTTTATTTAGCTAAGAAAAATTCACTAACCTGCCACATTCTTTGTTTTCCGCTAATAACCGTCTCTAATGTTCCTCTGAGCATTTTATTCACTATCCTTGAATTTAGGAGCAGTTCCCTCATCTTTTTTGTGCAACTCCAACGTGCTTATCATCCCGTGGGTACCCTCTTCAGCTCATATTTTCTTTTTCTTTTTTTACAAAAAGAAGTTTATAGCATTTCATTCATAATCAAAGAAGTCATACAACTGGGAATACAATCAAAAATATGGGAGCTAGCATAAGACCTTGATGCTCTAGCTAAAGTATGAGCCACAATGTTTGTTTGCCTCCTGATATATAAAACTAACCAAGTAGTTTCCTAGCGTAGAAAGAAGAGATTGACAAGTTTTCAAAATAGAGCCATATTCAGTTACAATATTACACGCTCCTCGGATGTCATCTACTACCGCTTTGCAATCAAGTTCGATGGTAACACTACGGCTTCCAATAAACCAATAGCTTCCGCCTCTTGTGGTTGAGGCTTTCCAACAAACCAGACTGTTTTGGCCTTCACAGAGTGACCTTCCTCATTACGAATACACAGGCCAATACCGAATCTCCCATCATCAAATAGTGTTGCATCAACATTGCATTTGACCCTGCCAATATCAGGACGAGACCAAGAGGAAGCAACAATAACACATTGCGTTTGAGGCACAACAGATTGCGAGTGTTTAGATCGCCTAGCTTCCTGCCAAGATACAACAAATCCAGAGCACATTGAATAGAAATCCTCACAGGGTTTACTTACGCTTTCCCATACTCGTTTGTTTCTCCACTTCCTGGGTACACCAAATGATCATCACAAAACAATTCCCAGGCCCCTCTTGCAGCGAAGATAATAGCTTAAAGAAACCCTCTTTGATATTTTCTAATAATCATGTTTTACACGTTTTTTTATCCCAACCTTTGAATCGACAAGCTCCATTTTGGCTAAAATGCCACTCGGCTTCCCTTCCAAGTTTGGGTAACCCTCTCTCGTTTAAACGGAGTCATTCCTCTAGACTAATTTTTAGGGTGTAAATAGTTTTGTGTTGTATTTCAACCCCCTCCCCCGCATTTTTTCTCTCCTCTCTTAGGTCATACCTCTGCTTCTTGCTTTTCGATTTCGCAAGCCCTCATTTGTCTCAGTGTATCTTTAGTCTTTATTTGTACTCCCTTTCAATATCAACCAATACTCAATAGTCAATACTTAATATAATAATAATAATATAATATATATTATTTATACTTTTTGTATTAAATTTTTCTTTATCTTTTTCTCTCTCTTTATCTTCCCTTCTAATATTTAATCTAATCTAATACTAATCTAAAATAATATGCTAGCAAATTGTCCAAAATAGTCTATGTGGAGCGACAACGAGAGCAGGAGCGACACCGAGATCCGCACGGGAGCGGCAACAGGGGTGCATATCTTATATTGAATCTCATTTTTTTCTTCTTTTGATTTTTACTCCATTATTAAGATTTGAATAAGATGCCGACTTTTTTTTTAACTTTTTGCAACACAAGTATTTTAAGCAAGTTGAAATATAACATTTTTATCGAGTTTTTCTTTTTTCTTTTATTAAATTTTGTAATTTCAAAGTATTTATAATTTCATAGCAAATTATAACAAATACGGTGTTACCTGTGCGGATGCATGGGTGAAATATACTAGTTATCTTATATACTACTAGAAGCTCAGACTTCTTCATTTAGTAGACATTTAATAAAATAATTCCATCACTTTCCATTTTATCATGATTCTTTGTTATATTAATGTTAAAATTGTTACATTGGCACTTTCATTATCAATCTCAAACCCACTTAAATAGTGGAGATTTTATTTGATAGACAGTATGAGATCGATATTGAGTATGTCTGTAACAATATGGTGGGTGCTTACTACTAAGGGAGGAAAAAATGACACTCATCCCAATGGAAATGACTGGTCACGCTTTCAGATGGTGCCATTGGCGTCTCCTCGTTAACCATGGATGTTTTGGTTCTTGGGATACGTTCAAAACTGTGTTTCTACGATATTTTATGCCTAAATATCTCGACAACTTGTCGATATTTGATGAGGAAGGGAAACCAAATCAAGAGGTTCCACCATTGATGGAGTTCAATGGTATTTAAGAGGAATCGTTTATTCCAGTTGTAGATGTGTTTCTTCCTTCCACGAAAATGGTACTTACAGTGTGCATGCAAAGATAAATGTTGGTATGGCGAATCTATAGTGATTTCAATGGCGAAATTATAGATCCACTAAACTCAACACCAACAAAGGTAATCACCACTCTTGGATTGTTCGGTGGTAGCAAGCATGTTGATAGCCAGGTTGTTAGAATTTTGGGTCACAAATGTAACATTTAAATGTGTTAGGGCCATTATTTGATTAGTCAAAACTAAAGTGGTCTATTTGATATTAATTTTATGGCTAAGGGCATATGTGTCATGAAAGGTCATTGTGTAGATACCATAAGGCAATATTCTAATTTGATGAGGGGCCAAATTAGAAATATTGAAAACTGAGATGTAACTGAAAAGGCAGTTACTTATATGGGTTATGGTCCCCATTTGTAGAGTAACGTAAAACTGGTTTTAGTGTGGCTTTCTCTCTTCATCCCCATCAGAAGAGAATCAAGAAACCCTAAGGTACTCTACAATTGGAAGATCACATACCTACAAACCTTCAACGATTCCCAATGGCAAACTCAGGTACGCTTCCGCTCTATATTCTCATCTTGAATTCGGGTATGGGTTTATAAGGATCAATTTAGGATTGTGCTCCTTCTAGATTTCTATATGGGTAGAAAACATGCGGTTAGGATCAAATCCTTGATTGTTAGAAACCAACAAGTAGTATCAGAGCCACCCATACTTGATTCATGTTTGAATTTTGGGAATTATTGAAATTAGGTTCTAAAATTTGGGTTTTCTTGATCTTCAGAAATTGTTATGAAATCTTGAATCAATATTGATTATATATACGTACACTACAAGAATTTCGGCATTTACCGGCGGCCAAAATCCGCCGGAAAGAGAAGCAATCCGCCGGAAATCGGCGATTACCGGCGGAATTTTTCCGCCGGAAAATCATCCGCAGGTAACGCTTACCGGCGGAAATTACCGGCGGAAATTCCGCCGGAAACTACTCTAATTCGCCGGTAATTACCGGCGCAAATTCCGCCGGTAAAAACAATATTCCGCCGGTAATTTGCTCAATTCCGCCGGTAATTTGGCCAATTCCGACGGTAATTTGTTTAAAATTTTTTTTTCCACGATCCGCCGGTAACGCCGATGATTCCGCCGGTAATGTTTTAACATTTTTCTTTTTTTTTTTTCGAAAATCCGCCGGTAATATATTTTTCTTTCTTTTTTAAAAAGTTTTAAATTCATTTAATAAATATATAATATTATTATTTTTTGAAAAAATTAGTATATATTTCGGTTTTTCAAATGCTAAAAATTAATATAGTATGAATATTTTTTTAAATAAACATTATATGAACGAAAATTAATAATGTGTCAAAATGATAAATATTTTATAACATCATTAAAATGTACTAATTAAAATATCCAGAAATATAACATCATCATAATAAAAAGACTTAAACAACTGAAATTAAAACATCTAGTACATAGACTTAAACAGCTAGTCATAATAGCGTCCAGAAGGGTTGTTGGGGTCTGGTGTAGTAAACCATAGATCAAAATTAGTGGTGACCTCTGCATCAGGCTGCTGCTGGGTTGCTGAGACTGCTGCTGCTGCTGCTGGGGTTGCTGAGACTGCTGCTGCTGGGGTTGCTGAGGTTGCTGTTGGGGATAATTCGGGGGTTGCTGCGGCTGAGAATTGAAACCAGGGTACGTCTGACCATATGGGCTCTGGAAGGATGGCTGAGAGTTGAAACCAGTGTAAGGCTGAAAAGCACCGACATAAGGCTGCATCTGCTGTGGTGGTGGATAATATGACGATGATGGCATATGTGGTGGCCTCGACATAGTATCCATGAGTTGCTTCCAGCGCTCCTCACTCAGCTTGTCCTGCTCCGCCTGCTGCGCCCTGATCTGCTGTATCTCCTCATCATGTCTCTTCCGCCGCTCTTCCATCTCATGTTGTTGTTCACTCAATTTCCGCGTCAATACCTGAACATCACTTAACTCAGAAGGAGTGGGGACATAAGAGCGACCAGTACTTCTCTCTGAAGATGATGGGCGACGCCTCAGATTCGGAATTATGGAATTTTGGAAAGCAGACAGGCCCATTCCACCAGATCCTACTAACCGACCACTTCTTGAAGGACCAACAGATTCCTTCCAAGCTTGTAAAGCCGCTCGACCCTCCTCAGTGGGGTCAATCTGAGTGCTGCCACTACTTTGCTGAGTCTCGCGATACTCGGACTGCCAATCAGAGAAACTTTGCTGAAAACAACCATGAAATGAATAACCATTAATTAGTATATAATACCAAAAGTTAAAAAACAATAAATTAAACTAATAACGTTATTTACCTGAATATTCCTTGACCGCTCTTCAGCATACTCACCTGTCTCCTCTCGCATATGAAGTTGGCGGTGGATCTCAACCAAAGTAGGGGGCCGACCATAGATGGCCGCCTATTTACATAGTTATTATTTAATATTAGTATAATAATGGTATAAAATAATAAAATACGTAATTATAATATAAATTTAATATTGATTAAATTTACCAGACGTCTGCAATGCTCAGCCGAGTTGATAGAACCACCCGTATTTATGCAACCCCCTTTTTCAGATGCCCGGTTCTTTTTTGCTTTGTTGCATTTTTCTTGATATTTCTCATCAGCCCACTTCACTAAGAGCTCTTGCCATTGAGGTTCACCGATCCATTCTGGCCTTTCATTCTTATTACGGTGTTCTCCGAGCATGTCAGAAAGGCGGTGAGAAGATCTTGAGCATCAGATATCATCCCCTGAACAACATCAAGCAACTGATATCCTGCAGTTGTTGGATTACGACTTGATGTGGCTGCTTCTACAACGGGACTTGAAGTGGTACCTTCTACATGGACAGGAACATTATCAACCGCAGTAACTCCAGCTGCTACCTCGCCATGACGAGTCCATATCCAATAATTTGCCAAAAACCCGTTATTATACAAATCAACCCGAACCTCATCTCCATTTTTTATAGAACGAAACCTACATTTTGAGCAAGGACATCTAATTCCTCCTAGCCGCTCAAAATCTTCTTGACGCATAGCAAAAAGAACAAACTCTTCGACTCCTTGTACAAAACGTCGTTTCAACCCAGCTCTTGTAGGATACATTCGATCATACATCCAACTACGATCCATTTTTTGGTGGATCGATTTTCTTAATATAAGTACTACAACAATTATATATCAAACACATGTATTAGAAACAATACACATTGGTAAAGAAATGTTAATTATTTAAATATAATATAACCAATACTCATTTGTCAATACTCATTTGTATATAAATAGAACACTACTCATTTGTATATAAATTTAACTATTTAACTATAACCAATAATTTAAATGAACTACTAACTATTATTTATTATAATTATATTGTGACTATTCTTTTTTTACCAAAATTGCGACTATTAAAATAGACAAAATAATTACAATATAATCAGTAATAGTAAATATAACATAAAATTTATTTTAAATAAACACATTTTATATCATCTTTATTTTACTTTCTAACAAATATATTTTAATAATTCGTATCTGTATAAAATAATAAACACTTTTAAAAAATTATAAGATTATATTATTACTGTTTTAAACAGAATATAAAATAAATAATAAACTGTTTTTTAAAAATAATATTTTTATTTTATTTTTTTAACAAATATATATTTATAAATAATAAACAGTATATAGTTATATAAAAATAATAAGCGGTATATAGTTATCTAAAAATAAACAGTATATAGTTATATAAAACTAATAAAAATAAACAGTATTTTATAAAGTAATAAACAGAATATAAATATTAAACAGTATTTTAGTAAACAGTATATAATAATTATATAAAAATAATAAACAGGTATAAATAATAAACAATATATAGTTATATAAAACTAATAAACAATATTTTATAAAATAATAAACAGTTTATTATAGTTATAATTAATTCGTATTTTATTATATAAAAATCGTATTTTATTATATAAAAATAATAAACAGATTTTTATAAAATAATAAGCAGTTTATTATAATTATAATTAATTCGTATTTTATAAACATAAAAATAATTAATTTTTTCACAATAATAATTTTATAATTAATTAATATAAGGTTTACACAAAACATTTAAATTTATCACATAACAAATAATTTTTTGACTAACCTGTTGTGAAGAGAAGTCTCTGGCTTGGTGCTTTTCCGAATCTTTTGAACAAAACTTCCAAACAAACTCCAAACTCCAAACTCCAATCAATTACTAAATAAACAAAATCAGGAATAAGAGAGTTAGAGAAGAGATTGAAGAAATAAAGTTACCAATTAGTAATAAATGTTAACAAAATCAGAAATAAAAGTTAACAAACATACCTTAAACAAAACATATGAGAAGAGATTGAGGAAACATGATTAAAAGATAACAAATTTGAGAAGAGAAAAGAGAGAATTTGGAGAAGAATTGGAAGAATTCGGATGGAAATGTGTGAACAATGTTTAAAATGAATCCATATATATAGAGGATAAGATCTAACGGATAGATTTCACTTCCCAATAGCACATTACCGGCGGAATTATCGGTGGGTAGATTACCGGCGGATCCGTGTGATTACCGGCGGATATTAAAAAATTCAAATTTAATTAGAATCCGCCAGTATTGGGTGTTTACCGGCGGAATTTTTAGTGGGATATTACCGGCGGACTTCTAGTAATTACCGGCGGATTTGGCCACGTTACCGGCGGAATTTAAAAAACTATATTTAATTCGGATCCACTGGTATAGGTGTTTACCGGCGGTTTTTTTGGTGGGTATATTACCGGCGGATTTTGCCACGTTACCGGCAGAATTTAAAAAAATATATTTTAATTAGGATCCGCCGGTTTTGGGTGTTTACCGGCGGAAATTTTGGTGGGTATATTACCGGCGGAAATTTTGGTGGGTATATTACCGGCGGATTTCAAGGGATTACCGGCGGATTTGGCCACGTTACCGGCGGAATGTAAAAAATTATATTTAATTCGGATTTGCCAGTATTGGGTGTTTACCGGCGGATTTGTTTTGTGGGTATATTACTGGCGGATTACTAGTAATTACCGGCGGATTTGGCCACGTTACCGGCGGAATTTAAAAAACTATATTTAATTCGGATCCGCCGGTATTAGGTGTTTACCGGCGGAAATTTTGGTGGGTATATTACCGGCGGATTTCAAGGGATTACCGGCGGATTTGGCCACGTTACCGACGGAATGTAAAAAATTATATTTAATTCGGATCCGCCGGTATTGGGTGTTTACCGGCGGAAATTTTGTTGGGTATATTACCGACGGATTTCAAGGGATTACCGGCGGATTCTAGAGTTTTTTTTAAAAAAAAAAAACTAAAATGAGCGCCGGTAATGGTGTTTACCGGCGGATTTTCGATTTTTTTTTTTTTTAAAAAAAATACACCATTCCGCCGGTAAAGTCAGGAATCTCCGCCGGTAACTTTCCGAGGGATTGTAGTCCGCCGGTAATGTCTGCCTTTTCTGTCGGTACATTACTGGGGGAATAATTCTGTCGGTAACAGTCAAATTCCGCCGGAAAACGCGCGCCGGTATATCCATTTATTCTTGTAGTGGTATGATCATTGAGAATCAGCGTTGACGGTTTTGATATATTGTACGGCTTCAGTAATTTTTTTATCGTTATCATTATTACGCTGATTTCTTGATTTCAATTTAGTCTATATATATATATATATATATATATATATATATATATATATATTTGATACCATTTTACAGCGGAAAGAACAACATGTTTATCTGGATGGGGTCAGTTCATAAGAACTAGCCTACCACAACATTAATTTAGCCAAGAAAAGTCATAAAAAAGGTTACCTGAATAATAGCAGAAGAATTGAAAAGGGTATCCAAAGCTTTAAAGATTTTATTACAAACTGAGAAGATATGTTACAAGAGGAGGAGGATTACAAGAGAAGAAGAGAGATGGAGAGAGAGAAGGAGAGAAGGAGAGAAGGAGAGGCTTCTGAAGCATGCCTCTAACTAAGGAGAGAAATGCCTTATATAGGCAAACTAAAGGCTTACTATTTAAGCCGGTAAAAGGGCTACTGTACATTCCGGTAGCCGGTCAAAAAACGACAAAAATTCTTTAATGATGCCGGGTACACTAAGTGGGCCCCATAGGCACATCAGGAAAGACTAAAAGGCAAAAAAGAAAAGATTATATGGGGGACACCATTATTAGGTGCCTTTGTGACTATTTTTGTCCTTTCCCCTTAATATGCTGAGTCATATTTTGGATCATTGAGTCCCAAAAATCCTCTGGATAAGGCTCTTCTTCTTGGGATTCCCCTGCAAGGCAGTCCATGTCGTTGGGTTCTATTGATCCCTGTGAGGATGTTGACATGTCTTTGACTGGGAATGTGCTGAAAAATTGTGCTTTCATGTGGTCGAGAGTTCTGACCATGACTTCCTCTTCTGATTCTTGAGGGTATTTCTTTTGGAAATAATGTTTTAAATTGGCCATGGATAAATCTTTAAGATTTACATTTTGGAGATCACTATTTCTATCTTCATCGATAGAAGATTTAATTTTATGATTTAAACTTTTTAAATCTTCTGGGTCCATACGAGCCCACCATTTGTAGAAGAAGTTTCTTCTTAATAAGGGGATATTGTACTTGTCCTTGTCAATGGTTATTGACCATCTCCAAATCCAAGGTATCTGGAATTTGATGAAGAAAAGGCAAGGGCATTGTCCTGTAATAAGTTTATTTGAAGCTATTTTAGCAATTAAAGGAGTATTATCACACCATGAATTGTATAAATTCATAAGTTCTTCTGGCAGAATTTCCAAAGATGGACCAAATTTTTGCCACCAATTGTAAAACCAATTTGGCATAGTTTTTGTGATAATATCTGGGTTAATGCTGAAAAACCAAGAATGCTTGTTTTTCGGATTTTGATAATAAAAAGCTTTTGTGAAAGCTTGGATATAATCCCAGTAATTGAAATATGCATAAGAATTTTCAGCAATTTTGATTGCCTTTTCTCCATTTGGATTTAATCCCCATTCTCTTGGAAGGAGAATTTTATTAATGTGGCATTTGCTAAAGTTTATAAAACTTTGAGGGTTGTTGTTCTGATGATGGTGGGTTATAGTTACTGATTCCGTAACCAGCAGTAGAATTTCTAGGTGGGGTCTAGGTTTCCCGTAAAGACCTGGGTATCCTCTAGATTCTAGATACCTTGTCTTAATTGACCATGGGTCTTTGGTTATACTGAGGTCTTCATCATCAATATACATGATGTCCTCAGTAATAGGGTTCTCAAAGTATTCTTGAGCCTGTTCTTGGGAAGGATTAACCATGGCTTCAGCATAAGAGCCAGATTTGGTCCCTGAAGAAGAAGCAATTTCTTCTTTCTTCTGAGGGGCAGGTAATGCCTGCATTCTTCTTTCCCTATTAGGGTAAACTGTTGTCCAATCTCCTAGGAGAGGGGCGCTTGGTTCCTGGTGGTAAGGTAACAAATTGTTACTCCTACCTCTTCCTCTGCCTGGGCCCCCTGGGCCTCTGCCTCTACCCCTATAGGGGCTTGTCATGTCCCTGCAAGAACTCACGAGTTAGAAAATCAGCAAGAGAGTTATTTTCTCCTTTAATATATTCTATATCAAAATCAAATACTGACAATTGGGCTTGCCAGTTGGCAAAAATTTGTTTAGAAACTAAGTTCTTCACGTCCTTTTCAATAATTTGTTTGGCTGAGCTACAGTCAATTCTTAAAAGAAATTTTTGATTTAGGAGATCGTCTTGGAATTTAGAAATGCACTTAATTATGGAGAGCATTTCCTTTTTAACGGTTGAATACTTTATTTGTGTGGGATTCCATTTTCCCGAAGTAAATCTAACCAATACCTCTTTTGAAGTATTTGGGTCAACTTGCTTAAGGATGCCTCCATATCCTATATTTGAGGCATCTGTCTCAATAATCTTAAAAAAATTTTGGTTTGCCAAATTTAGGCAAGGAAGACTCTTGACCCTATGCTTGATATATTTGACGGCTTTGGTATGGGCCTCAGTCCATGGGCTAGCATTTTTCCTAAGCCTGTTATATAAAAGGGCAGTATCTTGTGCTAGATTTTTGTAATAGTCTGAAATATAATTCAGGCTTCCCAAAAATCTTTGTAATTGCTTTTTTTCTAATATTTCATCAGGAAATTTAGAAGCAAATTCTATACTTCTGCTGATAGGAATGATTTTTCCCTGGTCGATTTCATGACCTAAAAATCTTACTTTAGTTTGGAAAAGCTTCATTTTTGGAGCTGATAAAACTAAGCCATTGTTTTTGACAATATTCTTAAAAATTTTAAGGTGTTTGAAGTGTTGTTCTATAGTTTTTGAAAAAACTAAAATATCATCGATATAGACGATCATGTAATCCGTATAAGGATTAAATATGTCATTCATAATATTTTGGAATTCTGAAGGGGCATTTTTAAGCCCAAAAGGCATAACATTCCATTCATAATGGCCGAATGGAACTGTAAAAGCAGTCTTGTGTTTGTCAGATTCATTAATTTGGATCTGCCAATACCCAGATTTCATGTCAAATTTAGAAAAGACTAAAGCTTCGTTTAGTCTGTCTAATAGATCTTTCTTATTAGGTATAGGGTACCTAATCCATTTTAAAACCTTATTAAGGGGCTTGTAGTTGATGACTAATCTGGGAACTCCTCGTTCCTGCTCAGCGTGTTTATTCACATAGAAGGCAGTACAACTCCAAGAAGATTTGGAGGGCCTTATAAGCTTTTTCTCTATGAGAGAACTTATTTCCTTTTTGCAAAGATCATGATATTCTTGATTCATTTGTGCTGGCCTGGCCTTTGTAGGTATTTGACTTTCATTAAAGTCATCTATATAAGGTAAAGAAACTATATGTTTCTTTCTATTCCAAAAGGCATTTGGAAAATCACTGCAAACCTCGGCTATGAACTGATTTTCTAAGATCTTTATTTGGGTTTTTATATCAGCTTTATTAAGCTGGCTATTAATATTAATAGTATTGATTTCTTCTTTAAGAAAACATAGTTGTTTTTCTTTATTTGTTAAAAGTTCTTTAACTTCATTGATCATCTTAGTATGAGGGTCTGAAATGAATTCGAAAATAATTTCCCTATTTTCTAGAATAGTTGTTATGCCTCTTTGGTCAATATTAATGATAGGCATAATCTGGTGGAGAAAAGGAGTTCCCAATATGATTCTATGGGTTAGATTCTTGACTAAAATAAAAGAAGTAGGAATGCATATTCCTTGGTTACAAATGTAAGCATTTGGCAGTTTGAAATTGATTTTCAATCTATCACCTCCAGCCTGGGTGAGTGACTGAGTGGTTTTTGAAAAATACTTAGTAGGGATAATTCCCTCTTGAATGCAATTTAAATCAGCACCACTATCTACTAGTGCCACTTCGTTTTCTAGGACAAAATCTCTGTCAATAATTAAAGTGATTCTAACAAACCATTTTTGCGAAGTAATTCTATTTAAAATAGAAAGGTAACCTTTTGAAGAAGATTCTGGTTTATCTGGGTTTTCCAACACAGAAACTCTTTCATTTAAAAGGATATTTTCTTTTCTAATTTGGGAAATTTCATTTTTCAAAATGTTAATTTCCCTATGGAGATCATTAACAGAAATTGGTTTTTCCTTAATATTAGACTCATGGAATCTATTAAGGACTTCACTAATTTGGTAAGGTGCCTCTATAATTAGAGGAGTATCTTTCCTGGAATGTTCTTTCATAAGAACTTCTATCATTCTTCTTTTTATGCTTCCATCTTTAATGGAATCTAAGGCCTCTAAGGCTTCATCTTGTTCCTTGGTGAGGACATTTAATCCATTCATGTCTACGATGGATTTCCAATAATTTATCTCATTGCATTGACAATCATTGTTGTCTCCTGATGATGATTCAGTGGATGTCTGAATCATATCTAAATCTTCACTTGTAGATTCTACATCTGTATCTAATTCTGATTCAGAATTGACTAATAAGACTTTCTCTAATTGTGAAAGTAATTGTTCATCCTGAATATTATTTAGTGCATTTTTAGTCCAGCACTGATTGGCATAGTGGCCTATTTTGCCACATTTATGACAAGTAATATCAAGCCTTTTGGCCTTTCTCTTTCCTCTCTTTTGGAAAGGCTTGATCTTATCTCTAACTTTTTCTGAAAAGATCTTCTTTTTTCTGAAATCTCTCTTTTTACTTTTATAAAAGTTGTTTGTCTTTTTGTTTAGAGATATTCTTTTATCCTTCTTTTTGTCCTCGGGTGATTTATATATATATATATATATATGCAACTGGAAGTACACGCGACTTCTGACGTTTTTTTTTTTAACTCAAACAGATGCAATTCTTGATTTTTAATTCAAGCATGTGCTACTTTTTTTTTATTTTTTATATAAATTTAGCCAATTACAATTTCGGTTATGGACAATTCAGCAATTGCAATTTTGTTTTGTCAGTGCTCTGTATTAGTGAATTCAATTGCAATACATATATTATCATCAATGCAATTGTCTTTTGCTGAAATTCTTATGCACGGAAACAGAAAGGAACACGGGCAGGCTATGCTGGTTTGCACGGCCGTGTCCCTTATTTGATATAATTTGGTTCAAATTTTGGCTATGGTTTGTATTTTTATACAATTGTTTAACTTTTTAAATGAGCTAATTGAATCAAGAAAGTCACTAAAGTGACCTCTCTTGTGTAGATTGTTCGTAAGAAATGTTAAATGTTTGTGCATGTGTTTATCCATGCGAGTACTAATTGACCCAAAGGTAGGTTAGTGTTTGGCCGAATTTCATATGCACCTGTGATGATGAACATGTGATAATTATAAGGTTTTACATGTGAATGATAAATCAATCCAAAGAATGGTTTATTATTTGACATGTTTTATTATCAATGTTTGATCATTACAACAAGAGTACCACTAGCAATTAATATTACTGTCCAAAGACTTGATATTGATGGTGCACTAGGTATCTTGAGATGGGTTATGCCATTAATTGAACATATTGATAATTGAATTTTTTATGATGTGAGTATATTTATAGTGTTCATTTTGTTCTTTTTTCAGCTACTATTGCTTCGATATCTGCTAATCTGAATTCGGTTCCGGTCCTTAGTGGGACAAATTTTAAGGACTGGAAAGAGAACATGGAAATTGTTCTTGGCTGCATGGATCTTGACCTTGGATTAAGGATGGAGCAACCCCCTTCTCCTACGGAATCTAGTACCTCTGAGCAGGGGAAAGATTATGAGAAGTGGGATCGCTCCAATCGCATGAGTCTCATGATCATTAAGCGCGGCATTCCTGAGGTCTTTAGGGGTACTATCTCTGAAGAGATAACAAGTGCCAAAGATTTCCTTGCTGAAATTGAAAAGCGCTTTGCAAAAACCGATAAAGCGGAAACAAGTACTCTTCTTCAGAACTTGATTTCCATGAAGTATCAAGGCAAAGGAAACATAAGGGAATACATTATGGGCATGTCAAATATTGCTTCAAAACTTAAGGCGCTAAAGCTTGAGCTGTCGGAACACTTACTCATTCATTTAGTATTACTTTCTCTTCCTTCACAGTTCAGTCAGTTTAAGATATCTTATAACTGTCAAAAGGAGAAATGGTCTCTTAATGAGCTCATTTCATTTTGAGTGCAAGAAGAGGAAAGGTTGAAGCAAGAAGAGGAAATTGTTCTTGGCTGCATGGATCTTGACCTTGGATTAAGGATGGAACAACCCCCTTCTCCTACGGAATCTAGTACCTTTGAGCAGGGGAAAGATTATGAGAAGTGGGATCGCTCCAATCGCATGAGTCTCATGATCATTAAGCGCGGCATTCCTGAGGTCTTTAGGGGTACTATCTCTGAAGAGATAACAAGTGCCAAAGATTTCCTTGCTGAAATTGAAAAGCGCTTTGTAAAAACCGATAAAGCGGAAACAAGTACTCTTCTTCAGAACTTGATTTCCATGAAGTATCAAGGCAAAGGAAACATAAGGGAATACATTATGGGCATGTCAAATATTGCTTCAAAACTTAAGGCGCTAAAGCTTGAGCTGTCGGAACACTTACTCATTCATTTAGTATTACTTTCTCTTCCTTCACAGTTCAGTCAGTTTAAGATATCTTATAACTGTCAAAAGGAGAAATGGTCTCTTAATGAGCTCATTTCATTTTGAGTGCAAGAAGAGGAAAGGTTGAAGCAAGAAAAGAAAGAAAGTGCTCATTTTGTTAGCACCTCTAAAGACAAGGGCAAAAGAAAGAAAACTAATGAGCCCAAGAATGAAGCTGCTAATGGTCCAGCACAAAAGAAACAAAAGCAGGATGATAACTGTTTCTTTTGCAAAATGTCTGGACATGTGAAGAAGAAATGTCCTAAATATCACGCTTGGCGTGTAAAGAAAGGTACATTTCATGCTTTGGTCTGTTCTGAGGTCAATTTAGCTTCAGTACCTAGAAACACTTGGTGGGTAGACTCTGGTGCAACTACTAACATCAGTGTTTCAATGCAGGGTTGCCTGAGCTACCGGAAGCCAAATGATGTTGAAAGATACATCTATGTTGGAGATGGCAAGTCGGTGGAGGTGGAAGCTATAGGGCATTTTAGATTGTTATTGTGTACTGGATTTTATTTGAATTTGAAAGACACTTTTGTGGTACCGTCATTTAGACGGAATTTAATTTCAGTTTCTTATTTGGACAAATCAGGTTATTTATGTTCATTTGGAAACAATAGATTCAAGTTGTCTTCTAATTCAAATATTGTTGGAACTGGTTCACTTATGGAATATGATAATCTATACTTGCTTGACACTGTAGCTACCTATAGTGAATCCTTAAATGTGGAATCACGTGGTACTAAGCGTAAAATTGATAATAACAACTCAAGAGCATTATGGCACAAGCGCCTAGGTCACATCTCTAAAACTAGAGTTGAGCGACTTGTGTCAGATGGAATTTTGGATTCTATTGACTTCACAAACTTTGATGTTTGTGTTGAATGCGTTAAAGGTAAACAGACCAAAACAAAGAAATTTGGTGCATATAGAGCTACGGACGTCTTACAATTGATACATACGGACATTTGTGGACCATTTCCCACACCTTCTTGGAATGGTCAACAATATTTTATATCATTCATAGATGATTATTCTAGATATGCATACTTATTTCTTATACATGAAAAGTCTCAATCATTGGATGTGTTCAAATCATTTAAGGCTGAAGTTGAGAATCAACTCAACAAAAGAATTAAGAGTGTCAAATCTGACCGTGGAGGTGAATATTACGGTAGATATGACGGTTCAGGTGAACAACGTCCGGGGCCTTTTGCCAAATACCTAGAGGAATGTGGAATCGTCCCACAGTACACCATGCCAGGGTCACCTAGCATGAATGGTGTGGCTGAAAGACGAAACCGGACTCTTAAGGATATGGTAAGGAGTATGATTTGTCATTCTACCTTGCCAGAGTCACTTTGGGAGAGGCACTAAAGACCGTAGCTTACATTCTAAATAGAGTGTTAACCAAGGCAGCTGCCAAAACACCTTATGAGCTTTGGACTGGGCGAAAGCCTAGTTTGAAACATTTTCATGTATGGGGATGTCCAACTGAGGCAAGGCCTTATAGGCCAAATGAAAAGAAATTGGACTCCCGAACAGTGAGCAGCTACTTTATTGGTTATTCTGAAAGATCCAGGGGCTACAAATTTTATGATCCCAAATTAAACTCAACTTTTTGAGACGGGAACAGCCACATTCTTTGAGGATATTGAGTTTGGGGGGAGAATAAGGTTAGAAACTTTGTTTTGGAGGAAGAGTCGGTAACAATTCCAAAACCGATTCATACAGTTGCTTTTGATGAAGCAAATATGGAACCTGTACAAGACATTGTTGTTGAATCTTCTCCTACTCATGATGATTTGGTGATTCATGAGGAACAAACTCAAAATCCTCAAGAACAAGTGTTACAAGAACCAACATCTTTGCGGAGATCCACTAGAGAAAGGAGAAATGCTATTCCGGATGATTACATAGTCTTTCTCCAAGAACATGAGGAAAATAATGGTATGATGGAAGCTGACCCAATCAACTTCCGCCAAGCCATGCAGGATTCTAACTCGGAAAAGTGGATTGAAGCAATGGAGGAGGAGTATAAGTCCATGCAAGACAATAAGGTTTGGGAACTTGTCCCATTACCGGAAGGTGTGAAACCCATTGGTTGCAAATGGATATTTAAGACCAAGCGGGATTCTAACGGTAATGTGGAGAGGTATAACGCACGTCTTGTGGCTAAGGGTTATACCCAAAAGGAAGGGATTGACTTTAAAGAGACTTTCTCTCCGGTTTCATCAAAAGACTCTTTTAGGACAATCATGGCTCTTGTTGCACATTATGATTTGGAACTCCATCAAATGGATGTCAAGACGGCGTTTCTCAATGGTAACATTGATGAGACAATCTATATGGTGCAGCCAGAAAACTTTGAATCAGGAAACCCAAAGGATATGGTTTGCAAATTGACAAAATCCATTTATGGACTAAAGCAGGCGTCTCGTCAGTGGTACCACAAGTTTCACGAAGTAATTCTCTCATTTGGTTTTGAGGTGAATGCTGTTGAGGACTGTGTGTATCACAAATTCAGTGGGAGCAAGTACATTTTCCTGGTCTTGTATGTTGATGACATACTGCTTGCCACTAATGATATAGGCATGTTGCACGAAACCAAGAGATTTCTATCAAGAAATTTTGAAATGAAAGATCTTGGTGACGCCTCCTTTGTATTAGAAATTCAGATACACCGAGACCGATCTCGTGGTATTCTAGGATTTCCACAAAGGAGCTATATCGAAAAGGTACTTAAAAGGTTTGGCATTCAGGAATGTAAACCAGGGGATACTCCAGTTGCTAAGGGAGACAAATTTAGTCTCAGTCAGTGCCCAAAAGGAAACTTAGAAATTCAAGAAATGCAAAAGATTCCTTATGCATCAGCTGTAGGGAGTCTGATGTATGCCCAAGTATGTACGCGCCAGGATATAGCGTTCATAGTTGGGATGTTAGACAGATATTTGAGCAATCCAGGAATGGATCATTGGAAAGCAGCCAAAAGGGTTATGAGGTATTTAAAGAGAACAAAAGATTATATGCTCACATATAGGAGGTCAGACCAGTTGGAGATCACTGGATATTCTGACTCTGATTTTGCTGGATGCCAAGATAGTAAAAGATCCACTTCAGGCTATATCTACATGTTGGCTGGTGGTGCAGTTTCTTGGCGCAGCGCCAAGAAAACTCTCATTGCTTCATCCACCATGGCAGCAGAATTTATAGCATGTTTTGAGGCATCTAATCATGGGATTTGGCTAAGGAACTTTGTCACAGGGCTGCGAATTGTGGAAGGAATTGAAAGACCACTTAAGTTATACTGTGACAATAAATCAGCCGTCCTATATTCCAACGATAATAGGAGCTCGACCAAGTCAAAACATATTGACATCAAGTTCCTAGTTGTTAAGGAAATGGTACAAAGTAGACAGATTTCCATAGAACTTTTAGGGACAAACTCCATGATAGTGGATCCTCTTACAAAAGGTCTTTCACCCAAGGTCTTTCATGAGCACACTGCTCACATGGGTGTTTTACAGTTTGAGGAATCTTTAGTTTAGTGGGAGTTACTCATTTATGAATTTTGTGTTCTATGTTCGGTATTATGTATGCATACTCTTGTATTTGGATTTTTTTTTGGTTACTTATAAAGTTTGACATTCAGTTATTTATACTTTGTACAATAAGGTCATTGAATGATCTCACTAAAGTAAAGTAGGACCAATTGAAAATTGACATGTACATGCCACCTTCTTGTGATTTTCATGCTACACATTTCATGATGAATCTATGTCATTTAGTTATGTCAATATTAGTAATCATTGATAGGTTTAGTTATGGTTGTTATAACGAAAATCACTTTGGTTCTATGTACTGGCATAACTAATGGACGAGATTATTTGGATATGCTTGAAGTATATAATGGCAAATTTTGAGCTCATAAAGTCTAACACGCGTGTAAAGTTACATATGTGACCAGTGGGAGATTGTTAGAATTTTGGGTCACAAATGTAACATTTAAATGTGTTAGGGCCATTATTTGATTAGCCAAAACTAAAGTGGTCTATTTGATATTAATTTTATGGCTAAGGGCATATGTGTCATGAAAGGTCGTTGTGTAGATACCATAAGGCAATATTCTAATTTGATGAGGGGCCAAATTAGAAATATTGAAAACTGATATGTAATTGAAAAGGCAGTTACTTATATGGGTTATGGTCCCCATTTGTAGAGTAACGTAAAACTGGTTTTAGTGTGGCTTTCTCTCTTCATCCCCATCAGAAGAGAATCAAGAAACCCTAAGGTACTCTACAATTGGAAGATCACATACCTACAAACCTTCAACGATTCCCAATGGCAAACTCAGGTACGCTTCCGCTCTATATTCTCATCTTGAATTCGGGTATGGGTTTATAAGGATCAATTTAGGATTGTGCTCCTTCTAGATTTCTATATGGGTAGAAAACATGCGGTTAGGATCAAATCCTTGATTGTTAGAAACCAACACAGGTCATTTAAATTGTACCCAAAGGTTGGAAGCTATTTCAGAAAACTACCCCGGGTTTGTATGTCTATTCTCACCTGGTGCCTAATGTCGCTCCTATAGCTTTCCCAAGGAGACCATTCTTCCCCTGAATAAGTCAAAGAAAGGCCAGACCATCAATTGTACCCCTCCCGATTATTCCTGGGTACACTTTGACGTTGACGTCGAGTCTTGCTATCACTCGACAGATGATTTTAATGCCCTAATGAGATCAGTACAATTTTGTCGAGATGCGTGGTATGAGAACAAAGTCTGATTAGAGTTTTGTCAATCTGAGGATGGTGTTTAGCACATCAAGGTCTTTCCCAACTCGACCAACTGTATCTATTTCTATTTTCCTTTCACCATCTTTGAGAAAGAGGTACTCGAGTGGCTCAATGTTGCCATTCTCAATTACACCCAAACAACTAGGTTTTTATCCAAATTTTTGAGCTCGATTGTAGGTATATGAGGTATGAGCCATTGCCCTTATATTTTTTTGTTTCTTCCATTTCAAGCTGGGCAACATTTACTATTGTGGGAACTTGCAACATTTACTCAGCGGGAACTTCGGCCATATTTACAATAGAATCTCCATCAACTTCTTTCAACTTTGTATAGTTGCTTCATGTTTTATTGACGGTTTTCCATCAAACCCTGCGCGATACTCATATGTTTCACTTTCTAATTATGTTATCTTATTTTCTTTCTAATTATGGGTTAACTTTTTATATTTACATTCAATGAATATGGATTATGTTATTAAAATTTTTTATACATTTTCTTCTTATTATCAATGGGTGTTCAATTTCAATGTCTTTGTTAATGCTCATTTTTAATTTTGTAATCTTCTTTTTTAATTTATAGATATAATTTAATTGTTATTCACGGAAACTTCAACCGCATTTACAATAGATAGTCTTTCAACTTTGTATAGATGTTTCTATTTTATTGGTGATCTTTATCCAACCCTACATGATACCCGCGTGTTTAACTTTCTATTTGTGTTGTCTTTTTTTATTTTGGTCATTTCGCACCGATAAGTATTAGAAGCATATTTAAATTTGTGTTTATATTATTATCTTTCTTTTATATTTAAGAACTGCGTTGCTGCATTTACTCCGTGGGAACTTGCAGCATTTACTCGAGCGGAAACTTAAGCCATATTTACAATAAACCCCCTATCATCTTCTTTCAACTTTGTATAGCGACATCTATTTTATTGGTGGTTGGTTTTCATCCAATCGTGCATGATACTCACGTGTTTCACTTTCTAATTGTGTTGTCTTCTTTTCGTTCTAATTATGGGTTAACCTGCGGGAACTTCAACCATATTTACAATAAAACTCCATCATCTTTTTCAACTTTGTATAGCTGTTTCTATTTTATTGGTTGGTTTTCATCCATCCCTGCATGATACCATATGTTTCACTTTGTATTTGTGTTGTCTTCTTTTCTTTCTAATTATGAATTAAGTTTTTATATTTACATTGAATATGGATTATGTTATTAAGATTATTTACGCTTTTTCTTCTTATTATCTATGGATGTTCAATTTTAATGTCTTTGTCAATGTTTCTTTTTAATTTTATAATTTTCTTATTTAATTTATAGTTATAATTTAATTTTTATTCATGGGAACTTCAGCCACATTTACAATAGATCACCCCATCATATTCTTTCAACTTTCTATAGGCGCTTCTATTTTATTTGTAGGTTTCATCCAACCATGCACGATACCCACGTGTTTCACTTTATATTTGTGTTGTCTTTTTTATTTTGGTCATTTGACACCAACAAGTATTAGAAGCATACTTAAATTGATGTTTATATTTTTATCTTTCTTTAATATTCGATTACATGGTTTGCAGCATTGACTCACGCGGGAACTTCAGCCACATTTACAATAGAATCTCCATCATCTTTTGTCAACGGGAACTTCAGCCACATTTACGATAGAACCTCCATCATCTTCTTTCAACTTTTTATACCCGCTCCTATTTTATTATGATTTTTCATCCAACCATGCATGATACCCACGTGTTCCACTTTTTGATTTGTCTTCTTTTCTTTCTAATTATGGGTTAAATTTTTATATTTACATTTGATGAACGTGAATTATGTTAATAAAATTCTTTAAACTTTTTCTTCTTATTATCTATGGAGGATGTTCAATTTAAATGTCTTTGTTAATGTTCTTTTTAATTTTATAATCTTCTTATTTAATTTATAGTTATAATTTAAATATTATTCATAGTTATTAGATTATATATTTTACAAACTAACACCATTGACCCAATGACATAGGCTACCATGAGATACGTGGGTCGACCCGGTGCTCCCGAGTTCGATTCTCGCAGTGGATAAACTCGGTGTTGACCAATGCGAAATTTTCTCCTAAGCACAAAGAGATATTATTCTTTCGTTGAAAATGCCGAAATACTCCGTGAGTAGCCAACAATAATCCAAGCTAAAAAGAGACTTTATTTTACACAAACCAAATTTAACCGTCTCGATGCATCGCACGAGTATTAGGGCTAGTTGTATTAACTCCGCATACTCCAATACAAAAGAGAATATAATCAAGAGGTATTCAAACAAACAAATGGATTACCCCAGACATCGCGTGATTTGAAAATCTATCCACATTACTCATATACCAACCCCACAATACATCATTAATAAGATTCAACACAACTAGAACATTGAAACCAAATTTCTGAACAACATATTATATTCGGTGTAACCAAATGCACCACATACACGTCACCTACAAAAATTAGGAACATGTGGAAATTTATCCCAATCAAATATGTGTGAAATAATGTGAACATCTTTGTTTATATGTACATCAGTACACTTATAAGTAAAAAGTGTAATGAAACCATAATAGTAGTCACCTAAAAGTCAAAAGCATCGGATGCGGATCACACCATGTGATAAAAGAAAGAACGGCCAAATTTAATTTGATTTATATTATTTTCACAGAAGTGTAGGCAAAGAATAAAACACCAAAGCATTATTGTTTGTTAAAAAAAACACCAAGACATGATGATCAAATCCACGTGCAAGAGGAGAGGAATATTATTTTATTTAGTGCTTTTGTTAGGAGCCAACCTTTTTAGACAACTCAAAACTCCACGTTCAGTTTAGTTTGCTGACCAAACTAACCTTCTAGGCGCTAGCATTGCCATCTTTTTGGAACGTCAGGAAATTTGAGGTCTAAGGACTCAAAAACAAAGAAAATTATTGCAGTAAACTGCAGCAATGTTTTTTTATGAGTTTTTTTCTTCAAAAATTAACTTACATGATAGAACTAATCAATTAATATTTAAAAAAACTAATGAATTACACTGTAGGGCTTATTTTTAACCGTACATATCGGTCAAACCGGCCATACAACGTAATATAAAATGTTTTGAATAATTAAAATTTTACCATGTTTGATAAGATGTCAACCAGTTTGAGGAGGGGAAAATGTTAGTTTCTTAAGTTTGAACTCATAAAATACTGCTTGCATTCCTTTGGTGAACTCCTTTTGTATTTTTCAGCTTGCCAATTGAACTACCTACTTGGAATTATGTCAACAACTTATAACCTTTTATATATTATGACTCTGTTTGGATCGTCCAATCCAAGCGGATAGCAGATGAAACTAGCGTATTTAACTAGCAAATGATAAGTAAACAATAGTGTTTAGAGTTTTTTGGGTAGTGTTTATTTGAAACAATACTTCAAATAATATTTTAGCCGATAATATATATCATCTCACTTTTTGAGCACTTTTTACCAATATGTGAAAGATAATTTGCGCTCACTTTCGGCACTTTTTACACTGTTAGTTGATTCTTCACCTTTATAAGCACCACTTTTAACTCCGTGTTTCCGGTAATATTTTTGGACACGAGTAAGCAGCAGCACATTACGCTGCATTTAAAAAAATTCAGCACACTTTCTCAGACCATTTCAATTCGTAATTCTTTTGGATCCGCGATCTTTCTTCTACTTTCCACCGGTACGCTCTTCTCTTTTCTCTTATTCTTTCTATTCCAAACCCTAGCTCGCTTTCATTCTCAATTCAACATCTCAAATTTAATCTGTTCCTCATTGTATGTCATTGCTGCAATCATAAAATCGTTTTTGTTTACCTTTTCAATTCACGATTTCTTTTTCTCATTTGTTTTGCTGACTTTGACGAGTTGATGCAGATTGTTTCGTCGATCTGAATGGCGTTTTTCAGAAGCGTCACTGCACTTTCCCGGCTTCGATCTAGCGTGGTAAGTGAAATATTCGATTCTTCTTTTTCTTCTAAACTCTTTGCGCCTTGTTTTTTTTTTGAGCGATTTAATCCTGCTTGATTGTTTATGTAACATGCTGATTTGGTTGGGCCAATTTTGATTATTGGTAATGAATTGATGTTGATGGTTATTATTTTTTTGATTACAGGGTCAGCAATCTAGTCTCGCCAATTCAGTTAGATGGCTCCAAACTCCTACCTCCAGTAACACTGTACTCTCTCTCTCTATTAATGTATATTGTAATTTGTAACAATTAGCCTTATTAGTTGCCATGTGTTTTTGGAGAGTGGTACTGCGAATTTGCGATCATTTTTTTATGGTGTGGTTTGGAATTGCATACTGTAATTTAGCTTGTTGCGGTTGGACTTTAAAGGATATCCTAAACTAATCAGTGTTTATTGCTAGTATCTCTCAGAACTTTGTCTATATTGATTTTACTTTTATTTTTCTGTTTTGCAGGATCTTTATTCTGAGATGAAGGAACTAGTTCCAGAGTATCAGGTTTGTCTACAATTTTAAGCTTATTTTGGTACTGTTTATTTTGGATGGCTTGGATGTGCAATATATGCTGCTTTCAGAGGATTTTATGTGAATTTTGTGTTTTTTTGTCTTCCTCCAAGCCATAATAGTTTATGTGAATTTTGTGTTTTATTGTCTTCCTCCAAGCATATAATTTTTTGTTTACTATCATGTTCGATGTCTTCCTTGTTGTTACATGCTTCATTTAGTTTAATTATTTGGTTGTAATATGGAGAGTGAGTGGGAGTAAATTCTTGATTGTGCTGATGTGCTCAACTTGCATTGTACATTTTAGTTGTAGTTATTTTGTGCAGTCTACATGCTATTATGAGTCTGAGATACATGGTAATTGTCTTTTCTGATTCGTTGCAACTTGAAAATCTCCAATTGATTATTTTCGGAAATTACATGTCTACATTATGTTTTAATCTATACATAAATTTCCGGTTGCAGGAACGTGTTACGAAGCTGAAGAAAGATCATGGAAATGTTGAGTTGGGAAAAATCACTCTTGATATGGTAATTATACTCTCAAGTTTCAAGTTACTAGATGCTACTCTCTTGTTTATAGGCTTGCAATGTAACTTATTTTGGAAAGTGTACTTTCTCTCAATTAAAAGGTACTTGGTGGAATGAGAGGAATGACAGCTTTAGTGTGGCTAGGCTCAGCTGTTGACCCAGATGAGGTATATATCTAAGTTGACTCTAGCTTTGCTCTTAGAATATTTTTGAACTATTGAAATAAGTGAATTATGACAGGGTAGAGACAATTGATTGATTATACAATCTCAGATGTAGCACCTGTTTCTTAATTTTTATTTTACTAAATGGATATCTGAGGCCAGCATGTTCTGTCTCGTAGGGAATTCGCTTCAGGGGCATGACAATTCCTGACTGCCAGAAAACACTACCAGGTGCTTTTCCTGGTGGGGAGCCTTTGCCTGAGTCTGTACTGTGGCTTCTATTGACAGGAAAGGTAGAAACAAATTTATTACTGGCTTACTTGTAATGCAATACAGCATCACCTTGTGTGAAGGTTTTTTTGATATATGCTCTTAATGAAAGTTTTGTTGTATAATCTTTGATTCATGCGTTGTGTTACAGATACCAAGTAAAGAACAAGTAGATTCATTGTCCCAGGAATTGCGAAGGCGTGCAACTATCCCAGGTTAATTTTCTTTTGAAGTTATAGCTTGATCATCTTGAAGTAACAATTATTCATTGTAATATAATAAGTAAAATATCACAGTTTTCTATGGTGCTCTTGTCAATTATATGTTCAAAACTATAGATGCTTTTCTTTAAAATTAAAGTGAATTCACAGAATATAGACACTGCATGACAGTATATTTAGGACCATTGATACGGTATGGACTTGGGATCTCTCGGAGTAGGTTATTTTCTTTTATGATCGTTGTAGTTGAAGAACTTTATATGAGACATTAAGGCTAGCATCTCAATTTTTCTTTTCACATGTATGGTCCTTGTTTGTGGAAATGCACACTGGTACCTAAGTTCTTGTTACTTCAATGATATGGACATGCTTCAATGCCTTTTGTCTGTGTTGCCAACATTCACTATTTGCTCTTGCTCAAATGTCACACCTGTGACATGTGTTTAGATGTTTGTAATTTAATAATAATGTTTGCTTGTTTATGACACACTTGATTCCGAAGTCATTCTTGTTACGCCCCAAAAATGTGGATTGCTTTTATTTGCAGATTATGCTTATAAGGCCATTGATGCGCTTCCTGTTTCTGCTCATCCAATGACACAATTTACTACTGGTGTCATGGCACTCCAGGTTGAGTAACACATTCTTCTTTGAACTTTTGATTTATAGTCTTGATTGTTGCATTAATTTTTCATCTGTGATTAAACTGCTTAGATGAACATATTCATTCTTTGAACCTTTAGTTTGTCATAAGCTTGTCTTCTTTTTTTTTTCAAAAAAAAAAAGCCTTTGTTGCTTCATGTTTTGTTTTGTAGATTTATTTGCCAATATTTTGGAGTATATTATAATGAAGAGTTCTACAAAGTAAAAATAATTAGAGGGTGATAGTGGTACAAGTTTTAGCTCAGAAAAACAGATAATGGAGAGGTTAAGTTGACCAACATTCATTAGTCACATCTAACATGTGCCTATGCTGGTCCAGTTTCAGTAAATATGTGTACTGCAATAATCTTTTATCAAAATAGACTGCTTGTCCCAAACTGACGTAAAATAGTATGATCCTCGGGATTTGCATGATGTTTGTCAACCAAGAGTATAATTAATTGAGGATATTACAAAATATTGGATTGTAACAGAATTCTTCTCTACAAGAAAATAATATCATTTTTGGTGGATCCTATGCACCTCTTTTCCATTGTCCAGTTGCTTCGTATAAGTATTCTATAGTTATTTTGTATATATTAGTTTTTGGAAGGCTGAGTTGGGATCTACCAGAGTCTCTAACTCACAGAACCTCAGTCAATGAAGAAAGAAAATTAACTGAGTGGCAAAGTGATACAAACCAGAAATTTCTACTGGTTATGACAGTAAAACAGAATTATTGAAGAAGAGAAATTGGAAGGGAAATTGCGAATTGTATTGATAATGTAAGTAGGAATTACAATGACAATCAAGAGCATTGCTCTCCTCTCAGAAGTAGTTACTTCTGGCCAATAACTTCCATAAAACTACCCAACATCCCATTCTAAACAACAAACAACAATTATATATGCCAACCACACCCAAACCCAATAACTAACAATTTAAATTCAAACTAACACACCAATAACTACTTCATAATATTATATTATATTATTTATTTTTCTTATTTCTTCTTTCATAAACCCTCCAAATGACGGGTTTGCCCTTACTCTTGCCTTGTTCGCTATCACAAAGTCAAAAGTGACACTGGTGTGTTTTTCTAATTATTGGATGGGTTCTCAGTTTTACAAGGGTTTTTCTTCCTCTTGCGCTCTTTCCTTTGTATATTGTTTCTTTATACTCTCCATGTCTTTCTAAATTTACATTCTTCCTCTTTTGAAGTAGATAAGGAAAGATAAATGCATTTAGCTTGCTATAATGTTGTCAGTAAGGATCATAGTAAACTAAATTGTCTGCCTAACTTTACATTAGTAACATCCCTGTAATGCCGAAGAATGATTTACAATCAATTTATTTCATTTTCAGGTGGAGAGTGAATTTCAGAAGGCATACGAGGGTGGGATACATAAGTCAAGGTAAGGTTCTAAATTGCGCTTTTGTATTACTTGCAACTTATAAGCTACTTTACCAGGTTTATTGTTTGGATATAGGTATTGGGAGCCAACTTATGAGGATAGCATGAATTTAATTGCTCGTTTGCCCGCAATAGCTGCTTACATTTATCGAAGGTATGTGAAGCATATCATCCTCATCAGTGTTACACATCATACATCCTATGGGGTATTATAGCCAAAGAAAAAAATGTGATATACTGTGCGATGACACCAAACAGCAGTGTTTGACAGATTTTTACCATCTTTGTACATTTGAAATGATTTCTTACCCTATTTTAAAGGATATTCAAGGATGGAAAAATCATACCATTGGATCAATCTCTGGATTATGGTGCAAATTATGCTCACATGTTAGGATTTGATGATCCAGAAATGCTGGAGTTTATGAGGCTGTATATTTCCATCCATAGGTTTGTATTCCATTCCTAAGCGATGACACATGCTATGATCATGATGAGTTATATGGCTCTCTTTTGATTAACGGTGATCCATGTTTCTGCTGGTTGATATTGTTTTTTGTTAAACTTCATTTGCAGTGATCATGAAGGTGGCAACGTTAGCTCTCACACAGCCCACCTGGTAAACTACTTATGTTAAACACTTTCCCCATCTAAATCTTCTAATTTTGAACAGGGGAGTTTTTATGAAACATTCAAGTATTTAATATAGATAACTTGTGCTTCAATGGTTCCTTTTTTTTAATTAAATTCTATCATTAGAGATGCCTCTGTTGTTTGAATCATGTGGTTGATCCCATCTATTGGAAAAAAGCTTCGGTTGTTGTTATTATTGTCAATTAAGGTATCACACTGTTTTCCCTTCAGGTTGCAAGTCCACTATCAGATCCTTACCTTGCATTTGCAGCTGCTTTAAATGGTTTAGCTGGGCCACTGCATGGTTTAGCCAATCAGGTCATTCTTGTTCTTTGTTTTACTTTTTTTTGTCCGTTTTCTTTGTCTCTTATAAAATTTGATGTGGTTCAGCGTTTGGATATAATGTTTAATCAGATCTGTTATTGTTACCATTTTTCTACAAAATGAAACTATCCTGCATTACTGGTATGTAGAGCTGTCAAGATGAGCGGCCTGGCCCGGTCCGATCTGGCCCATTGGGCCAAAACATACAAGTGGGCTGGGCTAGGCCCACCCAATTGCTGATTGGGCCGTGTTTTATGTAGTCCAGCCGAGCCCAAATACAGGGTCGATGGGCCGGCGCACGTCCCAATCTAACTTTAACAAAGAAACACATAAAAATTGCTCAAAAAACATAAAAAGTTGGCCCAATTTGGCCCATGGGCCAAAACGGCCTGATTTGTTCCTGGGCCTCTATTTAATGAGCCTGGTCCAGCCTAAAATTTTGGGCCATGGGTTGGCCCATTGGGCTGGGCCAAAATTGACAGCTAGTATGTGCTGTTCTGATAGATAAAGACAGATACTAGTCACACAGGTTAATGAATATATAGGCAGAAAAAACATCCCTTGTATTGCTGAATGAGTTTTGAAATCATTTATTTTTGTAAGTATTGGATGGATTTGTTTTACCTTTGAAATATAAATATTGTGGTCAACGCTCATCTCATTTCTTATCTGTATATTATTATTTTTAGTGTTGTTCCCATCTTTTATGTTGTTACAGGAAGTTCTTCGATGGATCAGATCGATAGTTAAGGAGTTTGGAACTCCAAACATAAGTACAGAGCAATTGAGTGACTACATTTATAAAACATTGAACAGTGGCCAGGTAATGTAGTCGCTGATGTGAATCTAGGATTCTGAATGAACTCTTTTAACCTTTCTCTCTCCTTTAACTTTTGTATTTTATCATTTAACTTTTATGGATATGGTAAATATTGTTATGGTTTTTTATGTTTGTTTTGCTTACACTTTTTCTTTTTGAAGTTAAGAAATTCATTAGGGGAGAGCAGAGGGTAAGAATTCGACTTGTCACTAGGTGGTATCCAATGTGCTATGTTCAATTTTTCTTAACTTCCAGAGGAAAAAGATTTTGTTGGCTAAAGGGTATTAGGGCCCTTCAGTTTTCCTTGTTTTATGCATATGGACACACACGCACACGCCCTCAAAATATCCTTATAATCCAAGCCTTCCCTAAGAGTCGAGAGAGTTTGTAAAAAAAATATAGAAAATTTATGGATTTCATAATTCAAAATAAAGGAGTTGTTTTTTACTAGAGGAAATTACAAATGGGATAGTGAGGGACTGAGGTTAACGGGATGGAGGATACTCCAATAGAAGTTGAGGGAGATTGAAGAAAACGGACTCGGATTCCTTGTTAATCCCACAGTGACACAATCGGCTCCTTAGAAAGTTGTTGGATCAAAATCAAACGGTCCACATTACAAGCCTGGTAAATATAAATATTATTATATAAGCTGTGTGATCAAAATCAATGGTCAGGATTGCCGATTTTGTGAATTTGTGTCTGCGTAGAATCCATTTCCGAAGAAAACTATAGGTCACCACATTAGAAGGGATTTAGAGGTTAATGGTCTATCTTTGAGCCAAATACATGATGAAGCTTTATGGCTTCAGTTAATCTATGTAGTTGACCCTATATATTGTGGAAAAGGCCTGTTGTTATTGTACAAGTAAGAGGTAAGAGTGATATATTTTATGTATACTATGATATAAGGATTCTTCATGTGGTAATATGGATATCTTTGCACTCGAGGATTGTTTTAAAGCATACTCCCTCCGTTACACAATATAAGCAAAAGTCAACACTTTTATTTGTAACACAATATAAGCAAATCTTAGTTTTTTCAATCTTATTTAATGATGACATTCCAAAATTGCCCTTTGTTTTATTTAATTTTTAGTTTTAATAAAAGAATTCATTAAATAAAACAAGTTTCCATGTCATGAATAACTTTATTGATACCCGAAAAGTTAAGCTTGGAATATGAGAAGTTTTAATTTAAAAATGCTATTCACCATAAGTATAAACAGTTATGGAATTAATATGAGAAGTTTTAATTTAAAAACGCTACTGGTAGCACAAAACCGTAATGATAGGAGTAGTTCTCTATTACTCCTCATTAATAGCAAGGAGAAGCTATATGTAATCAAAGAGTTGTTTTTCAGTAATCAAGATATTTAATGAGTTCCTAAGAAAATGATTTAATGAGGGTAATTTGGGTAGTTAAGGTAATCTTTTACAAAATTAAATGTAAGTTAGTAGTTTTCTTAATATGCATGATATAGTTAAATTTGCTTATAAACTGTAACGGAGGGAGTATTGTGTATTGAGAGGCCTCTCTTGGTAACATGAAAATAGGATTTTGCTAATCGTCTTTTTCGGTCTTTTTTGGTTTTGTAGGTTGTGCCTGGATATGGACATGGGGTTTTGCGCAACACAGATCCAAGATACACTTGCCAGAGGGAGTTTGCATTGAAGCATTTGCCTAATGACCCACTTTTCCAGCTGGTAATGGCTTATGTCCAAAATTTAGATTTTGTTTGCTTTGGAGTGTTTTCTTATGGTGCAACCTAATTTTTTTTTCTGGTAAATTTCTTCATGATCTAATGTGACTTTGTGATCCTTTCAGGTCTCAAAGATAAAAGAGGTGGTTCCTCCTATTCTTACCAAGTTAGGCAAGGTAATGTTTTTATTTTTCATTAAACGTTCCCACTTCTGATGGAATTATTCCTTGAGTTCAAAATGGTTTTTGCTTAATGATTGTACACTGCAAAATGCCAGTATTTTATAAATACCTGTTCAGACTAAGATCACATGATTATAAGGTTTAGCACGGGCATTGAATGAAACACAACAAACGAAAGATGGTCTGCATATTTGATAATGAACTTTTAGTTCTTTTGTAAGTTGCTAAGGGGATTTCAATTCTCAATGACATCACCTCCGCCAATCACGGCAAGTTTCGATGTGTAGTAGTGGAAAAGATATTTAAACAACTTTTTATGGTGCATGTTTTTTTTAATTATTCCAGGGTAGTCAGTCACTCTATTCATTTATTTGTTTTTCCAACACAACCATTCGAATACATAACAGATGTACTTGATGCTCAGTTGCTATTGATCATATTATTTCCCAGATATGGTTGAACTTAAAATTTTGAATGGTATAGGTTAAAAATCCATGGCCTAATGTTGATGCTCACAGTGGAGTGCTACTGAACTACTATGGTCTAACTGAGGAAAAGTAAGCGATTACACCTCTTGCCTGTTCGACTTGAGATACTTTTCATTTGCAATTATTTCTTAGGGTGGATCTGATTATCTGTTATCATTCTTGACAGCTATTATACCGTTCTCTTTGGTGTCGCAAGGAGTATTGGAGTGGGCCCTCAGGTTTGTCATGCCCCATTGTTTCTCTACTCTCTTGGTTGGCTTGGATTAACACTTCTCTACCTTTTGTTGGATTTCAGTTGATATGGGATCGGGCTCTTGGAATGCCTCTTGAAAGGCCCAAAAGTGTCACACTGGAGAAACTCGAGAAATTGTGCGGTGCATCTAAATCATCCTGAAGTGTAAAGCACCATTCATCTGTTAATTGCTAAATCACTCTGTTGTTGACGTAGGGTGGTGTCAGCTTGAAAATTTGGTGCCATTCTCATTACCTCTTCCCTCGTCTGTTGTGTTTTAGAAGATTTTGGAATTTAGGAACAGGGTGATTCATCACCCTCACAGTTGTCTTGCCACTTTTTTTTTCCTGAACTGCATAAATTAGGTTGAGTGAGAGCATCAGAATAAAGGCATTATTATTTTGGGGCTATATACTGTATTCTTTTACCACAAAAAAATAGAAAATAAAAAACATTTTGTGCATTCTCCATTTCTCTGGCGCATGATAGTTTCCTAAATCATATTCTGGATGATTCTATATGATTCTATGTACTTTTTGAAATTTTGCTGGGATATTCGGAGGAAATACACAGGGATTCTGTTCTTGATCGATGATCAACATGTATGGTGGTCCATGAGATCCACACCTTTCATTGCTTCTTTTCATACTCGTATTTATCATTGCTTCTCTTTTATAACTTGGAGAACTTGGTGTAGACTTTCCTGATGTTATTTGAGGCTTTTAGAGTAGACGAGAATGTTGTTGATAAACACATTGATGACTTGATCGGGAATGGATGGAAAATCTGATTCATGTAATCCATGAATATTGCAGTTGCATTCATTACTCCGAACGGCTTTACAAGATACTCATAATGGCCATATCGACTTCAGAAAGCAGTCTTCAGTACATCTTCAGCAAAGGTGTCGTGTCCTCAAGTCAATCTTTGAAAATATAGTAGCTCCTAGTTGGTCCATCAAATTATATATGTAAGTCAAGGGATACTTGCTCTTGATCATCACTTTGTTGAGTTGTCGGTACTCTGAACATAACCTTGAACCACATCATTCTTCTTTACAAACAAGATCATGATAAAAATTTATTTGTTAACTTTATGATACTCTTAATGAATCTAAGTCTAAAACTTGTCAGAAACCACTTCTTTTTAAAGACCTACTCTCACGTTTTGTAAAGATCAAATTTCTAAGCCAAAATCACAGTTTCTTCCCCTGCTTTTTCAATAAAAGCCCACGGTTTGATGAATTTTAGAGCAATGATGGAAACTTTGAGAGTGAGATGTGTTAGGGGATATATGTAGATATTTTAGTCAGGAAAATATTATAATAATGTCTGTGATAGTTAGCGTATTTGAGGAATTAAAATCACAATTTAGACTTAATAAATACTACAATAAACAGTTCCATTTTGGCAAACACTAAACGAATAATTTATCACGGCTAAAGTGTCCCTTTTTAGGTAGGGACACTTTCTGTCCCAAAAAAAAAAGATAATGACTAATATGTCCCATTTTTACGCTTCAAATTTTTTTTGGATGGTGATTGATTGTCCCTTTTTAGTATATTTTTTCAAAAGAACATAGTTAGCGCCACATCACCAGCCACATATTCACTCAGCAGTACACATCATCGGCCATGTGTTCGCTTAACAATACACGTCGCGAAGTTAGTTAACCAATTTGGGTGAAAATGGACAGATGTACCAATTGTCCTATTTTAAAAAAAATTCTTCAAAGACTATTAGTGGGACTTAATTTTACTAAGGACTAAATTATCTGTGTGTTATTATTACCCCTTTAATCGTTTTTTTTGTCTAGACCAGGGTATCCACCGCCGAACGCAGTGACTAATCCTCTCGCTGGATTGGAGGCACCTCGAAGGGTGAGACAGCTGGCCCAGAGATTTAAAGCTGCTCCGTACCCAAGACGAGGACCCCTTTAGTCGTTTAATCATAACGTGTAAAATAATGTGGGGTTTTTTCTTTTGTACCCCCACCCGTTTGACAATATACCCCACGAAAAAGTGAAATCCGAAAATACCCCTATAAAAAAAAATCGCTCGGATTTATCTCCCATGGAGATAAATTCGATTTGTTATTTTACAAATCGGATTTACCTCCATTGGAGATAAATCCGATTTGCACTTTGTGTGGGGGTGGGATCGCATCGGATTTATCTCCCATGGGGGTAAATCCGATTTGTTATTTTACCAAATCGGATTTCTCTCCCATGGGGGGTAAATCCGATTTGTTATTTTACCAAATCGGATTTACCCCCATGGGAGATAAATCCGAGCGAAAAATTTTAAGTGGAGAGTATTTTGGGTTTCACATTTATGTGGGTATGGGGGGAAGAGGTTGGGGTACCAAAAAAAAACCCAATAAAGTGTCTAAATAATGAAATATTCGAGAGTGGAACATAAGGTCCTAATTTTTGGAAAGCTTCGAAAGAGAGAGAACTCGATTACGATATGGCTTCTGTTGGAGTTGGACTCTTGCTTGCCAGTTCCAGATCACAGCCACAGCTGACATTAGGGTTTTCTGCAAAACCTCAAATCCCTTCAATTCCCACTCTCAAATTCTCTCCCACACCTTCCACCTTCAGGTTCACACACTTTTCCTTGCTTTTTTGTCTTTTGATTACCACTTAGTTCTGTATTTTTTTCTGGAGATTTTTCTATGCATTTGCTTGGTTTCCCCGTTTTGGCTTCTGAGTTTTACATTTATGATTACCACCTACTGAAATGTCATTTTTTTTAGCAGAATTCAAAATTTATATCCCTGTAGATACCGCTGCTTGTTTTACAGTGTGCTGAATTTTATGCAATATCAGAATTCTTGGCTTAATTCGTAGTCACATTTAGGGAAATTACTATAACTTTGATTGTTTAGTACAACTGGAGTAACAATTTTTTCTCTATGTTTAGATGGAAAGGGGAGAGTGAGAAATTGTAAATTTATAAAATATTTTGTAAACCCCAATTTCATCCTTCAACTTATACTCTATCCATTTAGTTCAATGGTTTTATAAATAGTACCTAACTAATGTTTTATCACATTTGTCTTGTTGATTTACTCTTTAAGTATTTATAAAAATAGATAAGAGTTGATTCAAAGGTTTCTTCATAATCTTTCTGTCTATTCTATTCTAAGAATTTTCTAATTACGAGTATGCTAACTGAGTGGCATGACATTGTGTGTCTGCAATACTGTGCTATTTATTTTAATAATTGCATCTTTTTATATCACAAATGCTTTCTCTTATTTCTGGTAAATTGGTATTTCTCCATGAAATCACAGGGTCTTGAATGTATCTATCCAATCCAGGTGCATATGCTCTAGAAGATTGCAAATAAATCAAAAGCTGTTGATTGTTTCTGCTACAAAACCCAACTCTGGAAGTGGAAAATCAGGCAATGAAGGATCAGATGTAAAGGAAAGTAGCAGTGCTTCCCAGGGACCTCCTCTCCTTACTATTCTTGCTGGTTTCTTTGTATTGTTCCTTGTTGGTTGGGTCATTGTGTCAATTCTAACCTGGCTTATAGGTTTGATTGTTAATGTACCCCCTCCAAAATAATGTGTTTCTTGTAATCTTTTGTTTCTATCTTATTAACCCATTGCATTTTTCCTCTCCTTGTTTACTTTTTATGCATATGGATTTAATAGTCTTTGAGTGGTAAAAATGCTAAAGTGGACTAAAAGTAGTAGTGTATAGGGAAGAAAGAGCAGATAGATAGAAGCAGTAACATCATTACCTACTATTTAATGTGTTGCAAATAAATAACTTAAAGGTCCTCTAGTATAATTTTCCCTACTATTTAATGTGTCAAATTGTAATATTTTGGCATTTTTTTAGGTTTAAATCCAAGCATTTTTAGAAAGCACCAGTATTTCTGAGAGCTGGGACACTACCCTATCCTTGTATCATTACATTACATTGCACTATACTTTCTTTGAATCCAAACAAGGTTTAAGTATCAATTTTACTCTGCCAATTTCCTCTCTCATAGGAATGCATGCATGCCATGCATAAGGCACATCTCTTGAAAGATTGAGTCATATTGTGAAGTGTTTTGTTTACCTGAAAATATCTTACATCATCAATAATAAATGCATGCCTTGCCTTGGTTATTTCAATTTATGGACTCTACTGCAACATTGCATTTAAAGATCATGATATGAAATTTGTGGCTGTTTCCAATTAAGTAATAACATTGTGATTTCGATATGGGTGAATTGTTGAAGAAGCTAATATTTAACTCCTCTTTAGCTTGGCATTCATAATAACACTTCAATGTCCTCTCACATTATCCATTGCTTGTACCAATTCTTGCTGCTTTTTACTAGTTGTGTTCCAATACCATCACAAACAATCCCTACTTTAAAATTAGTCATACTCTCTTCCCTCACTCCTTTCCCACCAATGACCAATCCAAGTTGGATTCAAAAAATGAATTAGTAGTGGATTTTCTATATTACTAATAAAGTTTTAGTTATAAGCTCCTCCCTTACTTCTAAATTCCCAAACAAACTCCAACTTTGGATCCATATCGAAATGATTACTGTCCTCCACCTTGTATGAGGTTGGTTTATTCTTCTCCACAAGACCAATTCTCCAAATATTTTCTCTTATTATGCATAGGATATGTTATTCATATGTTTCTTCCACTTTGATCAAAAAATTCATAAGTCTCTCCCACCAAAAATTCTCTCCCAAACAAATCACGGAGGAATGTGCGATGTATGCATGCACAAGCAGAACTTGAGCCAAAACAAAATACAAAAGAATGTGAAACAATTCAAAACATGATCCAAATTAATTCAAGAAAGAAACCTATCAAAGCATCATCCCTAAAATAAAAGAAAAAATTGCATATTTTCGCCTTTGTTTTTAATTAAAAGTTTCAATTTGGTGATTTTTTTTTTCCAATTAAAATGCGAAAATGATAAGATAGACTAATTTTTTTGTTGGACATAACCAGGTTTCTCATCCATCTCCATTACACCAATGTGCGCGACGGTTGCATGACAAGTTTGTGTTATTTTATAATTTCGAAAGACATCTTATCATATAGTATTTCCTAAGATGATGAGCCATCATCTTCAATAGTGAAATAAAATACTCAAGCATCTCACGTAACCATCACACATTCATTAAAGTAACTAGACTCTCATGTTCTGCACGAGTCTTAGTTATTTTCATTAATAGTTTTAAAAACAAAAAAAATCAGAGAAGCAACACAAATTTAAAACAACACAATTTGAAATTTGAAAACGCCATCAGCTATTTTTGTCTTTATCTATAAATAATTGCCCTCTTTTTTTGATAGACAATGTTAATTGTTAATTGTTAGAGGGGTGAGGGAAATGTTAGTTTCCGGTGTTCGAACCCGGACTTCCTTAAACTCCTTTGGTATCCCTTAGCTCGCCAACTAAACTACCTCATTGTGATAAATAATTGCTCTCATGTTTGTATCAACTTTTGTTGTCTTTTTCCTGAAATAATTGCTTTCATTTTTTTTATCGAAACTTCGAAAATGCCATTCCATATTTTTTGTTTTTTCGTAAATAATTGCCCTCATTTTTATCAAAACTACAAAAATGCCATTACCATATTTTTTGTCTTATTTTTTTGAAATAATTGCCCACGGTGTTTAATCAAAACTATAAAAATGCAATTATCTACATTTGTGTTTTTGTAGAAGTGATTGCCCCATTTTTTATCAAAACTACAAAAATTCCATTACTTTTTTTTGTCTTTTACCGAAAATGTTTCCCCCCATTTTGTTGTCAAAACTACAGACATGTCATTACATATTTTTGGCTTTTTCCCGAATTGTTTGCCCTCACTTTTTTAGCAAAACTATAAAATTACCATTTTTATGTCAATGGCTTTTATGTTACTTTTGACCCAACAACTTTATATAAGTTAGATAGTCTAATAGAGGGCCAATACTTCGTACAACCCCCTGGCTACTTGGTAGACACCCCTCACCGTCCAATATTCCAAAAATACCCCTCCTAAATTTTATAACTCTCCTCTCCTCTCCTCTCACACACACCCCTTTCTTTAACCTCTCCTCTCACACCCACCCCCTCACCCTAAACCCATATCAATCCATCTCTTCCTCTCCTCCATTTCGTAATTCATCTCCTTCATCTCCTTCGTGCATTAAGAAAGGTATGATTATCTCCCTCTCTTCTTCGTTATTTACATTTATTTTCTTGGAAAATTAACACAGTTCGGACTTTAAGCCACCGAACCTATTACGTAACGTTCTGAACGAAAAGGTTCGGACGACCGTGGTCCGAACCGGTTCGCATGAGCATGAACCGAACCATACTGATAAACCCTGAACCCATTGTTTTTGTTTTTGCAGCTATGGTACAATTCGTAACCGTGATCGAACGAAATGCTGGGAAGGTTTGCCTTCCAGATAATGTTTTTGAACTGTTAGGCAACGAACAGCCTCCCGATTGTTACTTCTTCCTGGATGTCGGCAACATTATTGGTGGTATTATCAACAGGAGCACCGACAACATTTTAACTTATACGGACGCCATCTGCAACTTATATGGGGGTGTTGGCAGTGTTGAAGTCTCAATAACATATACTCAGGACGGATGGTTCAATGTGGTCAGAATTATGCCCGAGTAAGATGATGTTGGTTCTGACTCAACTGATTCATATTACTGGGCATTCCTTGCCGACTATGATGGGAGTGGTGATGATGGCAGTGGTGACGAACCAACAGTTTTTGTCGTTACGGATATATAATTTGCAAACTTTTATATCGTTGTATCAATAATTGTATGCACTTTTATGTTTAATGAGTAATGAGTAATTTATATTTCGATTTATAGTTTAAATTAAACAAGTTTATTATTAAAAAAGTGTAACCGTACATCAAACACGAATGACATCAAAACGATAAAAAACAACATAACAAAACAACTAAGAAACTAGCGATTATTTGGGAAGTCCTTGTTCTAGAAGATAAATGACCTCTTCCGGAGTGCGCATTGTTTCGACAAACAGCTCCAGGATTTGACGTCCCATTGGAACATTAGCATGATGTTCCACCATTGCGCGAACATCATCGTCGCTCCAGATCTCCATAGCTGAATAACGGAGAGTCCCTTCCTCTCTAAAATTGTACTTGCGATAACGTAAACGACTTATGTCTTTACGCCACTCTCCCTCTTGGCGAACCTTCCTCTCCGTCTTTTCCTTCAACTGCTTGAATGTTATATTCTTATCCAACCTACAGAAGATGGGATTGCGAGAACGAAAAAACACGCCATCGTGTTTGTCGATGACCGTTCCACGGTGATGTAGGACGGTGAGGAATTTGTCACTTGATTTCTGGGTTGAGCACAACTGCCATTCCATTAGGTCTTCCATTTCAGCGGGTGGGGTTAGGGTGTTTGTGAAGAATGGGTAAGGTGTTTGTGTGAAACTCAGTGAAGTGTGAGCACCTACTTATAATAGGTGTGATCGAACGAGAACCGTTGATTTTGAACGATCAGAACCACTGAATTTCTAACCGTTGGGCATAATTTCCAATGTCAATATCATCCACTCATTTTTATGACATGTTTGACCGTCTTTTTGACTGCTTTTTTGACTGATTTTAAACCGTTGATGATAATGGACGGTGGAATCTGAGCCGTTGATGATAATGGACGGTGGAGCCCGTTCGGACGACCGTGCATTGATGCATTCACAACTAAGGAAGTAAACAATTACAAAATTGAAAAATGCTAATTTATGATATTTCATAAATTTTTAAATTTGATGTGTTGATATCTTCATGTGTTTTTGACTCGAGATGATTTACTGAGTTGGGTTAAAGCAGTTGGCAGACAAATTGGAGTCATTGTAGTCACTCCGAAGTCAGATACATACACGGGAAATAAAGATAGCAATACTAAGCTTATTTTATCATGTGAAATGAGTGGCAAGTATAAACCATGGAAGAAAGCATCATCTTCCAAAAAGTGTAATTGTCCGTTCAGATTGAAGGCAAAATCCTTGAAAAATGAGGGTGGTGGATGGATTGTGAATGTAATGTGTGGACTTCACAACCACAACTTAGTAGAAACACTACTGAGTTGCTCATTTGCTGATCAACTACGTGTGGAAGAAAAATCTTTGGTTTGCAACAAGACAAAGAATTTGGTAAATCCGATTGAGAAGGTTACAAGAACTGAAATGCAACATTTGCTGAGTTTATTGGATGATAAAAAGTATGTCTATTGGGTATATATAGAAGGGTCAACAGTGTTGATACCGCGAGAGACATATTTTGGGCGCATCCGTATGCGGTAACCCTTCTTAATAAGTTCCACATTATGTATGCGGTCATTGGCATCACATACAAAATGACCAATTTTCGACTGCCAATGATCGAGGTTGTTGGTGTTACAACTTGTATGAATTTCTGTGTCTTTCGCTTACTTGGAACATGAGCGTGAAGACAACATGTGTTGAATGTTGAAAGTGATAGCTTTACTTGTGTGTGCGCTATCAGAACCACACATGGACTTCCGTGTGTATGTGAGTTGGCAATGGAGAAACCCCCAATTGAGTTTTTAAATGGGTTCCACATCTACACATCACTTATTTATAATTTTTTAATATAGTACTCATATAAGAACTCTATCTCTCCAACTCAGAATTTCAATAAAATTTACTAAGTGGGTCCCTACAAAAGAGGAAAGAGAGGATTTATTAATTTTTTATTGAAAAGTAAAAGTATAGGTCCCTACAAAAGAAGAAAGAGAATGTTTCCTATACAAGAACGTCATCCTAATAGGTACCCATTTTATCTTCTCCACAATGGGTACCTATTAAAGCCCACTTCTTAAGAAATAAGAATTCCCCATTGTAGATGCTCTTAGCACTTAGGCTAAATGTCCCAGTTCCACGTAGGACACTAGTGGTCAGAGAAGGAGGTCAATAGAAAATCTCATTCTCCCAATAACCTTCATCTTTTCACGAGTATTTTTAAGGTCATGGAATGGCGTGTAAATGTAGTTTAAGGGGTCTAGCACTACTATTTATAAGGTCCTGGAACCTGAGTTCTCTATTATGATGTTATGATCCACCCACGTGAACAATTGGATTCTCTCTTAAAATGCCCTCTCAATTACTTGTTTTACTGAAACATATTACCCATTGATAAAGAAGAAATGAGAAACTAGTAAATATGAAATGAGGAGGAGGGTGGTAGCACTATTTACATGCCTGCTTGTAAATATGAAATGAGGAGTTTTGTGAAGAAAAAGATGGGATAAAAGAAGGGGGGCAGTGACTATCAGATGAGAAATGTTATTTAGAAACATTTTTAACAGAGTTGGCCTTTAAGAACCTGGTCATTTAAAATTAAAAGAGTTTTATACAAATTTAAATTTTGATAATTTTGGCTAAAAAGTGATGACAATCTAATTTAACCAATATTAAAAATGTCGATAAATAGAATGGTACTATCTAAAGGCTTTTTCACTTTGAAAATAGATATGGTTAAAGCTTTATAACTGAGATGAGTATTTATATTTTAGAAGCTATTACACAATGCATTGGTTTGCATGATCATCGAATATTTCTGGGAAGATTATCTAAAATATAATGTCCAAGACGACCCGTACGAAAAAGATTAAGCAACTTGCCAGCAACCTTGACATCTGCATCTTCTTCACACTCAGCTGGAACGTGAAAAGCTTCCTGCAAGCAACTAAACTGCCTATCAATAAGTGCTTTCATTTCAACTTCACATCTTATATTGCCATTGAAAGATGAAACTGTTTCATATAGTGTTCGTCGAACATCCTGCACTACCCCGTCCTGCAAAACACAAAGTTACATATCCAACATCAGAACCGATTATTTGGATTACATTCTTTGATTGTCCCTTCATTTTTTCAGCTGGCTGTGTATCTTTATCAGAATACATTTTTAATGGTACACTTGAAATTTTAGTATATCACATAAGCATTAAGATATACACAAATAATTACAAATACCTGGGTGTGATCTGTAGGGATTCGGTTTTTCTGCTTCGCGTGCAATCCAGTCAAGCCTTCGGTTGTACTGTTAAGGAATAATATGTCATTATCCTTGGTACATAACTTTGCCCATTTCTTGTATTGCTCACTTGAGTTGTGAATGGCTAGAAAATATTGAGCAATTTCTTTTCTCCCAACCAAACAATCCCCAATTGCCCCTGCATAAGGAGTAAAATGAAGTCCTAATAAGATGAGAGAGAGAGAGAGAGAGATTATATGTACGTTTGAACTACAAAAGCTAACCTAAATGAGAAATAAATACCTACCCTCCTCTATGGAAGTTGTTTTGGTTGTTTATAGGTTCATTTGGAAGTATCTGCTTGTTTGAGGTGGGAAGTATAAAATGAAATTTACTCTATATTTGCTTGGTATAACAACAAAAATGTTAGAGGTTCTACAGTAGAGTAGATCGAAGACTACAGAAAATATCAATGCATCAGCGTATGTTTGCAATTGTTGGGTTGGGTGCACGGCCTGGAGCAAAATCGTAGACTGTTTAAGAGACTTTTCTAGTTAATTAAGGAAACTCAAACATGGATTTCATGACAGTAACTCGGAAAATTATCATAATTCAAGTACATAGTACTTACAGATTAATCCAAGTGAAATCAATATCCCAAAATCGTTACCTATTCATAAACCTACATTTCTCTTCCTTTCTAGTTTTATTGCTTTCTTTAACTTCAAATTTTCTATTATTTTCATGGAAACCTCTTCAATCTTTACTAACTGATAGCCCAAATAGAATTAAAATAGTGAATCAGTTTAATCAAAAAAAAGTAAAATACTGAACCAGTACTTTGATCTTTCAATCATCAAGGGACAATAACTCCACTCACGTTGTATTATTTGTCCAATGTGATATTCTTATCGAAAGTTGCTCACCAAAAAACCCCTCCTCCCCATAGTTACACAAACAGGCTAAAAATTGTACCATAAAATCATCACTATCAAAGAATGTAAAAATAACCGCAAGGAAGAAGAAAACAAATTATACATACCTGTTAAAACTAATTTAGATAAAAGATCAGCATCAGGAACCTCAGGAGATAAAACAGCTGGAGTATCTAACACATAAATATTGGGATGGCTACCAATCTGCCAAGAATCCACAAGTAAGCTTTAATATTTTCTCAATAAAATGATATAAATTTTTAGAAAATACATGATTTCATTACAGAAAATACTAATATACCTAAATTTCTACAAATTACATAGCTAGAAAGGTAAAATTAATACAAACTTATTCTCGTTTTATTACTCTCTTGTGAATTTCTACATTTAATTTAAAAAATTATCAATGGGGGAAACCTTTATTTTTTTAAGGGGGCAATATAAATTTGTTATATATATTTCTAAACAAAATAATTTTTCAAGTGGGGGCAAATACTCCCAATTAATCATACGTGCATCCGTCCCTGAAAGCACAAAATATAAACTTACGCAAGAATATTTTGACAGGAAATAAAATAGAAAAATGATGCATATCTTAGCATCTAGGTAGACCTAGGGTGCGATGTGAAAGATTTTGCGGCGTGAGTTTGATGGAGCGCCAGTAGCGGCTGCTAATTGCAGTGAATTGCAGCTTTCGGGGAGCTATTGATGGGCCCTTTGATTTAGTGTACTTTTTTATTTGAGTATTTATACCTGTTGCCTAGGATTTATTATATATAATGCATTTTAGACATCACAATAGCGGCTATAACGCTTTAGCAATTTGGGGGTCGGGCGCTCTGCTCCACTTTCCGGGATTGACTACTTAGCTTAGCATAGATTGGTCCACCAATATGCAACAGGCATCAAGTTAACCCAAATACTTAAATACGAGTGTTTTCTTCAAATAGACATTTAACCTTTCAGAAAATGTTTTTCCAGAATCTAAGTCATCTTATTAAATGAAATAGCCATGTCAAACTTTAAAGTTTTTTCCTCTATTTTCAAATATAATGTAAGAAGTATATAGCAGTAGGTTACAAATAATTTCAAGTTGGAGCATCTGAGAGATGTTTAAAATACAGGCAACTTAGAATTCGTCATTTGGTGAGCTAAGGACACCCAAAGAGTATAAGGATAGGGTGGAATTTGTAACAACCTTGCCAGCATGGTAGGTTGGTTAGAATGAGAATATGAGAGTTATATATGTGGGGAGGGCGGAGAGAGGTAGGTTGGAATTGGAGTGGTTTAGGGGAATGAGGAGTGAGAGCTTTCTCATCTCACTAGGGGTGTATTCCCATAGAGGGAGTATCATTTCTTTCTTCTTTTATTCCATTTCTGCAAGGATATTTAATCTCCAGTCATTGTCATTTTTCCTCTGTTCAGTATTATTTCCAGTGAAATACAAATATACATACAGTTTCTTTTACTTTTCTATTGGGGTTCTATTATTTGGTATAAAAGCTCTGATCCTAGGAGCATCTGGTATAAGAAAAAAATATGGAGCCATGGATGAGACGATTGGAAGAAATGGAGGTAGTGAACGTGAGGAAGATCTGATAAGAAAATTGGAGGATGTGCTTAAATGCATAACGCAATATATGATGCCAAGATGCAGAATGTGAGAGAGGAGGTCTCGTGAGTTTGAAGAAAATATCCAGGAGCTAGAAAAGCAGAAGGAAGAAGAAAGCTTGATGAACCAGATCGAGATCCAAAACAAGGAAGAAGCTAGGGAACGATGGATCTCGGCCAAAATGGACAGCCCACCACTATGGCTGCCTCTGCCGCCACGGTCGCCAATGTCGCAATCGCCGCCTAATGATGCCATAGGTGCAATGACTGAAGAGAAGGTTGAAGGAACTCTTTCAACAATTAAGAATATAAGTCATGGGAATACCAAAAAAAAAGGAAGGGCAAAGATGGAATTACAAGAATTGAATCACTTTTTTGGACTGTTGGAGTAAAAATCATCTCCATTACTTGTATTCTCCATTACTTTCATTAGTATAGTTTTGAAAAAATAAATATATAATAAAACATTAAATGAGGTCCAAATATTTTCTATACTATAGTAATAAAAGTAATGGAGAGGATCATTACTCACTTCTTTGACCTAATGGGCCTGGCCCAATTTACTAATTATGGAAAAGAGGTCCAGGAAGAAAGGAAAAGGAAGTTAGTTCATTATTTGCAACAACCCAGTTTTTAATCCATTCAGTGAAATTAGATTTGAGGTCCCAGAGAGAGTGGGAGGGGTCATCAATGAAGACAAAGCCATTGGTCTTCAAGGTTCCTGGCAAGATACCCCCAAATATGGTTCCGACACAACCAGTGGAAGTGGAACTGCGTAACTCAAGCGCCGACATTGAGAGGATTAGTCCTTTGTGGTCCTGGACCAAGAGATTATAGGATTAATGGGTTCAAGCAGATCTCGTACAGAAATGGGTAAATCAATTATTGCATAAAAAAAGTTTATCAATGGAAAAGAGGCTTCACAGGGATCTGCACAAACATTTTTGAAGCATAACTGCAATAGTTGTGTTTCTTTTGGTCAAGTTGGTTGTATATGATTTGACATTAATAGGACTTTTCTACTCCAAGTGACACCTAACTTTTAGACTAGAAGGCTGTAAATTGTCCACCTACTGAATATGCATCCAGGTGGCCAGCAAAAGGGAATATTACTACTGATATCAAAGCAGCAATTGTGCTCTGTTTTCTGGCCAAAAATACCAACCAACACAGCATTTGACCTACGAGGAAGTTCTTCAATTTGAAGCATTACTTGGTCATTATGTTTCTAGATGTGAATTTGAGTTACTGATTTCGGTGGTTTCTTAAAGTTGATATCTTATTCCCTACTTATGTGCTTTTTCTTTTTGTTCTCTAAATTAAGTTTTCTCTTAATAAAAGAAATCTCACCTGCTTACCAAACACGAGCATGTTACACAAGCATATTAGAATGTATCTGGAAATGTAAGATGCCCAGATAAAGCATGTTTGTTCAGGAAACACTTTCCCAGAGTTAAAATCAAGTGGTTGTTCTGTTCAACATGATGGTCAAATGCTTAATAGCCTAATAAATGATATTATCAAAAAGGAAAAAAAATGAAAAAAGTTTGCACGAGACTCCGATTTCCAAACTCTGTTTAGAGGCTAATTAAGAGTTCCAAGATCAATCAGCTTGACAGCAGAATTATAAAATTGATAGTCCACATTAAGATAGCATAACACTTTGGAGGTCTACAGATATTTCTATTCAAGGAAAATTATAGAGTACAGTGCCAAAGAAAACAAATGGCTAACCTTAAAACTCCGTATGTCTTTTGTTTCCCCTGGTTCAGGACTTACAGTTGCATGCTTCAACTTTCCTTTTTCTACAAAATAAAATTTGCGAAAAATAAAATAAAATTAGTGAACATGCATCCAATTGTTGTTCTAGAAACTCGAGCATGTCATTTAGCCTTTACTTTTGAAATGTAAATGTGTAATAATAATTTAAACACCTGCTGCACTAATTCTCCCAACTTGATGCAAGGCGTTGGCAAGTGCCGATTTACCAACATTTGGAATCCCAATTAACATTACTGTGGCAGTATAATTACCATGTTCAGTTCTCTTAAATTTTCCGACCTGACGTTGTATTAGGCTGAGAAACTGTCTAAAAGCAAAGGTCCTTATTGGTAAGTTAAATCATGAACAACTCTGAAATCAGTATTATCAATTAAAGGGGAGGGGTATAAAAATTCAATATACTAGTACAGTTACTATTTGTCATACTCCATGAACCTTTTTCTTATCTAGATGTAATGAGCATGCTTCTTTCATATTTTATTACAAAATTAATTTGTCACCAGGGGGTCCAATATTAAATATGGAATCTCACCAAGTCAGATCATCCCAGCCATTGCAGTTTGCCAAGAGTTTTGTTTCTAGACACTTAAATATGCATTGACAAGAGAAACAAAAGAAAACGAAAGAAAACGAAAACAACAGATCCATTAAAATGAAAGAGGGAGAGAAACCAAAAAAAGAGAAGAAAAAGCGACAAGGAATAGTAACAACAAAGGACAAACATTTTTTAGAATCTCTAACTGATCATTCCTTAGACTGCACTTAAAATGTCTCATTAAAGTAAAGAAATAATCCCCATCATTATAATATTATTCTTGTGTTACAGACGAAATCACATCATGCCACACACACGGGAATTCATTATAAGTAATACCAAATGTGAGCTCTTAATTAATTCAAATCCATTTGAACACAAATTGTACGCAACTGCCAGATTCAAAAGTACAAATTTGGTTCCATCTCCCTCAACTATTTATAGACTTAGCGACGTGGCCAAACACCATAATATTTAAAATAAGTTCACTCCCTACTGAGATGGGACTCAATGGAAGAATTCACAAAAGAGGGAACTTATAGTTTACCTGTCTAATGCTGTCCTTGTTATGAGCATTGACTTTGCAAGATATGCAGTTCATTTCCGTAAAATACTGAGTCCAAACCTATTCACAGAATAGATTTAAATAATTGAAGTGTTATAAAAAAATTCATAAATTTATAAACCTAAGTTTACCCACTATCAGACATAGTAAATTGGTAAAGTTTGATTAAACTCCATTAGCTAATTTGTTAGATTAGTTAGTTTTGGAGGACGTCCCGCGACGCAACAGTAAGGCTTGTGACCCGGAGGTTACGGGTTCAAATCTTGGAATCAACCTCTCCCCCACTTGTGGAGGTAACGCTTCATACAGCTACCCTTCCCAGACCCCACCAGGTAGAGCCTCATGCAACGAGTTTATTAGTTAGTTAGTTTGCTCCAAAACTTGGCCAATAGGCATTATTGGTTACTCTGATAAGCAAAGTTCCCTGGAAAGCTTCTCTAAAGTCTATATAAGCTCATTACTTTATTGTGTAAACACAACTTTCCCCATCACTTTTTCTCATTTCTCTCCCTCCATGTTTTACAGATCACATTCCAGAACATAAATCCTCTGCATAATCAGACAGTAACATTCCCAGTAGTTTAGTTAGCAACCTTCCAGATCTAATTTAAGAATATGTTATTAGCTAATGCTAATGGGGTCTGAATGAAGGGCATTTGTGGAATCAAAAGTAGAAAGTATTTAGTTCCTGATGCATTAAATATTGCATTTTCCATTAAATATTGCAATTTGACAGTTGTTTTATGTAAATAGAAAATTTGACATCAAAATAGTTGGTTAATAGAGTTCAAGTAAATATGTTCGGTGGATGGTTAATAGATATAACAGGAGGCAATACTCATTAACCATCTACTACATAATTAACGATAAATTTGAACATGATTAACTACAATTTCTAAGTGTTCAATTACATGTAGATTAAACACCTAGAAATCCTGGTTAATCACGTTTAAATTTGTCGTTAGTTACACTCAGTAAATGGTTAATGAGTTTCTACATTTGCTATATCAATTAACCAGGTATTGCGTTAGCCAACCTTTTTGTTGTCGAATTCTTATGTCAAATTTTTATGCCAAAATATCACTTATTATGTAATCTTAAGACCGCCTTCATTAGCAGGATCCCATGTTATCTTATTTATACACTAATAATCCAAATTTAACTCTACAAGTTTAGTTGAACAGAGTTAACAAAAATGTATAAATAAATAATAATGAATAAACCCTCAATCTCAATTTAGTTCATAAACCAACACTATGTTTTCTTTGTTCGCTAAACTATATGAAAATAATAAATAGTCCTTAAATTCTTAAAGTTTTGTGAAATTCGTCTAATCAGTCCTAATAAGGGACTATTTATAGAACTTTAGGAACTTATTAAACGGATGTCACAAACTTATTAGTGAATAAATAGGAGATAGTGTAAGTTAATGGACAAAATTGTGGGTTTCTTCAAATAATAACCTAATAATTCAGGGAACTGTTTTACCCTAATTCCATTAGAGCCTGGAATTGTGTGAGTAAGCATGTAGCTAAAACCACAAAAAACAGAACATAGCGTGAAAAGCACAAACCTCCAAACCCGATCGACAAGCGAGATCGGCTTTGTTGAGAGCTAAAATATGCTTTGAAGAAGGATGGTAGTTTCTGAGTAAGTCGCATTGGGAAGACAAAGGAATCTGCAAACAGAAGGCAACATGATAAATAAGTGAAAAGAAAAAAAGTAGTAGCAGGTGTAGTTAGTTAGTATACCCTAGCATCTGCGACGTGGATGATGAGATCCACCAACGGAATTCTATCTGCGATAGCGCGAGAAGCAGCTACCATGAAAGGATCGTGCCATAGTCCTTGCAGCACGCTTTGCTTCCTTCCAATTCTTTCCTTTACCGCTGTGCCTATTCGTCTACCGAAATGTGCCGCTACCATGCCGGTTCAAATGTGCCGCTACCTTCCAATTCTTTCCTTAACTTAAATACTCCTTTTTATTGTTATTGTATTTGATGCTGCAAACCAGTTCAATCAACAAATAGAATGATTTCAGTTACTTTACATAAAAACTGCAAGTGTGGAAGTAAGAAAACCGTGAGATAATTGAAAAATTAAGAGGGAACTCACTCAAACCTCCTTTTCACCGTCGATAGCGACCACCACCCCCACCACATCTGCCATGCCTGCTGTCAGCACCACTTGCATTTTGTTCGGTCTCCGGTGTGGTAAACAAACTCTGCCTTTGGTCCGTTGATCTGGAAATTTTGAAGTGGGATCGGATTGTTTAATAGAAAAATTCATTGATATATGAAGAGAAATTAAAAGAAAAGAAGAGGAGCAGAAAGTGAAGGGGAAGGGAAGGCAACGAAACATTGGGAATTCATTACAGCACACTTATTTTTAATCACAACCCTTTATTTAACTGCTGCAGAAAAACTGTTGTGGAGGATCAAGTCCTTTGTTTCTATACTTGAAAAATCAATGTATTATGGGTAATTTTTTTTTCAAGAATTCAAAAAACCAACCACCGTTGCAAAGCAGCAGGAACTTCAACGGTCATTTGTAATTTTACCTGTGAACATACCTGGAGCGGTGTAACCTAACTTAACGGAGAAGAAGAAGAGGAGGAGGAGAATTTGGGCTCCCTTTAATGCCCGCAGCGAGCGTATCAATATTACCACCCACGAAAATACTAGAAACGCCCCCTCAAGCAAATTGCATTTTTTATTGGCAGGGGTCCACGCCTGCCAGAAATAATGACGATACTAAGTTGGAACTGTTGAGGCTGGGTCACCTAAGTGCAATTCTGAGCAAAGATTGGATAGAACAATGACAACCAATGCATGACTTTCGCCTTTCCCAAATGTGAAATTGTCAAATTTGGTGGTTTCTAAATCTAACAATTCCCCACTTTTGCTACAAAGAGATCCTTATACTGCGGTTTGGGCAGAAATGGTTTTCATTTTGAGAATTATTGGTTGTTGGAGCTGGAGTTGGTTGAGGTTATTGAGGAAGGATGGGTGTCGGGAGCCGTTGGAAATTTGGTGGATTGTTTGAGGTGTTATCGGATAGACTTTCAAGATGGAAGTAAATTTTAGAAACTAATTCGAAAAAGATATTGACTCTCATAGGAGGCAATTGGTGATGTTGAGGGGGAGAAGGGATGAAGTAGGTGTTAGACAATATAATCACGTGATGGCACATATGTCAAATTAAATTTTTAAAGAAGAAACTTTTTGGCGTCAAAGAGCCAAAGTTCATTGGTTGAAAGAAGGGGGCATGAATAGAGAGTTTTTTCGTGAATGAGTTGACTAAACTTATGTTGGATGATATTTGATTTAAATTAGGTGAAGCAAGGTGCGTGTAATTATTTCCAGTAGATGTTCACTCGCCAAGAAGGAAGATATGAAGGTGTTCTTAATGCTAGTACCCAGCAGCTCACTAATGAAGATAATGAAGTTTTTATAAGTCCTTTTTCATACGAGGAGTTCACAATTGCGCTTTCACAAATGGACCCCAGCAAGGCACCTCTATCAGATGGATTTAATCCAAAGCCCATACTTCGTACAACCCCCCTCTACTTGGTGGACACCCCTAACCAGCCCTTAAATATTCCCAAAATACCCTCACTTGAAAACCCCCCTCGCGTTGTATTTTAACTGGTTCGGAGCAATTCAGAGCACCCCCAAAAATATTTTTATTAGGTTCGGAGCACGGCCGGCCGAACCTACGAAATGTTCAATTTCTCAATTTTTCTGAAATGTTAAAATCTTTGTCCCAAAGAAATTTCCATAAACTAGTCACATAGAAAAAAGGAAGCAAGATAAAATATTACTCCACTTCTGGTTTGTGAATGGTTCAGTAGAAGAATAGTTGGAGAAGAAGCTATTGAAACATAAAATATTAAAAAAAAGTGAGATGAAGCTATTGAAATAATTAAATATAGGCCTGCAAAAGGTATAGAAAATTGGAATGGAGTAGCCTGCCTAGCCACTCTAGTACCTCTGCTACACTGCAAATGCGCATGGTCGAGTCTTTTCAACTTTTTAGCTCTTGACTTTAACAGCACACATAAAAACAACAGCTAAACATCTTCTCTTTTAACGCACCAGTTTTGATCGGTGGAACCAAGTCCGAACTGGTTCGGTGGCACCTCCTCCGAACTGGTTCGGACGACCGTGCTCCGAACGATCTTTGAATCACAAGACTCATTAATGGCATTTTGGTCTTTTCACGTGTGTTAGGAGTGTCTAATGAGTAGCTAGGGAGTTGGACGAAGTATTAGCCTAATCCAATTTTCTATAAACAAATGTGGAGTTCTTATGGCCCTAAAATGTTTAAAGCAGCTAGTGATTGGTTGCACAAGGGTTTTTCCCATCTTCAATTAATGATATTAATATTGCTTTGATATCAAAAAATGAGATGTCTAAAGTATTGTCTAATAGGATAAAAGGGCTCTTACATAAATTGCTAGTATTGTAACGTGATTTATAAATTGCTGTCTAAAGTATTGTCTAATAGGATAAAAGGGCTCTTACATAAATGCGTGTCCTTAAGGTCTGTTTGGGAGTCAAAGGAGGAGGGGAATGGGAGGCTTAGGAGGGGAGGGGAAGGGGAGGAGGACGGGAGGGAAAACCCCATCCTTGTTTGGATGTTATGAATTGTTAAAGAGAGAAGTAGAGAGGTTTGGTTTATAATTTGCCACTTTTACCCCTGGACCCTTCCCTTTTTATCTAGCACTGTTCCGTGGGAACTTATGTTATCTTCCCTTTACATTCATTTTTTTTGTGGACAAGTGGCAATTTTTTTAATAAAGCTAACTATTTTTTTTTTCAAGTTCAGAGTTATTTTACGTTGCAATTTTTTTCTCAATTACTTGTTAACTTTTTTTCAATTACTTACTAAATTCAGCGTTGCTTTTTTTGTCTATCAAACATAAATTAATTATTTTTGTAAACTAGATTTTTTTTTTCCTTTGCAAGTAAAATGATACAAAAATTATCACATTAAAAAGTGATTTTTATTTAACAAATATACATATTTCTAGAAACACAATTATTTAATAAAATTTTTGTATAAAATAGTAATACTTCAAATTAAATTAATACTTTATTTAATTCTAATCCAAAATTTAATTATAAAGACATTGTTATTGAAATAAAATAGACAATGATAATTGTAATGCATTATCAATTCCTCTCCTTAACACCATGTTCTATTATCTTAATATAGGATTGCAACATTCTCATTAGAGACCAAAACATTCTTTCATTTCTCTTGAGAGAGTCGACTTCAAAGAAACTCACAAAAACATTCATTACTTGCAACCAAAGGAAAACACAAGATATGTCAACATAGCAAAACAGAATGTCGAAAACTATGCAAGTAAAAAAAGTATAATGAACAATAGATCAATCACAACCATATAAATTTCCATGAACAAAAGAAGGAAATTGTGAAGGAAATTTCAATGAAATGAAATAAGAAAATTGAAAATCCTATTAGCCATATCAATCTTAGCATGAAGAACTACAATACCATATACTTTATACCACAAGCGGGATCGATCTTAGCAAGAACTGCAACACCATATCGAAAATGTCCCAAGTTATAATGATGATAATTATAAATTCCAAAACCAAAATCAGCACCAATAGAATTAGTCCCTTGTTTGGTCATAAGGCCTCCCCATCTCTTATTATATAGAAAACTATTCCTAGTAATGATGGTCATTAACTAATTATAAGTGCACGTTACACTTAATTAGGCAAATACTTCGAGGATAGAATGATTCTATGCAAATTTGACAGTATAAAGGTCAAATAAAGATAGTAGCGTATGTTGGACTATGCAAAGAAAAGAAACCATAGGCCCAGTCAAGTTCAACTATACATATTCAAATTCCATAAGATAAAAAATCAGAAACTGTAAAAAAAATCAGATACTGTAAAAACCAGATGCCTGTCAAAAAGCTTACTCCAAATGCTGTAAGTTTCATTGATTGCACTATATCATCTAGATGAGACTTATATACTGGTTTGGTAAGCAATATACTTTAAGCTAGGTACCAAATCACATTTCAATGACCATATCTTTCTTTACCACAACTTGCATAAAATTCTACATGCAGTTTGCAAGTACCCTGATGAAAATCAAACCAGAAACTAAGAGCATCATAAACAAGTTCACATATTTCTTTTAATAGTTCACATAATTCTATATGCTTTTTTAATGTATTCTATATGCTTTTATAGTTGATAAACCAATAAATTGATAAACTAGTAAGTTGATAAACCAGTCTACAACCATAAATTACACATCACAAATGACAATAGTATCAAATATATCAAAACCAGTTTCCAAATTAAGCTATCATATCCAATCAAAAACTCCTCCAACAATCCAACAGGACCTTCATCATCTCCTAAAGACGAGCTTTGAATGCATCCCACAAAATTAAGCTATCATCAGCCTTGGATATGTTTTTTCTTTTCAGTGTGTTACAAATTGCATCATCACCAGATGAATTAATAATATTCGAATCTCAGATTTGATGCCAATGTATTCATCTGGATATTTATGCATATATCACAAAAAAAATTCAATTTGATTTAACTGCCTGCAATTTCCAATGTTATATGTCACCTTCCTAGCAACCCAATTATTCATGCAAAGACTATAACTTCAAAACATGCATTGTTCAGAAACATGCTAACTGGACATGCAAATGCAAGTGCAAGTGCATTTCATTTCAATAATTTGAAACTCTGAAGACATATCATCCTGCGGGTACTTACACTTGTTTATCAACCATTTGCACTAGGAACAATGCTAATACTAGCATACTATGAATCAAAGATCTATACTGGAATGCGGAATTTGGCTGGATTCATAGCAAATAAAATGCATAGATAGAAAATGGTAAACTCACAGGTCACAGCAAATTGAATGCATAAATAGAAAATGGTAAATTCACAGTAAAGTTACCTGTAATTGCAATGAAATCAAGATTCTCGGCCTGAATGTTGAAATTAGGGTTATGTCAACTACACCATATCACCCAAAATGAACTAAATCTGGAAAATCACAGATAAATGAGAATATCATCACCATATCATCCGAAATGAAGTAAAAATCTGGAAAATCTGGAGGGAGATTGAAAGAAATCAAAATGGAAATGATCGAGAGAGATCCAGAAAAAACGAGATCGAGGGAGATATTGAGAGAGCGATTCACGAACCAGAGAGATGATTGAACGACAAGAGAGAGACGCCGGCTCGCAGAGACAGATCAGAGAGCGCAGAGAGTGAGAGAGATCATGAGAATGATGAAGTCTGAAATTAGGTTATGTCTTGAATTAGATTATGTCTGTTTTTGGAATTTTCAGTTTTACTGAGAGCAATTTTGTCAATTCATAACCAAAACTACCTAAACCCCCCATTTTGAGGGAATGCGAAAATGGGACCTGAGGAGGGCTGGTAAAAAATCCCCAAACCTTCCTTCCCCTAAAAGTTTAGATTTTTCATTAATATTTTAGTGATATTGAAACTTTTCCTATATTTCATTGTATATTTTTCTGTTATACGTGCTATTTATTTGTGTTTTCTATCTTTTTGTCATGTTTATATCAAATTTATGTTATGTATCTGTACCCTGATTTTTTGAAAAATGATGTATCCCGTACCAGCACCCGTACCCGGTGACAATGCCGTACTCGTATCCATGCAACATAGCTTTACCTCTCTAATGTTGTCCTTGTTATGAGCATTGACTTTGCAAGATATGCAGTTCATTTCCGTAAAATACTGCGCCCAAACCTATTCACGGAATAGATTTAAAAAATTGAAATGTTATACAAAAATTCATAATTTATAAACCTAAAAGGAATACAATTTTACCCACTATATCAGACATGGTAAATTGGTTAAGTTTCATTAAGCTATTTAGCTAATTTGTTAGATTAGTCTATTAGTTGGTAAGGGACTATTTCTAGAACTTTAGGTGCTTATTTAACGGATGTCACAAACTTATTATTGAATAAATAGGAAAAAAGTGTAAGTTAATGGACAAAATTGAGGTTTCTTCAAACAATAACCTAATAATTATGTGAACTGTTTTACCCTAATTACGGCCTAGAAATGTGTGAGCAGTTGCCTAAGAAAAGCAGGTAGCTAAAACCACAAAAAATAGAACATAGCGTGAAGAGCACAAACCTCCAAACCCGATCGACAAGCGAGATCTGCTTTGTTGAGAGCTAAAATATGCTTTGAAGAAGGTTGGTAGTTTCTGAGCAAGTTGCATTGGGAAGACAAAGGAATCTGTAAACAAAAGGCGATATGATAAATAAGTGAAAAGAAAGAAAGTAGCAGCAGTTGTTAGTTACTCCCTCATCCGTTTCTGATCTTTGGTACTTTTGGCCTTTTATTTTTGTTCCAAAACAATGGTACTTTTAGAAACCCAATGTACAATTCACCTAATTTTTCCTAATATACCCTCTATATTTATTTATCCTTTTAGAGTTCCAACGCATGAATTAATTGTCCCAAGACTATTTTACTTTAACTTCAATTATCCCAATATAACTACAAGTGGGTCATTTTAGTACTTAAACAACACAAATTAATGGTATCTTAATATGTGTGTATCAAGCCAAAAGTATCAAAGATTAGGAACGGAGGGAGTAATTAGTTAGTGTACCCTTGCATCTGTGACGTGGATAATGAGATCAACCAACGGAGTCCAATCGCGAGAAGCAGCTGCCATGAAAGGATCGTCCCATAGTCCTCACAGCACACTTTGCTTCCTTCCAATTATTTCCTTTACTGTTGTGTCTATTCGTCTATCGAAATATGCCGCTGCCATGCCGGTTCAAATGGACGACACTGGGTTTGTTATTGTATTTGATGCTGCAAACCAGTTCAATCAACAAATAGAACGATTTCAGTTACTTTACATAAAAATTGCAAGTGTGGAAGTAACAAAATTGTGAGCTAATTGAAAAATTAAGAGGGAACTCACTCAAACCTCCTTTTCACCGTCAATAGCGACCACCACCACCACCACATCTGCCATGTCTGCCGTCAGTCAGCACCGCTTGCATTTTGTTCGGTCTCCGGTGAAGTAAACAATCTCGAAGTTTTGAAGTGGGATCGGATTGTTTAAAAGAAAATTTGATTGATATGAAGAGAAATTAAAAGAAAAGAAGAGGAGCAGAAAGTGAGGCAACGAAACATTGGGAATTCATTACTGCACACTTATTTTTAATCACAAACCCTAAATTTAATCCAATGGCTGATAATTGGCTGTAGGATAGGAAACTGCTGCAAAAAAATTGGTGTGGAGGATCCAAATCCTTTGTTTCTTTCCTTGAAAAATCAATGTAGTATGGGCAATTTTTTTTTAAGAATTCAAATAACCAACCATTACAGAACATAATGTAATTGTTGCAAAACAACAGGAACTTCAACGATCACTTGGAATTTTACATGTGAACATACTTGGAGTGGTGCGACCTAACTCAGAAGAAGAAGAGGAGAATAGAGTTGGGCTCCCATTAATATTACCACCCGTGAAAATACTAGAAACACCCCCTCAAGCAAATTGCAATTTTTATTGGCAGGTCCTAATCCAGGCCTGCCAGGAATAATGGCGATTCTAAGTTTGAACTGCTAAGGCTGGGCCACCTAAGTGTAGTTCCTACACTGAAGGATCTAGTCCGGATATACAAAGTTGCAAACCGAAAATTGTTTTTCTTTTTGAGGTACTAAAGCTGGCATGTAAAATGGAAGATGTGAGAAGGAAGATTGCGTTTGAAAATTGTTTTGCTTTTGATAGAATTGGAAGAGGAGATGGTATTGCAGGTCTGTGGAAAGATTCTTTCAAATTTGAGCTTATTGATTTTTCGAACCATCATCTTAACATGGAGGTAGATGGTTTGATTAAAGGGAAGTGGAGAATCATAGGGTTCTACAGCTATTCTAATAGAACAAGAAGGTGAGAACACTGGGATCATCTCTCTTGTGGTGCATCATTGGAGACTTCAATGATCTTCTTTGCCAATATGATAAGACTGGTAACTATGACCATCCAAATTATCTGATGTGAGGGTTTAGAGAAGCATTCATAATGCATGTTTGATTGATACTACGCTTGAAGGGTATCCATTCACGTGGAGCCTCTCAATGGGCACAGGTAGTGCAAATTTGGTGGTTTCTAAATCTAACAATCCCCCACTTTTGCTACAAAGAGATCCTTCTGTTGCGGTTTGGGCAGAAATGGTTTTCATTTTGAGAATCATTGGTTGACGTTATTGAGGAAGGATTGTAGGGAGCTGTTGGAAATTTGGTGGATTGTTTGAGGTGTTGTCCGGATAGACTTTTAAGATGGAAGTAAATTTTAGAAACCAATTCAAAAAAGATATGGACTCTCATAGGAGGCAATTGGTGATGTTGTGGGGGAGAAGAGATGAAGCAGGTGTTAGACAATCTAATCATGTGATGCCACATATGTCAAATTAGATTTTTAAAAAGAATTTTTTTTGGCATCAATGAGCCAAAGCTCATTGGTTGAAACGTGAATACATTTAGTTTAAATTAGGTGAAGCAAGGTGCATGTAATTATTTCCAGTAGATGTTTACTCGTCAGGAAGGAATATATGAAGGTGCTCTTAATGCTATTACCCAGCAACTCACTAATGAAGATAATGAAATTTTTACAACTCCTGTTTCATACGAGGAGTTCACAATTGCACTTTCACAAATGGACCCCACAAGGCACCTCTACCAGATGGATTTAATCCAGTTTTCTATAAACAATTGTGGACTTCTTATGGCTCTAAATTGTTCAAAGCAGCTAGTGATTGGTTGCATAGAGGTTTTATCCATCTTCAATTAATGATATTAATATTGCCTTGATCCCAAAAAATGAGAACCCTATGTTTATGAAATATTGGAGCCCAATTTTTTTGTGCAACGTGATTTATAAATTGTTGTCTAAACTATTGTCTAATAGTCTAAAAGGGGTCTTACATAAATGTGTCTCCTTAGTGTCTGTTCGGGAGTCAAAGGAGAAGGGGAGGGGAGGAGGAGGGGAGAGAAAACCCCACCCTTAATTTGTAAAACCCGTTATCCGAACCAAACTAGTACAAGTCTCTATGGGTTCACGGTTTGGATCGAGTTTAATTTGTAAAATCCGTTATCCGAACCAAACTAGTACAAGTCTCTACGGGTTGGTTCGGATTTGATCCGATTACCAAAAATTGTCCGAACCAAATGCTTCGATTTGGATTGGACAGCTGGTTGGTTTGGATTTACCTAAACATACTTGTTTGGATGTTATGAATTGATAAAGAGAGGAGAAGTAGAGGTTTGGTTTATAATTTGTCACTTTTACCCCTGGACGCTTCCCTTTTTTCTCGCACTGTTCCGTGGGAACTTTTGTTATCTTCACTTTAGATTCATTTTTTTGTGGACAAGTGGCAATTTTTTTAAAATTCAGAGTTATTTTACGTTGCAATTTTTTTCTAAATTACTTGTTAACTTTTTTTCAACTACTTACTAAATTCAGCGTTGCTTTTTTTTTTTGTCTATCAAACATAAATGAATTATTTTTGTAAACTAGGTTTATTTTTTCCTTTGCAAGTAAAATGATACAAAATTATCGCAATAAAAAAGTGATTTTTATTTAACAAATATACATATTTCTAGAAACACTAGTATTTAATAAAAATTTTGTATAAAATAGTAGTACTTCAAATTAAATTTACTTTATTTAATTCTAAACCAAAATTTAATTAATTTCATTTTTTATAGGAATTTACTTAATTTCATAAAGTTATATAAACTTACATATGCAAACAAATTGAACTATAAATTCGATTCAAAATGAGATAATGCTCATCAAACTCAAAATTATAAAGACATTGTTATTGAAATAAAATAGACAATATAATTGTAACGCATTATCAATTCCTCTCCTTAACACCATGTTCTATTATCTTAATATAGGATTGCAACATTCTCATTAGTTACCAAAACATTTTTTCCTTTCTCGAGAGAGTCAACTTCAAAGAAACTCACATAAACATTCATTACCTGCAACCAAAGGAAAACACAACATATGTCAACCTAGCAAAACAGAATGTCGAAAACCTATGCAAGTAAAAAAGTATAATGAACAACAGATCGATCACAGCCATATAAATTTCCATGAACAAAAGAAGGAAATTGTGAAGGAAATTTCCAAGAAATGAAATAAGAAAATTGAAAAATCCTATTAGCCACATCAATCTTAGCATGAAGAACTACAATACCATATACTTTATACCACAAGCTGGACCAATCTTAGCAAGAACTGCAACACCATATCGAAAATGTCCAAGTTATAATGATGATAAGCATCAATAGAATTAGTCCCTTGTTTAGTCATAAGGCCTCCCCATCTCCTATCATATAGAAAACTATTCCTAGTAATGATGGTCATTAACTCATTATAAGTGCACGTTACACTTAATTCAACCCAGACAAATACTTCGAGGATAGAATGATTCTATGCAAATTTGACAGTATAAAGGTCAAATAAAGATAGTAGCGTATGTTGGACTATGCAAAGAAAAGAAACCATAGGCCCAGTCAAGTTCAACTATACATATTCAAATTCCATAAGATAAAAAATCAGAAACTGTAAAAAAAATCAAATACAGTAAAAACCAGATGCCTGTCAAAAAGCTTACTCCAAATGCTGTAAGTTTCATTGATTGCACTATATCATCTAGATGAGACTTATATACTGGTTTGGTAAGCAATATAATTTAAGCTAGGTACCAAATCACATTTCAATGACCAAATCTTTCCTAACCACAACTTGCATGAAATTCTACATGCAGTTTGCAAGTACCCTGATGAAAATCAAACCAGAAACTAAGAGCATCATGAACAAGTTCACATATTTCTTTTAATAGTTCACATAATTCTATATGCTTTTTTAAAGTATTCTATATGTTTTTATAGTTGACAAACCAATAAATTGATAAACTAGTAAGTTGATAAACCAGTCTACAACCATAAATTACACACCACAAATGACAATAGCATCAAATATATCAAAACCAGTTTCCAAATTAAGCTATCATATCCAATCAAAAACTCCTCCAACAATCCGACAGGACCTTCATCATCTCCTAAAGATGAGCTTTGAATGCTTCCTACAAAATTACGCTATCATCAGCCTTGGATATTTTTTTTTCTTTTCAGTGTGTTACAAATTGCATCATTTATAATATTCGAATCTCAGATTTGATGCCAATGTATTCATCTGGATATTTATGCATATATCACAAAAAAATTCAATTTGATTTAACTGCCTGCTATTTCCAATGTTATATGCCACCTTCCTAGCAACCCAATTATTCATGCAAAGACTATAACTTCAAAACATGCATTGTTCAGAATCATAAGGAGTTCCAAAAGTTGAAACTAATAGATGCTCAGAAACATGCTAATTGGACGTGCAAATGCAAGTGCATTTCATTTCAATAATTTGAAACTCTGAAGACATATCATCCTGCGGGTACTTACACTTGTTTATCAACCATTTGCACTTGGAAGTTGGAACAATGCTAATACTTGCATACTATGAATCAAAGATCTATACTAGAATGCGGAATTTGGCTGGATTCATAGCAAATAAAATGCATAGATAGAAAATGGTAAACTCACAGGTCAGAGCAAATTAAATGCATAGATAGAAAATGGTAAATTCACAGTAAAGTTACCTTTAATTGCAAAGAAATCAAGATTCTCAGCCTGAATGTTGAAATTAGGGTTATGTCAACTACACCATATCACCTAAAATGAACTAAATCTGGAAAATCACAGATAAATGAGAATATCATCACCATATCATTCGAAATGAAGTAAAAATCTGGAATATTTGGAGAGAGATTGAGAGAGATCAAAATGGAAACGATCGAGACAGACATCCAGAGAAAACGAGATCAAGGGAGATATTGAGAGAGCGATTCACGAACCAGAGAGATGATTGAACGATGAGAGAGATACCGGAGAGAGACGCCGGCGTGCAGAGAGAGATCAGGGAGCGCATAGAGTGAGAGATCGTGAGAATGAATTCTGAAATTAGGTTATGTCTATTTTTGGAATTTTCAGTTTTACTGAGTGCAATTTGGTCAATTCATAACCAAAACCCTCTAAAACCCCCAAATTTGGGGGAATGCGAAAATGGGCCCCGAGGAGGGTTTAGGAGGGCTGGTAAAAAATCCCCAAACCTTTCCCTAAATTTTTTGAACTCCCTGGTAGCCTTAAAAATTGACAGAATTATAACAATTTATTTAATTTAATTTAAAAACTCCTCACCTTTTTTGTATATTTAGTTTATGGTGCTATGGTTGCCGTCTTGCTGGCTATATTCCTCTCAATAGACCATTTTACAAGCTATTATATACAGTAAAATATAAAGATGAATTACATGAGAAATATCACCGTACGAGGATGTATTTGAATTTTCCTGCTTGCCAGAAAGTGAGACCGCCCTGTGCAGGAAATGCCAAGCCTCTGGTAAAGGGTGGTGTTATGCCTATCTCAATCTTTATATTGGCAGCAAAGTAATGTAGAAGAATCCAAATACCTTGACAAGAAGTGCATATACCAATTCCTACCCGCCTCTGTCAACTGTTAGCAATGAACTCAACCTCATCCTCTCTATGTTAACTCATGTTTTCACTGAGAGAAAAGGAACGGGACATTTAAAGGGCATCCAGAAAAAAACATTACTTGACATCAAGACTTCAAATTGTGGTCTACAACCACAATGGTGACCACAACATCATGGTTTTTGAACTTTTGCAATCGCAATTGTGACCACGACATCAACGTTTATTGAGATCTTCGCAAACTGCAATTACATCTAGTCTTTGCAACCAAGATTGCGACCATAACATCAACATTTTAGAGGTCTTTGCAGATTGCAATTACAGCTCTATCTGTATGCAATTTTCTGCAGTATCAAGCATTGCAAAGTAACCAACTGCATTGCAAAAAATCTAAAACCTTAATTGACATGCAAATAACTTCATGTGTCCGAACACACAACCCAGCTAATACCAGCATTTGCCTTCACATTCCTATCTTTCATTTCCCTTCTCAATCTATCCGCTTCCTCCGGTCTCCCAACAGCAGCATATACCTTCCCCAAAAGAACATAATTCGCAGCATTATCTGGCTCAATCTCAGCCAAAGCCTTTCCCGCGATCTCCGCCAACCTCAAATCCCCAAAATTCCTACAAGCTCCAAGAAGAGCACCCCAAGCCTTAGCAGTAACCTTAACAGGCATCCCTTTAATAACCTCATAAGCCTCATTCAATCTCCCAGCTCTACTCAAAACATCAACCAAACACGAATAATGATCACTATTTGGCTCGACACCATAATCACTACCCATCCTCTTAAAATAACACAAAGCTTCATCATCAAACCCTCCATGACTACAAGCCTTCAAAACACCAAGAAAAGTTATCCCATCAGGCTTAATTCCCGCCATTTCCATTTTTCGAAAAATCTCCAACGCATTCTTCGCTTCACCTTGCAATGCATAAGCAGAAATTAAACTACTCCAAGCAACTACATCTCTATCACATTCCCTCATCCTCCAAAACACTTTACATGAATTTATCAAAAATCCACATCTACCATAAGCTTCCACTAATCCACTACTCAATTGAGGATGTGAATCAATGTTATTCCTTATTGCATAACCATGAATCTCTTTAACTAAATTCAAAGCCCCAACTCCAACAGTAGCAGGGAGAAGAGCAAGAAGCGTAATCAAACGTGGTTGTAACCCTAATTGAAGCATATTTCTGTAAAAAGCTATAGCCTTAAACGACGCGTCGTTTAGATTAGAACAAGAAAGAGCAGCGATGATTGAGTTGAAAGTGGATTCATTTGGAGGAACATCCATAAGGCGGAACAATTCGATTGCAGTGGTCACGTGGCGGGAACGAGCGTAAACGGAAATAACGGCGTTCCAAACGACGACGTTTCGGTGGGGAGTTTCATCGAACAGTTGGCGTGCATAATAGAGGGAGATACATTTACCGTAGAGGTCAATGAGTGCGCTGGAGAGGAAAGGGTTGATGGAGAGGAAAGAGGATTTGATGAGGTGAGCGTGGATTGAGGTGCCGAGTAGAGGACGGTGAGTGGCGGTGCAAGATTTGAGAATGAGAGAGAAGACGTGAGGGTCGAGAGACATTGTTAAAGAGGAGTGCATGTGGTGGAAGAGGGATAGGGCTTCTTCGTGAAGGGATTGGTTTATGTGAGAGGATATTAGTTTTGTCATTGACAGGAGGCGTTGGTGGGTTGATGAATAGAAGAAGGTGGAGGACTTCATTGTTGCTCCAAGATGACGAGGTTCTTAATTGTGAAAACGTGGAGACGGAAGAAAAATCGGTGAATTTTGTGCTGTTTGAACTTTCAATGAAGAGAACAAGGAAACTGTTTGCAACTAGCGCACGAGGATAAAGAGCTTCTTCATCTCCATCTAGAGCTTCACCACAAGTTATTCTCCTTTGTGCTTGTGCTAGAAGGGTTGTTAGACCTGTTGCTGGCACATACTCAACAGAGGAAGACCATTCTACACTTGTTCAATTAATAAGGTTTTTGTATTCCTGGTATAGGATTTTTGATTTATGAATAATGCACTTTGATGATTTACGGTTTTGATTTCATACATTATAGGGTTTTTTATTTCTAAATAATGCATTTTGGTTTTTGATTTCATACATTATGTTAATTTCAGGATGAACTTGGATGTTGTGGGTAGTTTTTTTTGGGTTGATAAATTGATTGAAGCACTTGGAACAATTTCCATGGAATAAGGAAGACAATATGTTAAAGAGGTTGGATTAGGCCATAATCAAGGATGAAGAGTAGTTAAAATGTAATGATGACATGGAACAGTTATGGTTCCATGTCTCATAAGGCCTAATCCTTCAAATGTCATCATTACATTTTAACTAGGATTAGGTCTTATGAAACATGGAACCATAACTACTCTTGAAAAAGTTCCTCTATTAGGAGGTGGCCTAACTCCAAATGGCATAGGTGCATGAGCAAATGTTCCCTAGCCAAATTCATATAGGCTTACAATGTCAGTAGTAGGAGCATTTGGTGTTTGAACTTCAACAGTTGGTGCTTGAACTTCATCTGGTCCTACACTAAAACTCATCTTTAAAAGAATTTATGGCCATGACAAGGAGTCATTAAATAACTAAGATGTAAGGAAGTCAGTGTCGTCATGGCTGGTCGGAAATAATGGTGGGATTGCAGAGGGGATTGAATCATCTTTAACCTCCAAGATTCTTCTTGCAATTTGCTTGGGATATTCCTCTAGCATCAACTTTTCTGGAAGATATCATTTCGGATCTGGAATTCGTAGTTGCATTGCTACTTTCAATAGATTTTAGAAAGTTGTCTTTCGATGTTGGGCCCGTTTGGATAAAACTTATTTTGAGTCTATGAAAACAACTTATGCAAATAAATAAGTTTTTATATATTATTCATAAGCTTGCGAATGTACTTTATGGAAAAACAACCTATGGAGATATATTTTTTGTTAGCGAGAACTTATGAATTAACATAGAAACTTGTTTATCTCCATAAGTTGTTTTGCATAAGCTAAAAAATAAGTTAATCCAAACAGTGCTAAATAACTAATATAAAATTGTTAGACAATACCACATCATCTCTAAGCAATTTTTAAGCAATCTAGACAAATTATGCTCCAATGGTAAAGAATAAGCAATTCTTAAATAATCAACAATTTTCTATTAAAATATACCCTTCTATCATAAATACATTGCTTGTGGGCCATACCTTCTATCAAATCTATTGTTTTTTTTTTAATTATAAGCAACAACTATATGCATTGTTTGTACAAGCAATATTTTCTTAAGTTAAGTAAGAAATTGTGCCAGACCAACTCCAATGCTACTCTTTTGCAAGCAACACTTCCGATGAAAAGGGGTGATGTGTTTTAATGGTGGAGATTGAAAATGGAGAAAAACCGAATGAAAAGTACAATAGAGAGGATTCAAATCCGCAAACGAGTCGGGTGCTATTGGGTATGCGGGCCGTCCGATCTAACCAATATTGTTGTCTCTGCTTCAACAAAGAAGAAACTATGATCGTATGAGATGTTACCTATCTCTTGAAGTTTCATTGGTTATCTTATGTAAACAAAATACTGATAAAGATTGATGTTTTTTTGTTGAACATTGATATTTTATGCTGAAAGTTTGAATTTTTTTGGTTCAGCATTGATATCTCTCGAAGTTTCATTGGTTATCTTATTTGATATTGTTCTTGAAGCCTTTGTAAACCAAAAAGTCAAACCACCACTCTCCTCCCTATCCAATGGCACAAATGGATGCCAGTCCTAGTAAGGATTGTGTTTTCTCAAGGACCAGTTTTGGCTTCACACTTTTTTATTTTTAATCTTTTGCCCAGTACAAATATTGATTGACATGTCAGTAAAAATAAGAATAGAATGAAACACTTTCTTTAAGCATGGTAGTGTATTACAATAATATAAAGCACCAAAATCATATCCATATTCAATAACAATATAAGAAACTATTTAGAGTTTTCCCCATCTGTTTGGGTTGTGTTATCTGCGGAAGACGCTGTAAACTTGCGTCTTTCCTCGGAGGTAGCAGTAATGACGGGAAGCCAGACATCAGCTGTTGAACTCAAGAGTGACTTCACCTGTGGATCTGCAGCCATTGTTGATGATATCATCTCATCAACATCATCTAATTTTGCTGATAATCTATCCAGCTCCTTAGCTATTTCCAACTATGTAGACAACACATGGCATCAAAAAGAAAAGGAAGAGAATGTTATTTCATTCCAAAAGCGAAAAGCACGGAATCATTAATAAAGTAATGGCTAAACGAAAGCGAAAACCACCTCGTCAAGCTGCTTGGTCGACTTTGAAGGAACTTTTGTAACCTCTAATCCAAGAGTTTCAATTTTAGAACGCAGTTCAACTTCTTCTTGGTTCGTCAGTGATTCCACCTACATAATTTACAATAAGAGATGTGTAGTATATGTATAGCAGTAACTACTAATTACTATGAGATAATACGGTGAAAATTGAACTATTGGTGGAATCTAGAGAAGATGCATGCATACACATTCTTCTCAGATACTTCATACATTTGAATGCCTCGTGCAGGAGTTATTTAGGTAATGACACTTATCAAGGGAATCAAAGTATTTTAATCATTTTGTCTACAAGAACAGTGGAAAAAAGTTAAAAGTTATATAAAGCCGGTAAGGCGGTAACCAGGATCATAAATAAATGAATGGAAGATCACATAATGCTAGGCAGGTGTCCTTCTCAGCTGGTAAACACTGATATTGCCCTGGCTTAGGCCTTTTAACACCAGAAATTCAGTTCAATGTACTGCTAATGATTTGAGCAATTCACAGTACAATTTTCGATGGAGAAATCAATAGAAGTTTCAACAAAAAAGTTTTAGACTGTTTCTTTTTGGGTGTCGAGAACACTTCTTTTGGACATGTGGGAAGAAGACCAACAGAAGTTTCAGTTAAAAGAGTCGCCTAGAGAAGGATAACCCCATAAGTAGAGGTAGAGGTAGGATAAGAAAGAATGTGAAACCACTAAAAAAGATTCAAATCTAAATGGCCTCTCTAAAGTAACTTCAATTTCTAATAGGAAAAGATTTTGATTGCCGTAGTATGATATCCTCTCTTAAGCTCACTTGTCTACAAACATTAAAAGCCAAACATACTCGTAATATAAATAGCTCAGTCTAAAACTCCAAAAACTTACTGTTAAGAGGTAGATGTGCATACTATATTGTTTCCCTTACTGTACTATGATCCAAAAATCTTTCATAACTCAAACACTTATAGCAACAGCTTGATGATAAAGCATGAAATCATCTGTAAATGCGTCCAAAGTGATAATACAAAGCCCAGAGACAACTGTATTAGACATTTAGGAAGTACTACGTTCACGACGGCGTAGCAATGAACTACAGTAGTGAGCTATAGAGATGCAAATTACATGAATCGTAACATACTGATAACTATGCAGTGGTGTATTACACAGTCATATTGTTGGATGCTAAGACAACAAGTGCACACTACAGTATTACACATTACACAATCAAATACAAATACAACAAATTATTGGTTCATCATTACGTAGACAAATACAAATGAGAGTGAATAAAACCAACTAGTGCATGCTGCCAAAAGGGGAAGGATGGTCAAAGAAACAATTCTCTGAAGGGGAAGGATGGTGCGTAATGAAAATTTATAATGGCATCATCATGTCATGCCGGTTAGCTCTTAACTCATATCAATACATGTCAAATTTTTATTTGTAGTTTTTCTTATGGGACTCTTCAATTCTTCAAAGTAATGGCATCTTCAACATATCACCAAGAGACAGTACTTTAGCCATTGTTTGTCCAAAAATTCATCTCAGCACTTAAATCTATTGTACGAATTTATATCAATCCATCCTGAATAAGTGGATGAATTTCTCTTATGTCCCAAATTCACAATCTTTTTGGGTACGGGGAGAGGCCATAAAGTATATAAATTCATCATGAGTTTGGCTCTAGAACCATTGTTCCTCAAAGTGGATTAGCCTACATGGTTATTATATCCCAGTAACCAGCAACAAGAAAAACATCAAATTCCTAATGTGTCACTAAAAGTTCAAGTAAATATCAAGGAATTCCAGGAAAACATACTCATGATGCAATTAGGACGACAAGAACAACTGCAGTAAAACAACAGTATTTCCCACAGGGGTTAGCAACAAACCTCGTGAAAAACAAAAATTAGAAAAAAATTGAAAAAATATAAAAACAAATATAAATTATGTTTTCTAAGAGTGGTAGAAAGTAGAAGCCTATGTTGAATTACAATCCAGTGTGTAAACATAGTTCATACAATTCATAGATCTTAGTATAATAACCAACAAGATGATAAAGATCAAATAAGCAGATCATCAAATTTCACATAGAAAAAGTGGCTAAGACCTAAGAATGAAACACCATAATATTTAAGAACACAATAAGCGAATAGTAAATCATGAATCAAACCACAAAGCGCGAAATTAATTAATTAATTTGAAGGGATGAGATTGAAATGAACCTCAAGGAGGAGATTGGAGAGAAGTTGGAAGAGCTGTGCATCGGGTTTCCCTTCTTCTGCCATGGAATTTCTTCGTACTATATGCGTCTCGTTCACTTGTTCTATAGTCAATGCAACGCTGCTTTTCACCTTCCCCTTCTTCTGTGCTCGCTCGCTTCCGTTATTACGACTTGTAAAATGCACGATTTTGAGTAAAATAATATATCAATTATCAAAATGTTTAATTTAGCATTTCTTAATCAAAGGCGCCCATGGCCTAATGGATAAGGCGCTTGACTTCTAATCAAGCGATTGTGGGTTCGAGTCCCACTGGGCGTGATTTATTTTGGACTAAATTTTAGTACAATACCTTAAAAAAAGTAACACCTATAAAATTAATTTAATTTTGTTGACTCCCTTGTTTTCAGGAATGTTTAAAAATTTACCAAACACTTTTTCTTGAAGATAACTAGGATTATTATTCCTATCATTTTATTCCTGGGTCCCACTATTAACTTTTATCATTTTACATTTTGGCACGAAGAAATAAACACATAATTTTTAATCCAAATTGACTCGCAAATCAAATATCGAGTACGATTGTGATATTAGTGCTAAATATAAACATAATTCTCATGCTATATAAGTGTGAAAATATTGACATGATTCTTACAATATGTCCTCACACTATATAAGTGCTAAATATAAACATAATCCTCACATCCATATATCTTCAATAATTTTTTCAATAACTTAAATGGTCAGAATCTTGAACTCCGATTCAAACAATTCAAGTTATTTGGGAAGTTACGACGAACAAATGATTAGGAGAGGGAGTATACAATAAAACCCAAAATAAGGACATCTATAAGGTAAACTTATGTCACCTTTAAGACAGAGACCTTGTAACATAATTAATCAGTGAAATCACAACCACTGGAATAACTAAATCATCACTCATGTGTAACTTAGTAAAACACATCTTCGATCGTTGTAGTATCAGACACTAATGCGACACACTGATGCAACAACGGGCTATTTCTTGGCTCATCGATCCAGTAGATTAACCATCAAAGATGAGCATGAGATCAAAAGAACAAAAACAAGGAAAAATAAATAGATGCAATGACCAAGGGATGGGATCTGGTTGGGTGTTGGAATTAGATGTCATATCTGATGAAAGAGAGAAGCAGCGTGAGATGCTACTAAGAAGGAAATAGCTACAGTGGACTGGAATCTAGGGATTTGAGAGTGGAAAGAACGTGAATATTTTCCGCATTGAGAAAACACAACGGTGTGGCTAAAGAAAGAGATCAGATAGGGATTTCAGAATGAACCTTATCTATCTATCTATCAAAGAGAGTATGTGTGAGTGTGAGATTGATAGAGGATGGGGTGGGTTTAAAAAGAGAGTGATGGTGTTGTCAGTTGTAACTAACACATGATCTGATAATCCTGTCTGTCGCTTAGAAGTGACTAGATTCGTCTAGATACCTATGGGGTTTCCCAAATGGGAATCACGTACCCTTCCCATTTATAGATTCATTAGTTCTTTTTATTTACTAATATTAGTATAATATTATTAGTTTATCTTATTTTAGTATTATATAAAATATAAAAAGTAATAATCAAATAAATAAACAAAAAAAATATGTTTAATTATGGAATGTATTTAATTTTTTTAATTACAAATATAAACACAATCAAAATTGGTAAATTATGTAACTATTTTCTTATGAAAAAGAACAATTATATATGTAACTATTTAAAACTAAATCGTTAATTAAGGAATGTGTGTAATTATTTTTATAAATAATTAAATATGATCGTAATTAGCACAATATTTATATTTTTTCAATAAAAGTTCTAAATTATGGAAACACTAACCACAATTTTAATATATATATATATATACATATATATTTAACTTGAATTATAATTTGCAAAGTATATAAATAATACGTATCTGAATAAAGTATTTAAACAAGAACATTCGTAGGTGCAATATTGAATTGTATATATTAATATTTATTTATGCATTTATCATGAATAAAAAGACCTTAAACAAGTCATACTAATACGTAATAAAATGTTATACAAGAGTTAATATGCCCGATATTGCATATTCTAACTAAGGTGTACCTAAAGTGTTTTTTAGCCTATTACAAAAATATTCTTGACGATAAACAAACATAAGTTTTTGTAGGTTTAATTGGGTTTATTAATGTCCATTGTGTAACATCCATAATGTCCATTGGGTTTATCAACTCTAGAATCTTATCTTCCAAGTCCAAAGTGAATGGTATTTGGGTTTCTACACAGCTGCTACATACTTCTACTTCAAGGAAACCAACATGCAAGAACTTTGAACTTCAATCCTTGACTCCAACTCAACATGCAAGATGAACCAAGGTTGTGAAAGGTTTAAAATTCTGGTTTTGTATCTACAAGCTACTAGATTTCGAAATGTAGAAGGAATGATAATGAAATGGAGTTAGTTTTTTAGCTTGGTTGAAGGTGGGGTGGATAAAGTTTCAACATTTCTCCTCCCCTCCCTCGAGTTCACTCCTTCTCTCTGTATCTTCTCCCTTTCAAAAGTTCTTAATGTATCACAATGAGAGGGTAACTCTATTTGAGGTTTCAGCTATAACTAACTAAAGGTGATGGGCTGGTGTTATAGATAACATGTGGGTTTGAGCCTTTTTAAAACACTAACTTGCTATTTATACCCGCCCTTTTTACTATGCATAACTATGTCTATTATTAACTCAATCATAAATCAAGTATCAAAACATGTCATTTAAATAAATACAACAAAGGTCACACATAATTTTATGAAATATTCCCCCATCATCTATCACATAATTCCATAACAATTGTACCAATTCCCATGATCCTCCTTTGAGGATTTATCCTTAACCTAAAAGGTTGAGTTTTGGGGTATTGCACAAAGTATATAAAGAATACGTATCTGAATAAAATATTTGAACAAGTACGTTCGTAGGTGCAATAATGAATTGTATATATTATGTATGCATTTATCATTGATAAATATGATGGACAACAACATTTTCCCGACTTTCTATCGATCATGAATAGGAAGACCTTAAACAAGTCATACTAATACGTAAAAAAATGTTATACAAGAGTTAATACGCCCGATAATGCATATTCTAACTAAGGTGTACGTAAAGTGTTTTTTAGCCTATTACAAAAATATTCTTGATGATAAACAAACATTCGTTTTTGTAGGTTTAATTGGGTTTATTAATGTCCATTGTGTAACATCCATAATCTTTTAGTCGACATAAATATTAGAAATAACTTTCAACTTGAATATCAAGGAACGCGTAAGCTTTTTGGACCGGGCGAATCACTTCGACTCTAAATTGACTTGTTGACTTAAACCATGCATATCCTTACAGATTCAATAAACTGAAATCAATATTCAGTATTATACATAAGGGTTGTAAACAAAAATTGAAAATCTGAAAATACATAATTTTCTTATACATGATTGAGTTCCACTCAATAAAATAGATAAGGAGCTAGAAAAAAGAAAATACAATGATATAGCGAGTCGTCTGTGATATCATCAACCATAAACCCTAAGCCTTCTTGACTCAAGACCTTGACTCTTTACCTTCAAGAGTATCCATTATAACTTGTAAAAAAATCAACAATGATACGATGAGATTTCAAAGAAATCTCAGTGAATTCCTCTACGGTACCTCACCATAACTCATACGGTGTCTTTTATTTTATTTACCTCTAGACACACCCCCAAATGAATATGTACAAGTTCAATAGGGGACCCGTAGCTAACAAAAGGTTAACCCATAAATACCATAAGCCCTTATAAATAAGGAGTACTATGACGGGCCTTCGCCTTGGGATCATGAGTCCCGATCTAAGTACGTCTCATATCATATTTTAGTTCATTTATTATGTCATAATAATACATATAGGTAGTTCTCTCGAGTTAGTCAATCATACATAACTCATTAATCTTCATCATCATAGAAATCATACATAAATAATTGAGATGCATAATCATACTCATCATAGTCCACAAGAATCCACGAAAATCCATAAGTGCTTCATAAGCAATTATTCAAGTCTAGCAATCAATCATGGTATCATTGATTAAATCATCATATTCCATAAGAGATTCCTCAAGTTTTTCAACACAACTCAAGGGAAGAGGGGAAGAATCGCACAATTGGCACAAAACAGAAAATGCAATTTAGTTTTTTTTGGGTCGAAACCAGGGTATCCACCGCCGAACGCAGTGACTGATCCCCTCGCTGGATTGGAGGCACCTCAAAGGGCGGGAGAACTGGCCCAGAGATTTAAAGCTAATTTAGTTTATGAGTAACTTTCAAATTATTTTTCTCAGTCAATACTTAACGAAATCTAACCATTCCAAAGCCTATACTGATGGAAAATGAATCTAGTTTCTGACAAAACAAGAATCATTTACAAATTAGTTTTACATAAAATGGTATAAGCAAAACACTAAACCTATGTCTATAATAAGTTTATGCAGAATTTACATGGAGAGTTTGTTCACTTGCAAGTCAGTTTTCTATTCAATAGTCAATGAAATTTCGCCATTCCAGAGCCTATCTTGAAGGAAATTCTGTCTAGTATTTTAATACAATTTTTTTTTGTGTAGCCAAACAGTACAGTTTTACAACAGAATAAACAAAGGTACCAAAAACAACACAACAACAATCATCCAACTTATAACATGTTTTAAACAATAAATACTTAGTCAAATAGGATGATATTTGTGCTCAAACTGAAGGGGAATGAGTCTAGTTTCCAGAAACGCAATAATCACATCAAAATAAGTCTATGGAGAGAGATATTGTCAATACACTAACAGGGGTTCAATACGGGTTTAACAAGAAAGTATGACTAACATTAACAACTTTCACATATGGCAACACCAAAATCAGAATTAAGACATAAATAAACACAATTTGTGCTTGGAGCTCTAATATGAGCTAAAGAGGGGAAGAGGAACTCACCTTTTTAGAGCAATTTTCAGAACATCAAGCAAGGTAGTGCTCATAAAACCAAGTAAGCCGTAAGTCACCAGCTCAACAATGCCAACCTCAAAAGCCCAAATTTGATGTTTCTATTTCAGCCATAACTTCAATCTTGCTCTACTCAAGTGCTCAACTCTAGAATCTTATCTTCCAAGTCCAAAGTGAATGGTATTTGAGTTTCTACACAGCTGCTACATACTTCTACTTCAAGGAAACCAACATGCAAGAACTTTGAACTTCAATCCTTGACTCCAACTCAACATGCAAGATGAACCAAGGTTGTGAAAGGTTTAAAATTCTGGTTTTGTATCTACAAGCTACTAGATTTCGAAATGTAGAGGGAATGATAATGAAATGTAGAGGGAATGATAATGAAATGCATAACTATGTCTATTATTAACTCAATCATAAATCAAGTATCAAAACATGTCATTTAAATAAATACAACAATCAAGGTCACACATAATTTTATGAAATATTCCCCCATCATCTATCACATAATTCCATAACAATTGTACCAATTCCCATGATCCTCCTTTGAGGATTTATCCTTAACCTAAAAGGTTGAGTTTCGGGGTATTGCACAAAGTATATAAAGAATACGTATTTGAATAAAATATTTGAACAAGTACATTCGTAACTGCAATAGTGAATTGTATATATTATGTATGCATTTATCATTGATAAATATGATAGACAACAACATTTTCCCGATTTTCTATCGATCATGAATAAGAAGACCTTAAACAAGTCATACTAATACGTAAAAAAATGTTATACAAGAGTTAGTACGCCCATCATGCGTATTATAACTAACGTGTACGTAAAGTATTTTTTAGTCTATTACTAAAATATTCTTGATGATAAGCAAACATAAGTTTTTGTAGGTTTAATTGGGTTTATTTATGTCCATTGCATGATAATATTAATTAGTTCAACTAAAAAGATACACCATGATCATCGTGAGCTTCAATAGAACATAATTTACATCATGTTGGCCACATTCTAAACTTTTAAAAAAATTATTATCCTTTTATGGGATATTAAGATATCACAACAAATAAATAAGCCATTTGAGTTAAAAAATAAACTAATATAAGACATTTTATACAATTGCATCGCACATGTCATACAATACTATTCTCATTTTTTTAAGGAAGACTTTGTTTTGAAATAATGTAGATCTACCTTAATTTCGGTTTAAGAATTAATTTTTGCGCAAGAGTTTTGGTTTATGCCTCTCTTTCTTTTTTGTACCTTTTTGTTTTTTTTAATATACTCGGGGAGAGTACTCTTTTTCCTTCTTTGTGTTTTATTCTAAGGAAGATTTTACATCAGAAGGTATTAACGAGCCTCCTTTCTTTTGGTTAAAAAAATTAATTTAGATTTGTATATTGATTGATTTAGTTTTTAGGTAAAATGCTTTAAAAAAAAGTAGATGTTATTTTGTGATGGGATAGTATTTGTTTTTGAGGTTGTTGAAAACATTTCTATTCAAAATAAAGTACGCAAATGAAGAACAAAAAATTTTCTTGTTTTTGTATGGTTCAAAAGTTTATTGAGAGAAAAATTATCATTTTACGATTTCTAATAAACAGGCACATCATTTTCTCAAAAAAAAAAACCTACTAGGCATTGCAACAATATTTTAAAAAAAAATAAAAGAAGCCACATCATTTTACGATTTCTAATAAACAGGCACATCATGTAATATTTGGTATTTTTTATATAAAAGTAATTCGTAATTTTTTTGACAGTAAGTAATAAATTATTTGGTTTTTTGATATAAAAGTAATACGTTATTTATAACTAACTGTATTTGTTGTATGTTGCAACATATGTATTCTTTAATTCACATTAATTATAATGTTTTTACCAAATATCTTAAGAAAATAATAAGAACTGGAAACAACCATGCATAGAACAAGTTCATTAAAATGCTTTGGTATATAACTCTCCAAAAAATAAAAATTGTATAAACTCACATGTATAAATTATAAAAATTTTATCATCAACACTATGTAATGAATATGATGTCGTATAAATTATGAAAGAGAGTTCAATAAAACATTTTATAAATGTTGGTAATTTTACTATGTTATTATATTCCCTATGCATGGCACGAGCTACGGTACACATACCCATGATACATGGAGCAGGATTTTAAAGAAATAGAAATTGACATTCTGACAAGACCCCAAAAACATTGCAACAATATTTTAAAAAAAAATAAAAGAAGCCACATTCACGTATTTATGTTTAAGTTATACTCACTCCGGTCTTTAATATAAGAAAAAAAATACAAAAACCACAAAAACCAATGAGTTCATTAAGTTCTTGTCTTTTTTAAGTAAACTCCCAAAAACACCCTTTACTCAACTTTAACTCCCCTCAAGTTAGCATTAATGCACTAGTCCCACTTACTCGTGGAAGCTTAATGCACTAGTTCCAAAACAATTTATTTAAAGAAATTAATAAGGATAAAATTGGTATTCAAGCAATAACTATACACCAAAACTTGAAATGTTTTCTTATATTTGGGACTAAATTTTTCTCCAAAAATCCTTTTATAATAAGGACCAGAAGGAGTACATTCTATGATTGATAATGTAACACCCCATTATTTCGACCTTGGAAAAAACACTGAGACTTCCAAATATAGCGTACCTCAGAGTGTTAATCCTGCTTAAGTGAACTGAACAAACTTAACTAGATAAATAATATATCAACTATCCTTTAAAGTAACAATGTTTCTAAAAAGGATTATCTAATGACAACGAAACAAATTCTCAAAAGTCATTCATAAACTATGTTATTCAAAACAAATTCTCAAAAGTCATTCATAAACTATGTTATTCAAGTCCTCAAAAGCAGAATTTTAAAAGCGATACATAACTTCGATTACAAATCAACAGTTAAAGTATCAAAATAAACTTGTTACATAATGTAACCCTAGAGTCAGCTAAATAAACTATAAATAAATTTGATCATTAAATATCCTTCTATGCTTGTAGCCCAGAACATCAACTACAACTTCTATATTTGCTTTTGCTTTCTCTGCTCATCTGTAAACACCACATAAATAAACAGTGAGATAATAATCTCAGTGAGTTCTTTCGGGATCCCTCACACTTAATCTTTCAGTATTTTATTAATTATCTTTTCACTTTCTCTTAGCACAACACTGGTCAACCACTACATGGTTCCCCGATGAACCCACCCGCTAATAGCTATAAACGAGTCAACTTATTCTGGGCTCATGACTTCCCTCCCCTAGTATGCTATTACTCGGGATCGTCATCCCCACAATATCTTATGGTTTAACTCAGACACTAGGTCCATTACTCGACACAAAGGTCATGTTCCCGTTCGTTCGTTTCATAAAACAATATTGTTCGATTTAGATAATATTCCCATAATTAAAACCTCACTTGTGGACATTAATAACTGAAGTAATTAAAAGTTTATGGTCCTTAAAACATGTCAAAATCCAGTCATAATCATTCATTTATACTTCAGTTTGGTTAGGGTTAGCATTGGGAAGGAATTGGAACTCAAAAGGAAGAGGAATGAAAACTTTTAAGAGGGGGTACCAAATGGTGGGATGATCCGTGTCAAAAAAGCGGCACGGTTCGTGCCATTTTCTCAGCACCTCCAAAACTGTGTTTTTTGACTTGTTTCCTCGCCCTTTTCAGTTCTAATTCATCCCTAACACTAAATCCAGTCCAATGCCTCATCATACCAGTCACATTTCCAGTCAAAAATACAATTAAGTCAACAAATACATCAATCATTAACAATCACATGAGTTCCCAATCAACAACATGAATACGCAATTTTCACGAGAACAGTTTCTCAACTCATCAATACAACACATGCAAGTTCAATTAGTTCAGGAATTATGTCATACATCAACATGCAGCTTTAGAAAAGCAAAAAGAAAGTGAAGAACTCACCTTCAATGTCGAGCTCAACACAAATGTAAGCAAGAAATTGCAACTTTGAGCACAAACAACTCTTAAGCTCACCCACACTTCTCCAAATTCGAATCCCAACTTTCAATCTTCTCCCATGGTACTCCAAATCACAATGTGACTTCTAAGCTACCCATTCCAGCTCCCCATCCCAACATGCATTCACAAAAACTGAAAATCCAACCTTCCACACCACATGCAATTCGAAAAGGAGGGTGAAGAAGGGAGAATTTATTTTGTTGAACCAGTTGAGTGTTAAACTATAAGCTCTTTGGTCTAAGGTGAAATGAAAGGGAAGGAGAGAAGGGTTTGAAAGGAGGTTGCTAAGAGGAATTTCATGAAGTGAGGGTTTGGAGAGTTTTTCCTCCCTTTTCTTTCTCTTCATTCGAGCTCTCTCTCCCTCTATGAAGGGTGTGTGTTGTGTTTTTTATGAAATGAGTGAAAGTGAGAAATTTTAGGTGTGTGGTTTTAGCTGATTGTCTTTAAATGGAAGGGAGTGTTTTAAAAAGAAATTTCCAACTCTACCCTTATACTAAGTGTTGGAATTAATAATATAAGCATGAACACACTATTGCAGAAGACAAAAGATAGGAGCATGCTTCTATATAATCAAGAACAAAACCATGATCTTGACAACCTTAGGATCTACGACATGTTGATATATCAAGGACTAGATAAATACCTGGATCCATAGCAAAGAGTGGAGAACGAATCCTGAGAAGAAAGAGTGAGTGATAAACGAGCAACAGCTACTCGTCGGCTTTATGGTTCTTCCTCAACCGGGACTCCTAATGCCTTAGACTCTCTTCAGATGGGGAGAAGAGAGTAAACGTGTGTGTTGCGGTTAGTTCGGTATATTGGGGACCATAGCCTACTTATAGTGTGACAGTCTATTAGGGTTCCCATTATCCCTCTAATGGGCTATCACTGACATCCACTCATATTGGGCCCATATCAATAATAATTAATTATTAATTATGTAATTAGAAATCCAATATAGCCTTTTACTTATTTTGATCACATATCAATCAAGGCTCCTAATTGATAAATAGCTAATATAATTAATAAAGAATATATGCCCATTATTTATGATATTGGAATAAATTATTCCAACAATCTCCCACTTGGGCAATATATTACACTAATTATATCATAATTCTTTAGGCCGGCATCTGAATGCTATTTATCTTTAGATTTCCCTATACAATCTGGTCCACCTCATACATCAACAATGAGACCAACGCGGCTGTCGTCACTAACGTCTTTTGTGACTGTACCCCGATGACCATCATATTAACATACTCGATGACATAGATCGATATGGATGAGTGGCGTGGAAATTTCATGCAATGTGATCTCATGTCATGCCTATTTCCAACTGGTCCAACGTCTTTAGTGAGATCAAAATGAAGTTGTTGAAAATGCAAAATTTGTTTTGCATATAATATGATACAAACATATTTAATAATAACTCAACTTAATTTCTGCAGAAAGCCAAAATAACATAAAGTCTGTATCAATACCAAAATTCTAGAACACAAGGGAAAACATGAAAAGACTCCCACTAATCTAAGGCAATCTCAAAACCAACACCCATATGAGCAATGTGCTCATGGTAAACTTTAGGTGTCAAGCCTTTGGTTAGTGGGTCCGCTAGCATAAAGTTGGTCCCTATATATTCTATCAAAATTTGTTTCTCTTGAACTCTTTCCTTCACAACAAGATACTTGATGTCGATGAATTTCGACTTTGTGGAACTCATGTTGTTGTTAGAGTATAGGACGGCTGCACTATTGTCACAATAAATCTTCAATGGCCTCTTAATGCTTCCAATGATGCTTAGGCCTGAGACAAAATTTCGCAGCCACAAAGCATGATTTGATGCCTCAAAACAGGCCACAAACTCTGCTGCCATGGTTGAAGGAGCCACTAAAGTCTGCTTGGCAGACTTCCAGGAAATAGCTCCTCCAGCCAAAAGAAAAATGTAACCAGATGTGGAACGTCTGCTATCCGGGCATCCCACAAAATCAGAGTCAAAATACCCAATGACCTCTAAGTTATCTGACTTCCGATAGGTAAGCATGTAGTTTCTTGTTCTATTCAAGTAGCGCATCACGCGCTTCACCGCTGTCCAATGTTACATACTAGGATTACTCAAATATCTACCAAGAACTCCCACTATAAATGCTATGTCAGGATGAGTACAAACTTGAGCGTACATAAGACTTCCCACAGTCGAAGCATAAGGAACCTTTTGCATCTCTACCTTTTCAAGATCTGTAGCGGGGCACTGATTGAGACTGAACTTGTCTCCTTTAGCCACGGGTGTATCTCCCAGTTTACTATCTTTCATGAAGAATCTATCCAAAACTATATCGATATAGCTCCTTTGTGACAATCCCAAGATACCCCGAGAGCGATCTCTAAGTATTTGGATACCCAAGACAAAGGAGGCGTCCCCAAGATCTTTCATCTCGAAATTCTTCGTGAGAAATCTCTTAGTTTCGTGCAATAAGCCTATATCATTACTTGCTAATAGGATATCATCGACATATAACACCAAAAAGATAAATTTACTCCCACTGAACTTTTGGTATACACAATCATCAACCGCATTAGTCTGAAAACCATAAGAGGTAATAACTTGATGAAATTTGTAATACCACTGACGGGAAGCCTGTTTAAGGCCATAAATGGATTTCTTTAGTTTGCATACCATAGACTTTGGATCACCTGAAACAAAGTTTTCTGGTTGCACCATATAAATTGTTTCGTCAATGTTTCCATTTAGAAACGCAGTCTTCACATCCATCTGATGCAGCTCTAAGTCAAAATGAGCCACTAGTGCCATAATAATCCTGAGAGAGTCTTTCGAAGAAACTAGAGAGAAAGTCTCTTTGTAATCAATGCCTTCCTTTTGAGTGAAGCCTTTGGCGACAAGACGAGCCTTATATCTTTCAATGTTACCCTTGGAATTCCTCTTGGTTTTAAATATCCATTTGCAACCAATGGGTTTCTTACCTTCAGGTAACTTGACAAGATCCCAAACGCCATTGTCAGCCATTGACTTCATCTCATCCTTCATGGCATCAATCCACTTAAGAGAGTTAGAACTATTCATGGCCTGACTAAAGTTGACTGGATCTTCCTCAGTCAAGCCAATACCTTCCTCATGTTCTTGGAGAAATACAACATAATCATCCGAAATTGCACTTCTCCTCTCTCTAGTGGATCTTCTTACTGGCACCTCTTGAGGTTGTTGAGTTTGAACTTCTGGTGGTGCTTGAGGAGGAAACTCGGTGTTGACTTCTTCTTGAGCAATGTTAGGAATAACATTCTCATTCATTTCTGGATCTGTTGCTTGAACAATGACAGGTACTAAGACTTGACCACTGTCAACAACAGTTTCTTCATCAAAAGCAATACTCCTTATGTTTCCTTCCCCTCCAAACTCAACATCCTCAAGAAATCTTGCATTTCCAGTTTCAAAAAATGTTCTTGTAGTGGGGTTGTAAAACTTATACCAGCGAGAGTGTTCTGAGTACCCAACAAAATAACAACTAACTGTCTTAGGGTCCAACTTACTTTCATGCGGCCTGTAAGGCTTGGCTTCAGCTGGATACCCCCAAATGTGTATGTGCCTAATGCTGGGCTTTTTTCCAGTCCATAACTCATAAGGGGTCTTAGCGACTACTTTGCTTGGTACTCTATTGAGGATATAAACTGCTGTTTTCAATGCTTCTCCCCAAAGTGACTCTGGTAATGAAGAATGACTAATCATACTCCTCACCATATCCTTAAGAGTCCGATTTCGTAGTTCTGCAACTCCATTCATGCTGGGTTTACCCGGCATTGTGTATTGCGGAACGATTCCACACTCATTGAGGAAAAGTGCAAAGGGCCCTGGACGTTGCTCACCTGATCCGTCATATCTACCATAGTATTCACCACCACGGTCCGATTTGACAGCTTTAATTTTCTTTCCTAATTGAAGTTCTACTTCAGCTTTGAAAGACTTGAAAACGTCTAGAGATTGAGACTTCTCATGAATTAAATATAGGTAACCATATCATGAGTAATCGTCTATGAACGTAATAAAGTACCTTTGCCCATTCCAAGAATTTGTAGGGAAAGGACCACAAATATCTGTATGTATTAGTTCTAAGACGTCTTTAGCTCTTTCGGCACCTAAATTCCTCTTGTTCGTTTGTTTCCCCTTAATACACTCTATGCAGACTTGAAAGTCAGACAAATCTAAGGGTCCAAGAATATCCTCCGACACAAGCCTCTGAATTCTCTGTTTAGAGATGTGACCTAAGCGCTTGTGCCATAAAGTGGCAGAATTCTCATTTAATTTTCGTTTCGTACCATGTGAACTTATTTGCAATATTTGGTTATAGGAATGCTTAACATCAAGCATATAAAGATTATCAATTAAAGACCCGTAACCAATAATATTTGGACCATAAGAGAGACTAGTTTTGGCATCTTTAAATGAACAGTCATAACCAGATTTGTCCAAAACCGAAACTGAAATTAAATTCCGTCTAATTGACAGGCAAACATATGTCTCAAACAAATCCAAATAATAACCAGTCTTTAAAAATAGTCTAAAAGTTCCTATAGCCTCAACTGCAACTTTAGTGCCATCGCCCACATAGATGAATCTTTCAGCATCACTCGGCGGCCGGCTCCACAGGCAACCCTGCATGGACATACTAATGTGAGTAGTAGCACCAGAATCTACCCACCAAGTATCTTTAGGTACTGAAACTAAATTAACTTCAGAACAAACAAAAGTGAGAGGTTTACCCTTCTTTACACGCCATGTGGCATATTTAGGACAATCCTTCTTCATGTGTCCTGCCTTCTTGCAGAAAAAACAAGCTGAGCCCTTATCTTGGTTTTTCTGTTGCTTCTTCTTAGAAGAACCTTCTGCAGTAACATTATTTTTCCTCTTCTTGTGTTGAGAATTTGAAGCCAAATGAGCACTTTCAGTCCTTCCCCTTCGCAGTCTCTCTTCCTCTTGCACACAGTGAGACATAAGCCATTGAGGGACCATTTGTCCTTCTGAGTGTTATATGTCACCACAAATTGTCCAAATTGTGCAGGAAGAGAGATCAAAACCAAATGCACAATCACATCATTAGGGATGTGCATCTTTAGTGCCTTGAGTTTTGATGCAAGGTTGGACATCTCCATAATGTACTCCCTTACGTTCCCTTTACCATTATACTTCATAGAGGTAAGTTTGGCCAAATGGCTACTTATCTCAGCCTTATCACTTTTTTCAAATGATTTCTCTATTGATTCCAGGAACTTTTTAGCATTCTCATTCTCAGTAATTGAGTCCCGGAAAACTTCCGGAATTGATTTCTTGATGATCATGAGGCACATTCGGTTGGACCGATCCCATTTCTCAATTTTGAGCTCATAAGAGTTCTCCGGAGTGGGAATGGGTCGTTCCTCCCTCAGTGCTTGGTCTAAGTCCATACATCCGAGAACGATTTCAACGGACTCCTTCCAAGACTTGAAATTCATCCCATTCAGCATAGGGATTTGGTTAATTTGAGTAACAAAATTGGAGAGCTAGCAACAGCAACTAAAAAAAGAACAAATAAACATACAATCAACATTAGTAGCACATCAAATTATAAATAATTATTAGATGTGCAAAAATAACTTTAATTGTGAATTAAAAGACCCAAACAAGATACTAAGCGCACCATTAGTCCCCAATCATTGGATTGCAAAGACTAACTGCAAGCAGTACTCTCAACGCAATGATCAAATATTGGTGATAAGTCCTGTCAAACAATGGTTGCCTTTGGGCACCCCAATTGCTCACATGGATAAATAACTTTATAATCACCACACATTTACCATCACATGCATGTCATTATTCGGCCAAGTTGCGCCTTCCTTTGGGCCGACAACAACTCGCATGAATAATTTCACGCTACATCTTTTGTAAATTTAATCAAATTGACCTACGTAACAGAGGTTACTTTGGCAACGTGTTGTTTCAATCAACTCAATTAAAAATTACTAGACAATTTTATTAATAATAATAATATGGGAAAGGGTCTTAATTCACATATATCCTACACATAAGCGTAGGAAAAAAAAACTGAATGTACGGTTATGGCCTCCTAAACGCAAAAGAATGAAATTACAAAAAATTACAATTCTTCAGCACAAAAATAGCCTCTCCAAGTGGCGTCCTCATATGGTGTTGTCCTCTTTTGCCTTTCTCGATCAATTACAATATTTGAAATAAAATAAAATAAATAAAGAGAAAGTCACGGTGCGCAGACCGTATTTAAATTAAAATCACGACACGCAGGTCGGCCCGAAATAAATAAACGCACAAACAACACCGAAATACTAAGGCCACAATACAAATCATTCAATAATAAGGTTGCTGAAATATTATTGAAAATTTCGTAAAATAAAATATTGGCTAGATACGATCTTTATTACCATATATAAAAAGATGTGATCCTGTTATTTATACAGTATGGTAATAAAAAAAACAAATATGGGTAATAGCTGGACTCAATCAAGCGGACATTGACTGAATATAATATAAAATCAAAATCAATCAATCATGGTCCTAAGTAATAATTTCGAATACAATATTACCATATTCTCTTGGATTACAACCAATATTTATTTCCCATTATGTTCCTAAAGAATAAATCAATCAATGTGAACCAAAATTGTACCTTATACGAATTGTGAGTACTTTACGTTATAAAACAATGAACAATCAGCCAAAAGAAAAATTGTATTCATGTGATATAACAAATGAAAGAAAAACAAAGAATTTCACCTATTCACTTGGAAGCCAATAACACAATAAGAAAGATTCAATGACATGTTGTTATTGGAAATTCAATAAAAGTACGTAACAAAACACATATGATAGAGGAGAACCAAATTATATCACCAAAGTAAATCCCAATAAATCAACATAGAAGACTGCTCTGATACCACTTGTTGGAATTAATAATATAAGCATGAACACACTATTGCAGAAGACAAAAGATAGGAGCATGCTTCTATATAATCAAGAACAAAACCATGATCTTGACAACCTTAGGATCTACGACATGTTGATATATCAAGGATTAGATAAATACCTGGATCCATAGCAAAGAGTGGAGAACGAATCCTGAGAAGAAAGAGTGAGTGATAAACGAGCAACAGCTACTCGTCGGCTTTATGGTTCTTCCTCAACCGGGACTCCTAATGCCTTAGACTCTCTTCAGATGGGGAGAAGAGAGTAAACGTGTGTGTTGCGGTTAGTTCGGTATATTGGGGACCATAGCCTACTTATAGTGTGACAGTCTATTAGGGTTCCTATTATCCCTCTAATGGGCTATCACTGGCATCCACTCATATTGGGCCCATATCAATAATAATTAATTATTAATTATGTAATTAGAAATCCAATATAGCCTTTTACTTATTTTGATCACATATCAATCAAGGCTCCTAATTGATAAATAGCTAATATAATTAATAAAGAATATATGCCCATTATTTATGATATTGGAATAAATTATTCCAACACTAAGTGCACCTCACTTCTCTTCTCATACACTATCTAAATTAATTTACTCAAACTAGCACACAAGTATGCAAGTATTTCTTTTATTCATGCAATTTAAATCCTCAATTATTGTCTCGATCATCAACTAAATTACTCGATTAGTAATAATTTATTAAAATTATCGATTAATTATAAGAATTAAACTTAGCTACTTTGGGATGTTACAGATAACTAAATATAGATGATTGTGTTAAGAATTTTCGTTTTTCAAGGATTGCTAATTTAACACCCTAAATAATTTTAATTATTTTGATTGCTAAGTAAAAGTAATTTTAATCATTTTCATTGCTAAGTGATTTTGTCACTGATTGATTTATTGATGGAGATATTGTTATGTCAATTAATTTCTTGACTTGCTTAGGTATAATGATTGATACATTTTGTGAAAGTGTTGGTTTTGGAATGATTGGGATCATTGTTTGTGTTGGTGGGTGTAAGAATAAGATTGATGATTGAATGGGGATGTCATTTTGATTAGCTATTAGACTTGTGAGACAATAGCTTTGATCTTATACTAGTAAGTAAGAGAGGTGTTTGTAGAAAACAAGGGTCATTACCCAGCCCAACATGATGACCAGCATTTTTCTTTTAAAATATCTCACTTATCATTCTTTAGAAGCTTTCAAAAATAGAGGGAGAGATAGCTTAGAGAGAGAGAGAGAGAGAGAGAGAGAGAGGGAGGGAGTCGTAGTTAGAGGAAAAGAAGAGAAGACCAAATGTAGGGTTCCAAACCACCATTTCACTCTCTAGTTCTCCTCATCTAACACTCTCTAGTCTCCATTGATCTCATTTCACTCATGCTATGAGAAAAAAGTGTGTGCAAGTATACACAGTCTACAACAAGTAGTATAAGAAAGATGAGATCGTGCCCACATGGATTGGATTAATTCTTAAGGTTTGTATAGATAGTGAAATTAATGTTGGGTAATCAAGTAACAAATATGATGGATGGTGTGGAAACAGAAAGTAAACAAACTATGTAAGAAGAGTGTGTAGTCAAGTGAGAATGATAGTTGGAATGCTCTTTACTACATAAATCACTTTCAATAGATTTGTGTTACATGTGATGGTGGTGCAATGGATGCTGTAGCAATTGATTTGTGTTTTTCAGTCACTTTCGTCAGGGCTTCATTATTAGTCTTATGTCTAAGCTTCTAAATAAGTTTGCCCTTGTATATTAAGTACCCACAGTATCACCCTATGGACTATGCTATCATATGTCTAGGTTTTAGCATGGAATTAACAATGTTTTCTTTATTAAACACCTACCCATATTAGTTCTCGAGTTCTAATCATAAACCATGTCTGTTTTATGACTCTACTTATTCTAAGTGATCAATCTCAAAATAAGTTTGAAAGAAGTATAATACAAGAACTAAATTGCACACATCAACACATAACACAATAACTTAATCAAAAGATCATTATATAGTTAAGGCATCCCAACTAAAGAAGTTTAGCTCATCCTAGACATTACAAAGCATATATAAACAGAAGTGAACATGTTCATATAATTGATAATACAAAAGGAAGACAACAAAGTAAAGGTATTTAATTAGCCTAGGCTTTGCATCTTTCTTTGAAATAAGGTATTTAATAGCAGAATGATCTGTGTAAACAATTACCTTAGTTCCAACTAAATATGATCTGAATTTATCAAATGCAATGACTACAGCTAAGAGTTCTTTTTCAGTCATAGTGTAATTAATTTGTGCTTCAATTAGTGTTTTGCTAGCATAGTAAATGGGATGAAAAACATTGTCATACCTTTGCCGTAGGATTGCTCCTACTGCAAAGTCACTAGCATCACACATGAGCTCAAACGGCTTGCTCCAATCTGGTGTAACTATTACTGGTGTTGTTACCAATGCCTTCTTCAGTGTTTGAAATGCTTCCAAGCAAGTTTCATCAAAGTGGAATGGCACAACATGCTGCAAGAGTTGGCACAATGGTTTTGAGATCTTTGAAAAGTCTTTAATGAACCTTCTATAAAAGCCAGCATGCCCCAAAAAGCTTCTGATACCCTTCACAGTGGTTGGAGGAGGTAATTTCTCAATCACCTCAATCTTTGCTTTGTCAACTTCAAGGCCTTTCTTTGAAACTTTATGGCCTAGAACAATGCCCTCTTGAACCATAAAATGGCATTTTTCCCAGTTTAAAACTAGATTAGTCTTTTCACATCTATTGATGATTTCTTCCAAATTGGAAAGACATAATTGAAATGTCTCCCCAAACACTGAGAAGTCATCCATAAACACTTCCATTGAGTGTTCAATGAATTCTGAGAATAATGCCATCATGCACCTTTGGAATGTTGCTGGAGCATTACATAGTCCAAATGGCATCCTTCTAAAAGCAAAGGTGCCATAAGGACATGTAAATGTTGTTTTCTCTTGATCTTCAGGGACAATAGCTATCTGGTTATAGCCTGAGTACCCATCTAAGAAACAGTAGAATTCCTTACCTGCTAGCCTGTCCAGCATCTGATCAATGAAAGGCAGTGGAAAATGGTCCTTCTTGGTTGCCTTGTTAAGTTTCCTGTAATCCATGCATATTCTCCACCCTGTGACTGTTCTTGTAGGTATCAACTCATTTTTTTCATTGGCCACTACTGTCACTCCACCCTTCTTTGGTACACATTGCACAGGACTCACCCATGCACTATCTGAAATTGGGTAGATTATGCCAGCATCTAGCCATTTGATTATTTCTTTTTTAACCACCTCCTTCATAACTGGATTCAATCTCCTTTGACTTTCAATGCTGTTTTTGGAATTTTCATCCAAAACTATTCTATGCATGCAAATGGAAGGACTGATTCCCTTGATATCTGACATCTGCCAGCCAATTGCCTTCTTGTGCTTTCTTAGGGTAGAAATAAGATCATGCTCCTGCTTTTGTGTTAAGTCAGAAGCAATGATTACTGGTAAAGAATTATTCTCCCCTAGGAAAGCATATTTGAGGTGTTTAGGAAATTCTTTGAGCTCTTGTTGAGGAGGTGCTTCAATTGAAGGAATGTTTCTTTTGAGCTTTGAATTTCAAGCTCTAATGATTCATATTTCCTTGCCCAAACTTCCTTCACAGCAATTTCTTCTTGCATATTTTCACTCTTCAGTTCATCCCCTAGTTCTGATATTGCACCTGCATCTGTTGCTCCTGCAATAGATGTTATTGCATTTGTCAGATGGTCCTGCTTTTGAGTGAAATGTTGTTGTATTGCTTGATCTAAGGAAACAACGAGAGAACATTCTTCAACATCTTCATTTGGGTATTTGATAGCATTCATGATGTTGAACTTGACTTCTTGATCATTAACTTTCATGGTTAATTCTCCTTGCTGCACATCAATGTTTGCTCTGCCAGTGGCCAGGAATGGTCTCCCCAGAATAACTGGTACATCCTTATCTGCATCAAAATCAAGAATAACAAAATCTGCAGGGAACACAAACTTGTCAACTTTGATTAAAACATCTTCTATAATCCCCTCAGGATATGCAATTGACCTGTCTGCTAACTGAAGAATTACAGTTGTAGGTCTGGCAGTTCCAATACCTAATTGTGTGAATATGGATTTAGGCATCAAGTTGATACTTGCACTTAAATCACATAGTGCACGACCTGTGTAAAATTTTCCAATAGAAAATGGTATGGTGAAACTACCAGGATCTTTTACTTTCCTGGGAATTTTGTTTTGCATGATCATGCTGCATTCTTTTGACATAGCCACAGTTTCAAATTCTCCTAATCTTCTCCTCTTGGTGAGCACATCTTTCATAAATTTTGTGTAGTTGGGCATCTGTTGTAGTGCTTCAACAAGAGGTACATTGATGTGTAACTGTTTAAGCACCTCAAGGAACTTACCAAATTGCTTCTCCTCATGTGCTTTCTTGAGTCTTTGTGGATAAGGAGGAGAAGGGTATTCTGGTACTAACCTGGGTGGTGCTGATGTGGTTCCTGATGTTGCAGCTTTGGATGCTCCTGTATTTGCTGGTTCTGCATCAATTGCTCCTGCATCTGTTGCTTCTGCATTGGATGCACCATCATCATATGTACCTGCATCAGAAACATTCTTTTCTTTTCTATTTTTTTTTGTTTTTTCATTTTTTTCTTTTTCTTCCTTTTCTACACCTTCTGTTTCATATGGTTCTGAGAGATCTTTCCCACTTCTCAGAGAAATGGCTTTGCATTGCTCCTTTCCATGCCTTTGTGAGGTTGATGCTTCTGTGGTTGATGGTAGTGAACCATTTGGCCTTTGAGATAATGCTGTAGCTAGTTGCCCCACTTGATTCTCCAAGTTCTTTAATGAGGCATCATGAGCTTGTCTTGCAGTTCTTGTTTCACTGATAAATGTATTAGTTTTGCTAATGTATGCTTTGAACATTGCTTCCAAGGAGTTGTCATTTGCAACTGGAGGAGCTTTCTGATAGTTTTGGTAATTTTGAGATTGAAAGCCTGGTGGAGCTGATGGTGTTGCAGCATTGGTTGCTGGTGCATTATTGTTGCTCCACTTGAAGTTTGGATGATTTCTCCAACCTGGATTGTAGGGGTTAGAATAAGGATTGTTGTTCTTATTAAATCCCACATAGTTAACAGATACAGGGTTGCTTGGGCATTCTTCATACAAGTGACCACCTCCACAATATACATAACTTGTGGAACCTGGAGGTGCTTGTTCTATTGCAGCTGCAGTATCTGGCATTGCACCTGCATTGGATGCTGGTGCATTGTTGTTGTTGAGGTTCTTTATCATGTTGGTGAGTGATGCAACTTGAGCTGCTAGTGCTGATACTTCACTGATTTCATGGACCCCAGCTGCTTTCTTTTGAACACTGCCCCTCTCTGTGGGCCAACTATAGCTATTGGTAGCCATTTTCTCAATTAATTCAGCAGCTTCATTGTATGATAAATTCAGTAGCACTCCTCCAGATGATGCATCTAACATGAGTCTAGTTTAGGGTTCCAAACCATTGTAGAATGTTTCCATTTGTATTATGACAGGGATACCATGATGAGGACATTTTCTCAAAAGTTCATTCCATCTTTCCCATGCTTCAAACAGTGATTCACCATCTTTTTGTCTAAAGGCAGTAATTTCATTTCTCATCCTGGCATTTTTACTTGGTGGAAAATATTTTGCAAGAAATTTGTCAACTAGTTCATTCCACTCAGTGATAGAGTCAGGCTCTAGTGAATTTAACCATGCCTTTGCTTTATCCTTGAGGGAATATGGAAAAAGTTTTAGCCTAAAAGCATTTTCTGAAACACTAGGGATGATAAAATTGCTAAAAATTGCTTTAGATGTAAATGAGGATCCTCTGTGGAGAACCACTGAATTGGCCTACTGTTTGAAGCATTTGAAACATCATAGGTTTGAATTCAAAATGTGGTGCATCAATTTGAGGTCTGACTATGCTGGTTTGCATGTTTGTTTGATCAAACACAGTATAGTCCCTCATTGGTCTGTCCCTATCATTTATCATACCTATTGGACCCATATTGATGAACTGGTTTTTGTAATTGTGCTCTGGATCACCATGAATAGAGCCTCTGCCTCTACCTGAACCTCTGCCAGAACCATGATGAGAGCCTTCTGCTCCTAGATCAGACATTGTTTGTCTATCTGCTTGTCTTTGAATCCTACGCAACCTTCTGAATCTCCTTTCTATTTCAGGATCTAACTGGAATTCTGGTGTGTTAGACTTGGGCATATGCAGTAATGACTATTGCTGGTGCAACACTTTGCTGGTGCAATATCTGTTATACCACAAGGAACAAACAACCAGAGTAAAATTGAACACTAAACTACTACTAAATTAAACACTAAAAAATTAATGGCAATCCCCGGCAACGGCGCCAAAAACTTGTTGTGTGAAAAGGATGTGCAAGTATACACAGTCTAAACAAGTAATATACTGATAAGTAGAGATCGTACCCACAGGGATTGGATTAATTTTTAAAGAGTTTAAAATAATAATAATGCTAGTGATAAAAGGAAAGTAAAATAAAATTAAGTTGATGTGAGGATGGTGTATGCAAACAGAATGTAAATTAAAGCAAGTAAAAGATGTTGTGTTTCAATTGATAGAGATGGTTGAAATACTCTTTTCTAAGTAAATTCACTTTGAAAGCATTATGTTACATATGATCCTCCTGCAATGATTGCACCTGCAATGGATGCTGTATAAAATGACTTGTGCATTTCTGCAACTATCTTCAGGGTTTCGTTATAAGTCTTATGTCTAAGCCCTAAATAAGTTCACCCTTGTCTTTTAAACCCTTACAAATTCACCCTATGGACTATGCTATCTTATGTCTAAGTCTTAGCATGGTTTTAACAAAGTTTCCTCTTATTAAAACACTCATCCATATTAGTTCTTGAGTTCAAATCACAAACTATTTCTGTATTTATTATCCTACTTATTCTAAGTGATCAATCTTAAAATAAGTTTGAAAGAATTATAGCACAAGAACTAAATTGCAAGAACATCAATATAACATAATAACTAATCAAAGTTTCATTACGAAGTTAAGGTATTCCAACCATAAAGAGTTTAGTTCATACTTAACATAAATAGGCACATATAAACAGAATGAGACATGTTTATAAGAAGGAAAATACAAAGGAAATGAGATGAGATAGGAATTACACACATGAAGATCCTTTGCATTTTCTACCTAGCTTATGTTGAGAAGAACACCTCTCAACAATGGAAAACACCAACAAGAACTCCACGAGAATAGAAGGAAGAAGTTGTCACTTTCTTTCCTTCTTTCAAACTTTGTTGAGTACCTCTAATTCTAAAAATATAATGAAACTATCTACTAAACTATGGAGATGGGGAGAATATAATAACTAGTGATATTCTAAGATGTCTTTTTTTGAATGGAGAAGAGGGGATGTATTTATAGGCTCCATGAAGTGAGTTTGCTTTGGTCACCAAGCTGAACTATGGTTACTTTTCCACTTGCCTTCAAAAAGCATGATTAGAAGTCTCACCAACTATGAAGAGTGGTCCAATGAGGTGTGGACAAGTGTACTTAAAAAGTTACAACTTGTTGTCCAAGGGGTCTGAACTTGACGCTGTAACCATCCACTTGCACAACTTGCACTTGCAACTTGACATGCTGACGTCATCATCATAGTGCAGGAGCATTGTGTTGTGGTCATTGCAGGTGCAATGGTTGTTGGCATCATTGTAGGTGCAATGTGTCTGCTCTCTATTTGAACTTCTGTTTCCTGTATTGCAGGTGCAATGGTTGCTTGACCTATTGCAGGTGCAATGGTTGCTTGACCTATTGCAGGTGCACTGATTGCTGCAGCATTTGAACAAACACATAAAATACCACAAATCATGATAATCAATGATGATGAGTTCCATATTCAAAAATGCTGATTTCTATTGTGAATCTTTATTTAACACTATTTAATTACTGAGTTTCTTACAATAATTTAGATTTAGAAACGTAAATAACTCTATATAAAATAGAGTTATCAAGCAGCTACAACAAGTTTGTACAACCCACCAGGTATGATATTTGGGTTGTCCGATTTTGAATCAACCCTAACAAATTTGTTTTATGTTTGTTTTATATTTGGGTTGTGCAATTTTTTTAGGGATTGTGCTTCATCATATAAAATTTTCCTTTTGATTACAGGGTCATTTTGATGGCAGAAAGGAAGAACGGGCAAATGCTTATGCTAAGTTCGTTTGAAGAAGTAGCAGTAAACTATATGATGATAAAAGTTATATGATTATGAGTGAGTTTATGCTTTCATTTTTTGTCTTTGTATTTTTATCTATTTTCATCTCAGTATCACATTTACTTAATATTGTGCATTGATGGAAATGTGTGCTGAAAATATAAATGAATTTTGATGTTTGGGGCTGGCTGCCAGACAATAATATTGTGCCTATGAATATTGTAGTGATTTGGTTAATGATAAGTATTATTGTTTTTTCTTGTTCTCTTAAAATTACTGGTCTTGCTGAAATATTGCATTATTTATGTTTGAAATTACACTAATTGTGAGTGCTATTATCTTTCAGTTGAATTCATACCATGCTCAATGATTTGTAAGTCATAAGATGAAACTAATTACTATCAGTCGGATCTATTCATCGTCTTATGCTAACAAATGCTTTATGTTTACATACAGTTCAATATGGTTATGTTTGATTGTTTATTGTTAGGCTTAAATATATGTTACCCCTGTAAATATACCCATTATCCATTTACCCCCTGCAAAAATAAAACTCTTAAAAAAGACCTTGCAAATGTATCGTTTACGGTTATCCCCTGCTGTTAGATTATGTTGACAGCGTTAAGTGTATAATGGGTATAAACCGTTTACGGTTTCCCCCCTGCAAAATATAAACCGTCTACGGTTACCCCTGTAGGGGGTAACTAGAACCACTTATTATTTGCAAGGTCTTTTTTAAGAGTTTTATTTTTACAAGGGGTAAATGGATAATGGGTATATTTACAGGATGTAACATATATTTAAGCCTTATTGTTATTTTATTTGGGTAATGGTTAAACTTGAAAGAAACCTATGGGATTGGAGAAATGTAATGTGTTTTACAGGGAAAAACAAATTGAATCACTACCGCCATGGAGCCTTAAATGTACTTTTGTCCCTTCAATTTGTCTTTATTTTGGTTTTGCTACCATTCTCAATAACTATTAACTTTTGAAGTTAGTTCCCAAATTAAGTGTCAACTATTGTTTTTTGTCATTAACAGTTCAGATTTGTGGATTGATTTACATTTCCATGCTCCTCTCTTTTTCCCTACTTACTCTATTTCACCACATTACTTTATTCTATTTGAAGTTGAAGTGTGTCCAATACTTGGTATTTTCTAGAGCAGCTAATCAACAGCTAAATTTGCACTCCCCTTCTCTATGGCTTCTATGTATAGTGTTGTTAATTATGCATGAATTTATATTGCAACATAGCATATTGGTTCCCTTCATCTTGTCTTCTAAGTTTACTTCTTAGTTAAACATTTTGTCATGTAGTTATTATATTTTTAACTTAGCAATGGTCTTCTTTCGAGTTTTATGATTGGAGTTTTTTGTTTGTTTGAGAATTTACTTTGAAGAACCTGTGCCTCGTGTGTTTTGTTTTATGATTTGCATGCTTAAGCATGATGTGAAATGTTGAACAACCAAATTTTCCTTTTCTTCAAAACTCTTTTTCGTTAATTCTATTACATAATGATAAATCTAAAAACATAAATAACATTATTGGCACTAAGAAATAAACAAATAATTTTTAATCCAAATTGACTCGCAAGTCAAATATCGAGTACAATTAATTGTGGTATTAGTGCTAAATATAAACATAATCCTCACGCTATATAAGTGTGAAATATTGACATGATTATTACAATATGTCCTCACACTATGTAAGTGCTAAATATAAACATAATCCTCACTTCCATCTATCTTCAATAATGTTTTCAATAACTTAAATGGTCAGAATCTCGAACTCTAATTCAAACAATTCAAGTTATTTGGCAAATTACGAAGAATAGATGATTAGGAGAGGGAGTATGCATTACAACCCAAAATAAGGACATCAACAAGATAAACTTATGTCACCTTTAAGGCAGAGTCCTTGTAACATAATTAATCAGTGAAATCACAGCCGTTGGAATAACTAAATCATCAGTCATGTGTAACTCAGTAAAACACATCTTCAATCGTTGTAGCATTAGATCTTCAACAGTGATGCGACAACGAGCTATTTCTTGGCTCATTGATCTAGTGATTGAACATCAAGAGGCATGAGAGATCAAAAGAACCAAAACAAGGAAAACTAATAGATGCAATGAACGAGGTATGAGATCTGGTTGGGTGTTGGAATTAGATGTTAGATCTGATGAACGAGTGAAGCAGCATGAGATTCAACTAAGAAGGAAATGGCTACGGTGGGCTGGAATCAAGTGATTTGAGAGTTGAAAGAACATGAATATTTTTCGCGTAGAGAAAACACAACGGTGGTTAAAGAAAGAGATAGGGGTTTGAAAATGAAACCCTGTCTATCTTTGAGAGAGAGTATGTGTGAGTGTGAGATTGATAGAAGATGAGGTGGATTTAAAAAGAGAGTGATGGTGTTGTCAGTTGTGACTAATATGTGGTCTGATAATCCTGTTTGTCGCTCAGAAGCGACTAGATTCATCTAGATACCAACGTGGTTCCCAAATGGGATTGTACCCTTCCCATTTATAGATTCATTAGTTCTTTTTATTTACTAATATTAGTATAATATTAGAATTTTATCTTATTTTAATATTAAAAAGTAATAATCTAATAATTGCAGTTATTCCTTTTTTAAAATATAAATAAATAAACAAAAAAAGATGTTTAATTATGGAATGTATTTAATTTTTTTTAATTACAAATAAAAGCACAATCAAAATTGATAAGTTATGTAACTATTTTCTTATAAAAAAAGAACAATTAAGTAACTATTTTAAATTAAATTGTTAATTAAGGAATGTATGTAATTATTTTATAAATAATTAAATATGATCATAATTAGTACAAAATTTATCTTTTTTCAATAAAAGTTTTAATTATGGAAACACTAACCACGTTTATAATATACACACACAAATATATATATATATATATATATATATATTTAACTTTAATTATAATTTGCAAAGTATGTAAATAATATGTATCTGAATAAAGTATTTGAACAAGAACATTCAGGTGCAATATTGAATTGTTTATATTAATATTTATGTATGCATTTATCAATCATAAATATGACGGACAACAACATTTCTTGACTTTCTTTCGATCATGAATAAGAAGACTTTAAACAAGTCATAATAATACGTGACAAAATGTTATACAAGAGTTAATACGCCCAATCATGCATATTCTAACTAACGTGTACGTAAAGTGTTTTTTTAGTCTATTACAAAATTATTCTTGATGATAAACAAACATAAGTTTTTGTAGGTTTAATTGGGTTATTTATGTCCATTATCTGACAATATTAATTAGTTCAACTAAAAAGATACACCATGATCATCGTGAGCTTCAATAGAACATAATTTACAATCACGTCGGCCACATTCTAACCTTTAAAATAAATTATTATCCTTTAATGGGATATTGAAATATCACAATGAATAAATAAGTCATTTGAATTCAAAAAACAAACTAATATAAGAAATTTTATAAAAATGCATCACACCTGTCATACACCCTAGTACTATTCTCAATTTTTTAGGGAAGACTTTGTTTTGAAATAATGCAGGTCTACTTTATTTTCGGTTCAAAAATGAATTTTTGAGCAAGGGTTTTGGATTATGTCCCCTCTTGCTTTTTTGCACCTTTTTGTTTTTTAATATATTCGGGGAGGAACACTCTTTTTCCTTATTTGTGTTTTTTCCCTAAGGAGGATTTAACGAGCCTCTTTTCTTTTGGTTAAAAAAATATTAATTTAGATTTGTATATTGATTGTTTTAGTTTTTAGGTAAAATACTTTAAAAAAAGTAGATGTTATTTTGTGATGGGATAGTGTTTGTTTTTGAGGATTTTTTTGAACAATTTATTTTGGAGGTTTGAACATTTTTTTTATTGTTAAAAACGTTTCTATTCAAAATAAGGTACGTAAATGAAGAACAATAAATTTTCTAGCATTTCTATTCAAAATATTTTCTAGCTTATTGAGAGAAAAATTAATCATTTTACAAATTCTAATAAATTGGTACATCATTTTCTCAAAAAAAAAATACTAGGTATATCATGTAATCTTTGCTATTTTTTATATAAAAGTAATTTGTAATTTTTTTTACATTTAGAAATAGATTATTTAGTTTTTTTTATATAAAAGTAATACATTATTGATAACTAACTATTTTTGTTGTATGTTGCAACATATGTATTCTTTAATTCACATTGATTACAATGTTTTTATCAAATATCTTAAGAAAAATATAAGAACTGGAAACAACCATGCATAGAAAAAGTTCATTAAAATGCTTTGGTATATAACTCCCCATAAAAATAATATTTGTATAAACTCATGAGTAGTTCAAGTGTATAAATTATAAAACTTTATTATCAACAATATATAATGAATATGATCTCGTATTAATTATGAAAGAGAGTTCAATAAAACAATTTATAAATTTTGGTAATTTTACTATGTTATTATATTCCCTATGCATGGCACGTGCTACTGTACCCATACCCATGATACGTGGATCAGGATGGGATTTCAAAGAAATAGAAACTGACAAGAGATCAAATACATTGCAACAATATTTAAAAAATAATAATAATAAAAGAAGCCACATTCACGTACTTATGTTTAAGTTATAAATTCTATGGTCGATAACTAAATATAGATGATTGTGTTAAGAATTTTTGTTTTTCAAGGATTGCTAGAAAATCAGAACAACAATCTGAAGCTGGGTTCCATTCGTTTAAGTAGTTAATTTATAGAATATGCAAAATTTAATGCCAAACTAATTTTTAAAATTCTACTCAGTAAGATTAAATGTACAATTGTGTGGGGATAGAGATTTTATATATTGTATTGCACTGATTGATACCTATTTTACATATGTTGGTTAACTCAAAGAACTACTTTCATATGAAGCCAACAGTTATAGAGAGAATTTTGAGATATTTATTAACACTAATCTATCGAATTTCATAGTGAGGATACATGGAGAAATTTGAATCTAGCAACACAAGTGGTAGTAATACAAATAGGTATCCATGAACAAGAAAATCCAAAAATCAAACAAGATAGAACCTACCAAGAGAAGATTCAGAGAAATGTAACATCCCATTATTTCGTTAGCTAAGAAATGCATGGATGGCAGTCGACAAATGATAATAATTCAGAGAAAATTAACCAATATGGATTTGAATATAAATTTATAGATGATTTCAAACTTTGTTTAGCATAGATACTTGTACCGTAATGTCAAATAATACTTGATACAACTTCAAAATAAACTTTAACTTGGTTCAAATGCATAAAGCGGTTCTTCTTCAAAATACAGATTTTTGATTTTAGCCCTTCTGTTAGTCAAACGTTACAAAAAAAATACATGTGGATAACAGAACTGTAATTTGGCATTTTTTTTTCTTCTCTATTATTTTTATATTAACTGGGATTACCACTTTACCATTTTTTATTTCTATTTATTTTTTTTAATTCTTCAATCATCAGCTTCTTCATCTCTCTTTTAACTCCATCTCTCTCAATCTACCCTCTTCTCTCTCACATAATCATAGAGCACCACCATTGATGTCTTCAACTTTTTCTCCTTCCTTTCCATTTTTCTATTCACAAACTCCATCTCTGTTGCTGTTGTAGCTCCATCTTTCTATTCTCAAACTCCATCTCTATATTGGAACCCTCTTCAAAACCATCCCTCTAATTTTAGCATTCCATGTAAAGCCTCATATGAACACAAGCAACAAATCTCCAATGAAAAAACCAAACATTATTTTCTGGCTGAGATGGTAGCAGCAATTTGACATAATTGTAGTGAAAGAGATATAGGGATATTCAATTAGGGGTTAGGGTTGTTCAATTTAGGGAATAGGGTTCTTTAATTTTGGAAGCCAAGGAGAGGCAGTGTACTAATATGTCAGAATGGTGGTTAGGGGGTCTTAGGCGTGTTCTCTATTAGGAGTTATCTTGTTGTTTGCCTTGTGGAGTTGGAGATTTTTAGTAGGCGTCTTTAGGAGTGACCTTAGATTCAGATTGCTTGTAGCTTGCTTTCTGGCTAGCCTGTTGTTTAGTCCATATTAATAAATTAACTTCTAATTATCAGGAAAAAAAAAGGGAGTTGCTTGAACCTTTTGTAATTTTGGAAGAGGTTATAGAGGTTGAGAGTTGGGAAAGCAAAATGATGGAGGTTAGAGGTTGGAGGTTGAAGATGGAAAAGATTGAGAGAGATGAAGAATAAAAATTAATTAAAATAAAATGTAATGACATGGCAGTCCCAATCAACATTAAAAATAAACTAGAAAAATAAATAAATTTTTTTTTGATAGGTAGAAAAAAAAAAAAAGAAGGGCCTAAATCAATAAATGACAACTCAACGTTTTTTGTAACGTTGGTTAAAAGAAGGGCCTAAATCAAAAATTTGTATTTTGCAAGGAGTTTTTTTAAAAAAAAAATATTGCAGGGGGCTAAACTAAAACACGCTATATTTGCAGGGACCTAAAACATATTTAAACCTATGGTTTATTTTAATGTTGCTCTACTACCTATTTTAAAATACGTTCATATTGTTAAGTTTATGAATTTGTTATCTATTTATATAAGAAATAAATTACTAAATTTACTTTTTTAGGCATCTAACATTGTTGACACTTATCAACTTTTAGAGTCCAAAGTGTCATTTGAATTTCTTGTACTTTTATTTCTCCCACTTTGATTCTCTTTTTTTTTTAAAAAAACTTTAATTCTCTCTTCTCTCATTTTAAATTTATTCTCCCTCATCTTCCACACTTTGCTCTCCCCCTATTGTTCTCTATACCAAAATTATGTAAATTTTGTTTGATTTCAATGGGAAGACATTACATGTTGTTGGTAAAATTTTAATTACTTTTGATTCTTGACAAGAAGTATTACACGTTGTTAGAACAATTATTTTGTATATTATATATATATATATATATATATATTATTTATTGATGAGATCTAACATGATATCTAAGGTTTAGGATCTAGAAATATGGCAACCAGGGGTGGATCTTAGTAAGGACTAGGGAGGGCCACGGCCCGCCCTAAAAAATCGCTTGAAATTACCAACATACCCCTGTTTTTAAAACTCAACTTCTTAATATATAAAAAAGTTGCGCTTTTTCAACACGCGTTATATTGTAGCTTGATGGTCGGAATGTTGAATTTCCACCGGTTGCTCCCTGGTTTGACTCCTCCTGGAGCCCTTTTTATCTCGAACCCGCCACTAAAGAATTATGAAGCCTATATTTTACCACTGAGCTGAACGATTTTATTGCTCGTAAATTTACAAATTTGTTAGATATGTAATATATAAGCAAACTTTGTTTTTTATGTAATAATATTCTTTTTACTCAATGTATAGGTAATATATATAAATGTATAGAATTTTTTGGAGTATAAGTTTTATTCATATTTTTAATATTATCACATATCTTATATTAGAATTCGAAATTATGAATAAATGGTTGATAATTTTCGAAAAAAATATCTTCCGCAATTTAAAATTAGAATCAAATAAATTTTAAATTATCATTTTACTTTGTCAAAAAAAAAATTATCATTTTACAAACAACTTCATTTGTGTCTTTATGTGAGATCAAAATTACATTTTTAGTCTTTTATTTTTGTCTATAAATAATTTTAATTTATATTTATCTATTTTAATTACATTTGCGTTTCTAAGTTATCACGTCTTCATAAGTGGCCCTCCCAGACTTTTTGTTCAAGATTCGCCACTGATGGCAACTCAAATGATTTCTCACAAAAACGCAAGAACACATGTTCTTGAAAACCAAAGAAAAGATGAACACTCACTTACTTGAAAAGGGAAGAAAATGTAAATATGGAGGAGTTGGAAATAGTATTGGAGATTGAAGATCGCCACACCTTTCTTGGAAAGATGATAAGATCACACTATCCATAGGATCTCCTAGCCTCAAGGATGTGAGCTTTAGGTTCTCATCTCAAGAACCAATGAGAACTTCATGATGAACCTCACCTCTCATATGCATGGAACTTGTCCTCTCACTTCTCACTCTAGGTATTTGACTTTCTCTTTGCAAAATGAGGAAATAATTTCATTCAACATAAGAGTTCTAGGGTTTACAAGGAAAGGAAAAGTATTTATATGTTGGGTCTAATGGATCCTAAGTCCAACATATAATCCACTAAAGAAAATGAAAGTAAGGCCCATGGTCACATCAAAGAAACTAGAAGCCTTAACATATTCTAAATGGCCAACAAAGCTCAAAACCAAATGTTCATTACAAATAAAAATGAAGTCCTAAATATATTGGAAAGCAAATACAAAAAAATAGGGAACACTAGAGTTTGGGTATTCTAGAAATTCCCTAAGGTATCATTGGTCACCTTTAGTGTGTCCTTGTCAATTATCAAGGTACACTAAAGTATATTCCCATTGAATGAGGAAGATCCTTCCATGAATGAAGACTCTTGACTCGTTGTTCCATTACCTTGAGCTTTCCTCTAGTGATAGGTCACATGATGAGGGCTTGGTTCACATCCTTTTGATTTTTGATACAAGTAATATCTATCTAGCATGTGGGATGTGGTATTTTGGTCTTTCTTGAGAGAGAGAGAGAGAGAGAGAGAGAACACTACCATCAATCCTTAATGCATGTGAGGGATTCCTACACCATTCTTCTCCATTTGTTCTCCTCTATCTATTGACACCAAAATCATCATCTACATTCTTCTCCTTTTCATTTCACCATTTTAGACACCCTAAAGCTCAAGTGCCCAAAAAATGGAGTTTGAGCACTTGCATGGATGTTGTTGAAGCTTGAATTTAGTCACTAGTTCAAATTCAGAAGATACATTATGGATTGAAGTAGATTAGAGGGAAATTCAGTTGCTGGATTCGAGTTTGGATAATTTTTAAGCGGTTTGAGTTTCGTTTGAGCGAGAAGTTCGTGTTCGGGGATTGTTCGTGTGGTTACGTCTTCATTTGCGTTTCGCTGATTCTCGGTTGTTGGGATTTTCATCACAAATATGTGAGTTCTAACTCGCTAAGGGTTTTAATTTTTGTTGTGTTGGTTGCGTGATTTTGTGTTGTTAAATTTTCGTTCGTTACGTATATTTCGAGTCGTGAAAACCGTAATTTTGTCAAGGATTATTGTGAAACCCGTATGGCTATAGTTTTGGTATATTGTTCCTAACTTTCTGTACAGATGTCCTTTCGGGTTGGTTTTTGCTTCATTGGAAAATAGACTTAATTTCTTATGAAATAGACACTGGTTTCACTAAATTTCAATAAGAATCGATGAATTAGTTTGGGTAACAAGTTGACCAAAAAGTTCTGTCTAATTTCTGTACCTTGGTGACGTATTTTAATAAACTGTACCAACAAAAGGTTCAAACTGAAAATTAAAAATCGTATTCAGAAGCTAGATTTATATAGCTTTCCAAAGAGTGGTCATTTGTATAGATCCGATGTCGTTTGATATTTTAATTAATTTGTCGAAGTAGATGTATGACTGCAGAAAACTCTGCACATGCATGTGCTGTATGTGGAAATATTTGATTGTTTCACTATGAATCTTACAATGTATTGGTTGTTATGACGTTTGTTTTGGATTGGTTATTTTGTGTGAAATATTTGTTTCAAGTTTGAGAATTGATTGGGTTACGGATTGGACACGAACGGAAAAGCCAAAAGGAAGAAACGAAAGGAATTTCAAAAACCAGTGCAGGCACACTGACCGTGCGCCCCTGTGGCACGGACCGTGCGCCATCTGTTGGGTTCCCTGCACTGAATTTTGGAACATGCATGGACCGTGCGCCCCTATGGCACGGACCGTGCAAAGGCTTCTGTCACCGGAAATAAAAACTTCGTTTCGTCGCTCCTTTCGACTCCAAACCTCTTCTATTCTTCTTCCCAACCATTCCCCATGAATTTAAACTAACAATGTCATGATTTTGAGCATGATTGAGATGCTTATTGAGAATTGTTTTGAGGTTATAAAAGTTAGGAAAAACCGTAAAGTTAGTTATACGTGAGCGATCCTATATCATGTAAATTCAAGGAACTATACGTTCAAGCGACTGAAGCGACTGTTTATATCATGTAAATTTAATTGTCATGGATTGGGTGACGACCCGAGAAGAATTAGTATACTAGGGGAGGGGAAGTCATGAGCCCTAGAACCTAGACCTCGCGGCTGTTTGTCATTAGCGTAAGTTAGCGGAGGGGTTCACTTGTAATGGCGTGGTTATTGTCAAAGATGTACTACGTCAGGAAAAGCTATATGCACGTAGTATCCTTTTGGGCTACAGTTGAAAGAAAGATAATAATGAACCGCGAGTGTGAGTGAAGGGTTTCGGTAGAACTCACTGAGATTTGTAATCTCACCCTTTATATGTTGTTGTTTTACAGAAATGCGGGGAAAGAACAAAGCAAAGAAGCATGGTTAGATGAGGCCTTATGGAGATCTTGAAGACTAAGCTTTTGTCTTCATTTTATTTCCCTAGTTTTTGCATCTCGATATCATGACTTGTTGTGTACTGACAGTTGTATATCGTTTCCGCTATTTTTGTGTTTTTGGATATTGAACATTAGGTGATGTCAAGTTTAAGAAAGACCTATTTAAGTACTTAAGAGATTGCTGTATTTTGAAGTCTTAAGATATGTATTACTCTTTGATGTTGTCTAAACAAGAGTTTTTAGTATTGTTCAATATCTGAAACAGGAAATTCTTCTGTGATGTATGCTAAACTGTATCTCTTAGTATTTCTATATGTTAGAGATACTAGGATATTACAGTCATCTTCTTCGCGTTCCTTTTTTTGCTGTTACGCATGGTTCGGAAGTTGTCCCCTCGAACCCGTTCGACTAACCATGCTCTGAACCACCCAAATTACACCGCCTGAACTGCTACTTTTTAAGGGTTCGATACATGTCTGTCCGAACTTGTTCGACACAGGCATGTCTGAACTTGTTCGGCACACACATGTCCGAACAGGTTCAACACACCCAGTCCAAACCAGTCTGTTTTTGAACTGTTTCAAGTTTTGATGATTTCTAACGGTTTGTTTAATTTTTCTTAGTATGGCAAAAACACAAGGTGGTGGTAGTTCTAGTCAGAGACAGGATGATGATGATGATGATGATGATGATGATGATGATGATGATGATGATGATGATGATGATGATGATGATGATGATGATGATGAGAGGTTCATCCCACTGTGTCCGTGTGCTACAGAAATTCCTAGAATAATCCACGTGCACGTGGACGCTGGGGTGGACTCGAGAAAACCATCCCAGCGCATGCTGACGCTACATTGGACGCTACATTACAGTATGATGACATTGATCGTGATGCAGGTGACTTTATAGCTGCTGAGTTGGCTGGCCCATCTGGTGGTGACCCTGTTGATACTTCTCGCCCATCTTCATTGAGACCTTCACTACAAGAATTTCTTGCATTATCGGCGGTTAATTTTCGGCGGATTTAATCTGCCAGTGAATTACCGACAGATTTAAAGCGTCGGTAAAATTCCCACAAATTTTGGGTACGACGGTAATCTTCTGGCGGAAGTTTAGGCAATTTCAGACAGATTTCTCGCGCGGGAAAAAAACCAAAAAAAAAAATAAATTCCGCCGGTAATCACACTTTCCGGTGGATTTATAATGATAAATGTAGGAGTGTATTAAGCCGCAGAGTTCACAACCACAATATGAAGGACGTTCAGATTCATGCAGATATTGAGCACTGCATTGTGGCTTCTGGTTTGTATCCCCTTCGGGATTTAGGCTTCGCCACAATTAATCATAACTTGGTGAATGCTTTGCGGAGAGATGACATGGAGAGACATCCAGCTTCCACCTTCCGGTGGGTGAAATGACGATCATACTGGATGACGTCTCTCAACTGCTCCATATCCCCATCATGGGGCAGTTTGCTGACATGGTAGAGCCATCCAAGTTGGAAGCTCAAGATATGCTTGTGGACTATTTGGGGGTAGACCTTGAAGAGGCATTTTCTCATATAACTGAGAGAGGCGTCACTGTAACACTCAAGTGGTTGAAGGAGACGGTCTATGACAGAGCCATCACTAAGGGTCGCTGGGAGGATGCTGCCCGTACCTACCTGTTTGCCATGTTGGGGGATACATTGTTTGCTGATAAATTTGGTAACAGGATCAAGGTTGCCTACCTTCATCTGCTTACTGATCTAGGCCAGGTTCTCAACTACAGTAGGGGGTTGGCTCTGGCTCACCTATATGACCAGTTGAAGAATGTCACATCACCAACGACTATGCAGATTGCTGGATATACCACACTGCTTATGATTAAGAATTATTATTTCAGTTTATTTAAATCTATTTATATGCTGGATCCCTAACTCGCTTCTCATTTATCACAGGCCTAGATGTTTGAACATTTCCAAGGCCATATTTTTGGCGCTAAGTGGTTGTCTGCTGATTATACTGAAGATCAGCCACGGGCTAAAAGGTGGGATTCCAAGCGGGCTGACGGGTCTGTGTCTGATTTTAGGGCAGCTCTTGATCATCTAGGGCCAAATGATGTCACATGGCTCCCATAAACAGATCACAGACCCTTGGACGTGGTCACCTACTTTAGGGGGTTTATACGTCATGCTGGGTGCATGGTGTCGTATCTGCCTGATTGTGTGGTCAGGCAATTTGGCTATGTACAGCCAATCCCAGCTGACCGTAAATCTCCTCGACGGGCGCCTATTTCCCGTGAGGCTGCTGACCAGATGTGGGCCAATTTCAGCGACCATCTTATTGAGCGTGGTCCGGCGGTAGTGGATGGGAGCCCAGACAAAGTTGAGGGCTACTTTGCTTGGTATAGGAGGATATCCCACCCATACATAAACCCCGAAAACAACCCCTTGGATGTTGGAGAGATGAGACAGGTATGAGATTTTATTTTAGTCTTATGGTTTTATTTTCGATCTCATGTTAATAAAGTAGTTATTATTTTAATTACTGTATTTTCTGTCTCGTAGAATATACCAGAGATGGTGCACGTATATGATGAGATGGAGCATGTGCTGATGGAGGTTAGGATTCCACGGCAGACCCGTGCCTGGGGCATACTTGAGAGGCTGAAGACATTGGCAAGGTCATTCGCACGGGGACTGAGGAAGTATGGCTGTGGCTATGTATATATGTGTGTTGTTTTATTTATACATGTTGTGTGTTGAAAATTAGGCTTTCCGTTTGTCATTAAAAATTAGCAACTTAGTATAATTTCTCACCAATTAAGAATAAAATGAAAACTGCTAAGGAACAGACTGGTTCAGTGGCACCAGTGTCGAATTGGTTCGGACCACGCTAGTCGGAACCTGTTCAAATTTAATTGTAAGGCAAATGGGGTGTGTCTGTGCGTTTTTAAACAATATAACATACTCGGTGGAAAACGTGCGAATAGGTTCGGACTACGCTAGTCCGAACCGTCGTAATTTTAGAAAAAAAATAAGCGCAGACCAAATTCAATAATGGCAATTTGGTCTTTTCACGCATTTTGGGGGTATCTACTGAGTAGCTAGGGGGTTGTACGAAGTATGGCTCTAGCTAGCATTTTGGGTTTCTCTTGGGCCGTTTAATGGCATTTATTAGTGTAATAATATTGAGGGTTTTTTTTGTACCCCCACAATATCCCCTAATACCATCATATATTCTCTTATTCCAAAAATACTCCTGACATTTATTACACAGTTCAGATTTAGGTCCAAATTCTTTGAGTGGGACTCACTTATTTGGCCAACGGATTTACCTACAACCAAGGTAATTCCGTTAATCATTTAATTCACATTTAGTTTGCTTTCTAACGGAAGTAAGTGTTGAAAAGTTACTTCTATAGTTGTCTTTTTTTCAAACACGGAAGTATATCCAAAATGATACTTCTGTTTGTCATTTAATGTGCTTATCAACGGAATTACAAAAAAATACATAAATCCGTTTTTCAAAAACCTTAAAAATGGATTTATGTTTTTAAAACTTACTTCCGTTATTAATTTTTTTATAAGCGGATTTATCTTTTATACACATAAATCTGTTTTGTAAAAAACCAAATCGGATTTATGTATATAATAGATATATCTGTTCCGTATTGTATATATTATATTTACTTAATTTGTTTAAAAAATGAAACAGATATGGATACGGAGTCACAGTTGGTTCTGTTCTCAATAGATACGTCAGAGCCATTCATGAGGAAGATGGTATTTTTAATTAATTATTTTCTTAAAAAATGTATGTAGATATTTAATTATTTTTTAATTAACAGTTGTCTATTTTGTAGCTATTTCCAACGCATGATGATGTTGTGTGTTGGGTCAGAGACGTTGGGAAACGCATTGGACTTGTCATTAATCCTTCGATCTGACAAAGCTGGGGGTAAAAAGGGGACCAGAGATAAAATTATTTTTGGCTACAAGATGAATGGGAAATTCCCCAATAATTCTAGAGTCATCGGGTCAAAGAAGCGTAATTATCTGTTTAAGTTGAGAGCTACATATACGGTTCGTGATGGGGGTTGGCGATTGAGGGTTAGGTGTGGACTCCACACACATGAGATGCCTACAACCTCAACCGGCTCCACAATGTTTGGTCGGTTAACGAAGGAGGAGAAGGCTATGGTCGTTGAACACGCAACATTGAGGGTTGCCCCAAAAGAGTGTATGAATGCTTTGAAGAATAAATTTCCAGGTAATGTGACTTCTATGCCCTAACTATATAGGCAGTGTTTCATCTACAGGTCTTCCTTGAAGGGTCCTAGAACTGATATTCAGGAGTTGATGAGATTGATAGAATGTGAGAAGTATTTATGTTGGAGCAGGAAAGTTGAGAGCACAGATGTGATCAGTGACATCATGTGGGCACATCCCACTTCTATCAAATTATTCAGATTATTTCCGAAAGTTCTTATTCTAGACAACACTTACAAGACCAAAAAATACAGAATACCTATGTTGGAGATTGTGGGTGTCACTTCAACCGAGATAACCTTCTCGGTTGTATTTGCATATTTGGCACATGAGTGTGAGTCTTATTTTACATGGGCATTACAGATGTTGAAAGATTTGTTCGATATACACGCCCTATCACCTGAGGTGTTCTTGACAGACAGAGATCTTGGTCTTATGAGTGGCATTCTTGAAGTATTTTTGTCCTCTATAAATTTGCTTTTGTGTGTGGCACATAACTAAGAATGTGGAAGAAAAGATTAAATAGTATGTGCATGTGGATAGGCAAGAGTTAGTAATCTCTCTTTGGCATTATTGATTCACTTGACGAGGTTGAGTACTCACAGAGGTTAAAAATATTGGAGGACTCATGTGTCGATTTGCCCGTTCTCACGAAGTACTTGCATGACACATGGTTGACTCCTCCTAAGCACAGATTTATTTTGGCATGGACTAACCAGGTGGCACACTTGGGGAATACAACCACCAATAGGTATGCTTAATTTTGTTTGACTTTTACATTGTTTTATATGGATGTTTAATTTTGTTTTTATTTAAGGGTTGAGTCGGCCCACTGGCCTTTGAAGAGGGCGTTGGCGAATTCTTGAGGAGAACTATGTAGGTGTTGGGAATTGATGAATATGGTATGCTTAAGATTCATTTTCATAAGGTTGTGGGCTCTTTCCAAAAAGGTACCAACCATATTTAAGTGGCTCACAATACTCCATTCTACAAAAAACTACGAGGTCTGGTATCTTTAAGTGCCCCGAATCATATTGCTAAAGATTATGAGAAAACCACCTAAGGCGTGGGGTATGACAAAGCTCATTGTGGGTGTGTGATTAGAATGACACATGGTTGCCTTGTGCTTGTGAGCTTGGTGTCTATCGTGTCTCTAGCACTTCTATTCCATTAGACGGTGTTGACAGTCATTAGTCTAGACTGAGTTTGGATGGTTTGGATGAGAATGTGTCTCAAGAGAAATATGCTGCATGTGACATCACTTACTCTATGGAGATGATATGGGCAAGATATAATTCTATGACTCCTGAGGAGAAGTTTGTGTTCAAGAAACAGCTTGATGAGCTTGCATTTCCTACGACATCTTCAATGGTTCCAACTTGTATCTAAAATTAAAACAAAGGGTGCACCAAAGAAGAAGAAGCAAAAATCGCATGATGTGAAACGCGATCCTTCTTATTGGGAGCATGTGGATGAAAAGTAGTCAAGAGTCTGGGACTTTTAATAAACTATAACAGCGGATCTCATAGAGGGCTTCAAAAAAACAAACTCAGTAGATTTCACAGTGGACTTCTAAAAAACTATTACTGTGGGTTCCTCTCCATTTCCACTCTTACATTGCAGAAATTATTGATGTCGACAAGTTTGTTACCTAACATTAGGGGTTATGGGAGGCAGGACACGGACAAGTGACTGAGCATGCCTGAGATGAGGTACATTATATCTACCAAATATAATGTCGCCCCAGTTGAATTATCTTTGAAAAACTCATACTTATTTGCCTGTGAGAGGTTCTTATTCATCTACTAAGAGTCGTAGCATTATCTCTATTCTTCACGTGAACGACTGTCACTAGGTTCATGTTGTGCTCGCTCTTGCCTGAGTGTCCATTGCCTCCAATTGGTCTTCAATGGGAGCGCTTTTCATCTGATGAAGCTACGTCATGGTTGGATCCTTATATGGGGCGTTTCCAACTATGAGTGTCTTTGGCACTAGTTTTTTGTAATTAATTTTCCTTATTTATTATTTTTAGATCTTATATTTTAGAACGCTGAATATTATTTATTTATTTTTTTAAAAAACGGACTTATCTAATTAATAGATAAATCTGTCTGTACAAAATAACAAAATGAAAGATCTTATTAGTAGATAAATCTGTTACCTAACATTATCAAAAGCGGATTTATCTATCTCTATTGTATTTCTGTTTTGTTTTTTTAAACCTAACGGATTTATGTTGTTTTACTTGTTCCCGTTATACAAATTTTTTAACGCACAACATTACCATATATATTAAAAGGTAAATCCGTTTCGGGTTTTTTCAACAAACGGGTTTACCTAATACTTTGGTAATTCCGTTTAAGACCAAACGTCAAGGGTATTTTCGGAATAAGAGAATATGTGAGGGTATTAGGCGATATTGTGGGGGTAAAAAAACCTAATATTAAAGGCACACGTGACAAAAAAAATAATATTTAAGGGCATTTTTGTTTAATAAAAATTAACTGGAAAGTGTCTTCATAAAGTTTTATTCTCAAGGACCACATCTATATATCTTATTGGAAAGTCATAATTTCCCACAGCACAGCCTTATGGGATCTACAATTTCTTAGATTTAAGGAAAAACAAATATAGGTAGACATATATGCCTTGTATCTGTTGGATTTATAATGAAAATCCTAAAAAACATCCTCAGGTGTTTGCAACGGCTAGAAACAAACCAGCTAGCCGTTGCACAGCCGATTCTCTAGCCTAAGAATTCAGTTATGAAGGTTGAAAGTTAGTTATGCCTTATAACTAACTCTCAACAAACTCAAATAAGTTTGTTTTGTGTTCAAAGTCTGTATATAAAAGGCCTTATGGCTCATTACATTTATGTACATACACTTACAAAATAATAAAGTTTTTTACAAGTTGTTTTCAAGTCTTTTACCCCCTGAGTATTCTTCTTCATCTTCTTCCTTAGTTTTCTTCTTTGTTCTGAGTGTGTAAGGATCCAGTTTTTCAACAGGAGGTTGAAGGTTCCTCGCAAAGAAAAACAGAGAGTGGTTAATGTTTCAGTGACTGGAATATAGGAAGAAAAGAGAGAAAAGAGAGGGTAGAGAAAATTACCTTAAGGACTCAGGGAGGAGTTCCTTCTGGAGAGTGTATGCGTGTTCATCAGAGAACACAAAGCCACAGTACATGAATAAGAACACAGAGAGAAATTAGGGTTTCTTCTGTGTTTAAAGAAAACAATCAATCAAGGTACTAATTCAAGAGGAAATTAGTGCTATTACCGCTCTTGAGGCTAGTATCAAGTTTTCATGATCCTGTGTACCTGAAATCAAAAAGGCAGAAATTAGGGTTTGTTGTTTTGGGTGAAATCAACAAAGAAACAAAGGGTTTTTGTGAAACGAAGGTACCTGAGTACGAATCAACAAAGATTAGTGAAGATTGAGCCTTCAATCTTCAAGTTACAAGAGAGAAGAAGATTCAGGAAAGACGAAGTCTCAGAACCAGTGATTCAGTGCACAAACCGTTGAGGTTTTGCATCATCATCACGCATCATCATAGACTGCAGAAAGCAAGGTTTCAACGATTCAATCACCGGAGAAGAGGTGAGAACAGTGAAACCCTAGCAGAGCTGCTAGGTTTCGAAGAGAGAGAAGAAGAAAGATTCAAGAAGAAGAGAGAGAGAAAATCTGAAAAGTGACGAAGATTTTTAGGGTCTCACTTATATAGTGTGGGTCAAGAACCGGGTCGCGTGTATCCAAGATACAGGATCCGATCTCTTCCACATTTTTATTTTTGAACCCAAGAGTGGAGTAAGTGGACTGGGCCTTCAGGTTGGGCTAAGGATTTGATTCCTGCACCCCACCAGTTGCATCCAGGCACCCCTGCAGTAATAAAGAAGTATTGGTGCAAGAAAAAACAACATGGTATCTCAAGAGCTGGTAACAATCCAGGGTTAAACAGGAAAATTTCTATCTCTTTTACTCTCTTTTAAGGTTTCTTTAAACTTCTTTGATACCTGCACAGTGTGAAATTGTGCAGGTCACTGTTGTCTAATTTTTTCTTGTGTTTTTCAATTAAAACAGAATGTCTAACAGTGGAGTAGACCATCATGTTCCCAAATTAACTGGAAAAAATTATGATGTATGGGCAATACAGATGAGGGCTGTGCTGGGCTCTCATGGTGTTTTACATTGTCAAAAATGGGTTTGACCCATTACCTGAGAATGCCACTACAGCACAAAGGAAAGAGTTCATGGAAAATGAACAAAAAGATTCCAAAGGTCTGACCCTCAATCACAGAGCCTGTGATGAGGCAGATTTTGAAAGAGTTAGGAAGTGTGACACTTCTAAGCAGGCATGGGATGCTTTAAACAACTATTATTGTGGAGCAACTCCTATCAAAGAAGAAAAGCTGCAAGCCCTAAAGGCACAGTACGAAAGTCTTAAAATGAAACAAGGAGAAAATAATAGCCTAGTGAATGTCTCTTCTGGACTTTTGTCGTTGACGGTATTCAGCAATAAAGAAATGACTACAATGACTTTGCATGTGGACAACAAAAATGTATACTCACACTGCCAATAATAATTATACACCCACCTGATAGGTAACAGGCAAAGATCCCGTCAGTGTTGGGCTTGCTTACTATAGTATATTAGTATGTTGGTCCTTTTTTCTGTATGAAGTGTTGTTTTTTTTAGTTTCCCATTAGTTTGAACATGGATCAGCGTATAATATTCAATATATTTGCTTAAGCTTGATGTTTTTTTTCACTCTCTCTGTATATAAATATATATATATATATATATATATATATATATATATATAAAAGTGTGTATAAATGTAAGTAGTTGAATATTTTAAACTTGATGGTTTACTTGACTTTTGTCCCAAGTTTTTTAATTCCATGTATTAATACATTATCTTTAACCCAAAAATTAACCCAAATTACGTCTATCTCTCTTAAATATTAATTTCTCTTGCATCTTATCTCATTTTTCTCCCATTTCTTAAAAAAAGCCTAAAGTCATCAAATGTATATCAATTATAAAGGCACCTAATCTAAATCCAATATATAGTGATATAATGGTAACAGACAGCATTATATGAGTTGTATCAAAAAGACAACATTATATGAGCTTTAAAGAAAGGGAGATAATCGTGAGCCAAGAGAGGAGAGGGAAAAGAACTCTTAAATTTCTACTCATTCAACTCTATTTTTAGCTCAAAACATTTCCTAAATATGAGTTCTTCCTAATTATAGTAGACAATCTCATTGTAAGTTTTTTCTTTTTTGAGAAGCAATGTTATTGGGGCAGGGGGATGTTAGTTTCCCGGGTTTGAACCTAGGACTTCCTGCTTGCACTCTTTTCGTGCACTCTTCGTGTTTGACATGACAAGTTTATAGGGTTTTTTTACTTTTTCTCTTATTTTTACCCTTATTAAACATTAATTACAAATGTTCATTTATATCATTTTGATATGTTCCTTAAATGTCCTTGCTTGCTGTTTTCCAGGTCTCAGATCTCTGTATGCCTTGGTCGTTCAGCTAGCTCTGCTCCAGCGGGCGGGTGTACCTGCGATAACACTCCGACGCCCAAGTCAGGAAAGGACGAGCAAAAATATAGGTATTGATGAACAGTGTGTACCTGACAACTGACGCAATGAATGCTTAAATAGTGAGCGTGAGTCGTGCTCGGTCGTTGGATGGACGTACGGACAGATCAGGGCCGTTGATGCGGTTCCTTGCTTTGTGCCCCACGGTTGGGCCGATCTAGCGCCAGAGCACTGGATAGTGGGCTTCGGCCCACTCCAGAACAGTTGCCCCCTAAGCCAAGGTCGCTCGTGTGGCGGGCGTAGGCTTGTTTTATGATCGTTTCTGATTCGCGGTGGGCTTCGCTTACGCTCGCATGATACGTGGCTCCTGTCAGGAAGTGACGTTTCGATTTTCCCTAGGGATCATTAATGGTGCCTCGAATTCTGAAAAAGGTGGCGCTTTGTCATGATGGCGGTCTGGTTTTCAAGGCGTGTGCAAGTGAGGGGTCGTGTCGTTTGGCTTGCTTGCTTTCCAATCCTTATAAATATGTTGCCCCCTCTCCTTCTCAGTTTCCACTTTTATCGTCGGAGCTCAAAAAACGGTCACAAACTCTTAGACCGATCAAAAAGCTTGCTTCTTTATTCTGGCCAGGTGTTTACCCGTGCATGAGTTTCAACTCAGGCGGTCTTATTCTTCTGGTCGATTGATTTTATTCATCAAGGAGTATACTACCCTTAGACCGAACTTCTCTCCCACTCCAGGTATGCCCTTTTCGTCTTGTTTATTTTGGCTAATTTTGCTTGCATAGGGCGAGGAGGGGGCGTCAGGCTCGGGGTCGACCTTGTCGCCCCCTTCGGCAACTCATCGTTTAGGGTGAGCCTGACTTTCCTTCTCCTCACAGGTCAACGCAGTGGCGCGAACAAAGAAAACTGCGAGAATTTCTGGTCGTCTACCTGCGAGTATGGCTGAGCATGCTCACTCCGGAGATGTCGGCACAAGCGGGTTCCCATCTGAGACCTTTTCTTCTACCGATTTTTCTTCTTCATCGTCCTCCGGACGCTCGTCAAACACGGTTGATACCGTCCAGTCTCCCCGAATGAATCCTTCGCCCCCTCCGGTTCCAGTCAACGAGGTACTGCCCGAAGAGCACGATTGGAGGGGTAGGGTTGATGTCGACCGCTCCTGGATATCCTCCGCTATAATCAACGAACGCTCTGTCTTCCCCCCTGGTGATGAGGTGTTGCCTCTCTTCACCAAGTTAATAGGTTACGGTGATCAGGAATGGCGAGCGGAGGGCGTAAGACCTGACGAGCATGCTGCCGTAATCCCGAATTCGTTAAAATTTATCATGTATTCCAACGTCCTCCGTGATTTGAGGGTGCGACCTCCCTTCACATTTTTCCAGAGGCGTGTCTTAAGGACTCTTGGTGTTGCCCCTTCTCAACTTCACTTTAATGCTTGGGCGCTGGTTAAGTCGTTCGAGGTAATAATGGCCGCTCTTGATCGGGAGGTAAATTGCCGTCTTTTCTTCTCATTGTTTGACGTTAGTCGCACAGTGGAGATGAGGAGCGAACCCAGGCGATGGGAGCAAGTTTCCTTGAAGGGACGGAAGAACACGATCAGGCTCTTTAAGCCATTCTGCGAATCGGTAAAAACTTGGAGGCACGCTTTCCTCTGGGTCGTTCCTGTTAATGATCGTGCTAAGGCAATGGTGGGAACCGTGGATGACGAAGGTCGCGTTTCCTCAATGAAGTTTCCTCTAGGTTGGTCGCACTCACACTACGATCGCGACACAATCCATTATCGGCATCAAAGGAGGCTGAGCGACTATGATCTTGAGAGTATTCAGATGTTAGAGACCTTGGTTACTTGGCTGCCAGAAGGAGTCATCCCCTGCAATAAATTCGCTTGTCTCCGGACATCCGAGCAAGCCAAAAACAAACTTGGTGTGCCTTTATTTTCGTTTTTACTTTAATCGTGCTTTATTTGCCCTGCCTCCTAACTCATCTTGCTTTTTCAGCTGAAATGACGGGCATCGGTTTTGAAGCTCTTTTGGCAAAGACAAAGTCAAGGAAGCAGAAGAAGGTGTCCTTTGCCTCTTCGTCCCAACCATCTCGTGCTGAAGGCGATCATAGACCTACTGGGGGCGATCAAGGAACAAACTTATCTTCCAAAAAGAGAGATCGGGCTCAAGGTCCTCTGGACGCTATTCAGATCGACCTTGATCCTCCTCAAAAAAGAAGAGAGGTATCGAGAAGGTCGTCTTTGGATTTGGACGATCTCAAGGATGTGGATTTTGAACGTTTGAAGGCCGATCCCCTCCTCTTCGTAGCCGAAATTGCCCAAGCAGCTTCTCAAAAGCTTGCTCGTTACAAATCTGAGGAGGCCGGCCGCCAAGCAGGTATGCGCTTACTTCACAGAAACTTGTGGTTGGAGGGTGATCTTTTGGATAAAACTGACAAGTATAAGTCCGCTCTTGGACATATTACAGATTTGCGAGCAGAGCTCGAGAGCACCAAAAAGAAACTAGAGGATGCTGAGGTCGCCCTCCAACCCACGAAGGACGCACTTGGCGCAGTTACTGCCGAGCGTGATGCGGCCATGACAGCCAAGGTAGATGCTGAGGTCAAACTTGCCACCGCTACTGCCGGTTTGGCCGAGCAGTCTACCAAGGTTATACAGCTGGAGGAGCGGGTGGTCGGTCTTGAGGAGAGTCTGAAGGCCGTCGAAGGCGAGCGTGATCAGGCGAGGGGCGACCTGGAGGCCCTGGAAGACATGACCATCTCTATTGCTAGCGGGCGTTTCGAAGAGGCCGTAGCTCAGATTCGGTATTGTTACCCATCGCTGGAGATTAATACAGAGATAGTGAACAACGACCACTTCCTGAAAAACGGGCAAATCGTTCGCCTCGCGGAGAAAGACGACGATGGGAACGTTATCCAAGAGGAGACGATCGTCTATCGTCGCCCTAAATGAGCTACTCCCTTTGTACTCGTCCGTTTGGACTTTGATTGTCTTTGTCTTCCTTTTCAAGAATGTATCGTTTTTTGCTTTGGGGGTCTCGTGGCCGTCCTTTACTTGTAATCACCAAATAGCCCGGTTTTCTCCGGGTAACTTTTAATGTTTAAACCTCTTTGTCATAATCGTTTATTTAGATTTTTGCTTTATCTAACTATTGAATTCTTCATGTTCGTATGGGTCGGTCTAAGCTCGCGAAGCTACCTGCAAACAGCTTACCAAGTTTCTACTTTAGATTTAGCTCGTTTGCAAGCGAATTCAGACTTAAGGTCGCTTAAGTTCGACCCTTGGCAGTTTATCAAACTCGGTTTGAACTTAATTCGCCTTCGGGTTTGTTCGTTATTGGATGGATCAATCACCATAATCAAGAATTTAAGAAATTCCTCGTCGTTCTATTGACGGACGAGCGGGCCTCAATAAAAAACCCCGTAGGGAAAAAGAGTGTCCCGCCCGTTTTGATTTTTATTCATCATTTAACTGGAAACATGACATTCTTTCATATATTACATGGCATCAAGTGAAATATCTTCTAAGGTTTGTTGCATTCCAAGTGTTTGCAATCATCCCTCCACCCATGGTCTTTAAGATATATGCTCCTTTGCCCGTCTTGGCAGCTACTCTGTAGGGTCCTTCCCAAGTTGGGGCTAGCTTGCCCTGGCCAGCATTCTTCTGACCGATATCTGCCTTTCTTAGAACGAGCTGTCCCACTTCAAACGATCTAGGAACGACCTTGGCGTTGTGTCTTGTGGCCATGTTCTGTTTGACCAACGTCTCTTTGAGTGCTGCTTTGTGCCGCAGTTCTTCCACTAGGTCAAGCTCTTCTCTCGTTGCCTGCTCGTTTTCGGACGGCTGTAGAGGATTAGCCGTTCTCCAAGTCAACTCTCCCATTTCCACAGGGATCAGTGCGTCCGTTCCATAGACCATCCTGAAGGGGGGCTCTCCCGTGGTTGAGTGTGGCGTGGTTCTATACGCCCATAGCACAGAGGGAAGCTCTTCTGCCCACCTTCCCTTGGCTTCATCCAGTCTTCTCTTTAGCCCCCTTAGGATGACTCTGTTGGCCGCCTCCGCCTGCCCGTTTGTTTGCGGGTGTTCGACCGACGTAAAACGCTGTTTTACGCCTAGTTCGACTAGAGTTTCTTGGAAATGTCGGTCCGTGAATTGTGTGCCGTTGTCTGACACGATGACTTCGGGAATCCCAAACCGTACCAAGATGTTTCTTTTGACAAACTTTAGACAATTCTTCGAAGTGATTTTGGCTAAGGGCTCGGCCTCGATCCATTTTGTGAAGTAGTCCACTGCGACGATCAGAAATTTAAACTGACCAGGGGCGAGGGAAAAGGGTCCTAACAGGTCGATTCCCCACCATGAAAACGGCCATGGAGAAGTCAAACAGTTGAGCTCGGTTGGAGGTGCAACGTGGGTATCTGCGTGCCTCTGGCACTTGTCACATTTCTTGACTAGGTCTTTCGCGTCTGCCTCCATCGTGGGCCAGAAGTAGCCCGCTCTTAAAGCCTTCTTTGCCAAAGCTCGTGAACCCAAGTGGTTCCCGCAGATTCCTTCATGAATCTCCTTCAACACATAGGCCGCTTCTGCTGGGAGGAGGCACTTGAGCAGGGGCATGGTGAATCCTCTTCTGTAGAGTTGCTCGTTAATTATTGAGTACGACGATGCTCGCCTGCGAACGAGAGCAGCTTTTTTTAGGTCGCTGGGTTCCTCCCCGTTCTTTATGTAGTTAAAGATGGGGGCGATCCAGGAAGGCGTTGATTCGATCGTACATATCTCTGGTCCTAAGGCCGTATCTAACCTCACACTTGGTTGAGATAGGACTTTTTGTATTACGCTTCTATGGTTACCATTTTTCTTGGTGCTCGCTAGTTTGGACAAGATGTCCGCCCTAGCGTTTTCCGACCTTGGGACGTGCTTGACTTCAGCATGCTCGAACTTCTTCATCAACTCTTTGACCTTCGCCAAATATTTCTGGAGTATCTCGTCTTTGGCTAAAAAGACGTCTTTGATCTGGGAGACCGCTAGAAGTGAGTCTGATCGAAGCTCCACCCTTTTGACTTGCATCTCTAAAGCGAACGACAGCCCAGCGATGCAGGCCTCGTATTCGGCCTGATTGTTAGAAGTTGGGAACGAGAAGGCCAAGGAGACTTCAATGGTCGTCCCTTCCTCATTTTCAAGAATTAAGCCCGCTCCGCTTCCTTTACCATTGGACGATCCGTCAACGTGCAAAGTCCATGAGTTCTGAACTGGGTTTTCTGACCCTGGGGTTAATTCTGCGATAAAATCGGCTAAGACTTGTGCTTTTGCAGACGATCTAGGTTCATACTTTATTCCGAATTCTGATAATTCTACAGCCCATTTGATCATTCTGCCCGCTAGATCTGGGCTATGCAAGATTTGCCTAATGGGTTGGTCGGTGCGTAAGGTGATCTGGTGGGCCACAAAGTATGGTCTCAACCTTCGGGCTGAGACAATCAATGCCAGAGCCAATTTCTCAATCCTCTGATATCTTAGCTCGGGTCCTTGCATAACTTTGCTGACAAAGTAGATTGGATTCTGTTTCGTTCCTTCTTCTCGTACCAAGACGGCAGCCAAAGCCTCGTCCGTGATGGACAAGTACAAATAAAGAGTTTCCCCAGGCTCGGGAGTCGTCAAAATTGGAGGTTCTGCCAGAGATGTCTTCAATTGTTCGAGGGCCTGGTCGCACTCGGGCGTCCATTCAAATGTGGTCTCTTTTTTCAACAATTTAAACAAGGGCAAAGACTTGTTTGCTGCCTTTGAGATAAAACGAGAGAGAGCGGCCACCATACCATTGAGTTTCTGTATTTCTTTTTTGGCCGTTGGTGGTCTCATCTCAGTCACTGCTCTACATTTGTCTGGGTTGGCTTCAATTCCCCTTTCTGTGAGATGGAAACCAAGGAATTTGCCCGCTCTAACCCCAAAAGTGCATTTTTCTGGATTGAACCTTAACGAATTCTTTCTGGCTTCTTTGAATACTTCTTTCAAGTCGTTTACATGGGTTTGGTCCTGCTTGGTTTTGACAATCATATCGTCCAAATACACTTCCACCGTTTCCCCTATCTGATCCTGAAAGACATGGTTCATCATGCGCTGGTAGGTCGCTCCAGCGTTCTTCAATCCAAATGGCATGACCGTGTAACAGAAGTTCCCCTTGTCCGTCATAAATGCGGTCTTCTCTTGATCTGGTGGGTGCATGGCAATCTGATTGTACCCGGAATAGGCGTCCAAGAAAGACAGGATCTTGTATCCACTTGCATTATCGACAAGACGATCGACACTTGGGACGGGAAAAGCATCCTTCGGGCATGCTCGGTTGAGATCGGTGTAGTCCACGCACATCCTCCACTTTCCATTCGCCTTCTTGACCAAGACGACATTGGATAACCACGTGGTGTATTTTATTTCTTTAATGAACCCTGCTTCGAGCAGGTCTTCAACGGCTTTGCATGCTGCTCGAGCTTTTTCTTCCTTCTGAACTCTTCTTTTTTGAGCCACCCATTTTACTCCCGGATCCACAGCTAAGTGGTGGCAGGCTACTTGGGGTGGGATACCGGGCATGTCGGCCGTACTCCAAGCGAACAGGTCCGCATGATCCTTCAGACATTGAACGAGCTCATCCCGAACCTCAGGGGGAAGGTTTTTCCCTATTTTGATCGTTTTCTCCGGGTCGTCACCTAGCATGATGCGATAGAATTCCCCGTCTGGTTCAGGTCGCTTGATTCGTTTCTTTAGCTCTTTAGTCAGAAGATCGTCCCCTTCTTCTTCTTCGCTATCAGGGTCATAGCGGGCATCTAGGTCGGCCAGGTTAACTTGCCCGCCGCTTTTCATTTCTTTCTCTATTTCTATCGCTACGCTTTTCCCTTTTTCTTTAAGCCCCAAAAGAAAAACTCGCTTGGCGGACAATAAGTCTGCCTGGATGGTGGAAACTTCCCCAGCTTTGGTGTAGAATTTCATTTTCAAGTGGACGGTGGAGGGCACTGCTTCCAAACGGGCAAGGGTTGGTCTACCAATGATACATTGATACACGGACTTACAGGGTAACACAATGAAATCCGTCCTGACAGTCCTACAGAGGGGATTCTCTATCGTGTCGTCCCCAAAAGTTACCATCAGCTCTATCCGTCCTATAGGAGTTGTCGAGGCTCCATTAAACCCGGTCAAGACCGTTCCTCTATACGGCCTCAGATCATCCTTTGAAATTTTTAGGACGTCCAAAAGGTCTTCAAATATTATGTCTGCTGAACTCCCTTGGTCCACCAATATTCTCCTAACCTCCGTGTTTGCCATTACTGCTACTATGACTAAGGGAACCTCGTAGTTGGGGGTTCCATCAATGAGATCCTCGTCTCCAAAGGAGATGGGTGGTCGCCCACTAAGTGGTCGTGGAGCCGAGGTCGAGGCAACGCTCATGATTTCGTCCCATCTCCTTTTGATCGATCTGTTGGTCGAGGCGTTGGTGGGGACTCCTCCCGAGATTACCATGGCGACTGGCCTCCCTCTTGACTTTCTCGTGTCTACTGGGTCTTCATCATCGTCGCCCTCTTCTACGACTTTGATCGTTTCATTTGCCTCTGCTTTCCCTCTCCTAGGTGAACGTGCCACTTGCCTTTCTCGCGTTTCACCGTTATCTCTTTTCACATATTGAGTCAATTTTCCTCTTCTGATTAGGGCCTCCACATCATCTTTAAGAGCCATGCAATTGTTGGTGTCATGCCCGTTGCTCTTGTGGTATCTACAGTATTTTTTTGATGGGCGCTGCCCGTCTTTAAGCACGAGAGGTTCTGGTGGTTTAATATCCCTGAATTCAGTGTTCGCACATTCCGCCAATATGTTCGCGTACGAAGTGTTCAACTTGGTGCGCTCAGCGAACCTTTTGGCCTTATTTTCCTTGCTCGGGCGACTGCCGTTATACTCTTCCCTAATCCTTTGATCTTTTTCTGGTCGCGGGCGCTGACTCATGCCCACCTCGGCGGCTTCTATGGCGGTCGTTCTTTCCTCGTAATTCATGAACCTTTGAGATCGCCTGAGGAACGTCTCCAGGTCTCTGGGAACGTGGAGTCCCACTTCTACTTCAAAACGAGTTCCTCTTAAGAGTCCTGTCCTTAGGAAGAACAACCTCTGGTTGTCGTCTAAGTTCCTGACTTGGTCGGCTTCTCGGTTGAACCTTTCCACATAACTCCTCAAAGACTCCTCCGGACCCTGTCTGATGGCGATCAGAACATCTTGGGACTTTGGTTTGACTCTAGAAGTTGTAAACCGAGCGGTGAACACCCTTGCCATCTGTTCCCAGGATGAAATGGTATTGGGTTTAAGCTCGGTGAACCAATCCAACGCTGACCCCTCTAAAGTAAGGGGAAAGATCTTGCATTTGACCGGCCCGGGCGCTCCACGATACTTCATCATAATATCAAAGTGCTTTAAATGAGCGTCCGGATCTTTCATGCCGTTGTACATCTTAAGGTCGGTTGGAGGCTTCTGCAAAGAGCGCGGGATGCGGAATTCGTCTATCTCTCTAGTATACGGTCCAAGTCCGGCGTCCCGTCTATCTTGACCGTAGTGTTTGGCGTAAGCTTTCGATCGATACGAGCATCGTTCGACAGATCGGCTTCGGGAACGGGCAGGCGGAGCAGTCGAACCGTGGGAGGAACCTTCGTGCGACGATTCTTCGGGCCAGTAAGTATAATCAGTCGTGGACGGGGTCTTTCTTGGTGGGGTGGTCGCTCCTCCTCGTCCCCTCCTCGGGGGTGGAGATCGATGGACCAGCTGCCTTCGCGGAGGCGATCGATGGGCCCTTGAAGGGCGTGCCCGCACGGTTGAAGCTCCCTCATGGTGAGGTCGTTGCTCTGGTGCAGTGTGCGCTCTCCTTGAGGCGATCTGATCTTCTAGGTATGTGAGGCGGTCATCATTGCGATTCAGAGCCTGATTACGGTCGCGCAGTAGTTCTCGGAGCTCTTGGACCAGGTCGGCGGGGAGTTCCACGGTAACCTGTTGTGCGGGGGTGGCGCTGATGCCTTCAACACCTGCCGGAGGTGGTCGAGTGGGGATTTCAGCCACACTTTGTAGACGAGCGGTGGCCCTTGGTCGGCCCCGAGCTGCCTTTGGTGGCATCCGTACGAATGGTGGAAAGCGCGCGGGCTCCCACTGTGGTCGCCAATTGATCTGTTCCTTAGATGTCCTTGCTTGCTGTTTTCCAGGTCTCAGATCTCTGTATGCCTTGGTCGTTCAGCTAGCTCTGCTCCAGCGGGCGGGTGTACCTGCGATAACACTCCGACGCCCAAGTCAGGAAAGGACGAGCAAAAATATAGGTATTGATGAACAGTGTGTACCTGACAACTGACGCAATGAATGCTTAAATAGTGAGCGTGAGTCGTGCTCGGCCGTTGGATGGACGTACGGACAGATCAGGGCCGTTGATGCGGTTCCTTGCTTTGTGCCCCACGGTTGGGCCGATCTAGCGCCAGAGCACTGGATAGTGGGCTTCGGCCCACTCCAGAACACATTTTATATTTATAAGCTAGTTCAATCGCTAAGTTTACTAAACACTTTAAATTCGAGCTAGTTTATCCCCTATCAGTTGTTTGATATCCGCTCATTCGTTATAAAATAGCTTATCTGCTATTCGCTATCTGTTCTTTTTTACCAAACAGAGTCTTCATTGGCAACCATAAATCCTATGTCGCACATTTTTCTTACCTTGTTTTCTCTTGGGTGTGATGATCAATTGTTACAAATTACTGTTTATGAAATCTACAGTTTTATTTGTGACTCATATACTGTTATTGAATTTGAAGTTGCATGTTCCTTCTTTTTGTGAAAAATTATGAATTTACTCTTGTATGACCCATTTGTTCTTCAAGAATGCATGATATTTCAAGTTTGTAAATGATCGATATATGATTTAGGCCATGAAGACACTATATATTTTTGTGTTTATTGTTGTTTGTCATCCGTGCAGGGCATCACTTTTGAGCTAAGTGAATTTCAGTTTTTGCTATCAAATTAGCTTAAGCGAATCTTTAAGGCTAACGAATTCCACTCTTTTGGCAAGTGATCGACTTACCATTTTTACCATTTTTAGTATTGACAATTATTATTGATTAATGAAATGATCACATCACTTTTGGGCTGCTCGGCCCAGTCTAGTTCAATGGGCCAAAATGTAAAATCGAGTTGGGTTGAGTTAGTTCAGTTACCTATTGGGCTGTATTTTCCATAGTCCAATAGCCCAAAACATTGGCCAGCAGGCCAATCTGCTGAGTCCAAATTTTAATGAAAAAAAGCCACACAAATATATTGTTTTTATCAAAGAAATTGCATTGATAAAGAAACGGGCTAAGGCCCAGACCAATACAACCACAAGAGACAAAGGCCATCGGCCCTCCCAACTAAAGGATGACCCGAGCCCAATCAAAAATATATTTTTTTGGTCCAAATGTATTGATTTTGATTAAAATGGGCATAGCCCCAAACCAATACAACCAAGAGGGCTAAGCCCACGAAGAGATCCAAGATCCACCAGAGACTCGGGTCTAACAGCAAAGACACGGGAGTACCCAGAAATACACGAAGTGAAACACTTTCAAAGTACATTTGACTTAAACTAAATCTAACAAGAACCCTAGCGGTGCACGGAGTCTTCAACCTAGCAGAAAGCCTCCATTGATGACCCACGAACCACCGTTCCATCTTCAAGAATCACTAGTCATTTGGAGGATCTTGATATCGCAATGCTCTAGCATCAGCCGTGATTGCTCTCCGAAGCACATCTGGAGGATTGATCCACCAATTCCTACCCAGCGCATTCTGTAACACCCCGGAAATAATTTAATTAAAATAGTTGATTGAATTATTAAAATAATTTGGAGGCGGGATATAGATAAATTAAAAGGTTAATATTTTATATGCGTAGGAGGTGAAACGAGTAAAGGAGGTGGTGACGTAGAGAGCCCAGTGTTTACTGAGCCCTCAACTTAAACCCTGGGGGTTTAAGCCAAACCCTCATTCGCAGCAAGCAAAAGAAAAACGAAAGTGAGAGTGAGAGAGAGAGCACGCGGCGCAAAGAGGGAGAGAAGAGGAGGGTTTCGCGAAGAATTTCAAAAGGAGATCGTTCGTGTTGCTGTGGTTTTGTTCGTGTCTCGTTCGTCGTGTTCCGGAGCTTACGTTATTCGAGGTAAGGGTGGGCTTAACCTTGATAATGGGTTGATGATAATTATGTGTGGGTAGTCTAGGGTTTTGTTGAATTGTTCGTGTTGTTGCATATCGTGTTTTCGTTGAGATTGGTGCTTTGATGATTATTGCACGTTATTGTGATTTGTTTCGTTATTTGTTGTTGCGTGATTGTTGTATCACGATGATGGTGTTGTTATTGTTCGTGTTTTTGTTGTTGTTGTGCGTGGTTGATTGTTGTTGTCGCGTTGTCGAATTGTCGTTTTTGTTGTGGTGGTTGCGGTGTCGTTGCCGTTAGGGTTTGGTGTTTGGCAATTTACCGATTCTGGACACAGGTTCGGTTTTTCTAAAACTGGCGCTGTTTGGTTGATCCAAATATTATGAGGTTGATTGTTTTTGAAAATAGACTTAACGCCGGTCGTTTTGGCACTGGTTTCGTCAAATTCGGAGTTGTATAGCTCGAGTTATAGGCGATACAAGTTAGGTTAAAATTCTGGAAACGATTTGGGTATAGATTCGGTATTTCGGTGACTGGGAACGTTGTATTGACCGAAAAATTATGTGGTTTATTTTTCTGGAAAATAGACTTAATGCTTGTTAATTTGGAACTGGTTTGGTTGCGTTTAGAGTTGTGTAGCTCGAGATATGAATTCCACAAGTTAGAGTAAGATTCTGGAAACAATCTGGACACAGGGTCAGTGTTTTGGTTACCACGTTTTCAAAAGAACTCCTTTTCGAACGAATCCAATTTCTTTGAAAACTAGACAAAATTTGCCCCAGTTTATGCACAAGTTTCATGCAATTTGATTGAGTTTTGGTCACTTTGGAATTGCTTGAATTTGAAGGACAGAAACTGTCCTCTTTTGCAACTAGCCTGTGTGCTTTTCGAAAACTGTACCTATTGGACACTCGCCTTCAAAAACTGAACTTAGGGATGATAACCAGACCCATAGGGCTTTCCAACAAGTATTTATTTGTTGAAATCCGATGTCGTTTGCTATTTTAATTAATTCGCTGAAGTAGGTGCGATGTGCCTAGGCGCTGTGCGCCAGTCTTGTGCGTGGTGTGCGTGCGTTATGTCCGCGTTGTGGAGCCGTCTGGTGTTAATATTTCAGGTGCGGTGCTGGTATGCTCAGGAGAGTTTAGTGGTAGCTGTGATGCTACAACTTGGTGCTATTTTTGGTGAAATCATTTGTTTTGATTCTGGTGATATAGTATTTATTTTAAATACTTGTTATGGTGAGTTGGTGCATAATCATGGTGTCGCATTGTCATATGCATGTTTTGGTGATATAGGCTCTGCCTCTGGTGTTTATTGGTGATATGCCCGTCGTGGCTCATTTTGGTGATCGGTACCGCATGCATATGCCCACTGGAGGGGTTGCATATCATCCCGTTGTCTATGAATGTTATAATTTTGGTGGTTCACTGTCAAATGGATTTTTCCTTTGGTATCTGGTGCTGTGATATGGTGTAATTGTATTGTGTGCTGTAGTTACCTGATGCTAGCATATTTTTATCATCTGCTTATTACCTCTGTTAGACTCACCCCTTCTGCTTGGAATGTTGCTCTCATGCGGCAACGCTGCAGGTGATCGCTAGTGCTCGTGGAGGAATTGCTAGGTTTTGCTTCCTCTCTCGTTTGGGTCTGTGTCAGCTCTGATATGTAGCACCGGGGAGTCGTTAGTTATCGTTTTGAACTATTATTTTAGTTATTGGAAATTGTTTTAATTAATTTTGGAGATGTCTTTAATTGTTAATTCTGGAGATGTTTAAACTGGTTAATATTTCCGCTGCTTGGTGATTTCTTTTATATAAATTATTTTGGAGATTTTTTTTTTGGAATAAATGGTGTTTTTTTTAAAATGGTGAAAAATGTAGCGCCCTTCGAGGTGACTCTGATAATTGTCTATTTAATTGTAATAGTAAAAGGGGGGTGTTACATTAGTGGTATCAGAGCAGTTCGGTCTGTTCGGCCAAGTTGTCGAGTCGTCGAGTCAAGTAACACTTGAGTAATTGTTACTCGTTCCTGATTATAGTTTCTGTTGCAGTGTTAGGTTGAGATGGCAGGACGGAACGATGCTGCACTCGCTGCTGCTTTGCAGGCTGTGGCTCAAGCTGTGGAGAATAACCCAGGTGCTGCTGGTGATGCTGGGTCGCGCAGTTTGGCTACGTTTCAGAGGGAGAATCCTCCTACCTTTAAGGGCAAGTATAACCCTGATGGTGCTTTGGCGTGGCTGAAAGAGATGGAGAGAATCTTTCGTGTTATGGATTGCTCTGAGGCGCAGAAAGTCAGGTATGGTACTCATATGCTGGCAGAGGAGGCTGATGACTGGTGGTTGGAGGTGAGGCAGAGGTTGGCGACTGTGAATGAAGAGGTCACTTGGGCTGTGTTCAGCAGAGAATTTCTGAGAAAGTATTATCCTGAAGATGTCCGTGGGAAGAAAGAGATTGAGTTTCTGGAGCTGAAGCAGGGTAATATGTCGGTGACTGAGTATGCTGCCAAGTTCATTGAATTGGCGAAGTTCTATCCACATTATGGTGAGGCTGGTGCTGAATTCTCCAAATGCATCAAGTTTGAAAATGGGTTGCGGGCTGATATCAAGAAGGCGATAGGGTATCAAAAAATTCGGGTGTTCTCGGAGTTGATTGACAGCTGCAGAATCTTCGAGGAAGACAGTAATGCTCATTCTAGAGTCATGAGGGATAGGTAGAAGAATTTCTCGAGTCGTGGGAAGCCGTATGAGGTTCCAGCTGGTAAGGGCAATCAGAGAACTGCTGTGGGTAAGAGACCTAGTGGGGGAGATGCTGCTGCTAGTGTGGTATGTTACAAGTGTGGTAAACCCGGTCATAAGCGTCCTGACTGTCCAGGTGATGTGAAGAAGTGCTACAAGTGTGGTAAAGAGGGTCATATGGCGTCTAGCTGTGATCGAAAGGATGTGTTATGCTACAACTGTGGTGAGGGTGGTCATATCAGCACTCAGTGTCCTAAACCGAAGAAAGAAAGGTCCGTTGGGAAGGTGTTCGCTCTGGCGGGGTCAGATGCAGTGAATGAGATCAGAGGTACATGCTATATTAATAATTCTCCTCTTATTGCTATTATTGATACTGGTGCTACCCATTGTTTTATTGCTACTGCATGTGTTGAGAAATTAGATCTTGTTTTATCTTCTATGTTGAGGGAGATGGTTATCGATACTCCGGCTAAGGGTTCGGTGACTACCTCGGTTGTTTGTGCTAAATGCCCTTTATCGATATTCGGTAATGATTTTCTCGTTGACTTGATTTGTTTGCCGCTGAGCGGAATGGATGTTATTCTAGGTATGGACTGGTTAGTTGATAACCATGTTCATATCAACTGTCATGAAAGGTCTGTGAGTTTCTTTTCTCCTGAAGAGGAAGAGTCTGGTTTGTTGTCTGCTGGTCAGTTGCATAGGGTAATGAGGGAAGACGTCCAGTTGTTTTCATTAATGGCGTCATTGTCTGCTGAGAGCCAAGCGAAGGTTGATGAGTTGCAGGTGGTGCGAGAGTTTTCTGAGGTTTTTCCCGACGAGATTCCGGATGTACCACCAGAGAGAGAGGTTGAGTTTGCTATTGATCTGGTACCTGATACTAAACCTGTGTCTATGGCACCGTATAGAATGTCTGCATCTGAATTGTCAGAACTGAAGAAGCAACTCGAGGATCTGCTTGAAAAGAAATTTGTGAGGCCAAGTGTGTCGCCGTGGGGAGCTCCAGTGTTGTTGGTGAAAAAGAAAGATGGTAGTATGAGGTTGTGCGTAGACTATCGGCAGCTGAATAAGGTGACTATTAAGAACAAGTATCCGCTTCCGAGGATTGATGACTTAATGGATCAGTTGGTGGGTGCTCAGGTGTTCAGTAAAATAGATTTGAGATCGGGTTATCATCAGATCAAGGTGAAAGACGAAGACATTCAGAAGACAGCTTTCAGAACCCGTTATGGGCATTATGAGTATTCCGTGATGCCTTTCGGTGTGACTAATGCGCCGGGAGTGTTCATGGAGTACATGAATCGTATCTTTCGTGAGTATCTGGATCGGTTTGTGGTGGTATTCATTGACGACATCCTAATTTATTCTAAGTCAGAAGAGGAGCATGCAGAACATCTGAGATTGGTATTGGAAATTTTGAGGGACAGGAAATTATATGCGAAGCTGTCTAAGTGTGAGTTTTGGTTGAAGGAGGTTAGCTTTCTGGGTCATGTTATTTCTGGGAATGGAATTGCCGTGGATCCGTCTAAGGTTGATGCCGTGTTACAATGGGAGTCTCCGAAGTCAGTTACTGAGATTAGAAGTTTTCTGGGTCTGGCAGGTTACTATAGGAGGTTTATAGAAGGATTTTCAAAGTTGGCACTTCCGTTGACTCAGTTGACTTGCAAGGGTAAAGCTTTCATCTGGGATGACTGTTGTGAAGAGAGCTTCAAAGAATTGAAGAAGAGGTTGACGACGTCTCCTGTTCTGACGTTGCCTAATCCGGAAGAGTCGTTTGTGGTGTATTGTGATGCTTCCAAGATGGGGTTGGGAGGTGTGCTTATGCAGAATGGTAAGGTAGTTGCCTATGCGTCGAGACAGTTGAGGACTCATGAGAAGAACTACCCTACCCATGATTTAGAACTTGCTGCAGTTGTGTTCGCGTTGAAAATTTGGAGACATTATCTGTATGGTTCGAGGTTTGAGGTGTTCAGTGATCATAAGGGTTTGCAATATCTGTTTGATCAGAAAGAGTTGAATATGAGACAGCGCAGATGGTTGGAGTTGCTGAAAGACTATGACTTTAGCTTGAACTATCATCCGGGAAAGGCTAATGTGGTAGCTGACGCTTTAAGTCGAAAGACGTTGCATATGTCAGCAATGATGGTTAGAGAACTCGAATTAATTGAGCAGTTCAGGGATATGAGTTTGGTTTGTGAAGTGACGCCTCAGAGTGTCAGATTGGGGATGTTGAAGATTGATAATGAATTCATGGCTAGCATTCGAGAAGCTCAGAAGTTAGATGTTAAATTAGTTGACCTGATGGTTGGGATTGATCAATCCGAGAATAAAGACTTTGAGTTGGATGCGCAGAATGTATTGAAGTACCGTGGAAGAATCTGCATTCCTGATGATGAGGAGATGAAAAGAGCAATTTTAGAAGAAGGTCATAGGAGTAAGTTGAGTGTCCATCCGGGAGCTACAAAGATGTATCAGGATCTGAAGAAGATGTTTTGGTGGCCTGGTATGAAGCGTGATGTGGCGCAGTTTGTGTATTCCTGCTTGACTTGTCAGAAATCGAAGGTTGAGCATCAGAAGCCTGCTGGGTTGATGCAACCGTTGGAGATTCCGGAATGGAAGTGGGATAGTATTTCTATGGATTTCGTGATAGGGTTACCTAATACTGTGAGGGGGCACGATTCGATTTGGGTGATTGTGGATAGATTGACGAAGTCTGCTCATTTTATTCCTATCAATATCACGTATCCGGTGTCGAGATTGGCAGAGATTTATATTCAGGTGATTGTGAAGTTGCATGGTGTTCCTTTGTGCATTGTGTCTGACAGAGATCCTAGGTTCACTTCTGATTTCTGGAAGAGTTTGCAAGAAGCGTTGGGTTCTAAATTGAGGTTGAGTTCAGCTTATCATCCTCAAACTGATGGGCAGACAGAGAGGACCATTCAGTCGTTGGAAGACTTGTTGAGATCTTGTGTTCTTGAGCAGGGAGGTGCGTGGGATACTCACCTTCCGTTGATCGAGTTTACTTACAACAATAGTTACCATTCTAGCATCGGGATGGCACCGTTCGAGGCATTGTATGGTCGGAGATGTAGGACTCCGTTGTGTTGGCATGAATCTGGGGAGAGTATTGTTCTTGGACCCGAGGTTGTTCGAGAGACTACTGAAAAGGTGAAATTGATCCGTGAGAAAATGAAAGCGTCGCAGAGTAGACAGAAGAGCTATCATGATAAGAGAAGGAAGGATTTAGAATTCCAAGCTGGTGATCATGTGTTTTTGAGAGTCACGCCTATGGCTGGTGTTGGGCGTGCATTGAAGACAAAGAAGTTGACTCCTCGTTTCATTGGACCGTATCAGATCACTGAGAGAATTGGTAATGTTGCTTATAGGGTGGCCTTGCCGCCTAATCTTTCGAATTTGCACGATGTATTTCATGTGTCGCAACTTCGGAAGTATATTTCGGATCCGTCCCATGTGATTCCGATGGATGATGTGCATGTGCGGGATAATCTCACTGTGGAGACAATGCCTGTGCGAATTGAAGATCGTGAAGTGAAGACTTTACGTGGCAAAGAGATAAACCTGGTGAAAGTGGTCTGGTTAGGAGCTGCTGGTGAAAGCATGACATGGGAGTTGGAGAGCAAGATGCGAGAGTCCTATCCGGAGCTGTTTGAATCAGGTATGTTTTCGAGGACGAAAGATTCTAAGTGGGGGAGGGTTGTAACACCCCGGAAATAATTTAATTAAAATAGTTGATTGAATTATTAAAATAATTTGGAGGCGGGATATAGATAAATTAAAAGGTTAATATTTTATATGCGTAGGAGGTGAAACGAGTAAAGGAGGTGGTGACGTAGAGAGCCCAGTGTTTACTGAGCCCTCAACTTAAACCCTGGGGGTTTAAGCCAAACCCTCATTCGCAGCAAGCAAAAGAAAAACGAAAGTGAGAGTGAGAGAGAGAGCACGCGGCGCAAAGAGGGAGAGAAGAGGAGGGTTTCGCGAAGAATTTCAAAAGGAGATCGTTCGTGTTGCTGTGGTTTTGTTCGTGTCTCGTTCGTCGTGTTCCGGAGCTTACGTTATTCGAGGTAAGGGTGGGCTTAACCTTGATAATGGGTTGATGATAATTATGTGTGGGTAGTCTAGGGTTTTGTTGAATTGTTCGTGTTGTTGCATATCGTGTTTTCGTTGAGATTGGTGCTTTGATGATTATTGCACGTTATTGTGATTTGTTTCGTTATTTGTTGTTGCGTGATTGTTGTATCACGATGATGGTGTTGTTATTGTTCGTGTTTTTGTTGTTGCTGTGCGTGGTTGATTGTTGTTGTCGCGTTGTCGAATTGTCGTTTTTGTTGTGGTGGTTGCGGTGTCGTTGCCGTTAGGGTTTGGTGTTTGGCAATTTACCGATTCTGGACACAGGTTCGGTTTTTCTAAAACTGGCGCTGTTTGGTTGATCCAAAAATTATGAGGTTGATTGTTTTTGAAAATAGACTTAACGCCGGTCGTTTTGGCACTGGTTTCGTCAAATTCGGAGTTGTATAGCTCGAGTTATAGGCGATACAAGTTAGGTTAAAATTCTGGAAACGATTTGGGTATAGATTCGGTATTTCGGTGACTGGGAACGTTGTATTGACCGAAAAATTATGTGGTTTATTTTTCTGGAAAATAGACTTAATGCTTGTTAATTTGGCACTGGTTTGGTTGCGTTTAGAGTTGTGTAGCTCGAGATATGAATTCCACAAGTTAGAGTAAGATTCTGGAAACAATCTGGACACAGGGTCAGTGTTTTGGTTACCACGTTTTCAAAAGAACTCCTTTTCGAACGAATCCAATTTCTTTGAAAACTAGACAAAATTTGCCTCAGTTTATGCACAAGTTTCATGCAATTTGATTGAGTTTTGGTCACTTTGGAATTGCTTGAATTTGAAGGACAGAAACTGTCCTCTTTTGCAACTAGCCTGTGTGCTTTTCGAAAACTGTACCTATTGGACACTCTCCTTCAAAAACTGAACTTAGGGATGATAACCAGACCCATAGGGCTTTCCAACAAGTATTTATTTGTTGAAATCCGATGTCGTTTGCTATTTTAATTAATTCGCTGAAGTAGGTGCGATGTGCCTAGGCGCTGTGCGCCAGTGTTGTGCGTGGTGTGCGTGCGTTATGTCCGCGTTGTGGAGCCGGCTGGTGTTAATATTTCAGGTGCGGTGCTGGTATGCTCAGGAGAGTTTAGTGGTAGCTGTGATGCTACAACTTGATGCTATTTTTGGTGAAATCATTTGTTTTGATTCTGGTGATATAGTATTTATTTTAAATACTTGTTATGGTGAGTTGGTGCATAATCATGGTGTCGCATTGTCATATGCATGTTTTGGTGATATAGGCTCTGCCTCTGGTGTTTATTGGTGATATTCCCGTCGTGGCTCATTTTGGTGATCGGTACCGCATGCATATGCCCACTGGAGGGGTTGCATATCATCCCATTGTCTATGAATGTTATAACTTTGGTGGTTCACTGTCAAATGGACTTTTCCTTTGGTATCTGGTGCTGTGATATGGTGTAATTGTATTGTGTTGCTGTAGTTACCTGATGCTAGCATATTTTTATCATCTGCTTATTACCTCTGTTAGACTCACCCCTTCTGCTTGGAATGTTGCTCTCATGCGGCAACGCTGCAGGTGATCGCTAGTGCTCGTGGAGGAATTGCTAGGTTTTGCTTCCTCTCTCGTTTGGGTCTGTGTCAGCTCTGATATGTAGCACCGGGGAGTCGTTAGTTATCGTTTTGAACTATTATTTTAGTTATTGGAAATTGTTTTAATTAATTTTGGAGATGTCTCTAATTGTTAATTCTGGAGATGTTTAAACTGGTTAATATTTCCGCTGCTTGGTGATTTCTTTTATATAAATTATTTTGGAGATTTTTTTTTGGAATAAATGGTGTTTTTTTTAAAATGGTGAAAAATGTAGCGCCCTTCGAGGTGACTCTGATAATTGTCTATTTAGTTGTAATAGTAAAAGGGGGGTGTTACACATTCTGATTTCCCAAGTTTGCTATCTGATGAGCAACTTTATTACCAGATCTTTTAACCCAGGTAACCTCACAATGTTCAAAGCTTGTTGTTAAGAAATTGATATCATATAAAATGTTCTGGATCTCACGAACTTCTTTATTTCCTTTGCGTGCTTCAACAATGGTGGAGTTATCCGTTTCAAAGACCACATCAAGAAGGTTGAGCGCTCTTCCCAGTTGAATCGCAAACCGCATAGCTAGTCCTTCAGCAACCAGAGCATTAGGCGCGTGGATTTTGTTGTAACAAGCTGTAAGTACTCTCCATTGACTATCTCTGCAAACTATTCCGGCACAACCTTTTCCTGAAGATCTGTCAAAGGTAACATCAACATTAATTTTAATAGCTTCACCTCCATTTGGAGAACCGTAGATTAGGGTTCCTGGTTTGGCATCACAAATATTTTTAAAAAACATAAAAAAGCATACCAATTTGGCCCATGGACCATTTGAGTTAGATCAAAATGACTTAGTTTTTTTTTGGGCTTTTTTTAGTGAGCTCAGTCCAATCCAGAATGTCGAGTCATCTGGCCAGTCCAATGAGTTGAGGCAAAATTGACAGCTCTAAATAAATATTAGTCATGTCATCAACAAATAACACGACTAACGACATGGACTACTTATGAAAACAGAAAATTAAGAGAGTAACAAAAGTTGTAGAAAATTTTTATAGGGACTAAAATTAAAACTTTATATTTTATAGGGATCTAAAACAGATTTAATTAACCCTAGACTTTATCAAATAAAAAAAAAGAAACTTGGAAAAAATATGATAAGATAAGAGATAAAAATAATGAGATAAGATAAATACTAGAAAACGAGATAAGTTTTTGGCCATCATAACTTTGTTTAAATATTTTAAGAGAAAAATTGCCGTAAAGAATAATTAGGATTCAAGCATAAGACAATTTTAGAAAAATATAATTAATAACAACTAAAAAGACTATTACAGGAAATTCAAGTATCTATCATATAAAATTGGAGTAGCAAAATTTTGATGCGAGTTTCTTCATAATAAAACGGGAAAGGATAACAAAAAGAAGAAAGTGTCGGAGGATGCAACGTTATATATATCCTCATTTCCCAAAAGAAGGATTAAAAAAATTCTATATGCAAAGACTTGTAGAATTTTAAAAACAAAAACATGCAAAGACATGTAGCAAAAATGGGGGGAGAAGTTGCCTAGAAATACATTAGTAAACTTTTAAAGAAAGATCCTATAGAGGCAAGTTCCATGTAAAAGATCATACTTCGTACATAAACTAAATAAATAAATAAGGATATCAAATAATTAAGAAGCTTATTCGGCATTATTTCAAGATGTTCTTGTCAAAAAAAATTCAAGATGCTTATCAGATTCTAATCTTATCAATAGTTGGTTTGAGTGGTAACTGGACTTGGACTTGACTTCAAGGTCTCGAGTTCAAATCTTAGGTGTGACAAAAACTCTATTGGAATGGGAGAACCATATGGGCCGGCAAAGTCGGGTACTTGTGACTAGCCAAGTTCCCCAACGTGGATCAATCACTGCAAAGATAGTAGAAGAAACTACGTACCAATGACATGGTAAAAAAAAATTCTATGCCTGAATGCGATGATAATTAATTAGTGATCTTGGGTAAACACCATTTCCCCTTAGATGCGATGATAATTAATTAGTGATTTTGGGTAGACCCTGAATCTATGCCTAATCTGGTGGGTTCTGTTAATTCCGAAATGTCGCAACATATCACAATGAACCTCATCCATATGTGGCGGATTACTAATAGGAGTCTCATAGCGAACCCACCATGACAGAAGCCTTCTATCATGTAAAGCAGTATTAGATATATCAAGAAGATTACCACGAACGAAGACCTTTTATTAGTTTGAAGAACAATGAATGCGTAATGCTACTGATGATTACAACCTCACTCTAAGCAAAAAATAAAGATTGAAAAAACTACTAGACTGGAAGGGGAAAGGGCACTTGAAGCAAAAGCAGACAGAGTTGGCGAGACAAAAGCCCCTCTCTGATAGACTCTATGCCGAGAGGGAACATCACCGCACTTTCAGGATAAGCTCGAAAGAGAAACCAGACATTTTATTGCTAGGTACGGGAGTTGTTGGCCAAACAGTTATAAAAGTCTAGGGATCACCATTCTTCGCCTGAGCCCTATATTCATTCAACAAAAGCAATAATAAAGAAAGCAAACGAAAGAGGAGACGAGCTATCCGCCACTTGAACCCTATATTCTTTAGTTAAAGGGTTCAATTTTTACATTATTAAGATTGTAAATTCACAAGATCGTGTTGAATTTTTTGTCAAATATCTTTATTTAATTTACTAAAATTAAGAAATTAAATTATTTAATTTTAAATTTGTGTAAGAGTGTATTCTCAATTTAGTTTTTGAGCTTACACTCTCTCACTGAGTCCCGGCCCAATTCCATCTTTTAGGGTCTTCCAAAAAATTAGTATAGCATTTCATCGTTTTTGAAAATTAATATACAAAGTTTGAAGTTGTATTAAAATATTATTTACAATTTAAAGAAAGTAGTTTGAATTTTTTATCAATCATTTGATAATAGTATAATTAAGAGTCCAATTTTTAAGATATAACTCCAAATTGTTTGAGATAGTCTACCATCAGTATTATTAAAATTATTGAGGAAGTTGTGTGTTCCACTGAACTCGAGACGGTGGTCCCTACATTTGTGCATGGAGGTTATCCAATTTGGACAAAAAAGCAAATCCTAATATTAAAAGTTCAAGTGATTTGTGACTTAATAATGCTACCTACCATAGATGACTTCAAGTCTTCTACTTAATTACTATATTTGAGAGGATGTGCCAAATTTTAAAGGAGGGGATGAGGTGGTACGTTGGAAAAGCTGCAAACGTGTGCCAAAAACAATAAAAAGGAGATATAAAGAAAAGAGAATCCACCTAGCAGATTTATAAAGGATGGAAGGTATGAAAAGGAAACGAAATTATCCAAACATTATCTTGACGACCATAGCAATGTAGTAATGGTCTAACACAGAATTATATGCAAATATGTCATATGACAATGATTGATTGATTGTCATATGACAATGCTTTTAAGGGGATAATGATCAAACAGTAATATTAAAAAAATCCTAATTTTAGGGATTGCCTCATAATGGAGAGGATCTTTACCGCTGGGGGACGTATGTATATGTATATAGATATTTTTAGTGTATATAATTGTTTTTGAACCTGAAATTTTATGTTTGCAGTAGTACCTTTAAATTTGGAGCCAATTTTTAATAAATATGTATCATTAATCTTTGTAAGTAACTATTTATAAAGCTTATTTAGGAAGTAATTTTACCGATAATATATATTTTTACGGATTACTTCTTATTTTTATATACTTTAGCACTTAAATGGGAAATGACATGTAAACTTAGAGACTAATTTGATGATTTATTCTTAAATAAATTTGGAGTTAGATAATTTGATTCGTTAATTTAGTAAATTAAGTGAAGATATTTGAAAAAATAATTTAAACAATTTTATGAACAAACATTTTTCATAATGAATTTTTTTTACCCCTAACCCAAGGTCCTAGGTCCGCCATTGATCTTTACTCATTACTAAATTTAGAGATATTTACTATCTCGTATGAGATTGTCTTGTAAAGTTTTTTCACATTAGCGAAACATAAATATCGAACTCGCTTTTTTAAATTACATTAAAAATCATAAGTGCCTCAATTTAGAATCGACATATTTGAACCTAGCTACAACTTGTCAAAACTGAGACCATGTCATAATAAATGTTTCAAGTCATTGATAATCCTATATCAACTTATATTAAACGCATTTATTAACAAGAATTTAGTGATTCATTATATTTTTTGGTCCGCAAATTAAAAGTGACAAATATCTAGCGTAAACTCACACATGCAAAGTAGAAATATTAGATTTAAAGTTTGGGTAACCTCATTAAATATCGAGCTTAACAACATTGAGTTTACCTATTGTGCTAGACCTTACAAATTAACAATTTTACATTTTTCGGTCAGAGTCATACAAAGACCAGAAAAAACTCCAAAGGCCAACTAGATGCCCAGAGCTGAAGAGCATCAATGTTAAGCAAAAAAAGAAGCCAATTAGAAGGGACCATCTAAGTTTTTACTCCAAGAGTAGGTTTCTTCCTCACTTAGCCAAGAAATCTATACACTAACAATCTCACTAAAATTCTCTTTAAAAATTTCTCACTATAATAAAATACTATACTAAAATAATACAACAATTTTTTTTGACAAGAAAATAATACAACAATTAATTATTATTTGAAATAGAAATTTTGCATATATGTTAATTGTTATTAGAAATATAAAGTTTAGTTAACCAAACTGCTAACCTAGTGACATAATTTACCCTGAGATATAGGGGTCGACTAGGTGCTCTCTGGTTCGGGTCTCGCAATGGACAAGCTCAATGTTGATCAATGTGAAATTTCATCCTAAGCACGAGCAGAAGTTAGGCTTTCGTTGAAGGCGTTGAGACACTCCGTGGGCAGCCAACAATGGTTCGAACCAAAAATGTGGGTAAAATATATTTTTGGTCCCTACAAAATTGGAACCTTCTAAGTTTAGTCCCTACATTAACGAAATAGACAATTTGGTTCCCATTTTATTTTTCGTTTTCATTATTAGTCCCTGACATTAAATAATATTGACCTTGATAACATTTTTTCCTCGGTGTCATTTACAGATGGCTTTTTTTATCCATGTGGCTTTTCTTTTCTTTTTGCTTTATTTTATTAAATTTTGTTCTTTTTTTTCAAAAAAATGTTTCGTCTTCTTCCCTACATCTGCACACAAACAGAGAACAAGAGAGGATCTAATGGCTTCTTCTCAAACTCGTTTTTCTTCTCTACACCATGGCCTGCCCCAAAACTTCGCACACCTACACAAAATCGTTCCCTGAATCCTATTCTAGCATCAATTTCATCGATTACACCCTCTATATCGCATTCTGTAACACCCTAATATCTCTAACTGGTAGACATATTAGAATGCACAGTTTAGCATTCATCAGATATCAATATTCCTGTTTAGATATTGAAGACAACTATAAATTTTTGATATTATCAAATATCTCCCAATCATAACGAGTCAATACTTCAATAAACCAAAACGGTTCATAACTTCAACAACATTAATTCCTAGTGTTCAATATCCTCACAAGGAAAGCGGAAATGATCATACAACTTAAAACAGCTCAAGTCATTAATCGAGTACAAAGACAACAAGGGAAATACATAAACTAAGATTGAATTGACTAAGTCTTTAATCCTTTCCTTACGCACGTCACCTACTCGTGCCTTATTGCCTTCTTCTTCCCCTGTTTCTCTGTAAAACAACAACATATAAAAGGGTGAGATACACATCTCAGTGAGTTTTACCGTGACCCCTAACCACGCTCTAGATTCAATTAAGAATCCATTTAACTGGTAATTCAATTTATGAATTACAAACATTATAAATCCTTTTTAAACTTTTAGCACATCACCAGTTACCCGAAGCAATTTCGGTAAACCCCACTAGCCAATAGTACTTTCCCTAATGGCAAAAACATAATACTTCTGAGGGCCTAGGTTAAGGGCTCATGACTTCCCTCACTTAGTATGCTAACATCTAGAGGTCGTCACCTCAACTCGATATAATTTATATATCGTGAACCATAGAGAGTCTTAGATGAATATATAATCATCCCATGTCAATCATAGAATATTAAATTGAACATATAGTCCGTTTAATTTTCAAAATATTTGTCCTCACACGTGCACTATAATTCAGTTTTTCGAAACATTTATAGCTTCAAAGCATTTCATCAAAACCATCATGAACATATTCAAAATCATGTTATTATTAGTCTCAATTCATAACAAATGGTTGGAAAGAAGATTAGAAGAGGTTTGGAATCGAAAGGAGCGACGGAACGAGATTTAGGCATCCGAAAACAGCAACCTATGCACGGTCAGTGTGCCCTAGGCGCATGGTCCATGCGCATAACACATTTTTGAGGCAACAAACAGGGACCTGCGCACAGTCCGTGTGCCTAGGCGCATGGTCTGTGCGCCCTTGACAGCACCGCAATTTTTTCGTTTTTTCTCGTTTCTGTGACTCCGTTCGCGTCCAATCCATAACCCAATCAAAATCCACCTTAAAAACAGTCATTTATACAATAACAACCAGTCCAAACATGTCAATATTCAATCCACATATCAACTTATAATTTAACAAATAAACCGTAAAAACGTAATTTTCCAAAAAACAGTTTTCGACTCTTAAAAACTTTTGAAACGAAAATACACCACATGACCATCATATGACAACAGTCACAATCAAAAATATAAAAACCTAAACGTGAGTAAAACTCGCCGATCGTGATGAAAATCACGCAAAGTAGAGACTTTCCTAAACTCACGATTTCGAAACTTCACGAACTAGCTCCGAATACTTCCAATCGCTTCGAAGCCGAACCAACCACTTCTAATCTCGAAACCAGCAACTAAAATCTCTCTCCAATCGCCTTCAATCAACAAAGTAAGCTCAGTTTTACTCTCACACTAGACCCAAATGCACATGCAAGCACTTTCAAAGCTCCATCTTCATCAAGAGTAGTCAACTTTGACTTGAGCTTCAAAGTTTGAAAATGGTAGAATAAGAAATAGGAGGAGTGAGCTTCTGAAAGTTGTACCATTGGATAGGGAATCGAAAATGAGAGAGTATGGAAGTGAAAATACTTACATGCAAGATGAACCAAAGAATTTCCCTTCACTCTTTCTTCTTCTTCCTCTCGTGACTCTCTCTTCTCTCTCTCTACTTATTTTCTTCCTTTTTTCTAAGTTTCAGCACAAATGAGAAATGAGAGGGTTTTGTGTTGTTTTGGTGTTTGAGCTGAAGGTTAAATTATTGATAAAATGACTCAAATGCCCCTCTATCCTAATCCTCACTTAAAATCTATTACTACTCAAACAATCACACAATCATTCACATAATTCAAACAATAATGCAAATAAATCATAGAACTTAGCAATTATATATTGCTTTCGCGACAACCTCGTATCTATAACTAGATTTATTATTTACTCGAATAATAAATCGCTAGTTAATTTCGTAAATCGAAATTAACAGAACTAGAGATGTTACACGTTCTAATACTCACTGATTTACAAGGGGGAACCATGATTGTGAGAGAAAGAGAGAGAGATGCATAACTAGAGAGCAGATAGATGATTTGCCAAGGTGGTGGGGCGGTGGAAGTGTGTGATTACGGTGGTGGTGCGACATTGGTGGTGGCATGCTGTAGCAGTTATCTCTTCAAGGTTCTGCCGCTCCAGACTAAATCTCAACCCGTCATTCTACTTACAGTTGAGATGACGATGACAATGAATGTAGGTGGCACGCGACGCTGCTACACGCGAGGGTGGTGGCCGTAGAACCATAGAGGGGAGGGTGTGGCTGTGAGGGGAAGAAGATCATTTTTTAAAATACAAAAAAACAAAAACTTAATAAAATAGAGTAAAACAAAAAAGGAAAAGCCTCATGGATAAAGTAATTGACATGTGGATGTCATGTCAGCTAAAATGCTTGTGTGGCAATGCTGACTCAGTTTTCTGTTAGTCTAATTAACGTTAGAGACTAAATAATGAAAACGGAAAAATAAGATGGGGACTAAAACACCTACTTTGTTAATGTAGAGACTAAACTTAGAAGGACTCGATTTTGTAGGGACTAAAAGCATATTTTACCCAAAAAACAAATATAATTGTTTGCGTAGACGTTAAAGTTAGCGAATGATATGGCAAGCACCACCTGTAAACTCGCGAATGCAAAGTGGAGCTCTCGAATTCAAAACTGGGTAATGACGAAAAATATCTGACTTAACAATATTTACTTTGTCAGTTCTGCTACGTCTTATACACTTAATAATTGTTATTTCTATATATTTATTGATATTTTAAAAAGTAATAAATAATCGATTGATGTTTTTGTGAAGTACAATTTGAATGTTGTAAAAAGTTTTCTCACACTATCCGCGCAAAAATATGAAATAAGTATCAATTTTTTTGGGTTACAAATATTTTTAGTCTTTATAAAATTTAGATTTTAGGTTTTAGTCCCTCAAAAATTTTTACCAACTTTTAGTCCCTATAAAATTTATTTTTTTGTTTTTAGTCCCTAGTGACTTTTAATAACGCATATAAAGGTCAAAAAAGCGCTATTAAAAGTCATGAAACGTTATTAAAGTTCACGAGGGGCTAAAAGCAAAAATCTCAAATTTTATAGGGACCAAAAGTTGGTGAGTTTTTTTTCAATGACTAAAAACAAAAAACTCAAATTTTATAGAAATCAAATATATTTAACCCATTTTTTTTAAAAATTAGATAGATAATACTTCAGTTCAAAATTAGTAAAACTTTACACAAATCTACTACTTGAGAAATATAAAACTCTATCGGAGCAAATTTTTATAAGTCATTGCCAATGTTAATACGTATTATTAAATGTGTTCACCAAAATTTAGTGATTTTACATTTTTTGTCTACCGACAACGTGACAGGTACCATCCGTAAACTCATACGCAAAATGAAACTCCCGAGTTCAAACCTGGGTAAGAGAAAAAATGCTTGGCCAAATAACACGTTGTGCTCGAACTTATAGACTTAACGATTTTTATATACATACACACATACATACATATATATATATATATATATATATATATATATAGATATTTTAAAGATTTTAATTTATATACACAATAAGTGTATACATATTTTACACTATCTACCAATTATAGGTTGACACATCATTAAAAATAAATTATTTAATTAGTAACCACCTAATGTATCATCCCCACCATGTATTGTGATTGGTGGATAGTGTAATAAGTTTTACAAAATACTAATTAAACTCTAGTTTAAAAAGTAATAAAAAATAAATTGATATTTTGTGAAGTTCGAATGAGCATTTGTGTAAACTAGTTTTCTCACACTATTGACGCATTGACGCATAAATATTAACCTAATATATATATATATATATATATATATATATATATATATATATATATATATATATTTAAAATTCATATTGAAAGAGATAGTAGCTCAGTACAAAATGCATAAGAGCTTTATATAAATCTAGGTTTAAATATGTTTTTAGTCCCTGCAAATATACCTGTTTTTTAAATATGCCTCTGCAATTTTTTTTAAATACGTCTTTGCAAAATTAACTTGTTTTTAAAAATGCCCTTCAGTTAACTTTCCATCCAAAAAAGCTGACGTGGCTAACAGAGATGATGTCAGCAGGGAGGTCACTGCCACATGTCATTATTTAATTGGGCCTCTACCACATCATCGAACCATGTCACCACTGCCAAGTGGCACCGTAAGCGCCACATCAGCCACCAACGACTGGCTGCCACGTGGCAGCTCACATGGCAAAGTTACTAAAAAATTTAAAATTTTGGTGGCCATGAGGATTGAACATGCGACCTCCTCACTGTGAGCGGCAACAAATACCGCTAGGCTAATTAAAAGTGGGGTTGATGACGTGACATATTAGTGCCACGTGGCACAGATCCCCAATTAAATGTTGACACGTGGCAGTGACATCATTGCTGACGTCATCTCCGTTAGTCACATTAACTTTTTTGGATGGAAAGTTAATAGAAGGACAATTTTAAAAAACGAGTTGATTTTGTAGGGATGTATTTAAAAAAAATTGCAGAGGCATATTAGAAAAACAGGTATATTTACAAGGACTAAAAACATATTTAAACCATAAATCTACTACTTGACAAATACTATAAGACTTAGTCGGAGTAAATTTTTAGAGGCATTAATTTTTTTTACAACTTTTGGAGTCATTACTAATATTGTATTTACTTATATTAAATGCATTTATTAACTAGAATTTAATGATTTTATCTATTTTTCGTCTTACAAGTACCATCCATAAACTCATACACGCGAAGTTGAACTTCTGAGTTCATATAGGTAGACCTAACTCAACTGGCAAATTGTTAGGTTGGATACCATGTCCCGGGTTCGAATTCGGGACCTCATAGTTATGTGAGTGAGTTTCTAGTGACAGTGACCACTGCATCTACATACAAAAAATAATGTTCAATCTAACAACGTCGACTTCATCAGTTCAGTTAGACCTTATAGGCTTAATGATTTTTATGGCAAATTTTTGGAGTCATTACTAATATCATATTTACTTGTATTAAATGCATTTATTAATTAACAAGAATTCAATGTTTTTACATTTTTTTCAACGATGTGATAGGTACCGGTGATAAACTCACACATGCAATGGATCTCCCGAATTCAAATTTGGGTAACCACGAGAAACGTCCAACCTAACGACGTCAGTTGTGCTTGGCTTTATATAGACTTTATGATTTTTACATGTATGCATTTTTGAAGTTATTTTAAAAAGTAATAAATAATAAATGAAGTTTGAATGAACTTTATGTAAAGTTTTCTCATACTGCAGCGTGTTAAATCTCTTGAGAGAGGATATTGTCGCTCATTGTGGTTCTACTCCAGTTCGAGGATTAGTTTTTGCAGTTGTGCGCAAATGATACCCACCCAGTTTATACCAAAAAATATCAACCATATATAAGACGACTCGGGTGAGAATACTTAGTATAATGAGAACATTAAATGATAACTGCAAATTAAAATTAACGGTACATTACATTATTAATTACACGATCTTTTGTGATATTTAATTAAAAAAGAATAACCAACTCTTTTCACTGAATCATCTCCACAACAAGATATCTAATTTAACAATTTCGGCATTTGTCGTTTGAGTTATGCTCGATAAATGAAACTTATTCGGCCCTTATTCTATGGATGGCCAAGTATGTGCTAGGCGCTAGCTGTTTCTGTACTGTAGAGTAAAAAACGTTACTTTGTTGGGAGGAGAAACTATACTGAGGTGGCTTTTTCTAATTGGACGAACTTTTTACCCGCTAAAAGAACATTGACTTGAAACAACAAAGAAAAAGAACGGTCCTGATCAAAAAAAGAAAAAGAACGGTCACAATCTATTCTTAGATATACGTTACTATTTATTTCTATTTTCTATGCTCTCTCTTTCTTCACTTATTATTCGTCATTTGTTTTGGCAACCCATCTCACTTCGCAACAACTCTCACTCAACACTCTCACTTTCCCATCTCTTTCACTCACACCATCTCAAAATTTTTCTTCACTTTCTCACAAAAGGTTTTCTTCTTCATCTTCTTTCTTCTTCTTTTCTTTTTAATTGTCACCACTTGCACTTTTGAAGAGCCTTTTTATTTTATTTATTACTTTTTTAAATATATTTTTGTTTTTTGTTGAAAAATATCTAGTGATAAACTTGATCTCCAAGTTCACCCTAGCTTTTAATTTCCTACACCCTTGATTCATGTAAAAATTGATCCTTTTTACTCTTTTGCATGCTCTCAGAGATGGTGGAAATTTAGCTTCTTTCATTGATTTTTATTCTTCCAGATTGCTCATCCAAACGTTGATGGCTTTCTGAGGTGAGTTAATTTCCAGCCGTTTTTTTTAAGGTTGATTTTTTTCCCTCTCCATGTTTGAGTTTTCAAGCTAGGTTTTTTACTGATCTTAGAAACTAGGGCGTTGGGGGATTTTTCTTCCTTTTCAATTTTGCTTTTCTAATTTTATTTCTGCATAGTTTGTGTGGGGTTTTAGGGATATTCAGTTGAACTATTCATTGCCAATGGAAGTGATTTTTCTCTCCATTCTGGTTCATAAGAATAGTACAATCACACTCAGTTGCAACTTTTGTTCCCTTTTTCTGTTTGGGTGTTCCAATCTTTGTTTCTTAAACACAAAGGGATAAATAGAAGGTTGTGGTGTGGGGAAGAAAATGTTTTGAGCTCTTTAATATGTGTTTCTCTTTCAAATTATTGTATTGAAAAGTGATTAATATTATATAAATGTGAAGAGGGAATTTTCTGATGTACTATAATTTCCTATAATTGTCTTGCTTTTTTACTGAATATTTTTGTTATGTTTAATGCTTTCATTGTTTTTTCTTGTAGAAGGTGTAACAGGTAGACGTTAGATTGATAATTTGAGGTATCAAGATGTCTTATAGAAGAGGGTCTGATCAGCAACCGCAGAGGCGGATACTGCGGACACAGACTGCTGGGAATTTAGGAGCAGACCCAATCTTGGACAGTGAGGTGGTTCCTTCCTCATTGGTTGAGATAGCTCCCATTCTTCGTGTTGCTAATGAAGTAGAAGCAAGCAATAAAAGAGTTGCTTATCTCTGTGAGTTGATGTTTATATTTTCTTTAATTGTATAAATCTAAGGGTGTATGCTATTTGGCATGTTATCATTTTTTGTTGGATCTTTTCTGAATACATGTTACTGAAAATCACTGAGAAAGGAAAACAAGTGTGATTTTTAAGTTCTCTCTGATCCCTTTACTTCCTATATTTGTTTGATTGGAATAGTTTCTGAGGATTTTTTAAAAATGGTTGTCCATGTTTATGTTATTTTATAGAGTTCAAGGGTGGAAAATTTCTTTTTGCATGATTGCTTCATTTATTTTGTAAAGATGGTCACAGTCATGAGTGCATTATGTAAACCTTAATTTCTTAATAAATTTCTTGCTTTTTATAAGTGATTGGTACTTTTGGTTAACAAATACATGGAACTATTTGTTATATGAGTTTCATTACTTTTTCCTTTTATTGGTTAGATCATCAGGTAACTACTCTTTACAGAACTCCTAATTTGGTAATTCTATGAAATCATTGTATAATTACTTCCTTCGGATCTGAAACAACTGTGTTGCAATTTATTCGTTTTTAATATTTTACTGTTACTCATTTTCTGTTGGTTATTCTTTTTGGATATTATGCTAGTCTCATTGTATGTCACACACAGAGAAGTGAAGTGGTTTATGAACTTTGATGTGATATTTTTAGATCTAATGCACTTTTTCTGTTTTGTAATTAGGTCGATTTTATGCCTTTGAAAAAGCTCACAGACTAGATCCCACATCTAGTGGGCGTGGTGTTCGCCAATTCAAAACTGCTCTTCTCCAACGTCTAGAAAGGGTAAATGTCTGATTTTGTTTGTTCAGAATTATTACATTTGTTTTCTTTGTCTTTTATTTTCTACCTTTTTAGTATATTTCCCTTGCTTAACCAATGGATTCCAGCCTTAAGAGAATCGAGAAGGCTTTACTGATCTCTTATTTGAGCATATTAACGTAGTTACAAAAGAGCAAAGAAAAAAAACTTCCCATGTTATTGTAGCATAATTGGAAATTCTTTCTTTGGAAATCTGAAGTCTGGAATTATTTTTCTATTCTTTACAGGAAAATGACACAACATTGGAGGGACGGGCAAAGAGTGATGCACGTGAAATGCAGAGTTTTTATCGGCATTACTACCAAAAGTATATTCAAGCGTTACAGAATGCTGCTGATAAGGACCGGTGAGTTTACAATCTAAGTCAATCAATAATGTTGTCATTGACTTGACACTAGCTCTCTTTTAGATATTATCTGTGAATTGTCATAATTTCTGGTAATACACTTTCTTTATTATACCCATAAAAAAGAAAATACTGGAATTAACTTCATATGCTTCCCCAGTGCCCAGCTCACAAAAGCATATCAAACTGCTGCGGTTTTATTTGAGGTTTTGAAGGCAGTTAATCAAACAGAGGCTGTAGAACTATCTGGCGAGGTAAACTAAATGTCATACATCCTTAGAGTTCTGCATTATAGCAGTTTACTACTCATTGAATGAAGTATGCAAACAAACAGAATAATATATAAATTCTTTCCTTTCGTTACCGTAATTTTTACATTTGATATTTCACTGTAGGACTTGGAAGTTCATTCTAAGGTCGAGGAAAAGAAGCAATTATATGCGCCTTTTAATATTTTGCCCCTAGATCCAGAGAGTGGGAAAGAGCCTATAATGAGATATCCCGAGGTTTGTTCTCTTTTACTATGTTTTATTCCCATTTTCATTCAAGTTAATGTTTAATTTATGAGGTTCCATGAGATAAGACCTTGACATAGAACTAGGAAAGTAGAAACCTCCTGCTCAAGCAAAGAAAAACTGAAAATATTAATTAAAAAAGTGTAGACTTACGATTACATCTTTTAGCTGATAAATGACTTGTGTTAGAACTGCTTTCGCAGTGTTGACTACAATGCTTATATATATATATATACATATATATATATCTGTTTATTTTTATTTTACAGATTCAAGCTGCTGTATCTGCACTCCGTAATACCAGGGGTTTGCCTTGGCCGCATCGTGATGGTAACAAAGCAAGTGATGGTAACAAAGTAAATGAAGACATTCTGGATTGGCTTCAGCTGATGTTTGGTTTCCAGGTAGTGACCGAATTGATTTGTGATCTCCATTTTGTTTTTGTATCTCGTACAAAGGTCATCTCCTTGTACTCATGCAGAAAGGAAATGTGGAAAATCAAAGGGAGCACTTGATTCTCTTGCTTGCAAATGTACACATTCGCCAATTTCCAAAGCCTGATCAACAACCCAAGGTTCATTTTTAGCTGTAAATTATTATGGCTTTAGACATATTAACATTTATTGTTTTTTTTACAAATTGCACTTTTCCTTATTTAGTTGGATGATCGTGCTTTAAATGAAGTGATGAAGAAACTCTTCAGAAGCTACAAAAAGTGGTGCAGATATTTGGGTCGCAAAAGCAGCCTTTGGTGAGATTTACATCTCTTAATATAGAAATTATTTCAACTGCCTCCTTTATATGTAGGTGAGAAGTAAACCTGCATAAGTAAACCTACATTCGTGCCAAACATATCAAGGCTCATCAACTGTTGGCCTATATAAGCTGAGTGGCCTAAATGAATGAAAGTTTAGTTCTATCTTTTAAATAGGTTGTATACATGCATATATCATACATGTATAAGATGCATTTTGTATTAAATGCATGTTATTTTGAATTTGTATCTTGTATATTATGGAGTTTTATGTATGTATGTATGTATGTATGGATTAAACTACTGGATAAGCCAATGAAAACTGGATTTGGCTCGGCTCTAGCATTTGATCAACTGCATTTTTTGAATGGAACTATTTTATTTTTTATTTTGTTTACAAATTTTTGTTATTTCTTTCTTACGGGAGAGGATCAAAGTACCTTATTTCCTCGATACACTCATCTATAACCTCAAACAAGATGAAGTATGCATACATGGTTATTTTAGGAATTTGTAGTGAACACTTTTAAACTAATTTTTTAATGATTTGTAGGTTGCCAACTATTCAGCAGGAAATGCAACAGCGAAAATTATTATACATGGGCCTATATCTTCTTATATGGGGAGAAGCTGCAAATTTGAGATTTATGCCAGAATGCCTTTGTTATATCTACCATCATGTAAGTATTATTTAACATGAAAATTATTAGAAGACTTTCTTCAGTCTTAAGAAGTCCCTCTTTCCTTGGTGGTACAATATAATTTCATTAAAATGATTTCATATAAACTCTTACTTTTGGCAGACTCTACTTAAGATATTTTGCATTGTCTACACTTGAAAGTATTTACGAAGCGATTTGTGATCCTTTACCAATAACTGAAACTTTTAGAAGATCTGATCCTTAACAGGGCCGACAAAACCTTAGATATACGAATAAGTAGTACATTGGTTGGAATTCAAAAGGTTTGAAGAGGAATTATTTCTGAAAATTCAAGAGTGAGTGGAATGTAAGATGTGAAGCCAAACCCATTGGTTTCTGTTAGTCTATTGAAATAAATCTTCCCAATATTTTGGACTTTCTCTGGCCCCAACAAGTTTGAGAAGGACGAGTCTTAGAATGTGAGTTGGGCCTAACTCAACCCTACAAAACCAGCTTGTAAGGTGAATGATGCCCTTTCATTATATACTCTTTTGAGACCTTATGACTAGCCAATGTGGGACTTGGGTTTCTCCCAATACACCCCCTCACACCCAACACTATTGGGCTTAATGCGTGGATAATAATGGTGGGTGGCCCGATGGATCTAGGATATGCTTTGATACCATCTTAAAATGTGAGTTGGGCCTAACTCAATCCTACAAAACCGGCTTGTAAGGTGTGGGATGCCCTTTTATTATGTACTCTTTTGAAACCTTATTACTAGTCAATGTAGTACTTGGGTTTCTCCCAATAACTAGTATAAGGAAAATTGTGGCATATTATTGTTTGTACGTGGACGTGGCTTAGTCTAGCTTTGAGGGGTATTAGCAAAAGTCCAATCGCAACACGTGATTTGAACTATAATTCGTGTCACCTGGTCCACTAAAAATTCTTTGACATCAATTCGTTTGTCTCTTTGACCAGTGTCCCTTAACATTGCCGCTCAAGTTGAGCTCCTTTTTTGTGTTTTATCCATGCGGTCTTTTACTCCAGACTCTGTTTACAGATATTTTGCTCACCATTCCTAGATCTTTACCTAATCAAACTGCTAAAACTCCAAAGAAAGAAAGTTATTCTCCTAACAATACTATTAGAGAGAGAGGTAGGTTCCAGGTTTTAATGCATCATTTATTATCTGTTAAAAACCCTACTTTTCTGTTGTTATTTGATTTAAATGTGTTTTTAAATGTGTGTGTGAGAGAGAGAGAGGGGAAAGCCGAAAATTTGGAAGTATCGAAGTTTCGTTTATGTTAAGATTGATGGTTCCAAGTTTTAATGCATAATTTATTGTCTGTTGTAAAATCCTACTTTTCTATTGTTATTTGATTTGAATGTGAAAACTATTCACAGAACCTAAGCATCATTTTATCTTTACTTACCTAGATGGCATTTGAGTTGTATGGGATGTTAGCTGGGAATGTTAGTCCACTGACTGGTGAACCTATAAAGCCTGCCTATGGTGGTGAAAAGGAGGCTTTTCTAATGAAAGTAATAAAACCAATATATGATACGATAGCCAAGGTGCGCTGCTGCTTTTTTATGAGCTGAAGAACTGCTTTAGTTTACTTGGCTTGCTTTCAATTTGTTCTATTGGACTTTTTGTGTATTGCAGGAAGCTGTGAGGAGTAAAGCAGGAAAAGCAAAACATTCTCATTGGAGAAACTATGATGACTTAAACGAATATTTTTGGTATTATGCTTCTTTTTGATCTGGCTGTTTTTCCTTTATAACATTTTTATGGTTAAAGTAATTATCATTCCCAAATTATAGGTCTGTTGATTGTTTCCGGCTGGGTTGGCCTATGCGTGTTAACTCTGAGTTCTTCTCTGCGCCTGTGCCTTCTGACATGCGTCCTATTAACAAAGATGAGGTATGAAATGTTTTATTACTTACATGATATCTTCTTAATTAACAAATGATTGGAAGAAATATAGTCAGTACTTTTTATGAGAAAATGGTACCTCATTATTCATTGTCCCATTTTAAGTTACATGTATTGTAATTTTTTCCTTTTGAAATTCTTTTGACCAACCCAAATGTTGCCTTGAGTATGAATGAAGCAATCTCTCTCTCTCTCCCTCCCTCCCTCCATGGTCTTACCCTAACAAATTGTGCATGATCTTGTAAAATAGGACAACAAAGCTCATGCTGATGATCGGTGGATTGGAAAAGTAAATTTTGTCGAGAGCCGCTCATTTTGGCATGTATTTAGAAGTTTTGATAGAATGTGGAGCTTCTATATACTATGTTTACAGGTAATAATTCCAGATTTTGTTTTGGATTTATATCCTTTACTCGCTTCATTTTGCATCAATCCCATCTAATGAATTGTGCTGATTATGATCTTTAATTAAGGCAATGATAATCATTGCTTGGGAAGGCTCTGGAGATTTAAGCTCCATATTTGAGGCTGATGTTTTCAAGAGAGTTCTCAGCATCTTCATAACTGCTGCAATTTTGAAGCTTGCACAAGGTAGATAAAACTACCACCTGTCTATCTGGCTGTGTGTGATTTTATTTTCTTCTGTAATATGGGAAATATAATATATATTTTCTTTCTTCCTCAATTAATATTCAGTCCCCATCAGTTTTCATGTTCCTAAGGGCTGCAGATCTTCTCCAGTAAATAATTTGAACAAACAGGAAAAAAAACAGCACTATATAACTGTTTTTCTGCATTAGAAGACATGTCTTGGTTTCCACTTTATATTTTAGTTTTAAATTCATTTTCAGTAGTCTTGGTGGAGTACTTATTTTGCTTGGTTCTTCTCCCCTGATAGCTAGCTTTTAAGGGAGGGTTCCCCAAGTGCTTGACTTCTTGTCATAATAGTAGTAGTTAGCAGAGTCCCAGTCTTACAAATATCTGTGCGTGATACCTCTTCTCTGTATTCATCTTAATCTCAGTTCTTCGTATTTCTTGATACTGGGCTAGCCCGCTAGAAATTAAGGAGTATTTCTACAGTAAAATTGCTATTCTTTCTCTCAATTCTGATCCAGTTGAATTGTACCCTTGGTAATATAAATGACAATCATATAAAGTTTTAAGTTATAGACCTGAAAAACTGTAAGCACTTGATTGGATTAGGAAAGAAACATACGCTTTGATGGCAATGGAATTTCTCGTCAGCTAAACAAGGATCATTGAATCTCTTAAATAATAACCAAAACTGAGAGATACACTAGAGGCTTAATAAAGAATTAATGAAGCAAGATTAACTTGTCAAAAAAAAAATTAAGCAAGATCACATAACATGATTAAATCCTGATTCAAAAGATTCACAAGATGTTGGAGTTTCTGTTTTTTTATTCATTCCTTTATGGATGTTTGATTTTACTTTTAACTGCAGCATCTCTTCCAAAAGTGACTGAGTATTTATTATTGCAACTCTAGACTGTTTGTACATAAAAAATCCCATTTTTTACATCCGGATGTTTAATGTTCTACTTTATGAAGTTTCGACTTGATTAATATGCCTTTTATTTTTTCCAGCCATTCTTGACATAATCCTGAGTTGGAAAGCAAGGAAAGTCATGTCGCTTCATGTCAAGCTGCGTTATGTATTAAAAGCTATTTCTGGTGCAGCATGGGTCATAATTTTACCAGTCACTTATGCTTTCAGTTGGAAAGAACCATCTGGTTTTGGACAAACCATAAAGAATTGGTTTGGCAATGGTACAAGCTCTCCTTCCGTGTTCATTTTGGCTGTCTTCATCTATTTATCTCCAAATATTCTCTCTGGATTGTTATTTCTATTCCCATTCATTCGCCGGTATCTTGAGAGGTCTAACAATAGCGTTGTGAAGCTCACAATGTGGTGGTGTCAGGTAAGCAGATGCCTATTTGGATTGTGAATTTGTATTTCTGTATTTTAATGATACAGGTTATTTCTTATAAACCGACTTTTTATCATCCCCAAGAAATATTTAATAAGAAATATTATTTGTCATATTTTCTTAAAGATGATTAGAAATTGTTGGTTTGTGAGAAAAAACATATTTAGACTTCTTTTCTGTATTTTTTTCTAAATCTTGTTTATCCTGTTCTTGTTTTTTCAACTACTTGCAGCCTCGTCTCTTTGTTGGAAGAGGAATGCAGGAGGGCCCAATCTCACTGTTAAAGTAAAAGAATGAATTTTTTTTTGAATCATCTGTGATCATATTCACTGGTCAGCTGATTGTGTATCTTTCTACACTTTGTAGGTACACTACTTTTTGGGTTCTCCTAATTCTATCTAAATTAGCTTTCAGCTACTACATGGAGGTAAAATTCTGATCCAAATATCATTATTTTTTTGTTGGCACTTGGCACATAAAATGATTATTACGATGTAAGTTTGTCTAATGCTGACGACACACGGATACCCACTGTACATGGTAGAAGTAGGCTTTCAATAGCGAGTATCTATAATTTGTTACTTTCATGGAGGAAATTTATTGACCTATTATTGAAAAATATATTTCTTATCATTTCATATTCCTTATCATATTTTCTTGTTCTTCCACTTCACTTTCCATTTTTTCCATGTAAGTTCCATCTACTAACAAGTCCTTTACAGCTTAACTTTAGTGTGTACATCAATAGCATTATGTACATGTGTATATGAATCAAAAATAAATGGTCGTGTCTGGTTCTTTGAGCCTCTAAATGATCTATGTAGTCATTATCATTATAAGTTTAGAATTGTACTTCTACATCTACAAAGGTGCATTGCTTTTATATGGATCTTGTATTCACGCGTTTGTTAAATTCACATGGCTCATTTGTTCCACACTGCAGATTAAGCCTCTTGTGGGCCCAACGAAAGCCATTATGCAGGCTCGTGTTTCAGTTTATAGATGGCACGAATTCTTCCCTCATGGTAAAAACACTGGGAATTAATGAAAATGAATGCAGTTCATATAATGGGATTATTCTTGATATCAACTTATACTATGTGCAGCCAAAAACAATCTCGGTGTCGTGATTGCTATATGGTCTCCTATCATGCTTGTAAGTCTATCTTTTCTGTGATATGTCTCACTAATTGTATTAAAGCTATGTTCTGTTGAGTTTTTATAATCAATCATGTACCCCTTTGCAGGTCTACTTTATGGATACACAGATTTGGTATGCTATCTTCTCTACATTGGTAGGAGGAATATATGGTGCATTTCGTCGTTTGGGAGAGGTTTGTGTGTTGTTACGCCCTTCTAGCTTGGAAACTTTTGCATTTTCCATTTTAGTAGATTCTCCCTGTTCTATCATACTTGGTTCATTATTTTACTGATTTACTCTTACTAATCTTTCTATAGTTTCCCTACCTATTTGGAAAAGGCTTTATATTTTGTTGGTATATTACTCTATCTAGTGTTAAGTCATCCTTTAATTATCTAGTTTAATTTGTTATTTTACTGCATGTTTCTAATAGTTTTTCAAAATAGGAATCTTCATAACATGTGTGGATATTGATAGCTCTGTCTTATCTAATTTATTATCAACATTTTTAAAGAGAAATGCTAGCAACACTATCTTTTACACTCTCTCTCCAACACTCTCTCAATGTTTGGTTAAAGTTCATGTGAGTGCCCCCACTTTGGAAATGGGACCCATTAATTTAGTAGGAGTAGGACCACATGAATTTTAACCTATCATAGAGCGAGTGTTGGAGTGTGTGTAAAAGAGTGTTGCTAGGACTTTTCATTTTTAAAATGTCTAATTTAATCCGAATCTTGCACCTAATGGTTGTGATTTTGGCTTGATTGCTGACTAGCAAGCAGTTAAGGGGCTTTAATTAAGGATAAAAACTAACTCAGAGATGATCCAAATTCAAAATAGAATTTGATAGTTGTAACTTTAAAGTAACGATATCCTCGGAAGTTAAAAAATGATCTGAGGTCTCAAGCTCAAGTTTGAATTGATTTCTCATTTTTTTATGTTATTTTATTTCTGTTATACCTGCATGCTACTGAGTCACAAACTATATAATATCCCTTAAAGTTATGCTAGCTTATGTCATGTAGGTTTTTTCTGCTCTGGTAGCTGAAGATTTATGTATCTTTTAATTCTTAAGTCATTGTTTTTATTCTGATAATTTCAGATTCGGACATTGGAATTACTGAGGTCCCGCTTTGATTCAATTCCGGGTGCTTTTAATGCACGCTTGATTCCAATTGATCAGGCCGAGAAGAAAAAGAAAAAGGGACTACTAAAGGCCACTTTTTCTCGGAAATTTGATCAGGTTTTTGAAACTTTTCTTCCGATTAGAATCAGTATGAGGATAAGCATCAGCTTCAATTTGAATGTTTTACTTTGTATTGATAGTTACCTAATCTATTTTCTGTTAACTAACTGAGTTAGTTAGTGAACTATTTGTACTCGATAAATAGGATTGGTTGTAACAGGGATATCTCTTTCTCATTATTCTCTCAGAACACAAAATTGAAAATTCTTCTCAGTTTATAATAGATCCAGAAAACTATAGAAGAAATAGAGTGATATTCAATTTTCAACTAATAACACTAATAACAACATGAAAAGAAATAACAATGGACTGAAAGATCAAATAGGTGGAAATGATCTCCTGAAGAAAAAAATGGTGACTCTTAGTAAGGGCACCCCCTTACTGAGTTAGGAAGTATCCTACAACCAGCACCCAATGTTTTCCCACTTAACACATCTCATGCTGATCCCTTTCGGTTCATTTCCTTTTTTACATAGTCTTCTCTCTGTCTCTCTGTCTCTCTCTCTCTCTTCCATTGTTTCCCTATTCTCCTCCTCCACCTGTCCAATTAGTTATTCCATCCCTCGAGATTTCCCTCCCCATTTGCAGCCACATATCCTCCTTGCACTCCACCCCATTTGCTTTCCTTCCAACTTTGCCATTCCTCTAAAAACATGGTTAGAGAATAAGCTTTAGATTCAGTTTAATTGTTTTACTTTTTAATGACAATTATCTATTCTGTTTTCTGTTAGACTAACTTTTGTTAGTTAGTGAACTATTTGTACATTGTAAATAGGATTGGATGTAATAAAGCGAAGGATCTTTGATTCTTTTTCTTATAATACAAAATCCGTCCTCAGCTTTCTTGTTCTGTAACGGAATCTATTACCAATGCTAATTCTTCTATCAATCAGTTTTATCCTTAATTCATGCGATGCATCATACACATCTTAGGTGTTAATCATTATTTTAAAGTGTTTCTTTGTCAAATGTGACAGGATACTGGTTTTCTCTTTTCTACTGATTATTTTCTTTTATTGTTTTCATTGTTGATATAATTCCTGATCTACCTGTTTTGCATTTGTTTCCTTTTAATGTACACTTGTATAATCTATCAACCTATATTTAATTTTGGGAGAACCGGTTGTTTTCAGGTCTCTTCTGAAAGTTCCGATAAAGAGAAGGAAGCTGCTAGGTTTGCACAGTTGTGGAACAAAATAATCACTAGCTTGAGGGAGGAGGATCTAATTGACAACAGGTAGTACTGTGACTGAACATATCTAAATATTGTAATTTTATGGCGAGCCTCAAATAATTACAATATTCAGATTTTCTTGTTTTCGTTAAGGGTATTTATGATTCTTTGCTAATGATTGACTGCAATAAAATGTTTAGGGAAATGGACCTCATGCTTGTACCATATTGGGCTGACCGATCTTTAAACCTTATCCAGTGGCCTCCTTTTTTACTTGCTAGCAAGGTTCATCTATTTTTGTCCAATTGTTTTGTGAGTTTATGTAAAGAATAATCAGTATTCTGTTTATATTCATTTATAACTTTGTATTTGTTGTACAGATCCCAATAGCAGTGTCTATGGCCAAAGACAGTACTGGAAAAGGGCAGGAGCTGGAAAAGAGATTATTAAGGGACAACTACATGAAATCTGCTGTTCTTGAATGCTATTCTTCTTTCCGAAATATTATTAACTTCTTGGTTCTAGGAGAGCGTGAGAAAATGTAAATTCATTTTAACTGAAATATACATCAAGAGGGAATTGTAAGTTTCATACACTGACATCGTTACATTATGGTTTCAATAATGCAGAGTCTTACTGAATATTTTTCAAAGAGTTGATGAGCACATAGAAAGCAGAAACCTTCTCAACGAATTGAATCTGAGTGCTCTCCCTGATCTATATGATCGTTTTGTTAAACTGATTCAATGTTTGGTAATTATTTTGCAGATTTAAAATGTTACATTTTCTGTTTCCATTAAGTCTGAAGTTTAACCAAATTTGGCCTTGTTTCTTCAGTTGGATAACAAAGAAGAGGTCAAGGATCAAATTGTGATTATCTTGCTCGACATGCTAGAGATTGTGACCAGAGACATAATGGAAGGAGATGTTGAGGGGTAAGTCCTTTCGGATTTTCTGTCTCTTGCTAATCTGATTAGCTGATCATTCTGAACTAATTGTCATTCTATTGGTAGTTTGCTAGATTCAAACCATGGTGGGTCTTTTGGAAAAGATGAAAGGATGACACCCCTTGATCAACAATATAAGTTTTTTGGTAGACTTCAGTTTCCCGTCACAACAGCTACCGAAGCCTGGTCCGAGAAAGTAAGTTTTACAGTAGAGGAATGCTAGCAACACACAATGGTCATTTACCAGCACTCGCTTATTGATTGAAATTCAAATGGGTCACTTTCAATTTTGTGTCCCATGTAGATTTGCTGGGGCTCCTAAATTTAAACTAATATAACATGTGTTGAAAGGAGTGTGATAGATGGTGTGACACATACATTTCTCTTTACAGTAATAGGTGTTTATATGACTGTTTGGTTCTATTACTAGTTTGTGTATCTGCTCTTTTTACGTAATGGTATAATATTTTTGCTTTATTGTTTTTTTTTAAATTTTATTTTCGCAGATAAAAAGGCTTCATTTACTGCTTACTGTCAAGGAGTCTGCTATGGATGTACCATCCAACTTGGATGCTAAGAGGCGTATAACTTTCTTCAGTAATTCGTTGTATATGAATATGCCATCTGCTCCCAAAGTTCGGAATATGCTGTCCTTCTCGTAAGCTTAATTCATTTTCTGTTGGCTTCACATATTTAAGCATTATTTTATGATATGAACAAATACTAGCAACACACTCTTAACACCCATATGAAATTTAAGTGGCACCTACCTCTTTCTTACTCCTTTTCAACCCTGTCAAATGGAATCCACACTCATACCCATTGCCTTTTTAAACATATTTGGCCATCTCTATTAGCAACAATATATTATGATAAATAATGTCTTTCAAAAATGAAATAATTTGAAGGATGGTTTTCCTTAAAAGGAGAGTGCAATTAATTTTTTAAACAATATACATGGATCTAATAATATCTTATAAAAAAGTGCATATATGATTTATACTCTTCTTAATAATTGTCAAATTATATTCTTTGTATTGTGTCAAAATATTCAACTTGATTTTTGTTGCGAACCCAACAACAGTGAATGATAAAAACAGCAATAAAGAGAATAATGGGTGGAATGATGAACTATTATTGATGGATACTGAAAGAAAAAACACTGCAAAGGGATGAATCCCAATTGCCCTCAGAGCTGAGCTCTATCTCAGAGAAAAAACAATTCTCTGCCTACAAACAGAAATGACACTTCAACATGATCCCTCTCACATCACACCCCCACTCCTTATAACAGACTACTACCTTTCCTTTCTCTCTCTGCCACCTCATTAATTCCCACATGGGCTGATGTATTAATTTCCCTTTTTGCCCTCACACTCTCATACGGGTCCTAACAATTTTTGATAGGAAATCATAAGATTCAGCATTTGTTTTGTAATATGGAACTCATTAATCTGTTACAATAGAAAGTATCTTGTACATTGCACGGTACTTTTAAATTTCAATAACTTAAATTCAAAGAAAATATTAAAGAGATAAATACATAATTTGAAATATAGAATTATATAGAGTAAATTGAAGGAATAATATTCAATAAGAATAAAAATACTAACCAAAAAACAAAAAAATGAAATACTAAAGAAGCCACGTGCACAATTAGAGAGAGTATATTAGGAGAAGTTACGCGTGACAAGTCAATTCTGATTTTTTTGGTCGAAAGAGTCAATTTTGACATATATATATAATTTATATACACCATAGGTGTAAGAGACCTTTTACAATGCCAGCCAATCACGGAATGACACGTCATAATAAATGTTTGACTTTATCTCAGCTACCTTAAAAGTCACTCATACGATGGTTTTTGATTGGTTAATGGTGTAAATTTTTTTATAGCAACGATGAAAAAACCATATATATATATATAAAAACTGAAACGGAAGCTATAATGCGAATATTGTGCCGCCTTATAGTTGTTACCTCCTTCTTTCCTTCTTACATTTTGACCAGCATCTACTCACTATTTAGTTACCCTCTATTGCTAACCTTTCTCCTTCCCTCATAAAGTTGGCATATTACACTTTGGATACCTCTTGCAATTAAATAGTGAATGGAACCAAAAATATTTATTTTTTGTAATAATCTTTCTTCTGCTCGCAAATATGGCCGCAAAATGTTTGGTTCTATATTTAGTAATTAATGATAGTATTTACTTACTTGTCTATTTAAGATGACTGGAGGTGATGACTGATGAGTCAATAGCTTACAAAAGTGGAAATTTTGAGTGGTATATAATTTATGTTCAAGTTTGGGATTTTATCAACATTTAGGCAAATTTTTAAGTATTGGTATATAATTTATCTGTTATAATTTCAAAAAGTAAATTGAAAAGAGATCTGTATTATAATGATGTATAATAAGCAGCACTTTGTAATACGTAGTGGATACAATCTCCATCTAAAATATATAAGTGACGTTATATATCTTGATTTTGTAGTGTCTTGACGCCATACTTCGATGAACCTGTTCTATTCTCCCTAGATCATCTGGAAGAGCCAAATGAAGATGGAGTCTCTATCCTCTTTTACTTGCAAAAGATATTTCCAGGTTTTTCTGTTTCCTCTAGATGTAGTTTTCAATGAACTGCTTGATCTAAAAAGCTGATGTTGTTATATTAAGAAATAGTCCAAGAACAGGTGTTTTTATATGTATGACTGTAGCATGCACCTCATGCAAAAGTCCTTCAGGCATGAAATGTAGTAAAAGATTAACTTGTACTGAAACCAAATACTGCTTTAACCTGAGTTTTCATTAAATCTTAAAGTCAACTTCGCTAGTATGTCTTATCAAGCACAAAAGGTGCATAATGGAAAAATGACAAAATACTAGTATGGTAATAGAAAATTATAAATATTGAGGGGGCTCAATACCCCATTTTTAACATGTGTCTATCCCCAATAATGATGTACTGTTTTCCCCTCATACCACACTCTGTACAATGTTGTAATATACTCTTGCTTCTGATATTTATTTCAGATGAATGGAAAAATTTCCTTCAACGTTTTGATTGTAAGAGTGAAGACAGACTCAGAGGGGAGTTAGAAGAAGAACTCCGTTTATGGGCATCATACAGAGGCCAGACATTGACCAAAACTGGTACAAATTCCGTCCTCTACCTCAGCCAATATTTCTGCATGTTAAATATGCAATTCAATGTTCTTTTTCGCATTATATAACTATGAATTCTCTGTGCATTTTCACTTTATTTTCACCAAGTGAAGTCCGAGGAATGATGTATTTCCGACAAGCATTGGAACTTCAGGCTTTTCTTGATATGGCAAAGGATGAAGGTACATGAAGAAAGATTCATTGTGAGGGAGAGAGAGTTGGGGGATGGGGGAGGTCATTAACTTATTTTGCAGCTTCGCTTAATGTTTTCATTTCAATTCATTAACAGAATTAATGAAGGGTTACAAGGCTGCAGAACTAGAGAGTAAGGAAAATCCAACCAGTGAGCGGTCGCTGTGGAGACAATGTCAATCATTAGCGGATATGAAGTTCACATATGTAGTGTCATGCCAACAATATAGTATTCACAAGCGATCCGGTGATGCTAGGGCAAAAGAAATTCTAAAGCTCATGGCTAAGTAAGTTTATCAAATCATTGCTAATGCAAGCACTGTCCTGTTACATTTGGTAATGATGTTATACTTGCAGGTACCCATCTCTTCGTGTTGCTTATATTGATGAAGTTGAAGAGCCTAGCAAAGATTCGTCTCGAAAAATAGACAAGGTTTATTATTCAGCATTAGCCAAAGCTGCTTTACCGACAAAATCAAATGATTCATCTGAAACAGTTCAAAATTTAGACCAGGTACTGTTCCCTTAGACCATTTCTGAAATTATGTTAACTGAAGTCAATAAATTGAAATTGATGAATATTTTGCATATGTACATATTGAAACTTGCTTTTTAAATCTCGGCAGTAAATTTGAAATCCAAAGTTCACACAGGCAAACACACTAGTGATAACAATTTCATCACAATCATCAGGCATCAAGCACATCCCGAGGCATCTTTCTTGTTGAGAGGAAAAAGAAGATAAAAAGTCGTTTCTTTAGTTTTGTAATTAGTTATTATAAAAAAGGACCAAACAAATTCTAGATGGTTATATTTTTCTCAAATATTTTGTGGCAGTAGCTAATGAAAAATTATTGAAGCAATGTGTATAGTCTTCTCACAACGATTTCTCATTTGTTGTTTGGCTTTGATGTAGGTAATTTACAGAATAAAGCTTCCAGGACCTGCAATATTGGGGGAGGGGAAGCCAGAAAATCAAAACCATGCCATCATTTTCACTCGTGGGGAAGGCTTGCAAACAATTGATATGAATCAGGTCTTACATTATTTATATTTGAAAGAGAAGAGAAATCCAGCTTATGAAAAGTTCAGATAATTGAGCATTTGTGTAACAGGATAACTATATGGAAGAAGCTTTCAAAATGAGGAATTTGCTGCAAGAATTTCTTACGAAAAACGATGGTCCCAGAAATCCAACGATACTTGGACTCAGAGAGCATATTTTTACTGGCAGGTATGATCTGTTGTATGAATTTCTAAGTGTTTTCGGTTGTTATTTCTGATATATGAATGAACTCTGCTCATCACTTCATCTTTATCACTCGTGTTTCTTGCAGTGTTTCATCCCTTGCATGGTTTATGTCTAATCAGGAAACCAGTTTTGTGACAATTGGACAACGATTGTTGGCTAACCCCCTGAAGTAAGTCTTGCTACTAAATTTTAACCTGAGAATTCTAATGTTCTAGTTATTTATACTCATTCAGGTCATGTTCTACAGGCATACTCTTGCTATTAAGGACAATAAAATACCTAAAACAATAAGAATTCTAATGTTCTAGTTATTTGTAAATCCAAATAGAGCCGTAGTCAGTAGCCACCTTTGTTAGGTATATTTCTATAACTTCAGTAAGAATAAGTGATTGTGCAAGTGGACTGTTCTACTGATTCATTTCTCAGTTAGTTCTATTTCTGATATTAACTTTCATCATTTTCCCGAGCCTAAAATAAGAGATGCCTGAATTTATTTTCTAGTTTTGCTATGTCCATTTTGGTCAAAGGAAATCAAGATATAGTAAAAAAAGATGATTTGTAAAATAATGATGCTACTGGTCTTCTGGTGTTCAAATGACTAAAATTTAGATTTTATGAACCTAAGTTGCACGGAAAAGGTTACAAACGTGTGTTTTAGAATCCTCGATGTTAGAAGCTAGCTAAACTAGTGGATGATGTAGGATGGGGCGGGGGAGAATAAATGAAAATGAAAGGGGTGAGAATAAATGTGGTGTCTCACTTTATCCCATTGATTTGAGCTCCTCCCTCTTCGGTCTTTTGTGCTCCCCTGTCGCTCAACGCTAACAAGTGTAAGGGTTGGGAAGTACTCACCTTAGAAGCTGTATTGTGTAGGGTTGACTAAAAGCCCTAATCCCAAATTTTAAGATGGTAAACCCAATTTCTAAGATGGTATAAGAGTCTATTCTAGACATGGTATTTGGCAAAGATCTCTATTATTTCACCCCCACTTTTTCACGATCTAGATGTCTATAGTCTGGGTGTGAGAGGACTTGTTATTCTACCCGCATTTGTCCATGCTATAGTTGTCAAGTCCCGAGCCTAAGAATATGTGTTAAGAGTCTCACATCGACTTAAGATATGCCCTAAGTAGTGCTTAGAAAGCTTGAGCAGTCCTCACCTTACCAGCCGGGTTTGTGAGGTAAGAGGCTAAGCCCAAATTCTAATAATAACCACTGGAAAGTAATACTTTAACTCTTTAATATATATATGTGTGTGTGTTAATTTTATTATGCTGCTTATATTTATATGTATAATTTATTTCTTTAGGGCTGGTCAACGTGCTGTGTTATATAATTCACATGTTATTCAGTTGAAGTGTTTATTCATGTCTCTACGTGCTGTGTTCATTATTAATGGAAGTTCTTTGTAATATTTGTGTGCTTTTCATTCAGAGTGAGGTTCCATTATGGCCACCCAGATGTATTTGATAGGCTTTTCCACCTAACAAGAGGTGGTGTAAGCAAGGCTTCTAAGGTCATCAACTTGAGTGAGGATATATTTGCAGGCATGTATTTTAGTTTCTCTTTCTGTGTGTGCATAACTTGTATCCATTTCTTTTTTTTTTTTGACAAAATGTATCCATTTCTTTTAAAGAAGTATCAGTAACATAAATTTCTCCATGAGCTGCAGGTTTCAATTCTACATTACGTGAAGGAAATGTCACTCATCATGAGTACATACAAGTTGGTAAAGGAAGGGACGTCGGTCTGAACCAGATATCAATGTTTGAGGCAAAGATAGCTAATGGGAATGGTGAACAGACAATGAGTAGGGACATATATAGACTTGGCCACCGATTTGATTTTTTCCGAATGTTATCTGTTTATTTCACCACTATTGGCTTCTATTTCAGTACCCTGGTATATACTCATAACCTTCCTCCCTTCCTTGTGTTATCTATGAATATGATCTTTACTAAGTACTGATTTTACTTTTTTGACAGCTAACTGTCCTCACAGTTTATGTATTCCTTTACGGTCGCCTCTATCTTTCCCTTAGTGGACTTGAAGAAGGACTGAACAAACAGAGAGCTATTCGAGACAACAAAGCTCTTCAAGTTGCTCTTGCTTCTCAATCTGTTGTACAAATTGGATTTTTGTTGGCCTTGCCAATGCTGATGGAAATTGGTTTGGAGAAGGGTTTTCGTGAGGCGTTTAGTGAATTTGTTCTAATGCAGATACAGTTGGCTCCTGTATTTTTCACATTTTCTCTTGGAACAAAAACCCACTATTATGGAAGGACTTTGCTTCATGGAGGTGCACAGTACAGAGGAACCGGTCGTGGTTTTGTGGTGTTTCATGCCAAGTTTGCCGACAATTATAGGCTCTATTCTCGGAGTCATTTTGTTAAAGGAATTGAATTGGTGATTCTGCTTGTGGTCTACCATATATTTGGCCATGCATACAGAGGAGTGGTTGCTTATATTTTAATTACCATAACCATATGGTTCATGGCAGGAACATGGCTTTTTGCTCCCTTCCTTTTCAATCCATCAGGCTTTGAGTGGCAAAAAATACTTGATGACTGGTCAGACTGGCATAAATGGATAAGCAACCGTGGAGGAATCGGTGTACCTCCTGAAAAAAGTTGGGAATCCTGGTGGGAAAAGGAACATGAGCATCTTCGGTATTCCGGAAAGCGTGGTATTGCTACTGAGATAATACTTGCCCTCCGCTTTTTCCTATATCAGTATGGGCTTGTATATCACCTTTCAATCACTGACCATAATAAGAATGTTCTGGTAAGTGCTTTTCCTCAGCAATATTTCTTCGCCTTTTATGACCCCATCAACTAGGATATGAATTTAACTGTGGTTACTATCGGCTTGCAGGTTTATGCTATTTCATGGATGATAATCTTTCTAATTTTGGGTTTAATGAAGGTGAGAATTCAAATCATTAAATGATGTAACTTGAAATTTTGGTGTTATTTCTGTTTCTTGATAAGTAATTCTAGCCACACTCTTCTATATTATATTGGATTTGTCTCTTGAGTTTGTAAGCTTTCATATTAAATTAACCTTTCTATACTATCTGCTGCAATGTTGCAGGGTATATCTGTTGGCAGGCGCCGCCTCAGTGCAGACTTCCAACTTGTATTTAGATTAATTGAGGGTTCTATTTTCATAACATTCCTTTCCATCCTCATAATATTAATAGTGGTGGCTAACATGACAATAATGGACATATTAGTGTGCATTCTAGCAGTCATGCCAACAGGCTGGGGAATGCTGCAGGTCAGTAAATTTCCTTCATTTCCTTTACTTGCATTCATTTTATGTGGCATGTCTCTTTTTTTGTCAAACCTTCTAAAAACGGCAACCTTATTTTGCAAAACTTCGGCAATGCGGGGTTCATTGAAGGTTCGCATCCCTTGGCCTTGTATTAACAAGTGGCCGATTTCACGGCTCGAACTTGAACCTATGGCATTTTAGTCACATTGAAGCAACTAAAGTGATAGCTTAACATTTCTAGTCACCAATGAAACATCGACACAGACACGACATTATTTGACACGTAGACACCGGTTTTAATTTGAAAAATGAGAGTAATTGAAGTGTTGGTGTCGGTGTATGACACAACACGTGTCAGACGCCACGTCTTCAACCTGAAGTGTCAGTGCTTCGTAGGTAGTCGGCCTGTTTGATGATTTACTCATTACATTTCTTTTCCCTTGTTTTTTTCTGTTATCCAAAAGATTGCACAAGCTTGTAAGCCACTGATTGAAAAAAGCGGATTTTGGGGATCTGTTCGGGCACTTGCGCGTGGATACGAAGTAATAATGGGATTGCTTCTCTTCACTCCAGTTGCTTTCTTGGCATGGTTTCCATTTGTTTCAGAGTTTCAAACAAGAATGCTTTTCAACCAAGCTTTCAGTAGAGGTTTACAGATTTCTCGTATTCTTGGTGGACAAAGAAGGGATCGCTCTAATAACAAAGAGTGATGATTATAATCCAACAACACAGATCCTATTGTACATATTTTGAACAATTATTATTGTTATTATTATTATTGAAATTTTCAGGGACATGCTATTACATTATTATTGAACAATTATTATTGTTATTATTATCGCTCATGCTTTTTGGACACAAGTATTGATGGAGGAAACTATGAGGACTAATAGGGAGGGCAAAACCGTCATTTCACCACCCAAGTCTTCATTGAACTTTCAGCTCACTAAACACTTGCTTTCACTCCCAAAAGAACACACACACACGAGACAAAAATCAGTTTTTAAAAAGAAAAAAAAGAGATTGTAGAGAGAAAGAGCGAGCGTCGAGTTGAGAGAGAAAAGAGAGGAGAGAAAATTTCAAAACACTCTCTTCTCATTCACCCATTCTGAAACCTTGTTCTCTTCTCATGCCACTCGAGTTCATCACTTTGAAGTAAAGTCATACACAAGATTTCAGCTACATTAACATCTCCTTCTCCTTCTTTGAGTTGCCATTTTTGAGCTTGCATGTGAGCTCTAGAGCTTCAATAGTGGAGTTCCTTTGTTGCATGTCAAATTGGAAGCTTACTTAGGACCAAGCAGTAGCTAGATTGTGATTTAAAGTCATCAAGATGAGGGTTTAGGAGCTGGGGTTGTATTGGAGCAAATTTGGACTTTGTTGGTGCCTTAGATTTCGAGTTTGGGGTTTTTAGAGGTCTTTTGTTACTTCAAATTGAAATTTCTCGCTTGATTGTTGTTGTGATCACGACTTAAGGTGAGTTCTTATCAGTGTCTCATGAGCAATTGAGACAATACATGTACTGTTCTGGAAATCTTATGTTAAATGTATTGTTGTGAACAAGTGTGTGCTGAAATTGTTTCAAAGCATGTGTTGTGTATTGATTGTTCATAACATGTTTCTAATTGAATGAATAATTGTATGAAACTTGATTGTTTGAGTAGATAATAGGGCTGTTATTGAGTGTGGTTAAGTTAGGAATTTAGTGGGATAAGTATTGGATCCCAAAGGAATAGCAAATTTACACGAAAACAAAGTTTTTGCAAACTGAGCAGTGTTGTATTGAGTGAGAAAATGACCTAAGTGTCAAGTTAAAGCATAAGAGAGTATTTCGCACTGGCCAACATGAGTGACTTTTTGTTAGGGTTTTCATTAATTTATTAAATTAATCTAAATTCAAATTTACACAATAAAATAAAGAAATTGTAAAGAATATCAAATTAAAAGCACGTTAAATAATGTTATAATGAAACACAATAAAAAAATGGCTTAAATGTAGTTTTGGTCTCCCTATTTTACTAAATGTGCAATTTTGATTCCTCTATTTTTTTGAGCGATTTTGATTCCTCTATTTTCCAAATTTTTGCAATTTTGACCAAATTGGAAATTTCAACTCTCATTTATTGATGTGACACTTAACTAAGCCAACTGGACATGCCACATCATTAATTTATTTTTTAAAAACATAATTAAATTATTATTTTTATATTTAAAAAAACAAAAAACATCAAAACATGTTGGAAAACTCTCTCTCTCTCTCTCTCTCTCTCTCTCTCGTTTCTGTACCTGTCTATATTCGAACTGTAAGACCCCAATATTTCTAACATGTAGATATACTAGAATGTACAACTTAGCCACAATTAGAGGACACAATCCCTGCTAAGATATTGAACATAACTAAAATTTCCCGATGATAAGCATATCCAAATCATATCAACCTGCTTTAACTTCATTGAACTATAATGTAGTTCATAACTTAGAACATAACAAGTCCTATTTATTCAATATCCTAAACGGAGAAGCGGAAAAGGTTTATACAACTCATAGTAAATACAAGTTACATAACCATGACAGAAAATTTCAGGGAAAACATAAACTGAGAATAAGACAACAAGTCTTCATTATCTTCAAAGACACGCCACCTACTCGTGCTGCTTAGCCTTCCTCTTTCCCTGTTTCTCTGTAAAAACAACAATAATTGATAGGGTGAGACAACATGTCTCAGCAAGTTTTACCGTGACCCCTTGCCACACTCACCATTCAATTATGAAACATTAAACTGGTAATTCAATAATTACAAAAAACATCTGGCAATTCGATACATGAATTGCAATAAAGTTTTATTAGTTCTAGCACATCACCAACAATCTAAGGAAGATTGAGTGAACCCCAACATCTGGCCGATAAGTGTACAACTCCTAAAGGCAAAATAATTATAACATTTGGGGGCCTAGGCTAAGGGATCATGACTTCCCTCTCCTAGTATGCTAACATCTGGAGGTCGTCACCTCAATTTGATATAATAATTATATATATCTACCCGCATTGGGCTGTCTCCTAAGTATTCGATATAATCTATATATCGTATTGTTGTGTAAAATAGGGTAGTGCAAGTGTACACTGTCCAACAAGTAATATAGTAGAAATATAGTTCGTTCCCATGAGGATTAATGCTTAAATAGTGCTTAATTTGATTAACAAAATAGTGATGGAAACAAAAGTAAAGACACAAATATTTAGTAACATTCACAACAATAAAAGTAAAGGGTAATGAAGATCAGATGATGAGAACAAGCTGAGATGCATTCACTTCAGTAACTTCATTAAAATGCAATTAATGGTATGTTCAATGCTGCAGCAATAGATGTATTTTCTCAAATACTTCACACTAGGGTTTCCTCGCAAGAGTTTATCTCTAAACCCTAAAGGAGTACGCCTTAGGCTGTTTGGGCATCCGCAGTATTCACCTTATGGACTTTGCCCTCCTATATCTAGGGTTTAAGCAAGGAACATTAAAATCTCTTTTAATGAACACAATCCATATTATCTTGTGAGGTAAATTTACAAACCATCTCTGAATTCATAAATGCTACTTAGATTAGACGGCCAATCCTAATCTAAGATAGAAATATTACCATACACAAGATAAAATGCTTAACATGAAACATACTTCATTAATCACAAAATAAATTCATTACATTAGATCTAGCATCTCAACTATGAGGATTTAGCTCATGTTGAGCGAACAAAACATGGAAAATAACTTAAACAAGAGAGTTGAAGTCATACTACAAAAATCAAGGATAGAAGTTATACTACTAATGTTGAACCGGGAAGAACTCCAAAGAGAACAATGGAGAAACAAGTCCAGCTCTTCAAATGTAGAATCCACCAAGATAATGTAGCTCCAGTGATGCTGCAGCAACAATTCCATCAATAGATCAATTTGGTAACTTTGAGGTGAGCTTGCACGAAAAGGGAGAAAGCTATCTCTAAACTTTCTTCTTACGGCGGAGCATGCCCTAATGAGGAAGGAGGGCTGCGTTTAAATAGTGTGTAGGGCACATGATCCTAGAATGACCTAATTTGGAGGCGCCATTTGTCTTGATATGTGCCTAAAGGTACACTTGTGACTAGGATAAGGAGGCATTTTGGAATATTCCCTTGAGGTCACTCACACGCAGGTACACTGCCCACTGCCAGCTGTCCAACACCTAACTTTCCGCGCTTCTTACAATATCTCTCTCATCTTTCGCAAAATAAAAGTGTTGCGACATCAGGTGCTGCAGCAATTAAACAGAAAAAATCAAAACACACAATTGGGCACCAAAGTGCCAAATAATACAATTCCAGGCTTGCACTATAGTCTACTTCTAAACTACCACAATTACAACAATAATCACAATAATGCTTGAGAATTTACAATAATTAAAGCTTGGAAAAGATATAATAACTATCATAAATGAGAGTTATCACACCCCCAAACTTGAACCATTGCTTGTCCTCAAGCAATGACACTTGACAAAGACAAGCACACTAATAACTAGCAAGCCAGACAGTTGAATTAAATTAATAGCAAACAAACAGAATATCAAGTTGAGCATCAACTTTCAGATTGGTCACTCAATTGTAAGCCTACTGAATAGCAAGTTCCCTAGACTACTCCTGCTCAATAGTGTGTGTGTGTGTGTGACACTTAACTCAGTTCAGATCATAACAAGGTTCAAAATTTCACTTAGCTAAGACTAGAGAGGCTTTCTTTTGGGGATGCCAAAGATTTTTCAAAAAGAAGGGTAGACTAACAATTCAAGCACATAAATGGGGGTTAAGCATTACAAAGGTCTTTGATGTAGCAATCCAGAACTCTAGGCCAGTGCACTTATTACAATTTGACTTAACAGTGCTGCAGCAACTGCTGCTGCAGCAACAAAGACTAAAACAGATTCTATGAACAGACACTTACTTGACACTATGCTGCATTGCCCTTATTCTATGATTTCTTTTTGATAGCATTTTTGCTTTTTTTCCCCTCATGTTTGGGCAATGACAACATTTAGAAACAGTTACAAACACTGGTGCTTTATAACACATCACATTACATTACTTTATTCACTTTCCTACAACTATGTGTAGATGACCTAATTCCATTCCTTCATGCTTTGCCTTAATATAGCTCAAAGAACCCCCAAAATTAGTTTCTTATGCTACCCTAAGTTTTTAGTAAAAATTTGGCAATTCCCTAGGTCTACCAACAACTAGCTTAGTTTCATATCATTTTTAATTCACTAAGTTTCTACCTGAGTTCATGTTAAAGTGTGGAAGCAAGAGCAATTTAGTTCACTTACAAACACGGGCACTAATCACTCAATTCTCACCATTTCATCACTAAGTTTTTGCTCAACTAGACTTCCAAAATTTAAAATTTATTCAACTTTCTAGCAAACAAGCTACTTAAGTACATAGACTATAGGTCCTCCCCCCTACTTAAGACCTTGTAGTGTCCCCACAGCTCATGCATACTAAGGGAGGCCTATTTCAAAGCAAAAACATAAAAACAACAAACAACTAACACAACTGTTGAGTGCTATCACAGAACAAAAGCACTCAACAGGTTTATTCCAGAGAAAGTAGTAAAAACAGAATTTAAAAGACATAAACTAAAGAAATTAAGGTGCAGAGGCTTTTGGTTTTGTTCTTGTGGCACTGCCCTTTCTTGCTCTGGATTTGTAGACTCTTGGGGATTTGGGCTTAGGAGTTTTTAGAACATTCGAGGTTTCTGTTGCTGCAACATTAGATTGCTGCAGCACTAATCCTGTATCTTCACCAACAGGACCAACATCAGAAACATTTGCCTTCTTTTGGGCAATCACGAATTCTAAAGCCTCCTTGGCCTTCCTATCAGCTTCAGCCTTTTCAGCAGCTTCAATTGCTGCAGCATCAGCAGCTGCAGCATCTTGCACTCCTTGCATAACAGTGTCCACAGTAGCTTTTAATTGCTGATCTTCCTCAGCAGTGACTCCTTCAGCATCCAACTCTGCTTCCTCAGGTACTCCAACTAGCTTCCTATTCTTGGCAACATGCTTGCTCCTCATCTTTCTTGAGGGTGAGAACACAACTTCATTTTCTGGCTCAGCAGCAACAGTTGCTGGAAGCAATGCTGCAGCAACAACTGCTGTCACACCCTCAAACTTCAAAGTACCAAAATTAAATTCCTGCAAAACAAACATTGAAAACAAACAACAACCACTAATTTATTAGTTAAAACCCTGGGCTGCCTCCCAGTAGCGCTTGGTTTAAGAGTCATCAGCCAGACTTCCCTCTAAGAATAGAGGTCCTTCAACTCAGTGGTGATTTTGCTCCTCACCACTAGTTCTCCATAATATTGCTTCACCCTTGACCATTAACTTTGAATGTTTGTTTTCTCACATCATCATAGAGTTCCACAACACCATGAGGGTACACTTTCATTAACTTGAATGACCCAAATCATCTAGACTTGAGTTTCCCAGGGAACAACTTGAGTCTTGAATTGAACAATAACACTTGATCACCTTCCACTAGCTCCCTTTTCTGAATCCTCTTATCATGCCAAGCCTTGGTCTTTGCCTTACACAATTCAGCATTCTCATAAGCAAAGTGTCTCATTTCTTCCAACTCATTCAATTGCAATAGCCTAGCTGCCCCTGGCTTAGCATGATCAAAGTTGAGCTTTTTGATGACCCAATGAGATTTGTATTGAAGCTCTAAAGGTAGGTGGCAAGCTTTGCCATAGACAAGTCTGTATGGAGACATTCCCAAAGGAGTCTTGAAAGCAGTTCTGTAAGCCCATAAAGCATCATCAAGATGATTAGACCACTCCTTTCTAGTAGGCCCCACCATTTTCTCAAGCATTCTTTTGATATCTCTGTTGGATAATTCTGCTTGACCACTAGTTTGAGGATGATAAGCAATTGCAATCTTGTGCTTTACCCCATACTTAGCCAAGAGAGTTTCAATCAATTTGTTGCAGAAGTGAGATCCTTCATCACTAATGATTGCTCTAAGAGTACCAAACCTTGTAAAGATGTTTCTTTGCAAGAACTTTGTTAACAGATTTAGCATCATTATTAGGCAAAGCTACTGCTTCCACCCATTTTGATACATAATCCACAGCTACAAGGATGTAAGAATTACCAAATGAAGGGGGGAAAAGTCCCATGAAGTCCATACCCCAAACATCAAAGAGTTCAACCTTTAAGATTGAAGCACCTTTGCTGCTGTCCTCATACCCCCAAAGTGTCCCCCATATGCTGCAGCACCAATTGCTGTTCTTCATCAACCATACATCTTCTTAACAGTTGGTCAGGGCACTTCTTGTAGAGGAAGGGTTCATCCCAAAAATATTGCTTGACAGTATGAAAGAACCTCTTCATCTGTTGATAATTTATGTCACAAGGCACCACCAAAGAACCTCTTCATCTGTTGATAATTTATGTCACAAGGCACCACCTTGCTGACTAGAAAGTTGACAATGTCTGCATACCAAGGTGCTGCAGCATCTGTTGCTGCCGCATCAGTAGCTAGCAATTTCTCATCAGGGAAGTACTCCTTGATTTCTCCATTATGATTACCTACATTATCACCTTCCAATCTAGACAAATGATCAGTAGCTTGGTTCTCCACCCCCTTTTTATCTTTAATTTCAAGATCAAACTCTTGGAGGAGGAGAACCCATCTTATTAGCCTAGGTTTTGCATCTTTCTTAGCAATCAAATACTTAATGGCAGAGTGATCAGCGTAAACAATTACTTTTGTGCCAACTAAGTATGATCTAAATTTATCAAATGCAAAAACCACAGCTAATAATTCTTTTTCAGTGGTAGTGTAATTCAATTGAGCATCTACAAGTGTTTTGCTAGCATAATAAATAGAATGAAAGACTTTTTCATACCTTTGGCCAAGGACAGCACCTATGGCATAGTCACTAGCATCACACATGAGCTCAAAAGGTTTGGTCCAATCAGGAGTCACAATTACTGGGGCAGTAACTAGAGCACTCTGTAGTTTCTGAAATGCTGCAGCACAAGCTTCATCAAAGACAAAAAGAGTGTCATGCTGCAGCAATTGACACAATGGCTTTGAAATCTTAGAGAAGTCTTTAATGAATCTTCTGTAGAACCCAGCATGTCCCAAGAAACTTCTAACTCCTTTCACATTGGCTGGAGGATGCATCTTCTCAATTACCTCAACTTTGGCTTTGTCAACCTCAATTCCCCTTTTAGAAATCTTGTGTCCCAACATAATACCCTCTTGGACCATGAAGTGACATTTCTCCCAATTCAATACCAAGTTGGTTTCTTCACATCTATCCAGAATCTCTTCTAAGTTATCTAGGCATAATTGGAATGTTTCCCCAAAGAAAGAGAAATCATCCATAAACTCCTCCATAGATTTTTCAATAAAATCAGAAAAGATTGACATCATACACCTTTGAAATGTTGTTGGTGCATTGCACAACCCAAAAGGCATTCTCCTAAAAGCAAAAGTGCCATTAGGACAAGTGAAGGTAGTCTTTTGCTGATCTTCAGGCACTATGACTATTTGGTTGTAACCAGACTAACCATCCAAAAAGCAATAGAATTCTTTACCAGCAAGTTTGTCATGCATTTGGTCTATGAATGGTAGAGGGAAATGATCTTTCCTTGTGGTTTTGTTGAGCTTCCTATAATCCATGCAAATCCTCCAACCAGTTACTGTTCTTGTGGGGATAAGCTCATTCTTCTCATTAGCTACCACTGTGACCCCTCCCTTCTTTGGAACACATTACACAGGGCTCACCCATGCACTATCAGATATTGGATACACAATGCCAGCATCAAGCCACTTAATAATTTCCTTTTTCACAACTTCCTTCATGATGGGATTTAGTCTCCTCTGCCCTTCAATACTATTCTTAGCATTTTCATCAAGAATGATTCTATGCATGCAGATGGTAGGACTAATCCCCTTTATATCAGCCATTTGCCACCCAATTGCCTTCTTATGCCTCTTTAGGGTAGTAATGAGATCATGTTTTTGACTTTTGGATAAGTCAGAAGCAATGATCACAGGCAATGTTTCATTTTCCCCTAAATAGGCATATTTAAGGTGTTTGGGTAACTCTTTAAGTTCAAGCACGGGAGGTTTCTCAATAAAAGGCAAATTCCTTTTAAGATTAGAATCCTCAAGCTCAAGAGATTCATACTGTCTACTCCAAATTTCCTTCACAGTAGCCTCCTTATGCAGCATACATTCTTCCACAAGTTCACTTTTGTCAATTTCAGCAAGAGCCTTCACCAAATGGTCACTTTGCTTGTGGAAGTGTTTCTGAACCACAGAATCAAGAGACACCACAAAGGAACACTCCTCAGTTCCTTGGTCAGGAAACTTAAGAGCATTAATATTACATTGAATTTTATCTCTTGATCATTGACTCTCATAGTCAATCCTCCCTTCTACACATCAATTAGAGTCTTGCCAGTAGCCAAGAAAGGTCTTCCAAGAATTATAGGCACTTTCTTATTTGCATCAAAATCTAAAATCACAAAGTCAGCAAGAAATACAAATTTATCTACCTTTATTAAGACATCCTCAATGATTCCTTCTGGGTATGCAATAGATCTATCTGCAAGTTGGAGAGTAATAGTTGTAGGTCTGGCAACCCCTATACCCAACTGAGTGAAAACAAACTTAGGCATCAAATTGATGCTTGCATCTAAGTCACAAGGAGCTCTACCAGTATAGGTTTCACTAATTCAACAAGGAATAGTGAAACTGTCTGGATCCTTCAACTTGCTTGGAAGCTTGCTTTGCATGATCATACTACATTCCTCTGTCATAGCCACTATTTCAAATAAGTCTCCTCCTTTTAGTAAAGAGATCCTTCATGAATTTTGCATAGTTGGGCATTTGTTGAAGTGCTTCTACTAGAGGAACATTGATGTGAAGTTGTTTTAGCACCTCTAAAAATTTGCCAAATTGCTTGTCTTGCTGAGCCTTCTTCAACCTTTGAGGAAAAGGAGGAGATGGAACAGCTTGATCAGCAACTGGTGAACCATCAGATGCTGCAACATCAACTGTGACAGCATCCGTTGCCTTCTTTTTCTCATTTTTTTTTGTTTTTCTCTTTTATGTTGGTGCCATCACTAGGATCAGTAGATGGTCCTTCAAGTCCTTCCCACTCCTTAAAGATATAGCCTTGCACAGTTCTTTCCCTTTTGATGTTGATGGTTCAGTAGTGGATGGTAATGATCCACTAGGTCTTTGGGTAAGAGTAGTGGCTATTTGACCAAGTTGATTCTCCAAGTTCTTTATTGCAGCCCCTTGAGTCTAATACTGAGTTTTTGTTCAGCTGCCTTGGGTTGAGTAGGGAATCCTGGTAGTGTTGCAGGAGCTGCAGCAGGTGTTGCATTGGTGCTCAATTTGAAATTAGGACGATTCTTCCACCCAGGATTGAAGGTACGAGAATATGGATTATTGTTCTTATCATATCCCACATAGTTGACTGAAATAGGTTTGAAGGACATTCTTCATACAAATGGCCTCCTCCACAGTACACATATCTAGCAGAACCCACAGGTACTTGTTCAATTGCTGCTACAGTAGGCTCAGGTGCAGATTCAATTGCTGCAGCAGGTGTTGCTGCAACCCTGGTTGTACTCATATTTTTGATCATATTGGACAAGGATGCAACTTGAGCAGATAAAGCAGTAACTTCACTCACTTCATGCATACCAGCAACTTTTTTCTGAGCACTAACCCTTGCTGTTGGCCATTGATAACTGTTTGCAGCAATAGTTTCAATACGATCATAAGCATCCTTGTAAGAGCCATTTAGCAAGACTCCTCCAGAGGAAGCATCAAGCATCAGTCTAGTCTGAGGTTTCAATCCATTGTAAAATGTTTCCATTTGAACAACCACAGGAAACCCATTATGAGGACATTTTCTTAGCAACTCTTTAAATCTTTCCCATGCTTCAAACAATGTTTCAAATTCAGTTTGTCTAAAAGATGTAATTTCAGTTCTCATCCTAGCATTCTTGATAGGTGGAAAGTATTTAGTCATAAATTTTTCAGCTATTTCATTCAAAGTAGTGATAGAGTTAGGTTCTAAGGAATTCAGCCAAACCTTAGCTCTATCCTTCAAGGAATATGGAAAAAGTTTGAGCTTAAAAGCATCATCAGTCACACCAGGGAGAATGAAATTACTACAAACTTCTACAAATTGTTTCAAATGCAAATGTGGGTCCTCAGTAGGTCCTCCACCAAATTGCCCAATTGTTTGAAGCATTTGAAACATCATAGGCTTAAATTCAATATGAGTTGTGGCAAGTTCAGGCCTGACTATGCTTGTTTGCATAGTTTGACGGTCAAAAATTGCATAATCCCTCATAGGTCTGTCCCTGTCATTAGCCATGCCTATGACTATTTCATTCAAGACTTGTTGCACATGAAAAGGTTGCCTAGGTTGCTCTGTTGCAACTATGGTGTGTCTTTCTGAACCATGGTTACTGGGAGGTGGTGTTCCTGGTTGAGATCCTCCATGATGAGAAGGTGGTGGTGTAGCCATAGTAACAGCTCTACCCAATGAAATAAGTCCTGAATTGTATTGCCTTCTCAATGCCCTAAACAATCTTTCTATCTCAGGATGAAGTTGATATTCTGGTGAACTACGCCTGTGCATATGCTGCAGTACCAGATGCTGTAGCAATCTAATACTGAAACACCCAGAAACAGAACACCAAAATTAGCAACAAAAATCACTAGTTTGCCAATTAATTAAACAATATATTAAGCTATTTAATCCCCGACAACGACGCCAAAAAACTTGTTGTGTAAAATAGGGTAGTGCAAGTGTACACTGTCCAACAAGTAATATAGTAGAAATACAGTTCGTTCCCACGAGGATTAATGCTTATATAGTTCTTAATTTGATTAACAAAATAGTGATGGTAACAAAAGTAAAGACACGAATATTTAGTAACATTCACAACAATAAAAGTAAAGGGTAATGAAGATCAGATGATGAGAACAAGCTGAGATGCATTCACTTCAGTAACTTCATTAAAATGCAATTAATGGTATGTTCAATGCTGTAGCATTAGGTGCTGCAGCAATAGATGTATTTTCTCAAATACTTCACACTAGGGTTTCCTTGCAAGAGTTTATCTCTAAACCCTAAAGGAGTACGCCTTAGGCTGCTTGGGCACCCGCAGTATTCACCTTATGGACTTTTCCCTCCTATATCTAGGGTTTAAGCAAGGAACATTAAAATCTCTTTTAATGAACACAATCCATATTATCTTGTGAGGTAAATTTACAAACCATCTCTGAATTCATAAATGCTACTTAGATTAGACGGCCAATCCTAATCTAAGATGGAAATATTATCATACACAAGATAAAATGCTTAACATGAAACATACTTCATTAATCACAAAATAAATTCATTACATTAGATCCAGCATCTCAATTATGAGGATTTAGCTCATGTTGAGCGAACAAAACATGGAAAATAACTTAAACAAGAGAGTTGAAGTCATACTACAAAAATCAAGGATAGAAGTTATACTACTACTGTTGAACCGAGAAGAACTCCAAAGAGAACAATGGAGAAACAAGTCCAGCTCTTCAAATGTAGAATCCACCAAGATAATGTAGCTCCAGTGATGCTGCAGCAACAATTCCATCAATAGATCAATTTGGTAACTTTGAGGTGAGCTTGCACGAAAAGGGAGAAAGCTATCTCTAAACTTTCTTCTTACGGCGGAGCATGCCCTAATGAGGAAGGAGGGCTGCGTTTAAATAGTGTGTAGGGCACATGATCCTAGAATGACCTAATTTGGAGGCGCCATTTGTCTTGATATGTGCCTAAAGGTACACTTGTGCCTAGGATAAGGAGGCATTTTGGAATATTCCCTTGAGGTCACTCACACGCAAGTACACTGCCCACTGCCAGCTGTCCAGCACCTAACTTTCCGCGCTTCTTACAATATCTCTCTCATCTTTCGCAAAATAAAAGTGTTGCGACATCAGGTGCTGCAGCAATTAAACAAAACAAGTCAAAACACACAATTGGGCACCAAAGTGCCAAATAATACAATTCCAGGCTTGCACTATAGACTACTTCTAAACTACCACAATTGCAACAATAATCACAATAATGCTTGAGAATTTACAATAATTAAAGCTTGGAAAAGATATAATAACTATCATAAATGAGAGTTATCAATATAATCTACCCGCATTGGGCTGTTTCCTAAGTATTCGATATAATCTATATATCGTATCTATAACAATGATAGACTATAATTTCAGTTTTGTTTCCAAAATATTTGCTCACACGCATACTAATTTCGGTTTTTCAAAATATTTATAGTTTTCTAAACCTTTTCTCAAAACCAAGTTAATTAGGTTTATAACGATGTTTTTATCAATCATATTTCATCACAATTGGTTGGGAAGAAGATTAGAAGAGGTTTGAAATCGAAAGGAGCTACGAAACGAAATTTTGGCAACCGGGGACAGTGACAGGAGCACAACCCGTGTGCCCTGGGCACACGGCCCATGTGTGCTATGCAAGAGCACAGAAACATGCGCACGACCCGTACTCAGAGGCGAACGGTCTATTTGGCCTGTAACAGATTTGTGACTTCGTTCGTTTATTTCGTCTCGCTTCTCTGATAGCACCCAATCCGTATTCCAATCGAAATCCAACTTAAAAACAGAAAGTATACCAACCAATACCAATTCAAACAATGTCAACCAATCAAAATTCCAAATCACAATCAACGTATAATTTGGAAAATAAACCGTAAAACGATATTTTTCGAAATCGGTTTTTGACTCTAAAATCGTTTCTAAACCAAAACATCAATCGATTCTAGAATTTAAACACAATCAAATTAAAGTGTAATTTCCCTAAACGTGAGTAAAATTCACCAATCGTGATGAAAATCACGAACCAACGAGAATCCACGAATTGCAAAATGACAATGTAACCGCTCGAACGATCCCCGTACTTGCTCCTCTCGCTCCAACAACTCGAATTCACTCCGTAACTGTCCAAAACACTCAAATCAGAACCAAAATTCAATCACTCTCCAGAAATTTCGAAATGTGGCTTGTTGAAGTGCTCTTACCCTTACTTATTGAACGTCAACAACACATGCAAGTATTCCAACTCCTCATTTCACTTTGAGCTTGGTTGGCCTAAAATGGTGAAAAGAGAATGGAGGAGATGTAGGTGATGATGTTAGTATCAATATGTAGAGGAGGAAAAATGGAAGAGGATGGTATAAAATGTACTTACATGCACTAAGTTTTTGGATGAGCTTCTCCCTCTTCTCCCTCTTCTTCCTCTCGCGTCTCTCTCTCCCTTCTCTCTCTATGTTCTTTCTAATTTTCAGCAAGTGAGGAAAATGAGAGAGTGTGAGCTGTTTTTGTGTTTGTGAGCTGAGGGTGTTTTAATGAGAGTGAATTGACCAATTTGCCCTTACTTCCAAACTCTCACTTAAACACTCTTTTTTAACCCAATTTCTCTCTAAATAACCACATAGTTAAAACACTAGGATATTTAATCTTATGAATTAACCGAGATATAATGCTTTCTCGACTATTCCATATCCCTAACTTGATTTATTTTTCACTTCGAATAATAAATCACTCGTTAATTTCGCAAATCGAAATTAACGGAGTTAGAGATGTTACACGAACACTCTCAGTCTCTCTCACGTTGGAAAAATACCCAGATCTAAAAACCCTCTCTCAAATCGTAGAAGAAGAAGGCAAGCATTCGAAAAACCCTTTTATTCGAAAAACCCTGTATTCGAAAACTCTCAATCTCTCTCTCTCTCTCTCGTTTCTTGTGGTTCTGGAAAAATACCCTAACTCTCTCAAATCGAAGAAGAAGAAGGAGGAGGGAGAAATACCCTAACTTGGGTCTTAAATCAAAGTAAGATTGTCGTATGTAAAGTAGAATTAAATATTTGAAGATGTTGTATTAAATATATTTTTTTAAAACAACGTATACCTACACACAATTACAAAGATTAATCCATTGAGCCGGATAGGATCACAATTGTAACACCCTAATATTTCAACCATCGAAAAAATATCGGAACACACATAAAAGCATACATCATAGTAATATTTCTATTTACAGACATTGAACATAACTATTTCACATGAATAACTCCTCAACGAGATCCACTTAAAACATCATAAGTTCACAAAAGGAACCACTTAACAACATTAAACCAAAGTTCTAACGTCATTTCATGCCTATTGTTCAACATCTTCAAATAGAAATAAAGACAATGATACATAACTTTAACAAAGTCTAAGTTATAATATCGAAATACAAATATAACTAAGGAAAACTAAGCAACATGTCAAATAGATCTCCATAATCCTCCAAAGTCTTCAAATAGCTCAGCTACCACTCATACTTCTTTGCTTTAGTTTTCCCTGTTTCTCTGTAAAAAGCCACAAACATTAAGGATGAAATAAAATCTCAATGAGCTCTTTCATGACCCATCACAACTCAACTCGCGGTGTTTTATTCATCTTTTTAATCGTAACCCAAGTCTGGATAGCTACGTGCACAATGGCATAAGTACAACACCAGACAACCACTACACGGTTCCCCCGGTGAACCAATCCGCTAATATCTGATTAGCGGGCAAACATGGAAGGGGCCTAAGTTTTGGGCTCATGACTTCCCTCCCCTAGTGTGCTAACATCTCAAGGTCGTCACCTCACATTTTATTTTCAAGTTGGTTACCAAAGCCTCTAATGGAACACCAAATCCATCAAATAACATTATATTATGTATTCTATCGATACAAAGTTATACGGTTTGTCTACAATACCCTAACCTTGTAAAGTACATTATACATCATGAAATTAAGTAGTTCGGGTCACATAATCATTCAATTATCAATGGAGAGGGTTGATGAAGGGATTGGGAGAGATTTGGAATCAAAAGGAATAACTTTAGGTAGGTTTTAAAAAGTTGGACAAAAACTTTGGCTCGGGTCGGGCTCTTATACGCACGGATCGGGCTCCCTGTAAAAAGTTTCCAGCGAACATCAAAGTAACAGGGCACACAATCTGGACCTAAAGGCGCACAGGTCGGGCTCCTCCTCCAGAGTTACAAAAATTCTGTTTTCGTGTAAAATTGCTATTCCAATCTATTCCGTTACTCGTCCCTTTCAATTCCTAACTTAACCATGCACAATAACAGTGCCAAACAACAACCAAACCAGTACTTAGAAACAATTAATCATCACATTTGAGTCATAAACCACATGCAATTCAACAATCAAGGTACTCCACACATTTTACCAAAAAATTCAGAATTGGCAAGTAGACAATGGTTTCATTTTCAGTTCACGTTCATAACCACACATTTATAACACTAAAAATGTGAAGAACTCACCTCAATGCCGAAATCAAAGCGAAACAAAAACAAAAATGAAATGTGAGGCACCCCCAAAGCTCTCAACTACCCAAAACTTCGAATTCTAGGCACCAACCAAGTCCAAAATTGCTCCAATGCTACCCCAGCTCCCAAACCCTCACTTCAATGTCTTGAAACCACAATGTAGCTTCTAATATGACTTACTCCAGCTCTATTACTGACATGAAAACCCCAATCTAGCTCTTCTGTCTCACAAGAATGATGAAAACAAAAAAGGAGAGGGAAGAGGTGGAGATTTGAGCTGAGTTTGTGGTTCCTCTCTTCTTCTCCTTTTCTTCTCTCGTCGCACCCTCTCTCTCTCTCTCTCTCTCTCTCTCTCTCTCTCTCTCTCCCTCTCTTCTCAAAATCAGTTTTTGTGATTATGTTGTGTGTGAGTGAGTAAAGTGAGGGAGAGTGTGGCTTAAATTTAATTCAGCTGAGAGGGAATTAAAACGAGTGAAATTTCGGTCCTACCCCTAAGTTATTCGCACCCCATTATTTCTAATACGCCACACAACTTAATTCAACAAGCACATAATGCATTCAATTAAAACAATGGCTAAAATGCTCCAGGGGTCCCTTAACTTAATTAAAGATAACGATTTAGTCCTTTAATTTTTTTTGTCCCAAATATCTTTTAAATTTTAAGAACAATTACCCTTTTCCGTTAGTCTCCATCCAACTCTGTTAAAAAATGTCTATGTGGCTGTTACGATGCCGATGTGTCATAATTTATGTGTATGTGGCATATCCATGTCATTTTTTAATTTAGTTTTTATTAAAAATAAAAAAAATTCACTTCATCTTCAACCCAGAAATTAGGATTTGGGAATTAGGGTTCAAATTATCAATTGAAAATCCAACCCAGAATTTGGAAGACCGTGCCTCTCTGTTTCATTTTTGATTTTGTTTCAATCCATGTTTCGTTTCTAATCCATGTTTCGTTTTCGATTTTGTCTCCATCTTCAAACCATGCCTCTCTGTTTCGTTTTAATCTATGTTTCGTTTCTGTTTTGTTTTCAACAGCAGCAACGATTTTGATTTCGTTTTCAATAGCAGCAGCGATTTTGATTTCATTTCTGTTTCGTTTTCAACAGCAACAACGTTTTTGTTTCATTTTTGTTTCGTTTTCCAATAACAAAATTTCAGAAATCGAAAACGAAATGATGAAAATCGAAAACAAAATTGCTGGATAATGAAATCGATTGGTGATGGGGTTGCTGGAAAACAAAATCAATTAGTGATGGATTGTGAGAAGAGGGAATGAAGAAGAAGAAGAAGAAGAAGGGGTAAAATTAGGGTTCTGGCTAATTTGGGTGATTGTAAAAATAAAAAATAATTCAAATTAAATTATTTGGCCAGCAAGTTTATATGCCATCTAAGCAAAAATAAAAATAATTTTTTTGACTTAAACGATTACTAGGATTTTTTTAACGGAGTTAGATGAAGATTAACGGAAAAGGATAACATTGCCCAAATTTTATAACATAAAGGGCTTATTTGCGACAAAAAAAACATAAAGGACTAAATCATTATCTTTAATTAAGTTAAGGGACTCCAAGAGCATTTTAGCCTGAAACAATTAATCCTACTTTTAAACAATATGAGACAATCGATTATTAATTCAAATGATTATCAAACAACTTGATTAGTAATGATTTATTCAAATCACCATTAATCATTCAAACAAGAACCTAGCCATCTTGGAGATGTTACAACAATGGACGACAAAGCTCTCTCTCAAAAATTTTGATGTCGCTGTATTCCTAAGGTTGGATTCGAACTCATGACTTTTGGTTAAGCTAAAAGAGACTCAAACAATTTCATTCATACGTTGGGTAAAATTTCACTTACCAGTTACAAATATTCAATTACTCTCACTAATCATTTTTGTAATTTTGATATTTATTTAAATAATTTTACTATCGTAGTTATTAAATGTTTTCAACTGTATATTTACTATAGTCTATATTAACCATATCAGTCACATGCTTTAAATTATAATAAATTATATATCAATTTTTCGTTTAATTTTATTATTATTTTACATAATCAATATTTCAGTTATAATCAATTATACAATCTTTGTTTTGAGCAAAAATCAATTATTCTTATCCAGTATTTTTATTAAATTTATTATTATATACACTAACTAATAAAATTAAAACTTCTTAAAATTTAAAATTTCTTATACATTGTATTAAATTTTTCAAATGGTAAATAATAATATAACCTATTAACATATAATTTAAGAGTTTTATTTAATTTGTCAAAAAAAGAGTTTTATTTAAATACGCTAATAATTAATAAACATTTCTATAAAATAGAAAATGTTATGATATTTACTATAATTTGGTAACATTAAGAGCTATTTACATTTTAAAAATAAATTATCATAAAAGTATTTAAAAAAGTATAAAATACCTAAGAAATATATATATATATATATATATATATACACACGCACCAAAAATTAAAAATATGGAAAATGATATTTGAAAATTAAAATACTCATCATTATTAAATTTTTAATAATATGATTAAATAGTGTATTAAATTTTAAAATAACTCCAACTATATTTTGAGTTTTAATTTAAATTTGCGATTACTAGGTCAAAATGTTAATATTTATTAGTGGAGGTTATATTAGAGCTTTTTTTATACAATTATACCGACTATAAATTAGATATGGGTTATGTTAGTAGTATCTTATTTACGACAAAAATAAGATGCATTTAATTTTAGTCAGAGAAGCTTTACTAAAAAGACTGTTATATATTTAAATTATTTTAGATCATATTTTAAAAAAGTCAAAATAAATTTATGCAATCTTACTATTGCATTTATTTTTTTTTCTGAAAAATTTAATGTTAAATTTAAAGTAAGAGATTTTTTAACTTATTTTTTATACATATTTTTATTTTTAATTACCGATTTAATGCAATTTTTTTTCTATCTTAAATTATGGTCAAACATGCTAGTCTTTGTTTTTTACTATCTCAATAGTTAATTATTTTAAACAAAAAAGTGACTAAAACTATAATTTTTTATGACAAAATTAAAATTAGAAGGAACTTTACCATATAAAATTTAGTTAAGAAGTAAACATATAATTTAATGAGATGTAACCAAAAATATAATTTAATAAGAAAATTGCTATTGTATTGATGCGATTGACATAATAATTCAATTATTTATGATAACCTAAATTTTAGCATGGTTATGAGGAAATATTACGAAATATATGCTCCTTTTTTTTGAAGCACGAAATATATGCTCCTTAGAAATATTAGAGTCTATATAGTGATAAAATCCAATAACAGTTTTTAAAATATATGGAATAACATTTTAAAAAAAAACGTATATTTTATTATGAATGATCACATATCCCTCTGCCAACAAATAATTTCTTCTAAGAATCTAATCCGTAAATTATTTTTTGTAAACAAGATAAGAAATTTGCATATTAAAAAATAAAAAATATAACAACATAAATGGGTTTTTTAAACTTTAATTGTGATAACCTCACTACAAAATTGACGTACTTTAATTTATTTTATCAAAAAACAAATTGACTTATAACTATTAAATATAATAAAACACATTTCATATGAAAAATAATTTATAAGAAATGTGTTATTTTATTTAAATTTACAATATAATTATTTTCAATATTATGTAGTATTTTATAATTAATATAAATTGTATTTTACTTGTATTCTTGGGAGAGTATAAGGCTCAAAGAAAACATGTTAAAATGACTATGTAATAAGTGAAAAACAAATTTTTGAGATATTTTCATACAATGTTTTTACATGTATTTTTCTTGAGGTTTATGGTGAAAAATATTATGTAGAAATTAATCTAAAATTAACAATAATCAAGACTTGCTAGTTTTTATGAATTTGTTGTTCTAAAAATTTCTTGTAACATTTACTCAATATTCACACATAATATTATAAGCTGTATCTAATAAATCTATAATATATTTTAATTTAGTTAAATAGTTTTATTTGAATGTTTCGCACATGATTAGATTTGAGAGCTTTTTGAATGATTTTTCGATTGAGTTACTACTGCTTGTTAATCAATTTCTTTGTTCATAGTTAATTAAAGTGTGCATGACGGGTATGAATACTTTATTTTTGACAAGCCGGGTATGAATACTTAGTAGCTGATTTTGTAAGTACGTGTACTATAGTTGCCACTTCTCATGCACATATAGCCATATATATATATAGGTCGTGATGATACTAGTATTTATTTATTTATTAAAAAAATGATAGTATGGAGATCAGATCATCATTACAGTATCCTAGCCATTTATATCATCATATCTTAAGAAAAATGCTAACATTCTCTTTACACTCTTATTTCAATACTCACTCTAAATTTTCAGATGTGTTTCATCTCAAACATGACAAACGTGATTCTCCTTTTGCGTAGTTTTTTCTTCTCATCGACGAAAACACGTTTGTATTGGTAGTGTAAACGTGTTCTCGGCGACGGGAAGAAGAAACTGTGTTTGGCATGTTTGAGATACATCTGAACGATTAATGTTGGCTTCAAAGGGACACATTTGAGACTCATTAACTTAATGAGACACATACATGAATTTCAACAAATCACAAAGTGTGTATTGGTAGGAGAGTAAATCATTTATAAGTAATCCTATCCCAATCTCAATTACAGTACTAATTTAAACTTAAGGGCCATTTGATGGTTTGGATAAGGAGACAGATCGAATAATGTTGAGACACATCTGAACGATTAATGTTGGCTTCAAAGGGACACATTTGAGACTCATTAACTTAATGAGACACATACATGAATTTCAACAAATCACAAAGTGTGTATTGGTAGGAGAGTAAATCATTTATAAGTAATCCTATCCCATCTCAATTACAGTACTAATTTAAACTTAAGGGCCGTTTGATGGTTTGGATAAGGAGACAGATCGAATATGATAAAAAAAATTTGACAAAAAAAAGAATATGATAATTTTTTCAAATCTCGTGTTAGTCCGGCGTTTGTTAAGAGAGAAAAATACGATACCTCTTACTTATCCTATCCCGCCCTCTAGTTGAAATTCTTATCCTGAATTTGAGCTGAGTTAGAACAACAAAGATAAGATAAGAAAATAATCTCGTCATTTAACCTTATGAAATATATATTTGAAATATAATAAATGAAATCTAATAAAAAATAAATATTTATTAAAAAGGTTTAAATTTAAATTTCATGTTAAATTAAAAAGTAAAAAATAAAAATATTAATACTTAACTAAAAAATAATATATGATTGTTTGACAAGGGTAATTTTGTCATTTTACATAACATAAAAATTTAAAATCTTTAAATATTAAAATAAAAATTTAAAATAAGTGATAATAGAACATGTTATCTTTGTACTCACAAAAAGAGTACTACATAATATATTATATTATTTCTTATCAGGTGCACGTACGTCAAATACATGATATGATAATGATTATCTTGTCTCTTTATTGGTCGGTAGAAGGAGTGATAAGTGTCACTTTAAACACACACACACAACTGTGAGGTCTCGAGTTCGAACCTATGACGTGATATTTAGCTTAACAATTTGGATATTTGACAGTTGAATTTGGTCTTACGAATAGTGATTATATATCCTGTCTCTATCCTCTCCAATATATCTTGCTCTATTTCATATGTTGTCACTATATCTTGTTCTAGTAAAAAACTATAAATATTTATTTTCTCTTAATTTAATGAATTACTTTATTTATTTATACTATACATTATTCCCAAAATAATACTAATACCTTGAATAAAGAATTTGTTAATTAGGAGAAGACACATGGAATAAAGATGAGTACATTGTGTGTTTATATATTTTTTATAATAGTACACTATAAATTTATACTATATATATAATCATAAAATTACTAGTAATTCATTGAATAAAGTTACTATATATTTATTATATTATGTATGCCAATAAAATCTGATCTGTTAGGAAGTATTTCACAGACGTACGCGTTCAAATTCAGAAGCACATCTCGTTTGCGTGTAAACTTTTTCAATATAAAAAAGGAAAATATGTATACTATATATTTTGATTTAATTACTATACGTGCATCTTCAATATAAAAATATTTTACACAATTAACTAATAAAAATTAACATGCTATAAAATATTTTAATTTTCTTATGGTAAGAAATTTTTTTTGATTTTTTTATCTTTGTCAACAAGTCAGACAATTCATAAATTCTGGTTATATTAAAAAAAATGTAATACCAAAAATGCACACGAATTTAACCTCTATAAATTGATATACTGAGTCACACCTTTCAACATCAATATTTACGACATAGAATTTTGCAAGTTGTAATGTAACAGCATCATCGCTATGATTTTGCACTTTGGCTGTGTTTCATTTTCAGCATACGAAACACAACAACACAATTGTAGGTTCTACTTTGCAAAAACCCTTCGAACCCGATTCTCTAGATAAGAACACAATTAAATCTCCACCGTTCATTTCACACAAACTCAATTTTAACCCTTGATAGTTGACACTTCTTTCTTTCTCTTTCGCTTAATTCCAACGTACCATTATGTAATCTGCAGTTACGAATTCTCATACAGTATTTTTCACTCACTTCGTGTGAACAATAATTTGTCTTCACGAAATTCAAACCCCTATTTTTGTTTTCAGGGTTTCATTTCGTAAAATTTCCCAGTCTTTTTCTTTTGTATCTAACTATTTCGTGAAATTTTCGAACCTTATTTTTTTTCAGTGAACGATCCACTTCGAATGATGAGTCAGTCTCAGATCTTACGGAACCACCAAAACTACGCTGTTTGGTCACACCATCCGCCACCAAACCCAGTCGTCTGCCCTCGCATACCAGCGTTTACCACCCAGGCAAAGCCGCCGCAGGCGAACCATCCGGGTCGGGTCAACTGGAACCTAAACAAACCCGAATTACGTAAGGTCTATCGCCGCGGTGACCATTACGGGTCGGGTTCGGGTCTCCTCCACCCCGTCGATTCGCAGCCGCCGACAATGAACCGTCCCGGCGGAAAGCCTCGCCGGTTCCACCACTATAAGAGGAGATTCTCCGGCGGAGGTGGAGGTCGTTTCGTTACGCCGTTTGCACCTCGCAACACAACATCGTTCCTAATCCGTGCAAAGAAATCCGGCGGGGTTGCACCGCTGGTCTCGCCATACCTTCCGACGCCGGCATACCTTCCGACACCGGCAATCATCCCGACGCCGTCGATGTCACCGTCGACGGAGGAGATTGTAAAGATAGCGAAGGAAGAGTGGGGAGTTGACAGCTACGGCTCAATGAAAGGTCTAATCCGTCTCCGGACGGACAGAGAAGATTCCAACTCCGATCCAGATGCCGATTCCGACGAAATCGGCGGCGGAGGAGATGACTACGATGTCAAAGAGCATATAGAATTTGAAAAAAGATTGGACCAAGATTTAAGCAGGTTCGAGATGATATATCCAAATTCCGGCGACGCACGTTTAGAGAATAGGGTTGATGGACAAAACTCGCAAATCGCACACCTTGAAGAAGAGAATCTAACCCTAAAAGAGAGAATTTTTCTGATGGAAAAGGAATTGGGTGAATTAAGAAGACGAGTTATTTACTTAGAGACTGATGGATTCGACGGCGATGCCGGAGATGCTTGCTCGGAGAAGAGTGTCGGAAATTTTCCCAAAAACAACAGTGGCTGAATTTGAAGTGAGGATTGTATTTCAGTTAGTTCACTGTTTACTTGGGTTACAAGGTGGAGGCCAGAAGCACTTTTTTTTCTGCTGGGGAAAGTTTAAGGGATTTTTTGTTTTTTTGACGTAAGGGGATTTAGCTGTTATATCTGTATATTTATACATGTTTATTACATAGGTTGATATAGATATAGCAGCTTAATTTAGATTTACATTTAGAACATTTAGATTAGTTTAATTTAGTGTAGTGCAGTTTGGTAGTTTGTTGTTGATTTGGGTTCTCTTTTGTAACACTAAACTGGTTGGGTGTAGGGTTTGTGGGTTTAGCTAGGACTTAGAAACTTCATTGAATAAGACTTGAAAAGTGCTCTGCCTCTATCTCGTTAGAACTAGTGAGTTCATTTCTTTTGTTTTTTGTTTTTGACAAGGGTTCTTTGTTTTCTTGTTTGTTAGCTAACTGACTCCTCATTTTCTCGCGTATGTTTGTGTTGGGAAACGACACACGTCAACAAACTAACCAACATGCCCAATGATCTTATATGGGGTATTGTAAACACACCACAAAAATATTTACGTGCTTCAACACTTCTAGACAATGTCCATAAAAACACATCAACATAATTCATTCATCTTTCAAATACAGATTACAACATAATTCAAATCGTGGAAACTAACATTTCTTCGACCCCTCTAGCCCATAAAAAAATACAGATTACAACAATTTGTAACTCAACTCAATATGTGTTTCACCTTACAATACTTTCACTCTAAGAGTTACAAGGAATTATAATAGTCACATCTCACACAACAAGTGATCGCGAACACCCTCCTCTCGCCAGGACATGGTTGGAGACCCTTCAACTGTCTACATGATCACCCAACGATGGTGACGCCTCACCTTTCCATATGATCACCCAAAAGTGGATGTCTCACCTTATCAGAAGTCTTTCTATTCATTGGAGAGAGTATGACTTCCATTCATGTATGTGACATAGTGAGTATTTATTGTCTCACTTTCCCAAGACTCTAGATACATTCATTCACCTCATGCAATATACCACTTTAATTTCCACACAATAGCACTTTCTTGGAAATTTCAATTGATTATTTCCAACACTTTGTATGATATCGATAAGTTCAATCGGTTGAATCGAGAATCGATTAGTGGTTCGTTAAACCCCTAGTGGTCGGCTAAATACTAATTAAATTGCAGTTTGATTGCACTACGCATAATCAAATTAAATTAAATTAAACTGTGATCGAATTGTTTTATACTGTTAAATGAATAGACTTCAACTTGACCTATTTGAAATAGTTTTTTATTTAATTTTTCTCAATATTTAATATTTATTTATGGTTAAATTGCATTATTGGTCTTTTATCCTTGACCTCAGTTTCAGTTTGGTACTTTGTGTTTTTTTCCCACTTGGTCCTTAAATCTGTATCAAAGTGGTCATTTATGTTTGATAAGTTTCAGTTTGGTCATTCAATTGGTTAGTTTGGTCCTAAAAAACAAAAACACAGAAAAATGAATAACACTATGTCTTGTTCAAGAACACGAAGATCACTTCAATTTTTTGTTTATTGAATAACTCATGCAATATGTGACCAAATTGAATAAAACTGAACTCTAATATGAATAAAATTTCATAAGAAATTCAATGGTCCAAATTTCCCAATTACCAAATTTCCGACTTTGGTTAATTTTGGCTCCATTGAATTTTTTGCAAAATTTATTCAAGTTAGAAACCAGTTTCGTTCAATTTGGTGAAATTTGTATGAGTTATTCAAGAAACAAGAAATTGAAGTGTTCTTGGTGTTCATGGAGACATTCATACTGTTCTTCATTTTTCTGTGTTTTTCGTTTTGAACGACCAAACTGAAACTTATCATACCAATTGAAAGACAAAACTGAAACATAACAAACATAAAGGACCACTTTGACAGATTTGAAACATAAATGACCAAAACGAGGAAAAAAAGATAAAAGAGCAAATGAAACAAAAGTAAAAAATAAAGGACCAAAAAGGTAATTTAGCCGTTCTTTTGTTTGTTTATTTATTTATTCAACTATAGTTGAACCAAATGAATCAATTGAACTGTGGTACGAGTTTAGCCTTGTATCCTTAAGGTACAGAGTTTGAATCTCCTTGGGAATAGTTGAAAAATGGTCACTAGTGCCACTTTGCTTAATAATATTTACCCTTTCTCAATTTTTTTTTAAAAAATCTTCAGTCCAATTTTAAAAGCATGGTTATATGATGCTAAGAAGGTTATGAAGGAGGTATAAGAGGAGAATCGTTATACGTGGCTATGGCTCTCTTTGCTAAAAGGAGAATATTTTTGGTTCTTAATTGTTACTACCTCCGTCCCATTTAGGGGTGACAATTTCTACCCGCAAGTGGGGATCCCCGCGGGGATTGCCCTGTTCGGGGCCCCGTGGACGGGGATGAGAGAGAAAATCCTCCCGCAGTCAATTTTGGGATGGGAACGGGGTCCATATCCCCCGCCCCGAATATATTACATAAATGTACTTATTATAGATATATATTGTATTCTAAGTAATAGATTTTTTAGACTTTTAATATATGTTTTTAAATAAAAATATTAATAAAATATTTAATTGTGCTAATTTTCATTCTTACCTTTATACTTTTTAAATTTTAAAATACCAAAGTAAGACTAAATTTTATATTTAATGTTAAACTTATGTTTTTTAGTCTTACTTTTATACATTTTTTCAGTTTTATTATATTTTAATTTAAATTTTTGCTAACTTTAAATAAACTCTTGGGGTCCCCGCGGGGATGGGGACGGGGGAGGAAAACTCCCCGAAGCGGGGAATGGAGACGGGATGGGGACAAAATGGGAGGCGGGGACGGGGAGCGGGGAAGTACTCCCCACCCCCACCCCGCCCTATTGCCATCCCTAGTCCCATTTTATATGCAGTTTAAGGTTGTTGCACACATATTAAAAAAAATTATTAGTAGTCTAGATTTTACAAAAAATGTTGTCTAAATTACTATTTAACCCTTTATCTCTCTACATAAATAAACGTGAATCATTTATTAAATGTAAAAGTTGTAATGATCAATAAGGGCAATAGTAGAAAAACATGTTAGATACTTTCTTGAAAATGTAAAACAATAATTAATTTGGAATAAATTCAGTTTGGTAAAATAATTTATAAAATGGGACAGAAGTAGCACCTTTTTTTGTGACATGGAACTCAGCACATGGAAGCTATGGAAGACCAATAACCGATCGAAGTGTACTGTACCATTTGGATTCTGTTACTGTGCTTGCTATAAATCATCATATGACACTTATTTTTTTAACAAAATTTTGAGATTTCATCCTTCTTTAGCAAACACCAAGGAATCCAAACCTGCGTTGTTATGTGAAGTGTTGTCCACTACACGCTACGTACATGTTCCTCAAACGGATCAATCTAGTTTTAGTACCATTTTGTTTGGGCATCATGAATTTCCTTTATTTGGATACCTCCTCTAATTATTTTTATTCTATAAAAATGAACGGTAAAAGTAAACTAGTATCTAAATTTTTTGTATAAAATCATCTATTCAAGTAAGAAGTTATATTTCTAATTAATTTTGTTTGTTTACTTTTGAATTTTATTTAATTGTTTTAACCAGTAGTATTCGTTGAAAAAGAAGACATCTCGAAAACACAATGTAGTGATAAAACATAAGTATTGTGTAGAAACTAAGAGTGCGAGATCAAACCCACAACACTTAATTTTCTCCCTCCTCCTGAACACTTGTACAAAAGAAGGGATGATATTATTTTGTGGTCGAAGATGTAGCTTTAAAATCATAAGGTTCACCTTTCATGGGTTGTATTTACGTTACCAATGTGAGGTACATTAATTTTTGAGAAAACTAATAAAGAAGATGATAAGAGTTTAAAGATTTCGTTGAATCTAGATGAATCTATAACGATATGATAAATTAGCGTTTATTCATTTTAAATCTTCAAGAAACCAAGTTAATGTATACAATTTGTTGAAGATGTTTAGCAACAAAGTAAGATATGGCAGATGAGCTTATAGCGAATAACGATAAACTGATAATCTATTTAGTATTGGATGAACTTATTGTCTATACATGAAGATAAATTAGTAGATTGAATTTGAAATGTTTGATAAAAAGTAATGGCCAAACTAAAAATAGAAAATGGCTTCCAAGCTGTCTATAAGCAATCCTTAAATTCTTTTTAAATATTTCCAGAGAAGAAGGTCTTTGCCTCTTTACTTATAGTCACAACAGAGTTTTGCAAGTACTAACACTTAAACTCCCAATAATCTCCCCTATAATCAATCATGCCTCTATATCCGGATCTACTTCTCGCTCCTTTATGAAGTCAAACCATGGCTCTGATACCACTTGTTGGGGGAGTCTGGGGAGCATCGAGAGCAACAACGATCTAATGACTAGAACTACCAAGAGAATTAGACACTATATCTCCACCAAAGACCTTAAGGCATTAGGTATATGAGTCACGTCTTTGATATATATTCCTCATTGAGCTCATTCCTTGTCAATGATAGACTGACTAGTTACACACTTGAATTCCCAACAAGGTGAAAGTGTGAGAACTGCTGATTCAAAAAAGTGTTAATTGCTCGTCTAGAATTGCATTGAACGTGGCTAGACATGCAACCCAAGATGATGTAACTAGTTAAAGCTCGTAGTTTACCCCAAAATATCATTGTGGTTTCCGCGTGATCCAAACACACATTAAATGTTGAGAGTAAAATCGATTTATATTTTCTACTGGTAAGCATAAAAGCTAGTCTATGCTTCTTAAAAAGAAACTATAAAGTTTCCTACAATTCTTGTGCATGTCCCAAGCGGGCAAATGTCAATGTTTTCTTACAGTACATATCTAGCGGATGGTTCAGTTTTTCCCAAACAGAAACACAAGAGAGCAAGCGATAGACGTCGCAAGATTTTTTTCTGAAGCAATGGGCGACGATGGTGGTTGGCAATTAGTCAATCAGAAGCAACGCAACGTAAAGGAGATCAAGGGGAGGATGGACATCGCCGGCAATGACTACGTAAGCAAGGAGGGGACTGTTTCTTTCTACTTTTCGGAATTCCCAGATACACATACTGCAAGAGACATGTTGAAGGCGTTTGCACTATATGGCAAGGTGGTGGAGGTGGTCATTCCACCGAGGGGAAATAAGTGGGGAAAGAGATTCGGTTTTGCGAGGTTTGGAGGCATCCAGGATCTAAGGTTTTTTGCCGTGAAGTTGGATAACATAATCTTCGGTGCAAATAAGATTCACGTAAATCTGCCAAGATTCGAAAGGGAGAAGTTTGAAGAGAAGATGAAGAAGCATGAAGAGAAGCTGAAGAAGTAAGAAGAAAGGGAGAGGCAGGAAGAGAAGTCGAAGAGGCATGTTGGTGAAGTCAAAACTCAATAGAGAAATCAAAAGGTGTGGTGAATAGTAACACATGGAGGAAATAATGTTGATGCAAATAGGCCAAAACAAAGGATGACAAACGATGGTGGGCATGTAGAAGGTGTAAAGGGTGGTCATAAGGGGGGCTGGGCAAGAGAGAGACGGAAAGGGCAAGAAGCTTGGATGGGGAAGCAAAACCAAAATTACTCAGAACAAAGGATTGTCTACTATAGGAAGAAAAACTTGTGCGATGTATGGTATAACGCGCCGGAGGAGGATCTAAACAAACTCAAGAAGATGTACGTGACCAAAGTCAGAAACGCTGGAAATGCACACATGGTCCAAGAATGGTTCAACACATAAGGCTTTTTCTCAATCAAAGTTACTCCGCTTGGCGCTAATTTGGTTCTTTTAGAGGAGATGGAGGAAGGAATCATACCGGCACTATACGCAGATGCGAAGGAATGGGTGGATGAACATTTTGATGGTATTAGAGGATGGAGTCCTTACGAGTTGGAAATAGAAAGGGTGGTGTGGATTCGATGTCACGGGATCCCTGTCCATGCTTGGAACAATGAATTCTTTTCGATGCTGGCTGCAAGTTTGGAACTTTTTTGGGTGTTGATGAAAATACAAGGAAGAAGAACTCAATGGATGTAGCTCGAATTTTACTTCGGACAAATTGGTATGACGTGTTCAATATGGTGGTCCATGCAAATATTAATGGAGATATGTTCCATATGAAGGTGTTGGAGGAATGGTGCGGTCCAATGCACTGGGAAGGGCTTACTCAGGCAAATCACTGCACTAGATCTGAACACAATTCTGATAGCGATGAGGAAAGCGAAGATGGCGACGGGCCGCCACTTTTTACGGCGGAGGAGGTAGTGGAAGAGGTTTCCGGTGATGAGAAAGGGGTGGAGGAAGATGAAAAATTAGTAGCATTAAAGATGGCAGCAATTGTGGAAGGAGTGGATGTGAGTACCAAAGCAGTATCCAATCATGAAGAAGCTGATGGGGAAACGAGAAATCTTGAAGTAAATGCTGCCTTGAACGAAGAAATGAATCATGAAGAGGATGGTGGAAAAAAGCAAAACGTGGATTTGAAGATACATGGGGAAGTGCAGAATGGAATTGGAGGGGTTTATGGAGAAGAGGAAAAAGCGACAGGTGTGACGCCTCATGCGGAGAACAAAAATTCGGCGCTTATTAATGAGGTGAACAATCAGAATGTGGGTCCGGTATCATTGGAAGAAAGTAACGACAATATTGAGGATTGTGGGTCAAGAGTGATGGGCGTTAGTGGACTGAACATGGGCTATGATGTTGAGGGTGGTGGAATAAATGCTGGGCCCCAAACCAGCAATATTGGTGAATCAAAAAAAGCCCTAGTGACAAAGCAGCTGGGCTAGACAGGAAAGGAAGAAAAATACAAAGAAAAGATTTAAAATAGAAAAACCAAAGAGCAAGAATAAGAATGGGTTGTCAGGTGGAACATATAAGTAACAGTGGGCTTGGTGAATAAGAAGGTGAGAAGCATGATACCATCGCTGGGCATTTCCTCTGAAAGTCATGATATTTCGAAGAAGCATGTTGTGTCACGTAAATCCCATAATCCTGATTTGTCGCTCTCAATCAAAGGTAGTCAGGGAGGAGCGAGCATAGGGGAAGTATCAATTGGTGACTCTGAAATTTGCTTTTGTAACGCCAGGAACGTGGTGGAGCATGAGATATCAGTTGCTAATAAGATGTGGAGTTTTGCCAAAGAGAACTTGGGCGTAACAGGGAAAAGTTTGGACGAGGAGGATACAACAAGAATTAAAAACTTGGAAGTAAGGGATTAGAATGCAAAGGGAAGGAAGGAGAATAAGAACAAGTCTCGACGAAGATTGCAACACTAGATATGAGAGGGTGGGGGGGGGGGGGGGGGGGGGGTGCCGCGAAAAGAAGGCGGCTCAAAAAGATGATTGTAGAGGAGAAGATAGATTTTTTGTATGATACAAGAAACAAAGAGTAGCGATATTTCGAAAAGAATGATAACGAGTATTTGGGGGGATCCTAATTTTGACTGGTCAAGTAAGAATGCAGTTGGGCAGTCGGGTGGTATTTTAAGTGTATGGAAACAAGGATTGATGGAGGTTATGTTCTCATTTTCCGGGGAGCACTTTATTGGAGTATGTGTCAAGATACAGGGCCATGTTTGTTATTTGGTGAATGTGTACTTCGCTTGTAATATGTCAGGTAAAAGAAGGTTGTGGGAAAACTTGAGATGCTTGAAAGATGATTTTGAGAGTGGAGATTGGTGTATAATAGGCCGACTTTAGACGGGGTTCAATTCAAACAAATATCAACAAGGGACAATGACATGCTATTGGCGCCTTTCTCTTTGGAGGAAGTCAAGGAAGCCGTGTGGGAGTGTGATGGGAATAAAAGCCTGGGGCCGGATGGATTTAATTTTAACTTCATAAAGGGGTGTTGGGAGACTATTGGACCGGAGATAATGAAAATTTTTGATGAATTCTACAGGTTAGCAAAGCTCCCAAAAGCCGTGAGTTCCTCGTTTTTAGCACTCATACCGAAGACAAGTAACCCACAAAGCCTAAATGAGTATAGGCCGATCTCTCTTATTGGGAGTTTGTATAAGATGCTTGCAAAGGTGCTTGCCGAAAGGTTGAAAAAGGTGCTAAAAGATGTAATATCGGATTGTCAAAGTGCATTCTTGGCGGGGAGAAACATACTAGATGACGTGGTTGTGGTGAATGAAGTTATGGATATGGCAAAAAGAAGGAAGCAAAAATGTGTAGTATTAAAAGCGGACTTTGAGAAGGCGTACGACTCGGTGAGTTGGGCGTATTTAGATTACATGTTGGGGAGAATGGGCTTTGGCGAGAAATGGAGACGTTGGATGTGGGTGTGCTTCTCATCCAACTCCATATCGGTTTTGGTAAATGGGAGCTCAACCGAGGAGTTTGTGGCTCAAAAAGGTCTAAAGCAAGGTGATCCACTTGCACCGTTTTTTTTTGATAGCTGCGGAAGGATTGGAGGGATTCGTGAGGAAGGGGGTGGAGTCTAACAACCTTCATGGTTTCAAAATAAATGATTCTCTTTCGGTGGAGTTATTACAATTTGCGGATGATACGATACTTTTTTGTGATGGGGGAAAGAAGAGTATTTGGTGTTTGAAAGCAATTCTAAGAAGTTTTGAACTAGTGTCGGGATTAAAAGTGAACTTCGCAAAGAGTAATGTGGTGGGTATTCATATGGAAGAAAGAATAATGACGGGGATCTCTCATTTCCTTGCTTGTAGGTTGTGATCAAATTCTTTCAAATTCCTAGGTGTTCCAGTGGGTTCAAATCCTAGAAGAGTAAGTACTTGGCAACCGGTGATTGACTCAATAAAGAATCGGCTCAATAGTTGGAAGAGTAGGCAACTATATATCCATAGGGGGGCGAGTAACTCTAATAAATTCGGTATTGGCGTCTCTACCTTTATATCTCTTTTCTTTTTATTGAGCACCAAAGAAAGTGGTTGAAGAGATTAAAAAATTACAAAGAAGATTCTTATGGGGAGGAGATGAGGAGAATAAGAAGATGGCTTGGGTGAGTTGGGATTTGATTTGCTCTCCGAAGGATAAGGGTGGGCTTGGTATTAAAATTTTGGAGGCCTTTAATATAGCTCTATTGACGAAATGGAGATGGTGAATTTTGGTGGATGGAGGAAGCCAATTATGGAAAGAAGTCTTGACAAAGAGATATAAGTTGAATGGTCGGTGGCCTAACGAAATTGAATATAGAAGAGGATGGACGAAAAATTCCATTTGGTGGAGAGACTTGTGCATACTTGGTAATGATGCTTATTTGGCGAATGGATGGTTTGATGAAGTTGCGAAATTAAAATTGGGAAGAGGCAATAAGATACGATTTTGGGAAGATTGTTGGTTGGGGAGGGATTGGTTTGCAGACTTGTTCCCTTCGGTTTACAGCAGGTGCAGCATGAAAGAAGCTGTTATTGAGGAGATGGGAGCGTGGACTGAGATTGGGTGGCGCTAAAATTGGGATTGGGCATGCGAATTGGTGGCGGAGGAAGGGAAAAACGTGGAGAATTTAAAGCAAATTCTGCTGGACATTTTTCCAGCACAGCATGCCGAGGATTTTTGGTTCGGGACGTTAAATCCAGCTGCTGGTTTCTCTGTAAAAAACTGTTATGAATGGCTGGTTAACTTTCATGCAGGTGGGAGAGGACAATTGGAGGATCGTACGATCTTGGCTTGCCGGAAGTTGGGGAAAAATGATGCACCATCAAAAGTTCTTATTTTTGCTTGGAGATTGTTGTTAAATCGCATGGCAACTCGACAGGCTCTCCATAGGCGTGGCATTTTGCAAGCAAATAACCATCTTGGCTGCATTTTTTGTGATGCTGAAATTGAGACAGGAGACCACTTGTTCATATCATGCAGCGTTGCAAAGAATATTTGGCAGCAGCTTGGTTCTTGGTTGGGCATGGTGTTGGACGATCAGATTGATGTGGTTTCGCACTTTATGGATTTTGGAAAAGTAGTGAAAGGAAACAAGCGTAGAGGAGTAAAGCATCTTGTTTGGTTGGCGGCTATGTGGACTATTTGGTTGGCAAGAAACAAGGCGGTTTTTAATGGGGAGGTGGCTTCTAGTTATGATATTGTTTCGGGCATCAAATATTGTGTTTGGAGTTGGTTCAAGGCTAGGAAGGGTAGGAAGTGTAACGCGACGTGGTCGGATTGGTTCAATTGCCCGTTGGGTTGCTTCTCATTATTGTAATTCTCTATGTTTCTTTATGTAGAAACTCATGTATTCGGGGTACTCTTTTTCCCTCCCTAGGTCTTTTTCCCAAAGGGTTTTGGCCCTCGGAGGTTTTAACGAGGCCCCTAGGTGTAAGGGTTGGTGCACCCCTAGTGCGCCCCATAATACAATTGCTTATCTAAAAAAAATCTAGCGGATGGTTCATATCTTTTGATTGATGAAGAGTAAACAATTATTTTGGTCCTTGAATGTGTAAGACGTTGTCATTATAGTCTCTAAATGTATCAAAATTGTAAATATGCCCCTGAGTATCCGTTTTCTAGTAATTTAAAGAACTAAATTGATCAATAAAAAACACATTTGAGGATCAAAGTGAGTAACAAAAAATACATATGAAGACCAAAACGACTTACTAAAAAGAGACTAGAGGATGTGTTTATAATTTCATACACAGGAATCACAATAACTGTTTATCTGTTGATAATGAGAGAAAACTGCGGTGGCAAGTGGTAACATGTCCAAGATAAGTACTATAATCCAACATATTTTTTTTGGTGCGCACTATAATCCAACGTACGTATATCCCCGAAATGGATTACACTTATATGTGTCACATTCATTTTTTTTGGTACAAGAGAGGGATATGTGTCACATTCATGATAAAAAGAAAAGTTAAATAATTACTTACTTAGTAAATGGAACTTTCCAAAATTAAAATGAACTACAAAAGGTTCATTTATCCATAATTACATAAATTCTAAACAACACGTTGGAATTTCCATATGCAAGTATAATTACACATTTTTCAAAGTTTGCAACCTAGTAGATTTAAATGTTACGAGAAAATCTCATGAATTTTGTATTCATTTCATAAAGATATTGTCTGTTTTGGTGTTAAATACGTTATAGTAAGTGATAACAGGAATTGAGCAATATATATTTGTTGGGAAAACAATATAGAGAAATAAAATTAGCACAACTGGAATACCAGAATTTACTGTGAAAAACTCCAAAATCGAAGAAAAACAACAAATCGTTGTCTAATGACAACCAGAGAATAACACTATGTGAAAATTGTTACAACACATAGACTTCTCTCAAACACCCAATGATCCAGTACACCCACACCCTCCAAAATAAGCAATGTTAGACTTCCTCAAGACGCTCGATTCCAATCAACTCCAACAGCATTATATGTGAGTCCGATAGAAGAGATCAACATACAACATAGACTAAAACAAGATGACCCACTGGCACCTATCCTCTTTCTATTGGTGGCTGAGGTACTTAATGGCCTTGTCAGGAGTTCCTTGTCATTGGGGTTTCTTCAGGGTTTTCAAGTGCGATCCTCAGGATTTACAGTGTCCCATCTTCAATATGCGGATGATACCTTTTCATAGGAGAGTGTACTGTAGAGAATCTGTCGGCAATGAAGTCGATTCTTAGGTCCTTTGAACAAGTGTTCGGCCTCAAGGTGAATTTTTCAAAAACATTCTCATTGGGGTGAATGTAGGTGACGAGTTCTTGGCTATTGCGGAAAGCTTTCTCCATTTCAAAGTGGCCTCCTTATTGTTCAAGAATCTTGTCCTCCTAGTTGGTGGGAATCCACGCTGAGCAACTACCTGGGACCCTCTTTTGGACGGTTTGCGGAGTAGGTTGGCTTCTAGGAAAAATAGGTTTGTCAGTTTTAGTGGCAGGATTGTTTTACTTAATTCTATCCTAAGCAGAATCCTTATCTTCTTTTTTGGAGGTCCTCACAGACAGTTTCCCCTATCCAATAAGGCTTCTCTCCGCTAGGGAGAGCGTCCCAAAGTATGTCTGAAAGACGAGGAACCACTTTTCATTAATTATCTTCCAAATATCCTCCTCATCCATATCCTTCCACACCACTTTTTCCTGTATTAGACAAATGCAAATTATGTATTAGTGATTATATTAAACATTACACAATAAATTAAATTTAACAACATATGTAATGGAACTATTGATACTTACTTTAAATGAGTCGAAGAATGAATTTCTAGAATCGACATCCACATGCCCCTGCTTTGGCAAAAATTTGCAATACTTTCTTGTTATCGCATACATGACTGCATAATAAGAAATGTATCAAAGAATTTAACAAATACAGAAGTTGTAGCATAATTAGTTTAAAAGAAATAAAAGTCAAAGAATACTTACGTTCTACCACATGGATAGATGATGGGACGACCATCATCTATGACAATCTCCTCCTCCTCCTCCTCCTCCTCCTCCTCCAACTCCGGATGTACTCCCTTGTCGTGGACTGGCGGAGGATTATCGTGCCGATCAAGTGCAGGGTCTTGAGTCGAGGACGGTACCTGAGTGTAGGCATAATAGAAATCCCAGGTGTGGGCATCATAGCGACCCCAACGGGGAGTATAAGTGGTCGTGGAGGCAGGGGTTCTTGCAAACACATCTAACATAGTCACCATCACTCGATGAAAACGTCTCCTACTGCGAACTGGCTCAGCAACAATGCTCATCCCCTTATCACTTCTCGGTGGTCTGGGGGCGGTGAGTCACAATCTCTTGGGTCGATATCTATGTTGAACAAAATGTGATATATATTAAATAAAATAAAAAACAACAAGAGTATCTAAAGGTGCATACATAAGAGACTGATAAGAGTATCTAAAAGTACACACATAATAGACTAATCTACGTCTTCAGATCATTTCTCTTCATCTTCAACCTCTTCTCAAGAATCTTCGTCTTCATCCTCTTCATTTGAATATGGTTCATTCAAGTCTAAAACTGGTTCAAATTCTTCATCGGGGACTCGTTCGTCACACAAGGTTTCAATGGGTTCAACTTCAATTACCTCATTTACGCCCAACATTTCATCCACTTTCAGTGGCTTCAATGTGACCCTGTGGTTTTGTCTTAAATGAAACATGATAACTCATATTTATATGGGTTATTTATGCTCTTATCACTTAAATTAACGTAAGTTCTCAAGTAATATTCCTGCTTTATTTAGTAAATATCAGTTATTTAGAGAAAATAAGGGTTAGGAACTAATTTGTTATCATTTGGCACATTTGGTGCCTTTGTGAGTATTTTAATGCCTTTGTTAGTGTTACAGCGTTAAGCGCCAGATTATAGTGGGCCAGTTGAGGATCAAAAAGAAAACTTACATTTTGGCGCCTCTCTCTTTATGTCAAGTCAGTGCCTCATTTCTCTACGTCGAGGACTGACGCGGCTGCCAACTATTGGCTAGTGTGGACACTTGTCCACTTGTTGTTGGAAGATCACTTTTGGTTGGTAGGAATGTCTTGTCTACTTTTTGGAAATCCACTTTTTGGAGAATAAAGAAATTAATCTCACTTCTTCTCCTCACTTCTTACACATTCAAAGACTTAGAGAGTTTTTGAGAGAAAAACTTGACACACTTTCCTCAATTCATCCTCCATTCAAGCTTTTATTTTTCAAGTGAAGATTCATCATTTTCTACGCTGTGAGCTGGTGCTATAGCGTTATCAACCCGTTTCATGAATAGGAGCTCACGTAGTGTATCTTTTGCTACCGTGTCTCCTCTTTTTAGTTTCAATAATATGAACATTTTAGTTTGTATTGTGTTGATGATGCTCATCATGAGCTAAACACTTAATAGTTGGATTTCTTGGAGCCTTGTAATGAATTTTTAGTATTGTTAATATAATATTGTAATGTTTGCGTTTCAATCTTTGAGTGTTAATGCTTTCAAACTTATTTTGGGATTGACCAACTGAAATGAGTACATTCGTAGATACAGACATAGTTTATGATTCTAACTCAAAGTTTGATATGAATGAAAGGTTGTTTAAAGACATTTAAACAACCCTTGCTTAATCCTAGACATAGGAGAACATAGTTCATAAGGTGAAACTGTGGGTTCTTTATTATACAGGGGTGAACTTATTTAGATATTAGACATAAGAGTCTTGTAACGAAACCCTAACGTCAGTGACTGAAAAACACAACATCATATGCTACAGCACTTAGCGCTATAGGGTCCAATGTTAAAGCGCATTCCTTTAAAGACTTTACTTAGCAAAGAGCAGTCCAACTCATTTTATCAAACACTTGAACCTTCTTACTGTTTCCATACAACAACTTTATTTTTATGCTCAAAAACTTGTTACGACTATTTTTCTTGTTTCACTAGTGTGTTAACCATTTAAACTTTAAAATTAACATCAATCCCCGTGGGTACGATCTCTACTTTATCATTATATTACTTGTTGCGTTTATGTACACTTGCACAACTACTTTTGGAATAACAAAACACACCATCCTTGTTTGTCTCCCTGAGTTGATGGATATGGAACATAATACATATGTCTCACAGTTTACGGCATGATAAACGGATCAAAGGCTTTAGACCTTCATTCCATTCGAATGTCCACAATATTACTTTTTGGATTCATTTTGTTCCTCTAACCAATGGATCAAACCAACTACAATAAAATAAAATTATTCTCTTTGTACAATCTATCGTAGTGCTAGTTCATATATTATATGTGTTGGTTCACGTCGTAGAAGTAATCTTCACCTCCTTCTATGAGCTCTTTTACATATATCCCACTGTTAATTTTTTATCCCTCACTCCATGCATGATTGGGTGTCAAATATGATACTGTTTACGATGTACGTGTGCCATTCATTAATAAATGCGTAAGGACCATCAGCCAAGTTCCTCAAGTGTTGGATTAGGAGAGTTGGTGCCGCTTCATAAACCTAAGTAAGTTAATATGGAAAAGATAAGTCATGTCTCATATCTAGTTTAAATATTTGAGGTTAAAATATTAATTTCATTTACTTACTATAACCTTAACCACGATGGAAAACTTTCAGCGTACGAACCGAAGATTCTTCGGCACTTATATACTCTCACATATTAAGAATGCTCTGATAATCGATATTAATGAAAATAAATTATTCAATATAAGGACTTCTATCTAAAGGTGTATAGAGAACTAAATTGATAACTGAATTGAAAAATGCTTACTCAAGATATGGTTGAACTTCAGTGCAATTGATCAAGGCATGGAAATGTACTTAATCATACTCTTTGTCCGTTAACCAGTGGATCAAATCCTTTCCAGAGTGGTGACCGAGTTTGTTAAATACGAATAAAGATATTAAAGATACACATTAAATAAAAGTTGAAATAGATAATTAACTCTCAAGATGGATACATCCTCCTATAATGAATTAGTCCACCAAACCTTATTGCTTCGTATGAAAGGAGAATCATGAGATGCCCTATTAATCCAAGAAACCAAGAGGAAGCATTTTCTCCAACTTACGGATAATGAATGGAATATTTTACACCATCTTAATAAGATCATCCTTTCTTAATGTTTTTTGACTCATCCTTTCTCAATATTGTAGAGCACACACTCCTAAAACTTGACTCACTTCAGTAAGTGGTTCCAAAATACACTTTGGCAATGAACTAAAAGCAATTGGAAGCAAAGACTCAATGAATACGTGGCAATCATGACTTTTCATCCGATACATCTTCTCGGTGTCCGCATCCGCATATCTTGCAAGATTAGAAGAATAACCATCCGACATCCTCAATCATTTCAACCAACAACAAACAGATTTTGCTTCTTCGGATGTTAGAGAGTAATTGACTTTGAGTTTTGACATCTACCCACCAAAATTTTCATTATATGCAAAACCAAAACCGGTCAAAACTTGGAAGTTATTCCCCATGGTCAACCCAGATCCAGTAATTAGGCTTGAACGCTGAAGTATACAAGTGATAGTTGACTTCATCTTTGGTCCTACTTGGTACAACGTCGTAAACAATGCATGGACATCTAATCCCCCTTCAAGTTTAAACATATCATCTCGCTTCGGTACCAAAATAAACACTTCAATCCCAATTACAACAGATCTTTTCAAAGCAGCTTTGCCCAGATATAACCTATCATACACCCAACTACGATTCAATTGATTAAAATTTATCTACACGCATTTTAAAAAACACATTAGATTCGGATAACATTCACAAACCTATCAAATTAGTCACATCGATATGGTCTCACTAGAGATGATTTCGAGCCAAATATGGGGGTCAAGGATAACACAACACCCTTTCCCGTCCAAGCAGTGGAGGAAACTATTTCTAATTCTCAACCCTACTTAGTTAGTATCATCTCAAAATTATGTCGTTCGAGATGATTTCGAGCCAAATATGGGGGTCAAGGATAACACAACACCCTTTCCCGTCCAAGTAGTGAAGGAAACTATTTCTAATTCTCAACCCTACTTAGTTAGTATCATCTCAAAATTAGTATCATCTTTAATATCTGAACAAACTAATAATATTAAAAAGGCAAAATTACACCAGGGGATCTTTAACTTATTTATTTGTAACAAGTTGGCCCTTTAAGTTTCTTTTGTAACAAATAGGCCCTTTAAGTTACCCGACGTTGACACCATTGGCCCTTTTAGTAAAATGTAATATCGTTCATTACATCAAAATACACAAAAATATGTTTGTTTGCATCAAAATACATAAGCTAGAGTAGTCACAATATATAAAGTAGCATTACATCAAAATATGTTTTTTTTTTTTTTTACGAAAATCCGCCGGTAATTTCAAAAATCCGCCGGTAAAAACCGCCGGAAAATTACCGGCGGATTTTTGAAATTACCGGCGGATTTCGTAAAAAAAAAAAAATTTTTTTTTTTTTTACAAAAATCCGCCGGTAATTTCAAAAATCCGCCGGTAATTTTCCGGCGGAATAAATCCGCCGGAAATGTACCGACGGAAAAAATCCGCCGGTAAAAATCCGCCGGAAATTCATGTTTTTCTTGTAGTGATAAGCTAGAGAAATCATTAAAAGGGCCTATTTGTTACAAAAAAACTTAAAGGTCCAACTTGTTACAAATAAATAACTTAAAGGTCCTCTAGTGTAATTTTGCCTATTAAAAATTATAATTTAAATTACAAATTCAAATTGAAAATTTGATTTTATTAATATTAAAATTTTGATAAAGAATTTTTATTTTGAAAAGTTAGTTTATTCAAGAGTAAAAAGTTATTTAATTAAAATATATAATGCTCTAAAGAAACGGTCCACCAAATAATTCATTAACTACATGGTAGTCATAATAGTAAATTAGTAATACAATAAGAATAAAGATTTAATTTATATACATTATTGGTGTATAAATGTTTTACATGATCGACCAATTACAAGTTGACATATTATTTAAAAAGAACTTAGTAATCTATAGTAATCACCTTATGTTATCTATACCATGAACTTTATGTGTTGTGAGTGTAAAAAAGGGTACGGCGATCATGCGTAGCAATTATACTCTGAGAATAATCTATACCTATATATAAAGGGAATTCATTTTGTAACTACTTTTTTTGGTGTCAGATTTTTCTGACCAAAATACCCTTATGTAACTCCCCACTAACACTATTTCACTATATTATTATTTACTATTTATATATTATTTATCTATTATTTCTATAACTACCCACTAACACATCACATGAAAGACGGGCCCGAAGGGCCCATCTTTCCCCTAGTAATAATAATAATAATAATATTAATAGTTCAGTCAAATAGAAAATAATGATATTAATAATATTTTACATAATCAATCAATTACAACTTGATATATTATTGAAAAGAAGTTAGTCAACTTGTCTTATATATAACCCATACATTGAATTGTTAGTGATTGTGAGTGGAAAAAGATTTACAGCGATGAGGCATAGCAAATAAACTCAAAGAATTATAATGATAATGAGAGTAATAATTCAGTCAAACATAAAATAATAATAGTAATAATGATATACAATATATAGTGTTTGACTTTTCCTAAGATTTTATTTTATTTAGGTAAGCTAACAGTTGTAATATTAATAATTCCTCCTATATGAATCCTCTTTTCGACTTGGTAACCGTCAACGGTTGCATTGAAGGTTACTTCCCTTTTCTCGCTCTATCGTCAGGTTTCTTCCTATTTTCCTTCGGGGTGGCCAAGACTTCCTTAACGTAATCATGGGACGGACCTTTTATGTCCAAGGGCGCTTGGGCCGAGTTGGAGTAATCTGGCCTAAAAATTCTATGACGACCCACTGCTCACCAAGCGTGAGTTCGGCAAGGACGGAGCACTTTAGGAGCATTCAGGCACATATAGGTTGAGGTTCCTTACTATCGCAGGATCATCTCGATGTTTCTTACTTGAGTGATTTGAGTTTCCAGCATTTTACTATGAGTAGCCATGGAATCAACCTTTGATTTTAACTACCCAAGAGTGTCATTCAAAAAAGAAGTTTGATTTTTAAGCTCTTCATTTTGCTTAGTTTGAGTTAACATAAATTTTCCAATCATGTTTTCTAGAGATTTTTGAGAGCTATTAAAAGCCTTTTGTCCTTGAAAACCAGAAGGTGGTCTACCTATCTGAAAAAGGATCCCCCTCTTGAGCGTAGTTAACTTGCTAAGTAACCACACTATTAACTGATATTCCTAATTGACATTTAGCACTGTATGGCCAACAACACCACATATCTCACACGGTGGCACAAAAGGTGTAGGAGAGACAACACTAACATTTAATTTATCAAATTTTTGAAATAGTGTGTCCACCTTTGAAGATGGAGCCATTATGGCTTGCTTACTGATCTATTGATAATGGTTTTGTGCCATGTCTTCAATAAGAGCATAGGTCTCTTCTATGTTTTTGTTTATCAAAGCTCCACTTGCAGCTGCATCAACGGTCATTTTTGCAGTATATAGAAGTCCATTATAGAAAGCGTGAACAATTAGCGACTTCTCTAGTCCATGATAGGGGCATAGCCTTAGAATTTCTTTGAAACACTCCCAAGCATCATAAATAGATCCCCCCTCATTTTGAGCAAATTTTTGTAATTTTATTTCTCAATTGGGCAGTTTTGCTTGGGGAAAAGTACCTAGCAAGGAATGCTTGCTTCAATTGATCCCACGTAGTAATGGAATCTGAAGGCAACAAATGTAGCCAAGCTCTAATTCTATCCCTTAATGAAAAAGGGAAGAGTGTCAGTCTTATGGCATCACAGGATACTCCATTCATTTTCAATGTAGCACAAAATTCAAGAAAAAATGATAGATGAAGATTTGGATCATCCATTGAAGAACTAAAGAATTGATTTTGTTGTAGCATGGACAGTAGTGAGGGCTTAAGTTCAAAGTTGTTTGCCTCAACAGCGGGGCGCATAATACTACAATTTGGCTATGTAGCATTAGGTGTAGCATACTCTTTTAGAATACGATTCTGATTGTCACCCATTGCAAAATTTCTTTCTTGATTATTATTAAGCTCTCTTATTCTCCCGTGGAGAAACCTCTCTATCTCAATTATTGGTTGAACAAGTTCCCCAAGGCTTTAGACTCTTCACATTCAAAGAACAAGAGCAAAAGATTAAGAAAAAATAAAAGGGATTTTAGGCTAACCGATACCCAAAAAGGAATCAATATCAAAACGACCCTGACAATGGCGCCAAAAACTTGGTAGGCCGCAAGCGCACGGTTCTATCGTGTAATAAGAATGTTGATCCCATAGAGACTTGTTAAATACCATTTCCTTTTCTAGTTGTGATTTGCTAAAAAGATTGATTGATTGTAAAAGATGATGATTGCTTTAAGGGAAATTCTGAAATGTTAAAATGCCTTAGAATTACGGTTTCATCTTAATGATAAGGTTTCCATACAAAACTCCATCCATTCTTTAATTCACGTGAGTGATGTTTTCAAAGACAAGGCAACAATTGTAACAAATGTGTCCTTTCAGAGTAAAAGAGTGTGTTTTGAACCAACAACCAAGCCTATTTTCATGGTTGATTTTCACCAAAACCCATTAAGTATAACACCTTTTATTATCTCAAAAGTCTCAAAACTATTTTCATGTCTTGATTTCTTGGTCTAATCTCATAGTTCCAACATCAAACTTCACCTTTCAGTACATCTTTTAATGTTTTGGATTTAGAATTGAAGGACAATGAGATTAGATTGTGATGTGCACATATGATTGAAATTCAAAAATTCTATAAATTGGAGATTAGAACAAAAATTAATAGGGACCTATCATTGGATTATTCCCACAATTCCAAAACTTAAGGATCTATCACTCATGATCATAGTAGACATTTAGATGAAGATTAAAGAACATAAACATAAATTGCGATAGTAAGATAAAGAGCGGAAAATAAGAAAGCAAGAAATACAGAAAAATAAGGTACTCAACTAAAAGGAAAGCTGGAAAATTATATTACTAAGAACAAATTACAAGAGAAGTATTTATAAATGAGAAGTGATGCCTTTTCACGTAGTAAATTGTGCTATATATAGGCATATGATTATAAATGATCTAAACCATCCAGATTACAAGTTACAAATAGGCAAATGGAACACAGCTAACTGTTGACTCAACACGAGTCGTGTTAGTGTAACACAGGCAGCCGTGTTGACTTCTGTCTTTTGTGCGCTTCTTTAGCTTCTTCTTACTTGAAAACCCAACATGGGTCGTGTTGGTCTAACATAGACACTCGTGTTGACTTCTCTCTCTCTCTCTCTCTCTCGATTTATTTTGTTGAAGTTGGTTCTTTGTTGAACTCCTAGGCTTGGGACTTCATTCTCATGCTTTTTAGTCGAGGGATTTTTTTTCTTGTTCAAGACTTGACCTATAATTCAAAACATAATAAAAGATAGTAAAAATAGCTCTAGAAGAGAACTAGAATACCAAATAAGCTACTTAAAATAAGTACTAAAATGACACATAAAATAGACTTATCAATAAATATTCCTTGTGTTCACATCCGCACATCTTGCAAGAATAGAGAAAAACCATCTCGCATCCTCAATTCTTTCAACAAATTTTTTTCTTGTTCAAATGTTAGAGAGTAATTGGATGTGGGTTTTAAATCTTCCTACCAAAATTTTCATTTTATGCAAGACCAGCACTGGTCAAAACTTGGAAGTTTTTCCCCATGGTCAACCAAAATCCTATCTTAGCAATGGTCTCCCTAACACGGTTTTAACACAATAACAAAATACGATATCAACCTAGTTCGTAACAATATTGCAATTTCAAAATAGTCATTTCTAATCCTAGTTCTTCTTCAAAACATCAACCTAAAAGTAAACCTAAACTGATTTGAAATCATCAACCTTATTCATCAACTAAAAAAGAAATATCTAAACTAAAACCTAATTTATCAACCTAAACTAAAAAACAAAAAAAAAGGAAAAAACAAAAGAGAGAAGAGAGAGCTAACCTGTAATTGATAAGAGGAGAGTGGCGTGGGGGAGCAAGGGGAAAGGGGCACTATGGTGAGACAACAAAGGGGTGTGGTGGTACGATGAGGATGTTGGAAAAATTTTCGGCAAACAAAGAGAGAATAGGGATAGAGAAAAGAGAGGAGAAGAGAGCAAGATTGAGAAGAAACAGAAGTGAGGGAGTTCCGTTCAAAATTTGGGGTTTATTGAACGTTATCGACGAGAAGGGCCGTCAGCAATTAAGTGTATCCAAAATCCACTTTATTACCGGTGGATCTTCCTTGTTGTTAACGTCAACAGTTACATTTTCAAATTACCAACAGCCACATCCGTCAGTATTTTTGGGTAACCTTTTGTAATACCCGAAATAATTTTAATTATTTTGGCTATTATATTTTATTCCTAAGATTTATTGTGTGCATTATATATATATATATATATATATATATATATATATCTTTGAGTGTGATTGAAATCTAATAACCATTTTATGTGATTGAGTTACTAATAGATTTTATAAAAAGGTGTTAAAAAGACGGTTGTATATAGAAATCCTATTCAATTGGTCTTAGGCCCAAATGAAGCTAAGCAAGGAGCCCACCCTTGTTTTAAATGATCAGCTGAAATAAGAGGGAAAAACCTTTTCTTTTCTTCTTTAGTTAGTAGAACATAAGTTGATAGAGGGTAAAATAGAAAATGGAAAGAAAGAAGAGAATGCGTAGGGAGAGGAAGAGTTGGAAGATGAGAAGTTGCATGTGTGAAGCTTCCATGAGTAGGGTTCACGAAAATGAAAGCTCTTAGCTTCAAATTATCACCATTCTTCTTCAAATAAAGTTTCCTTTTCACCTATACCCCAATATCAAAATTCTGGAAAAAATCCCTATGCCACCTTCAATTTCGTTTGCATGTTTGATGAAAGCTTAGGAATTTGGTTCAACTCTTGTATATTGGTTTATCAGCTGGAAAATGATGTCAACGGAGCTGCATTGATGATTGAAGCTCTTATTTTTGAAATCTTAGGGCTGCCAATAGCAATTTTGGATGTTAGGAGTTTATTAGGTTTTTGAGAGTTTGTAGTTTGAAGAGGTGAAACCCTCATCCCCTTTCTCTTTCAGTAACTCAGAATCACTATTTCATTTCCTTCTCATTCCTCTTGCTTTCGAGAATGTGGGAGCTAAAAGGGAGGAAGTCAACAAACTCATCTCCATTCCATCCTTTTTGTGAGTTTTGCTTTGCATGTGTATAAAGGAAATAGCTTGGACTTCAGTTTAATTTCATGTTGAATTGAGAGCTGAAATCAAGTTTTTGGGATAGTTAAATTGGAGTTCTAGAGTTACAATAGAAGTGTTGCTGACTAGCTAGTTGATTTTTGGGGTTTTAGAGCACATTTGGGGCTTCACCAACTTGTTTGTTTTGTGATTTTCATCATAAAAGGTGAGTTCTATACCGCTTAGATTTTGCTTTTGAAAATGTGTCCTACATGATTCTGAATTTGAGTTAATGATTGCATTGTTTTGAAAGAGAAAGGGGATGAGGGTTTCACCTCTTCAAACTACAAGCTCTCAAGAACCTAATAAATTCCTAACATCCACAATTGCGATTGGCAGCCGCAAGATTTCAAAAATGAGAGCTTCAATCATCAATGTAGCTCCGTTGACATCATTTTCCAGTTGATAAACCAATATACAAGAGTTGAACCAAATTCCTAAGCTTACATCTAACATGCAAGCGAAATGGGAAGGTTGAAGGTGGTATAGGGATTTTTTCCAGAATTTTGATATATATATATATTGATGTTATAATGTTGTGTGGTTGTTGTTTGGGCTGGTTGTATGTTGGATATATTAATGTATGCAAGTAAGAATCGATCGGAATAAGGTTTGGGCGCGAAACGACTTCGAAACGTGCATGAAAATGGCAATTCTGCAGGTCTGGTGCAGCAGACTCGATGTGTGCTCACCAAACGCACAGGTCGTGCGCCTGGGTCTGGTACTCCCTACGAATTTTCATTTTCACGCACGGACCGTGCGTGTTGAAGCACGGGTCGTGCGTACCCTTCTGGCCACCTTTTCAAAACAAGTCGAAACCTATTCTAATTGATTCCAAACCCATTTTAATCCATTCCCCCAACCCTATAAAATGATAGAATAACTGTAATTTGTTAAATACACTTATGTTTTAGTGGTATTATATGAATTGCTATGAATTGTTAGTATTCACGTGTGAGAATAACCCTAATACAGGAGAATGTGATGAAAAAATAGTTCATCAAGATTGGTTGAGGTTAAATGTATAAGACAGATAAGTTGTTAAAGACTTATATGGGTGACGACCCGAAGAGGTAGCATACTAGGCGGGGAAGGTCATGAGCCATTAACCTAGGCCCCGTTCAAGCACTATGGTATGGACTAGTGAAAGGGGGTTCACCGGGATTAGCAAAGCTGCGGTCAGTGTTGTGCTAAGGAAAAAGGCACGTAGTTTATAAATTGAACTACGAATGTAATGAAATCATAATTGAACCGTGAGTGTAGTAAATGGTTTCGGTAGAACTCACTGAGATGTTTATCTCACCCATTATTTGTTGTGGTTTTTCAGAGAAGTAGGGAAAGTCAAAAGCGAAGAAATATGGCTAAGTGGTGCACTTCAAGGAAGGCTTGAAGACTTAGTTGCTTTGTTTTTGTATTTTCCGCTATTTTTGTTATGGATATTGAACATTTGGATGTGGGAAGGATATTAAAATATATGGTTTGTATTTTAATCAGGTACTTCTATTTGAAGTTATAGACTAAGAGTGCAAAATTGATGAGTTTATCATCAATATTTAGTTTTGTTCAGTATCCAGAAATAGGAATTTTTACTCTGATGTATGCTTTTATGTTATCCCGATATTTCTTCTACGGTTGGAAATATTAGGGTGTTACCCCTTTGGCCTTTCCCTCGCTCATTATTTCTGGCCAAATCCGTCAGTAATTTTCTCAGTAACCTACTCTATTCCCTTGCTCATTACCGATGGCCACCTCCGCCGGTAATGCTTGTTTTAGCAACAAGGCCATGGTCTGTCGGTAAAACTATGTGTAACATCCCTAGTTCCGTTAATTTTGGTTTACGAAATTAACTAGCAATTTATTATTCGATTAAATAATAAATCTCGTCGAGGATATGAGATGGTCGTGAAAGCAATATATAATTGCTAAGTTATGTGATTTATTTGTATTATTGTTTGAATTATTGTGTGAATTGTGTGATTGTTAGGTAGGAAATAGAGTTAAGTGGAAATAATAAATTAAGGGTATTTTGGCCTTTACCTTAGTTAAATAACCCTCAGCTCACATTAAAACAACAACACCACTCTCTTTCCCACACTCACACACACAATATTCAGAACTTTAAGAAAGAAAAGAAGAGAGAAGTGAGCTTGAGAAAGAGAGAGAAGTCGTGAGATAGAGAGAAAGAAGAAGAGAAAGATTGATGCTCAATCCTTCATGCATGTGAGAGTTTCTTATCTCAATCAATCCCATTTATCATCCTCTTTCAATAGATACCCACATCATCAGCTCATTCTCCATCTATTCCATTCTTCCATTTGCAAGCCTCAAGCTCAACTTTGGTCAAAAATGGAGTTTTGTGGGATTTTGGAGCTTTGCATGTTCAAGTGGGGGTTAAATGGAGGTAGAACAGAACTTGCATTGTGGATTGAAGTATAATTAGATGAGGTTCAGTAGCTGGTTGCATTCGTGTTCATCTTGGGAGCGATTTCGTGTTCGTGGGAGTTTATGAATCGTTCCGGGGATTGTTCGTGGGGTCACATAGTCGTGTGCACTTTGTTGATTCGCTGTTATTTGTGATTATCATCACAAAGAGGTGAGTTTTACTCATGTTTAATGTTTAAGGTTTATTTTATTGTCTTAGAATAACTTGAAACTATGTTTTGGTGAAACTAATTCGTTTTGGATGATTTTACGAGTCGAAAACCGTTTTCGGAAAAACTAGTAACATACCCGTGCATCCGCACGGGTTAATCATATTACGTGGTACGATTAATACTCAAATTGAAATGCTATAAACGAAGGTTGAACAACCAAATTAGAAGTTACTAAAAAACAAACAATTTAACCACAAAATAGGTAGAACAACATTTAAATTAGAATTAGTTAAAAATTGCAATTAAAAGAATAAGTAGTAGAATAGTAGTCAAATTGGCTTGCAAGTTATTACATTTCCAACTTAATAAAATTGGACATCATCTAAACAACTAATAAATTGTTTGCAAATTTTGCTGATAAATATAGCTTGTCCAATTTAAATGAAAAGCTGCTGAAAAATTAACCTGGTTCAATTGAACATGTATATGGGTCTAGTCCATACTTAAATCCGTTAGTCATTCTTTTCTTTCTAATTGAACATGTATATGGATCCAGTCCAATAATTAAACAAAGGTAGTGTAGCTAAATTCATGTAGTAGGCCCATTGATAAATTGATCAAATCTCTGTTGCATGGTCGAATCACGGTGCCCAGTAAAACACTTGGCAAATATTTTGGTATGAGACCAATATCTCCAGCCTGTATATTAAGTAAAGACATGCAAAAAAGAGAGAATATGTAATACTATCATCCATTGTAAAATGACATTACAATGTATTGATGAACTTAATACTTTCTCACTCCAGATTTGTATTCAAATTGGAATGCAATGACCAAGATAAAAGTAGCTAAATCCAAATGAAGAGCTGAATCTTTTACAAAACCCAAACCACAAAAATAAAAACTCAGATAAATCATGAATTGTCTAAGTTAATTTGCAACTTAATTCTCTCAATTCGGTCCAGTGGATAAGGACTCTTCAAACTTCATAGGATTCCACAACTTAAGTACTTCTTCCTTTACTTGAAATAGTCACTATGCAGGTGGGGTTACAGAAGTTAATGACAGTATCACCTGCAATTGTCACATTTGCAACTGTTAAGTCAAATAAAAATTTGCATATATAGAAAACAGATCTCCCATATGTTTGAATCCAACATACAAAAGAAATTTACACATGTTTGTACTTCGTAGAAGTAGCACATTGTTTGTCAATATAGTTTACATTTCATTCCTCCAAGTTGGAATATGTATATGAGAAGTATCATGCATATTTAAACTATTTACTCAATGCAAAGTTCATTTGTTTTAAATATCAGACTATGTTGAATTTAAAAGTTTAATGCAGTAAAGCAATGGTATAAATGTCAGTTCATTTTTGTGACAATGTCACTATTAGAAAAATAAAATAATGTTTCAAGCAGGAGATTGCATGTTCAAGAGGCAAATATATTAGTATTTACTTTTAATCAAACATGGTAGCTTGAATTTGTTTCCTAAGACAAAAATTTAAAATAAGAATTTTAGAATCTATCATGAAAGACTTACATATTGTTAAAGGTTATGAAAAACCTGTATGTAGACAAAATTGGTAGTTTCCTCTAAAGCTTTTAGTTCCTTCTCCACTATCCATATTTCCGGTTGAATTTTGCTTTGTACTCTTGAAAATGCCACATACAATTTTCCATGGCTGAAGACATCCTTAGGCAAATATAATCCCACATAAGCTGGTGAATGACCTTGAGATTTGTTGATAGTCATAGAAATATGACACTATCATAGGGAAGCAATGCATTGATAGGTATTAAAATTAATAAGTAAAATCCTGTAGTCCTGTACCCTGGAATGAATATGTTGCCAAAATTATATAAATCTGACCACAATGAAAGTGTCAAAATTTTACCAAAAATCATGTCAGAAAGATGGGATTTGCAGTCTGCTTCTTTAGTTAAACTACTAATTCATATGTGCTATAGCAAGGAATATGTCTTATGACAATGAAATAGATACTTTTCTGTTATCATTTCAATATAATGCGCCCTTTCAAAATGTAAGTCAATATATTAACAACTAAGAACCCTGATAGCATGCTTGATATGAATCAAGCAAAACGTATGTTCAGTTCATAGAAAGTATCATGCTTTTTCATTTTCATGTTTTGACTCCTCAACCCACAAATTTTCATTAGGATTTCTAATGCAAACAACATTTGACCAACATAAGCTCCAGTAACCCACCTATCTAGAGTTTCCAAGTGCATCCAAACAGAAATTAGAAACAAATAATGGCAGAGTTGTACCAAAATATAAACAAACATAAAAAAACTCTATTTTGCCTATAGTGTTAACACATACGGAGTTGTGTTAATACATATTGAGAATGAAAAAATGCATCATACATCGTCTTGAAGTGGACTACTCATGAAGCTTAGGCAGGGTTCAAACGTATTTTTCCCCTCCCGGCCCCCTTTAATAAAACCACTTGCCTATATCAGAAAGATTCACAAATGTTTTTATTTGCAATTGCAATATTTAGGCCAGGGAAGAAAAAAAGCACTTCAATATGTCAAACACAAATTGCACAAACGTATTCGTAACCCAGTTTGAAACAAAATTATCACCGAAAAGGAGCATCAAAGTTTATCAATGAATATAATGATGAATTTACCAACCAAATCATATCATATATCAGTTAACTAACATTAAGCTTGTCCCGTAAGTGCAACTGAGATGGTAAAAAGGATGCAGAGAACATATGATGAGTTCAGATGCGAGTTCGAACCTCTTGTATACCCTTTCACCACACTCAATTGGGAATTTTTCCATCAATGATTTGATGTGCAGCCAAACCTGGGGTGTCAAGCAAACCTGCATATCAGTGTTATCATAGTAAATAATGGATACTTAGTAGAGTTTATCAAAAGGAACCCACATAAAAAAAGGAACATCAAAAGGAAATATGTATCATTAAAAGGAAATGGACTTAACTTTTGGTCATCTCTTAGGTCACAGGAGTCCCCGTCTTCACAACCGTTTCCTTTAAAGCTGCTGAAAAAAAAACAGAAGCAAAGAAAGGTGCAAAGAGGTGGGAGAAAGAAATTTGCAGTATCATTAAATCAAATATGCTTTTACTTTTCTCTTATAATCAACTATGAATGAACATATGCATATATAATAAACATTTAGATCTTGCAGAATCAATGAATTGAGTAAAAAAATTCGAGACAGTAAAACTTCTTCAGTTGAGCTCAAGTAGAAGAATGCATCAGCAATTTTCCAGAATATCATCACCTTATATAACAACGCAATCATCAAAAGTGTTAAGCGATTCTTGAAATGTACATAAAACCAACCATTGAGTATGATCAATATATAAAAAAGATCCTTGAAACCAGGCTTTTGCACCTGAACAACTTGTGTCCCCTTAATCTGACATCAGAAACATGACCTGCATAAAAAGGACATGAACCAAGTCACTTCAATTTGAATTTTTTAAACCAAAATAACAGCCTAGCATATATATCAAGGAGAAACTAACCTTCAAAAGTGAGTATTTTGAAGCAAGAATATCATGGAAGCTGAAAACATTGTTCTAGCCATTCATAAAGTAGCACCACTCAAAAGATAGCAAACTACTTCTATTCTGCCAAACAAACCAAATCAGAATAACACATTTTACAAATTTGTACTAATTTGCACATCCTCATCAAAATCAAAATAAACCTAAAACACAAATAAAAAACTAAAATACCAAATTAGAATCACACATTTTACATATGAAAAAACAGATTTAAAAATCATTTAAGACTAAGATTCTAGTAAACCTCTATTAGAGTAAAACAACTTAAATTTCAATCACCGTAAATCAACGTCTTTCGGAAAAGCAATAGATTATCGCTAGTTGGCTAGAAAAAACGAAATGCGAAAAATCCCTTACCTTATCCAAGATGAATCAACCAAATGCACATATGAGTTTCATAAAAAAGAAGGGTTAATAGGACTCACAAAATATATCAGTAGCATGCATATATATGTTCAAAACACTATACTAAATTGAAAAAGATATTGAGAAGAACATATCAAAATAAAAAAACTAATTCACATAAAGGGGTTAACATGTCTCTCTATGACAAATCACACATGTGAAAATAAAAGAAATTGACTAACATGAGTATGATCCAGCCCTTCTGCAACAATAGCTCAACATTTTCAAAAGGATAATGATATAAGCATAAGGCAATGCATGGACCCATTTTCTTATCGGTAGTTAAACATATGGAAGATGAAATAATTGGTCTGTAACAAAGAATGATGTCTCTGGCTACTATCATATTTTTTATTCACATAATAATGCACAATAGTAGTGCTTCACATGTCTTCAGGACCAACTATTTATAATCTTTTTCTACCCTATCCCCTTGCAGCTCAAAAAAAAAGTCTAAGAGGTACAATTAGGATCGTAGTATATGAAGCCAAAGCAGTGGTATAGAGGAGAGTAGAGCAGTTGGCTAAAAAGATTAGTTTGACATGTTAACCAAAAGTTTGAAGCTACTTTATCTCTTCTACAGATAACACTACAAAAAAATTGACTATTTGCGAGGGACACTAGCGAGGGAATAGTGGTCCCTCGCAAAATAAGGGATTTGCGACGGAAATTGCGATGGAAGATGATGACGAAGATGATGGCGCGAAATAAGGGAATACATATTTTTGTTTTACTTAGGGTAAAGTGACATGGTGCGAAGAAGATGACGAAGAAGTGAAAAGACTTTTTAATAAAAGGATGAGGGCTCAGTTATCAGATTTGCTTTATAAGTTGCGGGTTAAAGATAAGCGGCCAGACTACATGAGTGATGAAGTTTGGAATTCCTTCAAGGCTCATTGGGCTACAGCAACGTTCAAAGCAAAATCTGAAGCAGCCAAGAAGAACAGAAACTCAAAGAAGGGTGGCTCGCTTCACACCTGCGGGTCCATCAACCAGGCTCAGCATGCTCTTAGACTGGTATATTATTTTAAAAATCTTTGTGTTATTTTTACATTAGTTAATTAGTTTGCAATTTTTGAAAATGTATTTCATTTTACAGAGTTTGAAGACAGGACGCCCTATCACTGCTCCTGAACTTCATAGAGTCACCCATTTGAGGAAAGGGACTAACGAGTATGTTGATGATCGCGCCAGGATGACTCAGGTAAATATACAACTTAATTTGTATTACATAAAGTTGTTTTGTTAAAATGGAGCACTAATTATGTTATGTTCTGTGGTTATGCAAAACAGGAGCAGATTAATGAGATCATGTCTCAGCTGACTTAGGGGAGCTGGGACCCTGCCTCACTTGGTGAACTTCCTCCTGAGATGAAAGATCTTGCAAACTTGAATTGGGAGAAATTAGTTGGTTGGTACAAGGGTCGTCTGTATGGTACTGGGTCAATGGCTCCTATCATGGGTACTAAGGGCTCGTCTGGGGTCGGGACCAGCAGAGGACGCAGTCGACCAGCTGCTACTAATTCAAATGCGGAGACTGAGCAGCTTAGGAAGGAGCTGCACTCTACTCAACAGCAGCTGAAGGATACTCAAGATGAGGTGAGGGGCTGGAGGGCAGACTATGCAAAGGTGATGAGGAGGCAGGAGCTGATGTATAACTTTTTTAAGAACAAGAATATGTTGCTAGATGAGGAGGAAGATGAGGAGCAGTCTGAGGAGTCTGACGGCAGCTTTTAGGACTTGTGTTTATCAATTTGACATTTCAGTACTTTGTTATTCGGATATTATGTTGTTTTCATTTGGATTTTATGTTGATTCGGATTTATATTATGTTGATTTGGATTTTAATTAAAACTGTTTTAGCTATTTCAATCAGGTATAAAAAACAGGTATACCAATAAAAAAAGTAGGTTTATCAAAAAAAAAATTAAATTTTTTTTAGCATTAGCGAGGGAATAGAGGACACGTGGCTGTCAGAATTTGGCCACGTGTTTTTGATTATTAGCGAGGGATTAAAATCCCTCGCTAATTAGCGAGGGATTTAAATTCCCTCACTAATTGGATTAGCGAGGAGGGATTTAGCGAGAGAACTGGTCCCTCGCTAATTCCCTCGCAAATGACTGTTAGCGAGGGATTGGAGTCATTTTGCGAGGAAATTTTCCCTCGCTAATCCCTGATTTTTTTGTAGTGTAATCCCTTTATTAGGCAAGTTATTCAATTCACTACAGCCAAATATTTAAGAGCAATATAAACTAAAGAGATGAAAACAATACTACTTCCAAGAGATACCACATGGAAACATAAGCAACTGGATGAAGACTAAAATGACAAAGTACAAAGTTAGATAAACTACCCTCTGTAGAACCTCAACTACACCAAAAATGTGCTTCAAGTGTGGATCCAAATAAAATGACACTTCAAATGCAAATGTTGTTTAACTGTTACTGATACTTCCACTTCGCAGCCGTGGCCCATTAGAAAACATGATATTAATAAAATTTTAAAGCTCAAATTAATATTTATGACTTCAAGTTTCAGAGGCTTCCCCGTCAGAAAATAGAAAATACTTAACTTCTAACACTTACCATTCAGTGCAACATTTTCTCAAACCTTCCTGGGCAACCATTTTAGCTTTGCCTGGAGGAAACAGATTAGCAAATCAAAAATAGATATTCATGTTAAATAATAAACCAAAATGCTCATTTACTCACTTCTTCAATTGAAAATATCAAAGAATACAAATGGTTCACAAAGATAATAAATGCCAGTTTTCTTTCTCTGGTCAGAGTAGCAAAAGTTATTGACCTTTCGTTGTTGAACTTGTAGTAATCAAATCACTTGTTCAAATGGAAGCTACTACATGAGTCCTCATTTTCTTTTCCTTAATGTAAGTACCCAATGTATTAATTTGACTATTTGTCGAAAGATAAGCAGAATCATTGGTTGGTTAAATTTTGCTACAAAATAGAGTGTGAACATCAGATATTGATAGTTAAGCAGAAGTAAACAAAACTGTAATATTTTGATGTTGGCCCGAATTGGATTGGGTTTCCGATTGGACGCGATCGGAGAAACGAAACGATCGAAACGAAACGAAATATTGTCTCTGCACAGGGCACACAGACCATGCGCCCAGTGGCACGGACCGTGCGTCCCTCACACAGCTGTTCCTTGAAAATTTTAATCAGGGCGCACGGACCATGCGCCTAGGCACACGGACCGTGTGCTGCCTACGCCCCCCAAGAGCAAAATTGTCGTTTCATCGCTCCTTTCGATTCCAAACCTCTTCTAATCCTTTTCTCAACCATTTGTGATGATATATACTTGATAAATACCTAGTTTTAAACATGTTCAACTTGGTTTTGAAGAAATGTTTCAAAAAACCGAACTTAGTACACGTGACGGTACATGAGTTTTTGAAAAATTAAACGAATTATATATCCTATTTCGTATTGTATTAGTGACGCGGGATGTTTATTACCTTATTCATCAAAACCGGTCATAAATCAAAGATATATAAATTATATCGATTATAGGTGACGACCCAATAAATAGCATACTAGGCGGGGAAGGTCATGAGCCCTTAACGTAGGACCAGTATCAGTTAGGGAAAGTACTAGCGGGGGTTCATCGGGAGTAAGCATTGTGTGGCGGCCGATGTTATGCTAAGGATACATGTACGATTCACCGGGATTGTAGTTGTGTGTACGGTCGATGTTTCGATTGATAGCTATAGTGCACAATTCACCGGGATTGTAGTTGTGTGTACGGTCGGTGCTTCGATTGCTAAAAACAAGTAGTTTATAAATTAAACTACAAATGCTATGGTTTTTATAATTGAACCGAGAGTATGTTAGGGGTCACGGTAGAACTCATTGAGATATGTTATATCACCCTATCATTGCTGTTTTTACAAAGAAACAGGGAAAAAGAAGGCTAAGCGACACGAGTAGAACTCATTGAGGAGTACTTATGAGTTGTGTTGACTCTTGATTCGGAATTCAAAGGGTTTTTATTTGGTTCAATATCTAAAACAGGTATTTTTATACTCTGAGTGTTACACTGTGTTTCCTTGTAGTGATCGTTCGTTTCAAGTCATAATTTGGAGGAAATTTTTTGTATGTGTTTGAACTTATGGTTCTTGAGGAAGAAGATGAATATTAAGCGACTTTTTTTTTTCATTTTAAGAAAAATTAATTAAAATTAATGACTTATCACGCACGTAACATTATCTCACACTTTTAAAGCCACATCACCCACATGGTAGACATATAAGCGATTTTGAAATGGATATTGGAAAAAAGAGAAGACAATGAATTCTTTTTAAGAGTTAAAGGACCTAAGTGGAAAAAATTTAAAGGACTAACTTGGTATTCAAAAGTAACTGATAGGACACCAGAAGCTATTTTGCGTTATTATTACTAGTAGAAAGACATATATTGAGCTTTTTCTATTGTGCTAACGTGTGCAATCATACTTTATTATACTTATCATTTACCTGCAAGTTTTAAGCATTTAGTATTTTATTAGATTTTTAATATAATTTTTAATTTTGACGAAATCTGTAACACCCTAAATTTCATTCGTAACAAAAGATAAAATGTCATGAAAGTGCGTAATTGTCATGGAAGATCGTAATTATAATGGAAAGCATTATAATAACAACAAATGCCATTTATCATAAGATTAAAGTTTAAAATAAGGTAGGACTACACTAAGGAAATGAGAAAAAAGGTAAAGTTTTCAACTGCAGGCAGTTATTGAAAATCTGCAGAAACTAGTCCATAATTTATTATTATAATCTATTATGGTGTTGTAATTTTCAAAAACTATTCAGAAGCATAATAATCAATTATAATAATCTATTATGAATTCATGATAATCTATTATGATAAGCAATTATGGTAGTGAAATGTTCAAAAGATGGTTTCACAAATATGATAATCTATTATCATAATCTATTATGGGCTACTATTCTGCATAAAAAGCATTTTAAAACCATTCTAAATATTCCAAAACAATCTATCTTCAATACAACACATTTCAAACTTTAATGCAACTTATACAGAATATAAAAACATACAATTTCAGCACATAATCAAGTGATGTATCAACCGATTTCCACATTTTGAGTTCACAATCCATATGGCATATCAAACAATTAAGCATACTTTAAGATCAACTTCAACTCATACAATGTAAAGAGAGCTATATTTGAAAAATTAGCTCAACACCATGACCTAGTTACTAAAAGTGCGTCAAACTCTTACACTACAAAAAAATAGTGGATTAGCGATGAATTTTTCCTCGCTAATCGCTTTTAGCGACGGAATTAGCGATAGACGAAATCCATCGCTAAAAACCTTATCGCTAATGTTTAGCGACAGAATTTAATCCGTCACTAAACATTAGTGAGGGAAATCCTTCACTAAATCCGTCGCTAACCTTGTTTTTTTTAAAGAAAATTGCTTCCCATGTTACTAGTTATGGTACATGGGAGAGAGATTCCGGTTGTGGTTGATCAGTGGTGGCAAAGGGAAAGCTCCAGTGAGAGAGAGGTTGTGGTGAAAAGGGAGAGAGATGCTAGTAATATGAGAGAGAGAGAGAGAGAGGTTGTGGTTGTGGTGAAAAGGGAGAGAGATGCTAGTAATACGAAAGAGAGAAAGACAGACAAGAGTGAGAAGAAACAAACCTTAGTGGCGTGGACGGTGGTGGCATGGATGGTTTGGGTGTTTGGTTTTGAGAGAGTTTGAGAGAAGAATAGAGAAGAGGAAAGAAAGTGAGAGGGAATAGAGAGGCATCGGGTTTTAAAAAAATTAAAGAATTAGCGATGGAATTCCCTCTCTTAGTCCGTCGCTAATTCTTTAATTTTTTAATAACATGCAACAGTCAGAATGACGCGTTTCCCCATGATTAGAGACAAAATTCTCTCTCTAAGTCCGTCGCTAATTTTTTAATTTTTTAATAACCTACAATAGTCAGAATGACACGTTTCCCCATGATTAGCGCCAGATCCTTAGAGAGGAAAATTCGTCACTAATTCAAAACGAAAATTTCGTATTTTCCCCCCTTGTGAAATCCGTCGCTAACGGTGCCAAAATCCGTCTCTAAAGCCTCGTAAACAACCAAAGTGAGTTTCGTTGCTAAAGGTGCCAAAATCCGTCGCTAATGATGGTTTTATCGACGAACCATGAGTCCGTTGCTAATAGGTACTTTTTTTTGTAGTGTTAATAGTTTATAGTGGAAAGGGAGAAGAATTCACTTGAAAAGTAGAATTCTTTGACAAAAATGCAAATTGAGCTCTCAAGTCCTCAAATCAGAAATGTAGCTCTAAAAATCCTTCCTTGAATGATCTAACCCCATGTACAAACTTATAAACTCTAATCTTCTGCTCCCAAACAAACACACAATGATTCAAGCTCCAACTCCTAACCCTTCCGTCCTCATGCAAATTTCGAAATTTCTAAAGCAAGAAGGGTTTTGATGGAAGTGCATTTATTTGAAGATACCAAATGGGAGAATTGGAAGATCATCAATAGAATACGTACCCTAATGGACTCCATTGATAAATTATTTGGCTCGGTTAAATCTCCTAGACAAACTCATCTTGTCTCTTGGACTCCCCCCAGAATCTTTTGTTAAGTTAAATGTTGATGGCAGTTCTTTTGGTAATCCTGGAAGGTCGGGCTTTTGGTGTCACTACTAATATAAATGCAGAGTTACAGGCAATTGCCCAAGGGCTTAACATTGCTCGTCAACAAGGTCTTGATAAAATTATCTGTGAGTCGGATTCGAAGGTTGCTTTAAGTTTTATCTCCGAGGGTGTCCCCCTTCTCATCCTCATGCGCCCGTTGTGGACCATATACGCTCTCTAAAAAATTTGGTTTGACAGATATCGTTCATTCACTCTCTTCGCGAAGGAAACCATTGCGCAGATTGACTAGCCAAACAAGGGGCCAATATGGTGTCTGGAGTTCAAACTTGGACTCATTGTTCTGCTGCTATATCCTCTATGTTTCTAGCTGATGCTATCAGTGTAGTAAGAATTAGAGAGTAGTTCCTTTTTTTTATCCTCTCTCTCTCTCTCTCAACCTGCCTTTTTGTTTTCTTTCTAATTTTTTTAAACTGGATGAAAATGATAGCTAATCATATGTCTCTCACTCTCTTATTCAGCTAGGAGCCTAGCAGCATTTTGAATAACTTGAGCTTTATGGGTTGGGTTTGGCGCCCTAGCCCATTATGGAGGTACTAATGAAATTTCTACTGCACCATCCTTTTTGCTCTAATGCTACACTTAATATAACTCTCACTCTCACAAAACTCCACCAATTTAAATAAATTACTAACCCGAACAAGCATCAAAACCTATCATTTAAATCAAGCAAGAACAAGTAATATTTAATTACACTCCTTGAAAAAAATTTGTCCTAAATTTTTTTGTCAAGTTTTACCTCTTAGTCTACTCGAGAATAAGTATTGTCCGAAAGGGGTCTTGACCAATGGAATGGGCTTGGTCTGAAACATGACCAAAGCATGATCTTTCGGTTTATTTAAGCAGAAAATTTTGACGCCGAGTATGGTTGGAATGGAAGAAAAATTTGAACGAAGGTTACTCCCGAAGTCGGATTACACAATTACATCGGAAAATTTGACTTGGATGGAACTAAAACAGAGCGATAGACTACAGATTCGATCTTTCGTTTTATTTGAGAAGAACTAGTAGACTTGAAACCAGCTCATGAAATAGATATTATTTGGACTCAATACTTAAGTTCAGCACATGTGACCTTAAAACATCAAAGACATTCCATTATTCCGGCATACAATCATACTTTAAGTCAAGGAAAAGCATCACCAGGTATGACACTCAATACTTCATTCAATCAGGTGAAGAATTAAAGGATTGACAATCAAGCAATTCCATAGTTAATAACTTGTATAAGCAAATTATCATTTCCAATATCACACACATATGAGTCATATATCATTTTAAACATCAACTTTCATGCATTACCTCTATTTATCGCTATTAAGGTCGATGTCAAACATTATATAGTTCACATGAGTCATTACATATAAGAAAAATGAATCTAGTTTCCAATGAAACAAAAATTATTCAAAAATGAGTTCTATACGAAAATTCCAGCATTTTCTCATGAAATTATTGATCCCAAAACCTCCCAAACCGTCCAAAATTCATACAATTCATTTATCCAATCATAAAAAGAGATAAAAGAACATGTAATCAAGCAAAACATATATTGACTTCAACATAATAATCTCATCTTCATCACCGATTAGAATCAAAACAATGATAAACATGTATGTGCATTTCAGCTGAATCAACAATTAAGAATTCAAAGACACTTAGAACTTGAAACATGGTTGGTGAAATGTCTAAGGAGGGTCTTATTGAATTCCCTACCAACTCCATCCAGAAAAAGACTTACTTAGTTTCATCATATATATATATATATATATATATATATATATATATATATATATATATATATATATATATCAATGTGTGCAATAACTACTGAACGTCATATGCATATTTTTGGCGGAGTGATGGATACAAATAACAACTTTCCATTCTTAAAATGCTATCAAGGCCAACTACTGAATAAACAATAACAAGTCATAAAACCAACATTTTCCTTTGTAATTCAAATAATGGGTAACACCAATTCAATTAATTTTGGCACATACAATCATTATCTCATCAATATAAATTTCAACAATTCTAACAATTTGTCAAATCTATATATAATCTATATCTATTCTATATCTATATCTATATCTATATCTATATCTATATATAATATGTTTACGAATATACTCGGAAAGGAAACAAATTTAACATTGCTTTTTATTGGTCCACCTCAACTAATTTATCCTATTTGGACACATCAACATGCCACATAATTACATTACCTGTAATATCAATAAAAAAATATTTTAAGCAAACAATTAATATTGAAAATGTATTGCGCCTTATTACAAACGTGAACCATGATTATGCATTAATGCCTACATGGTAATAAATAATTACATTAATTGAAAATGCTACCTATATATATAATGTATTCAAACCTGAAACATTGCAGGTTTTTTGAAATTTTAATTCTAACTTTCTTTTGGTTAAAAAAGAATTCTAACTTTCTTTAAAATTTACCAAAAACAATAATACAATAATGTGCACATGGTATTTTCTCCTTTATACACTGATATTTTCCAATTATTCATATGCACCATTTTCCTCCAACTTTAATAATGATTAAAAATAAATCATAACATGCAAAATAAGAATTTATATCTATATCTATATCTATTTACAATTGGCAATAAACCTATTTTAGGAAATCTAAATTTGTCACATATCTATTGGTACCTCGGAAAAAAAAAGACCCCATGTCAGCTTCAGTTTGTCTGGTTGTCTATTATCTATTGGTTCCGCATGAAAATACAATCTGAACATTTTAATAAAAATAATTCAAAAAAAATTAAAATCACTACATATTAGAAACAATATGTGACATCTCCTTTTAATTAGAAACAATCGATTGGTATTCCAAAAAAAAAAAGACTACATATGTGTTGAACTGTTAAAAATAAGTCCAGATTCATTCTACCTAACTATATATTAATCGCATTACCTTAACTAAAATGGAATATTAATACACAGTTTTAGCAATTAAATAAATGCACATATGGTGCACAAAGTCTCTTTTTTCTCTTATATTTCAACATCTTAATGTGTTTTAAAAAATAATTTGTGCAATTAAATTTTTCAAATCACACACACCTCTTTCTATCTCATTCTCAACTCTCTCAATTTTTCAAAGTCACCCACACCTGCAATTTCTTAAAAATCTCTGTCGGCGTCTCTCTACTTCTGTCACGAAAAAAAATTGTCACTGCGAAAACAGTCGGAAGACTTTTAACTTCGTCTGTTAGACTGTTTGTTTCCTCTGTGGCCACCATGATTGTGTCTCATGTCAACCAGGCCATGGTGAGTGGTGCAGCCACATAAAGTTCTCATCTTTCTTCTTCTATCTCATTTTAATGGTCTTTTTCTTTATCTTTATGCTACTTGACATATTAGTTTCTCTTTAATATGCGTTTTGCTTAAGAATGAATTTCACACGACCAGTAGTTTATCTTTAGTATTCTTACATTACCATATTTTTATGATGTTGGAAGTTTTCAGGAAAACAATTACAAATATACACCTACTACTGGTGTGTATCGAAAAGATTTGAGCTCTGATAGTAGCACTGAGGAGGAAAGCATTACTAAGAACAAGATTGGTGAATATGACTTATTCCTCCGGTTTATACATTGAATAGATAAAAACGATATGATTTTTTTCATTTTTATATATTGTATATATTGCACTGTATTAGATATTGCTTTTATAAAATGAAAGAACTTTCATTATATATTGAATTTAGTGTTTGAGTATTATACGTGGATGACTGAATGCGTGGCTAGACTTGGAAATTATGATTTTCCTTTTATTTGTGCTTCTTAGCAGTTAGACTATTAAGGCCAAAGAAACACCTTACACCACCTATAAGGACACAAACAACACAACCCTGTCCCAACAAAATTTGAAGGGTTCGTACTTTGTTGTTACACCTTAAAAAACACGATCAAAATGAAACCTGATAGAAAAATATTCAAGAAATGTAAGACTCATATAGTTACACATCTTAGAACCTTATGCTCATTATAATCATTCTTTTCTTTGTAATCCATTTAAATTACTGTGAATGCAACCTGATAGAACTTTACTCTTTTTTGCAGCATGTTGTGACTTCTTCCAAACGATTAAGAACCAAACTACTATAAATTGACAAACCTCTAAGGAGGAGATATTGTTCTATCAGTGGTGATGAGACAACTTGAAATATGGGAGAACTGCTCAATGAAGAGGTAAGATCCACAATTTCCATTTTAATGTTAGGGAATCCATGTATTAGTATTCTTTTGTTTATATACTACTATTGTCTTTAAACACTTTGTTGAGCAAATCACTTGAGTGCGTAATTTTTTTAATAGTATTTTCATTTTCATACATGGTTGTGTATTTATGATTAAGAATCAGTAAACACAATTGGTTCAGTTTCCAATCATCATTCATAAGCTTAATCCATATTGGAAGCTTAATAGTTTGTGCTTCTCTATTTGTATCTCAAATAACCTGTTGCGAGTTATAGTATTTGTACTCATATTGACTTTATTATCGTAGAATACACTATTATGCCACTCTCATTTGTTTTTGTCAAGCTAATTAAAACGTCTCTCAAAGAGGCATATATGTTGATTGATGAAATGCTTCACTTGACAGGTTTTTCTTTCGCTTTACAAACATGCGTATTTGGAGCAAGTGGTTCTTGAATTGTGGTTTTATTAGAATGGTTGCATAATCATTATTGCATTGGGTGATGGAATGCTTAAAGAGTGGAAGTGGATATGTTTGCAATCCACTACATTATCACTCACAAAACAACTCGGTGTTCGCTATATTTCTCATTTCACTGACTAACGGTATTTGCATTTATTTTTGCTTTGATATGTCCCTCAAGTAATTAGTTTCCTGCAAAGTCGGCGAAAAAAGGTCTATCCATTAGGTGGGTGTCACTCTAAATTTGACTTTTTCGACGTGGTGCGTGTGTTATTTCCTTATTTGATCTACTTTTTTTTAACTAATGACATATTTGATCTGTATTTTGAGCCTGTTTTATTTAAGTTTCATTCTTAGTTTTTAAAGTTTTGAGAAATTTGATGTTTATTCAAAATTTCTTTCTATTTGTCAAGTGCATGTTACAAGTTGTATAGCTACTACTAATACTAATACTTAGACTTGCTATGTTATAGATCCTTAATTCCTCATTTTTATGTTGCCTTGACTTTTTAGTAACCTTCAATAAATAGGTTCACAATCCAGCTTGCCACAGATATGGTTTATTGAAGGAATAGATTAAATTAATCTATGTTTATTTGATTTTTGCAGCCTGTGATGGATCTGATTAGTAAAGTTATTTTTATAGAAGAACTTCTAACAAATTATTATGATTGAAGATATAGATTTTGGTGTTGCTTCACCATTTTCCCCCAGTTACTTTTTATTATTTTTTAATTTTTCTTTAGTTTTACTTGTGCCATACTTCATTCAAATCGCATTCTTCTCTACTCTCTGACGTCTCCCTATCTAATCCACTACCTTCAGCAAACAGTCATTTTGTTTATTCCAAATTCTTGCTTATTTCAAACATCTAAACTTTTGTACTTTAGTGAAGGTAGCAGTCATCCAATTAGAAGCTTTGTTTCATTGTACTTTAGAGGAGGTTCATGAAGGAAGATACTCAATTTGTAACCCCATACATGTAAAGAGCTCCAAATAATCTGAGCTCCAAATATGACTAGAAGGATCTAGAAAAGTTAAGATTTTCTAGTACTTAATTTCATCTTATTTATTAGAGTGTCTAGAAGCTTCCTTAATATTCTTTAGTATTCTCTATATCTAGAGACTTCCATATAATTCTTCATCATTCTCCCCGGGTTGGAGAAGACTCGTCCTCGAGTCGAAAATCTTCTTCATCTCCAAAGTATGGTGAAAGATCAGCAACATTGAAGGTTGCAGAGACTCCATAGTCACCTGGTAGCTCAATTTTGTAGGCATTATCATTGATTTTCTGCGCAATTCTGAAAGGACCATCAGCTCTTGGAGATAACTTGACATATGATTTATTAGGAAATCGTTCCTTTCGCAAGTGGATCCAGAGCAAGTCCCCTTCCTTGAATGTGTGGAATCTGCGATGTTTGTCTTGTTGAGTCTTTTACTTTGAATTTTGTTTTTCTATTCTTTCACGAACTTTTTCATGCAACTTTTTTATTTCATTGGCCCTTTGTTCCGCGTCTGCACTGTACTGTTGAGTGTTAGGTGATGGAGTTAAATCCAGCGGGCTTAGGGGACGCATGCCATAAATCACTTCAAATGGACACTTCCCGGTAGCTTGATTGGTTGAGTTATTGTAAGCAAATTCAACCTGTGCAAGGATAAGATCCCATTGTCTCAAATTCTTTCCCACAAAACTTCGAAGTAGATTTCCCTAAAGTCTATTAATTGCCTCTGTTTGCCCATCTGTCTGAGGGTGACTAGCACTGCTGAATTGTAGTTTAGTACCCATCTTCTTCCACAATGTTCTCCAAAAGTGGCTTAAGAATTTGACATCTCGATCGGATGTGATGGTTTTGGGGATTCCATGTAGACAAACAATTTCCTTGAAGTACAAGTCTGCAACTTGGACAGCGTCATTAGTCTTCTGACATGGTATGAAGTGGGCAATTTTAGAAAACCTGTCTACGACTACCATTATGGAATCCTTCTGTTGCTGAGTTCGAGGTAGTCCAAGGACAAAATCCATACTAACATCTTCCCAAGGTGCCTTAGGAACTGGAAGTGGCATATATAACCATGTATTCTGACTTTTAGCTTTGGCAAAGTGACAAATTTTGCACCTTTGGATGTGCCTATTGACATCTCTTTCCAGTTTAGGCCAATAGAAATTCTCCTTGACTAAGGCCACTGTTTTATCTCGTCCAAAGTGCCCTGCAAGTCCTCCATCGTGGGCCTCCCAAATTATTGCTTCCCTTAGCATTGGGGCATGCATATAGTTTTTCCTTTAAACAAGAAGCCGTCATGTTTGTAGTATCCTTGAGATGACTGCAGATTAGTAGAACTCCAGACTTTACCAAAGTCGACATCATCTGGATACAACTCCTTGATAATCTCAAACCCGATAACTTTTGTTTCAAGAGTAGTAAGTAAACTATGGCGTCGACTGAGAGCATCTGCTACAACATTTTGAACTTCGGCCTTGTGCTTGAGTAGAAATGGATAAGACTGCAAAAACTCACTCCAAGCGGCATGTCTGTGGTTGATCTTTTGTTGAGAGTTCAAGTGTTTGAGGGCTTCATGGTCAGAATAAAGAACAAACTCTTTATTCAACAAGTAGTGGCTCTAGTGCTGAAGAGCACGAACAACGGCATAAAACTCCTTGTCATAAGTAGAGTACCTGAGCTTACCATTGTTGAGTTTCTCACTGAAGAAGGCTATAGGATGTCCCTCTTGGCTGAGAACGACTCCAATTCCAACGTTTGAAGCATCACAACTGACTTCGAATACTTGGTCAAAGTTAGGAAGGGCTAGCACAGGTTCTTCGGTCAAGTGCTTCTTTAGCTCCTTAAAGCCTTTATTTGCTTCTTCTGACCACTTGAATTGATCTCCTTTGATGCATTCTGTGAGTGGGGCAGCTATTGAGCTAAAGTTTTTAATGAATCACTGGTAGTAAGAAGAAGCTTACACACAAAAACAGCCAAAGAAGAACCATGGCTAAGACACAATATCTTCCACACTTGTTGCACCTCGCAAGGAAAAGTTTGTGATGTCATCATCGATAGTGGAAGCTGTGAGAATGTTGTGTCCAACTATATGGTGGAAAAATTGAAGTTGCCAACAAAGGAGCACCCACAGCCATACAAGCTAGAATGGCTCAACAAGGGTAATGAGGTAAGAGTATCTAAGCGTTGCCTTGTATCTTTCTCCATTGGTCAAAAGTACAAGGACAATGTATGGTGTGATGTTATTCCTATGGATGCTTGCCACGTTCTACTTGGAAGACCTTGGCAGTACGACCGCCATGCCTTATACGACGGTCATGCCAACACTTACACATTTAAGGATGGAGTTAAAATCAAGTTGGTGCCTTTACCACCCAATGAGCTTGATGAAGGAAAAAGGGATTCCAAACCACAGTATCTTTGGTCACAAAGGAACCATTCAAGGTGACAGTAGAGGAAGCACAGACCATGAGTTTTGTTTTGTTGGTCGAATCAAATGAAGAATCTGTCATCCCAAAGGAAGTTGAGCAATTTCTTGTTGAATTCTCGGATGTTGTTCCATCAGAAATTCCCGCAGGACTGCCTTCAATGCGAGACATACAGCATGCCATTGACTTTATCCCCGGTGTGTCCATTCCTAACAGACCAGCTAATACGATGAGTCCAACAGAGCATGTTGAAGTGCAACGCCAAGTTGAGGAGCTTATACAAAAGGGGTTGATTCGTGAAAGTGTTAGCCCATGTGCTGTACCTGCACTTCTTGTACCAAAGAAGGATGGTAGTTGGAGAATGTGCATGGATAGTCGAGCAGTCAACAAGATTACTATTAAGTATCGATTTCTGATACTTAGGCTCGATGATATGTTGGATCAATTACATGGTGCCAATATTTTCTCTAAGATTGATCTTCGAAGCGGTTACCATCAAATCAGAATTCGTCCAGGAGATGAATGGAAGACAGCTTTCAAGATAGGAGACGGCCTATATGAGTGGACAGTCATGCCCTTCGGATTGTCAAATGCTCCAAGTACGTTTATGCGACTAATAAATCAAGTACTTCGACCCTTTATTGGTAAGTTTGTTGTTGTGTAGTTCGATGACATCTTGATCTACAGCAAAAGTAAGGAAGAACATTTATGGCATCTCCGACAAGTGCTCCAAACTCTTCGTGAGCAAAAGCTTTATGCCAACCTCAAGAAATGCTCGTTCTTGACCGATGAAGTAAATTTTCTTGGATATATCATCATTGCTGCAGGGATAAGAGTTGACCCAAGCAAGATAGAGGCTATTAATAGTTGGCCAACTCCAAAGTCCGTCCATGACATAAGGAGCAAATCTGGCTCAGGGACAAGGGAAGGGTGGAAAAGAGAGAACTCTCTAATTTCTCAAGAGAACTTGATATTGCTTGAATTGCTTAGATATTGCTTGAATGAAAAAATGCATGGTGATGAGCCCTATTTATACTACTCTTGTAGGGCTTTACATTACAAACTAGAAGGATCTAGAAGCATTTATTACAAAAGAAAACTCTAGAGATATGGATACCCTAGTTCATATGACTAGAAAGATCTAGAAAAGTTAAGATTTCCTAGTGCTTAATTTCATCTTATTTAGTAGAGTGTCTAGAAGCTTCCTTAATATTCTTTAGTATTCTCTATATCTAGAGATTTCCATATAATTCTTCATCATAATCTCTCATCAATACAACACATTCCAAAGCTTAATGCAAGTTATACACACACTACAAACTCTAACCCACCACCACACAACCACCACCACCACCACCACACAACAACCACCACCCATGACACCACCACCACCACCGGAGCTCCTCTTCCTCTCCTCTCTCTCTCTCTCTCTCTCTCGATTTCCCCTTTCCCTCTTCTTCTCTCCACCTTCTTCCACCACACCACCACCACACAACCACCACCACCACCACCTACAAATTTATTTCCTCTTTCTCTCCACCTTCCACACAACCACCACCACAACCACAAAATTAACAATATAATATATAAAAAAATAATAAATAAAAAAAGCCATTTTCGAAATTTAGTATAATAATAAATATATAATTGACCAAATTTGAAAAATTGCCCAAATTTGAAAAACTGCACAAATTTTGAGGCAGTCATTAGCGAGGGATTCAAATTCCCTCGCTAATCCCATTAGCGAGGAGGGATTTAGCGAGGGAACTGGTCCCTCGCTAATTCCTTCGCAAATGACCATTAGCGAGGGATTTTGGTCATTTTGCGAGGGAAATTTCCCTCGCTAATGACTGATTTTTTTGTAGTGACACCATAAAAACATACAATGTAAAGAGAGCTATATCTGAACAATTAGCTCAACACCATCATCCAGTTACTAAAAGTACGTGCATCAAACCCTAAATAGTTTAGAGGGGAAAGGGAGAAGAACTCACTTGAAAAGTTGGATTCTTTGACAGTAATGAAAATGGCATTCCCAAAACAAAAAATCCTCAAATCCTATGAAAAGTTGGATTCTTTGACAGTAATGAAAATGAGCTCTCAAATCCTCAAATCAGAAATGTGGCTCTTAAAACCCTTCCTTGAATGATCTAACCCTATGAACAAATTTATAAACTCTAATCTTCAGCTCCCAAACAAACACACAATGATTCAAGCTCCAACCCCTAACCCTTCCATCGTCTTGCAAATTTCGAAATTTCTAAAAGGGTTTTGATGGAAGTGCTTATAGTTGAACTCAAATGAAAGAATCTGTTAAGGAAACTAATTTGGTGTTAAACTTAGAATGATGAGTGCTCAGCTCTAACTTCCCTTCTTCTCCATTTCTCATAATCCCTCTTTCTCTCTCAATAAAACTCTCTATTGTTTTTCCCTTTCTATTTTTTTGAGCTGAATGAAAATGATAGCTAATCATATGCCTTTCCCTCTCTTATTCAGCTGGGAGCATTTTGAAAAACTTGAGCTTTATGGGTGTACTAATAAAATTTCTACTGCACCACTCTTTTTCTCTAATCCTACAATTTAATTCTCACTCTCACAAAAGTCCACCAATTTAAATAAATTACTAACCCAAACAAGCATCAAAATCTATCATTTAAATCAAGCAACAACAAAGTAATACGCAAAGTAATATTTAATTATTTTGAGTATTACAAAATCAAGCTTGTAAATAAGAAAACAACAATATGAACAATATATGCGTCATTTAAAGAGTCAAGTTATTATTTATATAAGAAAAAATGAATACTATTAAAATTTATAATCTAAATTGATAATTTGATTTACAAATTCAAATTGAAAAATTGAATTTAGTAATATCTAAATTTTGATATTGAATTTTTATTTTGAAAAGTTAGTTGATTCAAGGGTAAAAAGTTATTTAATTAACTATATTTGGTTAATGTCTGATGGAGCGCAGTATTCATCGGCTTTATCGATGAGTAATCTATGCGGGGAACTTGATTGGCCACGTGTATCTAATTTGCTGGTCCGAGTGCTTCTCCTATTCCAATAGAGTTTTTTTCACACCTAAGATTCGAACTTGAGACCTTACATAAAATCTGAACTCAGTTACTGCTCGTACCAACTATCGTTAAAGTAATTCTTTTATACGAATTAATAAAAAATTATAACAAAAAAGTATAAAAACGTAGAAAAGACGACCAGTTGTTGGCACGCGTACCTATATGGTAGTAATAACTATTTATTAGCACTACAATAAGAATAAGATTTAATTTATATACATTGTCAGTGTATAAAAATTTGGGTCAAATATGTTTTTGGTCCCTATAAATATAGTGAATTTTGTTTTTAGTCTCTCTAAAATTTTTTGGGCACCTTTAGTCCCTACATTATTTTTCGTTTGCACTTTTAGTCCATGCCGTTAAAATCCACTAACGACGCTGACGTGGCACTGCTTATTTGGCATTTTTTTATATGCCGGCAGCCACATGTCATTTCCACTTCATTTTCTTAATGCAAAAAACATGTAAATGCTGAAAATTAAAGTAAACTAAAAACAAAAAAGAAAATAATTCTTCATCTTCTTCCTCCTTTCAAATCTGAGACTCTTCCTCTCTCTTCAACTAAAGCAATCACCATAAACTCAAGTCAAGCCAGCAGCTCTCCTCGATTGTACTGATCGGAACTAGCGTGTTCACCGATGAAGGCCATCATGTACGGCAACGAACAAAGCACGAGAGTGTATTTCGCAAAGGATTCTGTTCGAATGGCGGCGATATTCTCCATGTCACTGATAGCAAGGAATGTAAAGGGTTTTCAGTTTCTATTGAAGTGTCACACCCTCAATTGAGAGAAGAAAAAACTGATTTCAGTGTTTATTTATTGTAAAAAATCTCTCAGCAATTTTGTGCACCGCTTTTATACTAATGTTCAAAGAAAGTTGTTTGATTTTATATCATATCATGTCATTTCTAATTTCTTTGCCTTCCCTATACTTTCGTTTCATTTTCTTCCTCCAATTTCACTGAATCTGGGTTTTGTTTTCCACAATTTATTTTAACCCTAACCCCTTTATCCACTCATTCACCCAGTATCTCACAAATCCCATAAATCTGAATAATTAAATTCACGTTTCTGAATACTTGTTTTGTTGATGTTGTTGAGCAATATGCAGATATTCACGTTTTTGCAGTTGCTCACGTTTTTCATCTTGTAGATGGATATGGAGAATAATAAGGAAGAGATGGAGAAAATAAAGAATAAAAGAAGAAAATGATTTTTTTTCACAGATGGATGGTTTGTATTTCCAGCATTTACATATTATTTGGCATTAAGAAAATGAGGTGGAAATAACATGTGGCTGCCAGCATATAAAAAACTGCCAAATAAGCAGTGCCACGTCAGCATCGTTAGTGGATTTTAACGGCAGAGACTAAAAGTGCCAACGGAAAATAATGCAAGGACCAAAAGTGCCCAAAAATTTTTAGAGGGACTAAAAACAAAATCCGCTATATTTATAGGGACTAAAAACATATTTAACCCGAAAAATTTTACATTATCCACCAGTTACAAGTTCACATATTTTTAAAAAGAAATGAGACATCTAGTAATCACTTTATATGTCACTCATACCATGAATTTTATGTGTTGTGAGTGTAAAAAAGTTTACAGCGATCATGCGTAGCAATTAAACCTTAAGATTAATAATGATCGTAATAATCGAGTCAAATAGAAAATAATGATAGTAACAAAAATATATTAATAATACAGTAAAAATAAACAATTAATTTATATAGATGGTTGGTGTATAAATATTTTATATCATCAACCAATTACAAGTCAACATATTATTAAAAAGAAGTGGGTCGACTAATAATCACCTTATATTAATTCCTCCTGTGCATATAATTCTTCTCTCCCATTCCTCAATGGCTCCTTAGAAAATGAAAACTGTTTTTCTGAGGCCATTCTTTATTGGTTCACAAGCAAATCTCTCCTTTTATTATTTTTTCTAAATCATCTAAATGTTTGTGTTTTTTGGGTTGTTTTTCTCTATTTCTGTTCGGTACCTAGGCTCCTGATACGGGTGAGCCCGGGGTACGAGATTGAATCGTTATGCTTCCAAGAGTTGAAGATTGAGCTCAGGACGTCCGAGGTAGTTAACATGTCCATGTCGGGTGGGGGGAACCTACAAAACACTCCGACGCCCAAGTCAGTAAGAGAGAGAGAGAGAGAGAAAAGGAAAGATAAGAGAAAAAGGATGATGGGAATGAATAAATGTTACCGTGGTTGAAGGGCGAAACCTCTATTTATAGGCAAGACGCCGTACCTGCAACGTTGGATGAGGATGCCTGGATCTTGACCGTTGAATGCGGGCACCATGGATTTGAGTTCATGCTAGATTACCTGGAGTACGGGAATGGGCCAGGCCCAAGTCATACAAGGTTTGGCCCAGTCCGGAATAGTGGCCCCCCAAGTCGGGGAAAGGAGAAGTATGACGTCGGCCTCGACTTGATTCGACCGTTGCTTTTGAGGTAGTGGTTGCCACGTGTCATCCACAGAGAGGGGAGCAGGCATACGATGCATGGTGAGATCGAGGGTGCTTTATGGTGCAGCATTGAAAGGACGCATTGATGTGACGTGACGCTTCGCATCTCGCCCCTATATAAGGCGAGTTGAGGGTTCATTTACTCACTTTTGTATTTCCTGAGAGACTGAGCTCTACAAACTGAGATTCTTCCGACCACCGTCCGAGATCAACGCCGCCATTTACCGCCGACGACTTTTGGTCCTTCGCCGAGACGAGATCAAAATTCAAGCCGATATCAGAAAGTACCTGCACAGAGGTTAGTTTCCCTTCCTGCATAGTTTTAAGTGCTTTAGTTATAGTATGTTTTTCGACCGCGGCGGACGTTGTCGTTCTGGCGACCGTCACTGCCTGCCTCAGGGGGAGGAGGTGAACTGGCCTCGGGGTATCCGAGGCCGGGTCCAGTACCGCTTTAATCTTTAGACAAATAGGTTTAGATGACTAGAATTAGATAGTGATAGTGTCGTCCTCCCCATGCAGATAATGGTCCGGTCCGAGAGTGAGGAAACAAAGCCCTTTATACCACCTGGTAAACCGATCTTAAGGAGGTCGGCTACTGGAGACCCAATACCGGCCCCCAGGGAGGTCTCTGCTTTCTTCCACTTATGTAGACTCTCCTGCAATCTGGGGCGCTTTGGCTAGGGAGGTCGTCAAGCAGGTTTCAGAAGGCACCGTTGAAGAGATCACTGTAGAAGACAATGCCGAGGTTGGTTCCCAAGCTCAGGATCCCAAGGTCGTTATGGAGGAAGATGAGGAGACGGTTGAAGAAGCATATGACTGGGTGTCTAAAAGGATTTGTAAAATCTGGCCAAAGTTGAAGCCGGACAAATCGGTGCCCTACTACGAACGTTTCATTGTTGCTCCAACCGACCAGAGATGGAAGCTGATGGCATGCCGGTGTGCACTGAGCATGATGGAATGGGGCTTTTCTTCTATGGAGCCGTGCTGGCGACCATGGGGGTTCGGGTTCGGCTGAGCAAATTTCAGAAGGACGTGTTGAATTACCTGCACGTGGCCCCTTATCAGCTGCACCCAAATGGCGGGGGATTTATGCGCGGGTTCGAGCTGGTCATGGAGCACTTCGGGAGGATTCCTTCAGCAAAGGTTTTCTTCTATTTCTTCAATGTATTCCACTCGCCGGAGCGGGGTTCAGGTGGCAGAAGACAAGGTCATGTCGGTTTGCAGGGCAATACAGAGCGATCATTCTTTGCTCCGGCAAATGACTCCAACAAGGACTTCAAGCTGAATTTCTTTTTTGCCAAGGCTTCAAATAATGCGGCCAAACTTTCCATTGCTGATTATGAGGAGAAGGTTCTGACTAGGGTGCATTTCTCGTTGTCGTGGAGCCGGGAGCATTTTGTCCGTGACGGGGAAGAGATTGAGACTAAGTCCTACATCGTGAAGCCGAACTTGCTGGCCGGGGAGGATGCAGAGTCGTATAAGCTGATTAGCAAGTGGGGAAAAGAGCTAGCCAAGAAAGGATTGAAGTTCCACTGCGGCTCTATGATTGATGCCGTGGCCGATTCCGAGGCCAAGTTAAAGAGATATTTCGCCTTCTGTATTTACCTTTAATTTTACTGTTTTGTTGTTGTGTCGGTCTCGGGAATTTTCTAATGTTGACTCTGACCATCTTTCTTCTTTTTTAGGTAAAATGGACGACCTTGACGATAACTTCGAGAACGTCAACGTCAACACTTCCATGCAGATAGAGGTGCCCAAGAGGCAACCTGAAAAGAAACCTTCAGAGAAGAAAGGGACGGGTCCGAGATCAGGATCCGGCCCCGCACTCGAAAAGGTGGCAAGCAAGTCCTAATCTTCTGGGGGCAGGCCTGCTGCTGAAAAACAAAAGCCTCAAATGACTTCCCCTGATGCTGTCAAGTCTTCGAAGTCGGGTCCGGCATCAATCAGTAAGGAGAGTCACAAGAGAGGCCCTGCCGAGGGAGTTAACATTGACCCTGCCGCCCTGAAAAGACAAAAACAATGGCAGGAGGAAAGGAGAGCAGAGAAAAGAGCTATGAAGATTCAGGACGGGACGAAGCTTCAAGATGAAGTTCCGAGATCAGATGGGCTCACGCTGTGTCGAAGGCGAGCTAAATTTGCAGATGATGTAAAGCAGCAATAATTAACTTAATGAGCGGAAGTCGGGGCTTACCTCGGGAAAAAGAAGCATATCAGAAAGAATTCGTGTAGCACTAGAGATTTGAAGATAGAGAGTTGATGAAGTCCAGAAGCAAGCTGTCTTGCTCCCACTGTGGTCGCCATTGTTCGGTACCTAGGCTCCCGATACGGGTGAGCCCGGTGTACGAGATTGAATCGTTATGCTTCCAAGAGTTGAAGATTGAGCTCAAGACGTCCGAGGTAGTTAACATGTCCACGTCGGGTGGGGGGTACCTGCAAAACACTCCGACGCCCAAGTCAGTAAGAGAGAGAGAGAGAAAAGGAAAGATAAGAGAAAAAGGATGATGGGAATGAATAAATGTTACCGTGGTTGGAGGACGAAACCTCTATTTATAGGCAAGACGTCGTACCTGGAATGTTGGATGAGGATGCCTGAATCTTGACCGTTGAATGCGGGCACCATGGATTTGAGTTCATGCTAGGTTACCTAGAGTACGGGAATGGGCCAGGCCCAAGTCATACAAGGTTTGGCCTAGTCCGAAACAATTTCTTATTACTTTGTCTGACTAAACGTTAAATTAAATTGGTTTTTCTTTTTCAAATCAATTTAAGGCAAAAGCACATTGATTACCAATGTTTTGTTGCAATATAAATTAGGTAAAATTACACCCAGAGGACCTTTAAGTTATTTATTTGTAACAAGTTGACCCTTTAAGTTTTTTGTTGTTGTAACAATTAGGCCCTTTTAGTGATTACTCTAGCTTATGTATGTAATGCTATTTTATATATTGTGATTACTCTAGGTTATGTATTTTCATGCAACAAAGGATATTTTGGTGTATTTTGATGTAATCAACGTTATAATATTTTACTAAAAGGGCCAACGGCGTCAACGTTAGGTAACTTAAAGGATCTATTTGTTACAAAAAAACATAAAGGGGCAACTTGTTACAAATAAATAACTTAAAGGTCATCTGGTGTAAATTTGCCTATAAATTATTAGCATGAGTTAGTGTGGACAAGGGCCTTCGGGTGCCTTGCCTTGTGTTCTGAGAGTCAGTCGTGCCGGCCTGGAAGTGATGTATAACGAGCCTTCCGAAGTGGTCGGCTCGGCTGTGAACAGTTACAAAAGTGTGTTGTTAGCACTTCTTTTGTCTCATTCAATTTTAAGTGTTAGAGTGGAACTTTGTTTTGCTTTTATTTTAGTAGGATATTGACCATTTGAAATATGTTTTTATAGGAAAGGTTTGAAAAGAAAACTGAAGTTGCAATGGAATTTGATTTGAATGAGATCTATGTTGATGGACTAGAAGAGCTTACTTTGAAGGTGAAACAACTTGATTTGAAGGAGAACCGTGGGGACAAAATAGAAGATTTTGATGAGAAGGATATCGATGCGGAAGAAATAAAAGAGCGTAATCTGAAGGTGATCGAGGTGGATGGAATAGGAGAATTTGATTTGAAGAAGAACCTTCATGAGGACGGAATAGAAGATCGTATGAAACACCTTGTAGACGTGGTTTTTCGAGCTATAAATAACTTTGCAGGAGAATTGTTATTAAACACTTATGCCGTTCATGATTTAGGTGGTGCTGGTGTTGAAGAAAGGATAATCGAAGGTGGGAAAATTGGCTCAAGGTTGTCTAGCTATTTAGCTGCTAAGGCATTACAAAAGGAGTGCGGTGAAAAGTTCTATTATTGTAAGATTTGCTTCAGCTTTGCAAATGATGCTGTTTTGACCTATTGCAATCATTTGTTTTGCCGGTCATGCCTCTATCTGTTGCCAAATGTTCCAAAGCAAAGAAATGCCCTGTTTCTGTGAGAGAGGTCGTTGAAGAAGACCTCATGCCAATATATTGGAAATGCAACTAGAATTGAGAGATTATGAAGCAGCAAAGAAGCCACATATCTGCTTCTAAAATATCTGTTTCTCCTTTATCAATCAGATAACCTATAGTAGTACTATAGTAGTTTACATATTACTTTAGTGGATCCTTCATCTTCTAGTAGAAAAGATAATAGTAGTACAACTGATGTTTTAGGTTTAGTTTAAAATGAGCACGAAAGGAGATGATTTACATTATGTTCCTTTATAAAAGGAGAACTAATCAAGTAGACTAAGGTTACCTTTTATAGTATATTATTTTAGAATTTACTTGTTGCACAATTTTTGTTTCCTTGCCATAAATACCATATGCTTGATCTAGTTTGTGCATAATATGCATACAACCATTTTAAGTAATTTGTAAATGGTACATCCAATGTTTATTATTAGACGGATATGAGGATGTTTATAGCAAAGTTACAACGTGTTTTTTTTTTTTTTGTCGAGACCAGGGTATCCATCGCCGAGCACAGTGACTAATTCCCTCGCTGGATTGGAGGCACCTCGAAGGGTTGGACGACTGGCCAAGGGATTTAAAGCTACTCCATACCAAAGGTGAGGATCGAAACCTCGACACTTGGTTAAGGGAGGATGACCCCCAACCGCTCAATCACACCCTTAAGTTGTTCTTTTTACTTACATTGATTTTGAATTTCTAAATATATCTAATAAGTATATAGAGAGTCTTTACTTAAAGTTTTGTTGTCTCCTTAATCCCAAACTAAGGGTTCATATATGGTTGTGGTTTGAGTGGTAGAATACATAGTTGGGATCAATAATAAATATGTCCCCATTGCATTGACGTGAGCTGTATTTATAGATGAGAGTGCACAAAAATACGGCTTGAATCCTGACCGTTAGATGAGGAGAGATTTGATCTCCAACGCTTATTTGGCTCGCTGGAGGTTAGCCCTGGGTCTAGTGACCATGGTTAGTCATATGGGGCTTCCTCCATATTAGGCGGCGACCCAGTCCAAAATAGTTGCCCCCCATGTCGAGGTAGTCCTATGAGGAGGGCATCAGCTTGAAGTACTTCCTTGTGGCAAAGTGGTATTATTGTGAGTTTTGCCCCCCGAGCCTATAGTTGATTGAGGTCTGAGTCGGAGATCATCTGCACATGGATACCTCGCCCTCGAAGCTTGGTAAATTTTACAATTTTGCATCGCTAGGTGGCTAAGTATAAGGGTATGATGCCTTTGACTATTTGTTGACTAGAAACAGAGGGCAGTTAAGGGGCATATGCGCTGCCTCGAGCCTTGTACGAGCATCGTATAGGATTTCCCTTGTGCGATCGTCGTGCGAGCGACATTGTGACAGCTACCAATGCTGTCGTTTCATTTGGTTCTATATAAATAGGAGAAGATTTCCTTCATTTGTACTTTTGCAAGATTTGTACTTTGAAGCATGCATTTACTTCATCCGTCCTTGTATTGGCCAAGATTAGGCCGACATCTGTAATCTGTTGGGATCCTACTCCTTTGATTCACCAGGGATGTCCGATTTCTCTTTTCTTGTTATTCTCTATTCTTGTCTTAGGTCTTAAGCCGATGCTTTCGGGAATTAATTCTGTAAGAACCTTGGCTGACCCTTCTTTGAATTTGAAATACCGTGGTCTTAATGTCCCACAAGAGGGGTTATATATGTCGAGTTTGAGGATGTTTCTTTGGTTGGTTAGATGTGGCTCACCGATATGCTCTCTCTCTGTGTGGGTACGAAATGGCAAGGACGAAACTGACGGCTCGAGTGAAATGAGATTCTCCTTCAGTTGATGGCTCTTCGTCCTCGGGCCGAGATGCGGGATACTTTTTTGGGAGCGGGGAATCTGAGCACGTCCATGACATAGTGGACCCCCAATGTTGGGTTTTCCATGATGACATTGCAAGGAGGAGTTTTTCGGAGAGAATAACACCTCAGTTCTTTCAAATTTTCAACATTTAATTGGAGTTGACAAAAGTGAAGGGTGGGATTTGTTGGACGATTCTCACAGTGTGCTGGTGTGTAGTTTGATTACTCACAATCCTAGATTCTTTATTCACTCGACTATGGTTACCAAGGCAGGAGTTCGTCCTCCTTTCACTCTGTTTCAGCAGAGATTTCTTCAGGCTCTAAGAGTTGCTCCCTCGCAAATTTGTCCCTCGGGCTGTAAGTCTCCACGGGCTTATGAATTAGTAATGTGTGCATTTGAACGCCCATTGTCTGTAGAGTTGTTTCTATATATGTTTGATGTCGTGCGGAGTCCCAAAAGAGATTCTAGGAGGGCCTGTCACGACTATATAGATATGGTGAGCGGGACCTCGCAAATTAGTTTTAGTCCCTTTTTGATAGACAATGTTGTTGACAAGTTCTTTTACGTTTGCTCGAGGAACCCAGTCGCTCTTCGGAAGGTTAAAACCATTAATCATCATGACGAACTGGTCTCTACTAAATTTCACTTTTGCAGGTGCTTTGACTATTTCACAAATCCTGTAAAATTCTTCTCTCGAGTGTATTCCAAGTTTGACGGGAAGGATGTCATAAGTCTGGAATTACTTCGGAGATGGACATCCCTATTTTAGGGGGATCCTTTAATCAACACTCGGTCTTTGGTGACGGCTCTCTTGACTATTTTACAGTGGGTGATCTCCTTCTTGTTACATCCCAGATTGCTTTCAAATCTGTCGATTGCCCCCACAAACTAACACGTGTCTTTTCAGCATGCGTTGTCCTCACTTGCATGCTTTCTGGGAAACTTCCCAGAAGGTCACCCATCCCAATACAACTCCATGTTAATCATGCTTAACTATGGAGTTCTTATGGGAAGGGCTCCCAAAAAGAAGATACATCTTGTTGGTGTGGGGAGTCCAAATCAATTCTTTTAAGCCTTTCTTCAACTGTATAATCCCATACCTGCACAGCCTCAGGATCCCTCTCATTCCGGTGCGTATTTGGTTCATTCATGTGCCCATTCGCTGGAAGCTGCCAGGAGCCGCTCTTTGTCTATGCCACCTTTTGGGCACCGACGATCACTCCCCGCCCTTGTCAGCCTTAGATGTCACACTTCTCGTTTTCCTTGTAGGGACGATATGCCTCTTAACACATTTTTCGAGTTAATGGAGGCTTCTAACAAGGCTCAGGTTCCTCGTATGTCGTTATCTCTTATTCAAGAGCATAATCAAGTAGTTGGGCCAGTGGGAATACCTTGGGAGACAAGGTGGTTAGAGATCCTGAGCCTTTTACTTGAGTTGCTCCTACCACAGTTGTGAAAAGGCGCTTGCCTGAGCTTTAGATGCGGTTGGAAAGAGAAATCCTAAAGCCTTGTTTGAGAAGAGGCTGAGACTGGATGATGATGTTCAAAAGGATTTCGATGTTTCTAAGGAAGTCATTTCTGACTTTGATGATGTCGGCTTTGAAGACCTTTGCGCGAATCCTTTCGATGTTGCTCACCGCATTTATGAATTCAGTACTAAGCTTCTGGCAACTGATCAAGAGGTAGTTACTTGAAATTTCCTCTTGACCTTTTGGTTATATTTTTTGTTGTTCATCAATTTTGAGTTCGGAATTTAACTTCAACAAGTAAGTTGCAGATTCCGAAGGAGCGCGCTGAAGCACAGAGGGGGCTCCAATCTTCAAAGAAGGATTTTGGGTTGGTCGCTGAAAAAGGAATCTGCAGCTAGGAAATAGGCCGAAGAGGAGTGAGATACTACCATTGAACACGCCTGCCAATTTTCAAAGTCTTTGCAGAAAGGTGAGAAGAACTTCGCTAAAGCCGCTGCTGTTTTTTCTCATGTTGGGATCATTCAAGCCAGGCTTTCCAAGTTGGTGGAGAGAGCGGCTCAACTATTGCTGGAAAGGGACGTGGCTGTTAAAGAAAGGGATGAGGAAGTGGCGGCTCAGAAAGCCCTAGCATTTGGCGTGGAGGCCTTCAAGAATATTGTGGCGCAAGTGATTACTTTGACTCCTAGGCTTAATTTCTCTTGAGACGGTTGAGGCCAACATTGCTTACAATGTTCTTGGTGGTGTCTTGGTGGAGTACAATGCTGACAAGACTTGTCATGAGGTTCGGGTTATTTCCAAGATCATTGGTGCTCCCGAGGCTTAGTCCTCTGTGTCTTGTATTTTGTATTACCTTAGAATTTCGTCCCTATGTTGTTTGGGGTTTCAGTAATAAACTGGATTTTCAACTTAAGTGCGTCGGTTTTATCCATCCACGTTGAGTCCTCCCTACTTTGGTCCAGTTTATTGAGTACTCTCTTCAAATATAACTTCAGACCAAAGATTGCCTTAATAGAGCCTGAAAATGCTAGAGGCAGGTGTTTGGAAATTAATGTGCAAGTATACACAGTCCAACAAGTAGTAAAGTGAATAATAAAGATCGTTCCCATGAGGATTGAAGCTTAATATGTGCTTAATTTTGGCTAAAAAGTTAGTGATGAAAAATAAAATAAAACGACAAGTTTTTGTAACCATCATTTCAATTAACAGTAATAAAAGTAAGGGTTTGTGAAAATTCAAATTAAAGAACAAGTTGGAATACCTTTCACTATGCAATTTCATCATAATATTCTATTGCAATATCCTATGTAGTAGCATGAGGATTGAAGCCTAATGCATACTGTGTTGAGGATGTTTAGCAACAAAGTAACAGATGAGAAATGAGCTTATAGTGAATAGCGATAGATTGATAATCTATCTAGTAGTAGGTGAGCTTGTAGTTGACACATGATAGAAGATACACTAGTAGATTAAATTCAAAACGCTTGATAAAAGTAATGGCCAAAAACCAACACATAGAAAATGACTTAGAAAGCTGTTTGTTAGCAGTGCTTAATTTTTTTATTTATAAATATGACCGGTGAAGAAGGTCTTTGCCTCTTTACTTATAGCCACAACGTACTTTCCCAAGCGCTCAATGTTAAGCTCCAAATAATCTTCTCTATAAGTGTGAATCAACTACATCACTAGACTTGATCTACACTAGGATCTACTTTTCCCTCCTCCACCAAGTTGAACAATGGATCTGATACCACTTGTTGGGGAGTATGGGGGCACCAAGAGGAAAAACGAGATAATGACTAGGACTACTGTTAATCTGGATATATTGGTAATGTGAATGTCTTAATTACATTCAGTAAAGGTGCAAGTATATATACAAAACTGAAGAGTAACTAAAAGCAAAACAAACTCTATCTAATTGCTAACAAACTCTATCTAATTGCTAATATAACTCCAACAAACTAACTGAATTAGCTAATAATAAATAATAATAAAATATTAATAACAGAATTATACGCTAACACCCCCTCAAGCTAGATCATGGATGTCAGTCATGTTCAGCTTGAAGAGAATACCCGAAAATAAAGGTAGAACTAGAGGTTTGGCGTGAATGTCCGCAAGTTGGTCCTTTGAAGCAATAGGCATAAGGTGGATCTTTCCGTTTTGAACCTTGTCATAGATGAGATCACAGTCAATTTCAATATGTTTCGTACGTTCATGGAAGGTAGGATTCTGAGGCATTTTGATTGCGGATTGGTTGTCGCAATAGAGAGAAACAGGGAGAGTGGCAAGATGCTGCAGATCAGATAGTAAGTGAATCAGCCATTGTATCTCACAGGCAGTGTTTGCTAAAGCACGATACTCTGCTTCAGATGAAGAACGGGAGATGGTAGGCTACTTCTTGGATTTCCAAGAAGCCAGAGAGGACCCAAGAAACACTCACTACAACATTTTGACCCTACGGCAACGCCTAAAATTTCAACGCCTAAAAAACCGTTGCCTTAGATAGCAATGGCAACGGTTTTTTTCCTACCGTTGCTGACTCAATTTTTTTTATTAAATATTTTCTGCAACGGTTCAAAACCGTCCCCTAAAGATCTAAGGCAACGGTTTTTTAGTTGAGCCTTAACCAACGCTAAGAAACCGTTGTCATATGTTGAATTACTATAAAAGTAAAAAAGTTATACGCTAAATACTCCCATGTGTAGTTCCAAATTTTGGTGCTAAACCAAAAATTCAAACACCATAAAAAAAATTAAAATACAATATCTCAAATACAGTAACTAAAAAAGAGTAACAGAAAATCCTAAATTGAAGAAATCCATCGCACCCTCTAACTCAGCAGCCATATTCATCCCAGAAATCCTTCGCACCCTCTGACCCTAAAATTCCATCGCATAAGTTTTGGTGTAGTGCTTTCTCCTTCCATTCACTACCTGCCCTAGAATCAATATTTGTCTTCCTTTCTCCATTCACTCTCTGCCTTAATCCCTCGAAGCAAAATTTTGTTGGAAGCAAAAACGCCAAATCCCTAAAGCTGGTTGTTCGAAGCTCTAATCGCTGGCACTGTTCACAACAAGCAGTTCGCTAGTTGGCTCTAATCATTGTTCGTTGTTCGCTGGTTCTAATCGCTGGCTATTCATCGAGGGTTCCTACTTTGCTCTCAATTACTTCTCATAGGTTTCTTTCTTCAGTTCTCTAGGTTTGGGTTTATTGCTTTTGAATTTTAGGGCTTCACAATCTCTTAGCAGGGTGAACTTGTTCCTTCTAGAAGCTAAAATTACTCAACCTATTGATGCAATTGAACCTTAATGAAATTACTTGAACCCTTGCGTTATTGATAAATTCCCCTGAATGAAACTGGGAGAATTGTATTATATATTGATGAGAGGAGCTCAAGAACTCTTATAGAAATTTCAATTGGTTTTTCAATTTGAAAGAAATTGATAGGTTCACCGACACCAAGGTTGGGGTGTGTAGGTGTAGGCTACAATTGCTGGAGCTAACTAAAGGAGATGATAGAGATGCCGGTGTCCGTAGAAATGAGTATGGTGTTTTGGTTTTATATAGCAAGGATTTCTATATTATAATTTATTTTTGTGCTTGATTCATTTGTTGTGTGAATGCATTTGTGCAGGTTCCCCGAAAGCTTTACAACTTGGATGAATTGAAGCTAAATGGAATTGAAGCTTCAGCTCTTTTATCACCAGTGGAAACAACTTTGGGTTCAATGGAGATGAACCTCCAGATTGCTGCTATTGTAGGAGGGCTGGCTACATGGAACGCCTTTGCAATTTCCCCATAGCAAGTGTTTTATATATTACTGGGATTGCTGTTTCTTTGGACTCTAGACTTGGTATTGCACTCCCACCCGAACTCATACTTTTGCATTCATTTGATCTTATGAATGAAGTGGAGTTCTCAATTTCCCATTGAAGAGCGATCTGTTTTATATTTATAAATTTGTGAAAGTAAGACCTACTAAATACATAAGTTAGTACAGTAAAAGTACTGTGAGAGGCTTATGAACATGTTTAATTCGTGAAAGTTCCATTCTAGCAATGCAATTAGTTAGTATGCATTGAATTTGTAATAACTATATGACTATATCATATTTATGCTGATAAATACTATCAAATACATTGCTAATTATTGCAAGGACCATACTAATTGACAATTTGTATTTTAAAAATCTTAAAATATATGTGGAACTATACTAAATACTAATTGACAGTTTGTATTTGGAAATTCATAGCCTGCTAATATGTGGCAATAACTTTAGTGATGTTGCTAGTATGTTCTAACCTTTGTATTAAAACATCTTCTGAGTATTCTTTTATATTTTTTGATGTTATGGGGGGCTATTTGTGTGCTATCCACATGTAATGTTTCTTCTTAGTTTCTTTAGGGAGGTTTGGTAGTTTCCTCTCAAGTCTTTAGTGATGATGGATCTTTGCAATCAAAAGTTCCTAAATATGTCCTTGTGTCTATTTTCCTTTTCATGTTGTGTGTTATGATTTTGTATTGGGATTTGGGACCGAGGGGTGGATTTGGGACTGAGATGACACAAAATCACCAACATCATGCTCCTGTTACCAGAATCTTCCTCCATGTGAGTTACGAGAATCTTCCTCCATATTTTCTTTACATTTCTCTGTCAACATCACCAAGATCATGCTCTTGTTGTTCCAACTTATGAATCTCTTCATCTATACTTTTATGTTCATCTCTCATGCTCTCACATTGGTCCCCAAACATCATGTTTAATTTTTGTGTGTGAATACCAAATTCTGAATTTTTGTGGAGTTTTATGACAGCACAACAATTAGAATGTCCCTTATTTATTTTGTGTTGAGACTTAATCCCCTTGGGGCTGAGGCTGAGGCTCTAGTGTTTTTGTTGCTGATATGTATTTAGTCATCATTCTTTAGGTGTAGCAATGTTGTTATCTCGGAATCGGTGTACTGTTTGGTGTTTGTAACTAGTGATTAGTCCAACTTTTTATTTTTAGTAAATGATTTCTTGATAGAAGTGTACTGGATAATACTGAAGCTAGTGTATTATCCCTTTATTTTTTAGTAGCTTTCCTTTAATTGAATATAGCAGTCTATTGTTCCTTTATTTTTAATCTTATCTTATCTTTTGTGCCACTAATTTGTTGCTTGTTTTGCATTTACTGCTCTTGTTTTCTAGACTTGTATCTTTGGTGATAAAAAAAGTTATATTTATACATTAATGTATATGTTTATGTATATTAACAAAACTAGATAACTTATATGTTGCATAAATGTTGGATAATCTCATTGTTTTGGTGTTCTAACTTATATGAGCTGGATGTTGCCGTAGAGTCAATAGAATGGCGGTATTGCAGGTTCGCTAGGAATACAATGTTACTTTCATTCTTGTGAGCTGCTTTGTATATGATTCCTTCAGACTTGTACATTTAGTATTGTAATTTTGAGCTGCAATGTGGCTGCCTAGTATTGTAATTTCCTTGTATTAAACTGATTTTATTTTTTCAAGAATGTAATTGAGATGGATGATGGATGTTCAGATATTTTGTTGACTTATGTAATACTTAACTTTTTGTCTCATTAATTTAGTGATTTTTACACATTATACCACCTATGTTATTTTTTTATTTTTTATTACCAATGGCAACGGTTTTGAAGTGTTGCATATTATAACTGCAGGCAACGGTTTTATAGCAGGCAACGGTTTTGAAGTGTTTCCATATATGGCAACGGTTTCACACCGTTCCCATAGAATATAAACAAAACCGTTGCTTTTACACCTTCATTGGCAACGGTTTAAGGTTGTCGTTGCCTTTAGTCACAAAAAAACGTTGCCTAAACTATAGGCAACGCCCGCGAAAACAACGGTTTCAAAACCGTTGCCGAAAGCAAAGGCAACGGTTTTTTGACATTACAGAACGGTTTTCAGCCGTTGCAGTAGAGTCAAAATGTTGTAGTGACTAGAAAACCCAGTAATAGACTTGAGGGTATCAGGGCATGCAGCCCAGTCAGAATTACTAAAAGCATGATGCCGAAGTCATTAGTAGAGAAGAAGAGTCCTTTCCCAAGACGACCTTCAATGTACTTGAGGATATGAAAGGCAACATCTAAATGAGACTAAGATGGAGAAGAAATATGCTGAGAAAGTGTATGAAGCGCAAAGAAGGGATCTGATCGAGTGTTAGTGAGCTTAGCAGTCTAGTGTTTACTAGCCTGCTTTAATCTATACAAGGACTTCTGTAACTTATAAACCAAATTAGGGGAAGGGGTGTTGCAACCAGGGGGAACCTTCTTATATACTTCTTCAAACAAATCTCCATTCAAGAATGCATTGTTATCATCCAATTGATGTAAAAACCATCCTTTAGCAGCTGCCAAGGCCAAAACAAGTCTAACTGTGGTACTTTTCACAACAGGGGAGAAGGTTTCTCCATAATCAATCCCTTCAAGCTAAGTGTAACCACACACAACCAATCGGGTATTGAAGTATTCAGTACTGCCATCAGAGTTGCGTTTGATTTTAAACACCCATTTGCAACCAATGGGCTTCTTCCCTTCAGGAAGAGTGGTAAGGGACCAAGTATTATTTCTCTCTAAGGCTGCAATTTCGTGATCCATGTCATCTCAGCAACAAAAATGTTTCACAGCTTGATTGTAGGTGATAGGTTTAGGAATAGAGTCCAAAAAAATAAGGTAACCTGCATATGAGTAGAGGGTAAGTGTTTGAAAGAGGTGAAATTAGAAAGGGGGTGTGTTGTACCTGAGGAACAATTGGCATTCACTGATGGAATGGAGGGCATTACACTTATATTCCTTGAGACATGTGGGAGTTTGCCTGGTTCTGTTAGAAGCATGAGTAAGGGCATCAATGGGAGCTCAAGAAACAACCGAAGGAACTAGAATAGGGGAGGAGGGAGTTTCGGTGACAAGATTAAGAGAAGGGGTAACAGGCACATCAGGGGTAGTGGAAATTTGGTGGAAGGAGGGTCTATCTAACACATCGGGATCCACGATGACATGTAGTGGAATCTGGAAAACAAAGTCAAGAGATGAAGGTGGGGGACATTCTTTGTGGTAAGGAAAAATAGTTTCATCGAACAAGATATGCCTGGAGAAAAAAAAAAGTTCTCTAGAGTGTAGGTCAAAAAGAATAAAGCCTTTGGTGATGGAGGGGTTGCAGAGGTGAATGCACTTGCGAGCAGGAGGTTGGAATTTAGTCCAAATGGAATGAATGGTAGAGGGAAAGCAAAGAGACCCAAAAAATCCAAAAAGGGACACATTGGGGGATTGAATTAAACAATAGGAAATGAGGAGATTGGCTATCTAGGGACTTGGAAGGAAGTATGTTTATGACATTAACAACATGGGACACAGAGAATGACCAAAAGGAAAGGGGATGATGAGACTCAAACATCAAAGGCCGAGCAACATTCAGTATGTGCTGGTGCTTGCGTTCAACAACCCCATTTTGTTGGGGGGTTTCAACACATGACTTTTGATGGATGATACCTTTAGAGGCATAAAAGGTGGGAATATCAAACTGAAGGCCATTGTCACTTCTAATAGTTTTGATGATAGTACCGAATTGAGTCTGAATTAAAGAAATGAAGTCTTTTAAAAACTGTCCAATGTCAGCTTTACTTTTCATTAATCCAATCCAAGTGCGTTTGGATTTCTCATCAACTATGGTTAAAAATTATTGTGACCTTGAATAGATGGCACAACATAAGGACCCCATATATCAACATGAATCAAATCAAAGCAAGAGGAAATCACGGTAGTACTATTAGAAAAAGGTAAATGTTTTAGACAAATGACAAATATCACAAGGTTTTGTGATGGACTTTGGAATATTACAAGAAATTTTCTGAATGGTGTTGTAACACCAAGGGGAGGGGTGGCCTAGCCTATGATGTCATATATCATTAGTAGAGATTGAAGAAGAGATGTTGTTAACACTATGCAATTGGGAAATAAAATGAGTAATATTACAAATCGCAGGGAGTAATAAGTAGAAAAGCCCTCTAAACTCTCTAGTGGTGCCAATCTTCCTCTTTCCAGCCTTCATCTGCAGGAAACAGAGATTGTCATAAAAAAATAACACAGCAGGCAAGGGTAGATGAAAGTTTGCTAACAGAAATTATATTTACACAGAAATTAGCAAGGAGTAAAACATCATAGAGAATGAGAGATTTAGATAAAATATTGCACCTTTATGCAAGGCAACAATGTTATGGCCATTAGGTAAGGAAACATGAATGGGGGATATAGGTTTGTAAGAATAGAAAAATTGTAAAGAGCAAGCAAAGAACACGGTCAGAATCACGATACTGTTGAGAAGATTTTATGAAGGAGCAAGAGCTGGTGGTGGACGCATCATGCATAACAACAGGCCGGAAGTTGTACAGTTTATCCAAAAGGATTTCAGTTTTGTGAAGTAATTCGTAACAGAGATTTCAAGCACCATCGTCATCGCTTAAGCTCAACTATGGTAACTGGTGCCGTCAAGAATAGGGGGTAACACAAACAAGATATGGATTGTCGTTTGGATGAATGTAGTATGGATTTGAAATGTCATGTGCAGTTAAAGCGTTGGCGGTGGAGGAAGGCATTGAAGAAGACGAAGCTGCAGGAAATGTCTCCATGAAGGGGAAAGGCGATGTAGAATGGGTTCAAGAACCAGAGAGGGAAAGAAATCAATTGCAATTGCAGGGAAGCAACGAAGAAACTCTGATTCTGATCAACTGATACCATGTTAATCTGGATATATTGGTAAATTGAATTTTTTAATTACATTAAGTAAAGGTGCAAGTATATATACAGAATTGAAGAGTAACTAAAAGCAAAACAAACTCTATTTAATTGCTAAGATTTTTTTTTGACAACATCTAATTGCTAAGATAACTCCAACAAAATAACTGACTTAGGTCATAATAAATAATAATAATAATAATAAAATATTAATAACAGAATTATACGCTGATAACTACCAAGAGACTTAGACACCATATCTCCACCAAAAACCTTAGAAACCATAGCTAATATATATATATATATATATATATATATATATATATATATATATATATATATCATTTAGCTCATTCCTTGTCGATGTGAGACTAACCACTCATACATTTGAGTTCCCAACACAATTCGAGGAATACTGATCCAAACAACCCTCAATCATTCATCTGGAATCGCATTGAACGTGGTCAGACATGCGACCAAGATGAAGTAGCTAGTTAAAGCTTGTAGCTGACCTTAGAATTTCATTGTGGTTTTTACGTGATCCAAACACACACTAAATATGTTGGAAGTAGAACTGATTTCTACTTTCTACTAGTAAGCATAAAAGCTAGTCTATGCTTCTCTAAAAGTAACTACAAAGTTTCTACAATTTTTGTGCATATCCCAAGCATGTAGATGTCGATTGTGTTCTTACAGTACAATATAGCGAATGAATTCACAACTTTTGGTTGATGAATGTGTTCTTACAGTGCAAGTGGTAACATGTCCGAGAGAAGCAAATACTATAATCCATATCCCCGTTTTGGTCAAAAACAAAAAACCATATCCCCGAAATAGATTACAATTAATGATAAAGTTTTCCAAAATGAAATTCTACAAAAGGTAAGCATAAATTCTAAAGGTTCCCGAAACGTTGTTCGACTCAGCATTAACCGCAGGGGGTTGTCCCCGAAACACTTACTGGCTTAGTGTTTTTCGTTTTAGGAGAAGTTCTCTTTTTTGATGCCGACGGAGGCTCCATACTTAGGTTCCTGCCAGAGCGTAGCTGCATACGCCAACAATAATCAAGTCCAGGTGAATCAAACGTAATTGTTCGTTCACCTGTTCCTGTCCCACTGGGCGTGCGAATTTTGGTTGTCATCAAACTCTTATGTTCTAGCCGTGGGGTCGACCAGATGTTTGGACAGTCTTTGATTCCTCTGTTCTTCAAGCAATTGCGTCGAGGAGGGAACTCTGCTCCTCGACTGTGGGTATCCTAACTCCTCTAGAAAGGGTTAGGTTAGGTGAAAGGGACGCGAGGGTTGGATTATTCTACTGGCCTAATGCATAAAGTAAAGTATACATAAAAATGCGGTAAAGAAGATAAAATTGAAATAAATCGTAGAGTTTTAATTGATTGAATGTGTTTTGTACATTTACTCATGCTATATATATATATATATATATATATATATATATATATATATAAATATATACACACACACACACACATAGGCCCTCGTCGACCACTATGCGAGCCAACACTTGCCTACCGTTGGATCAGCCTAAGATCAACGTTGCTCCTAAGCCCTAAAGAGGCGGAGTAACTACCCACGACCCCACTAGCATGGTTAGTGGGGTAAATGCTCGTCGCTTCGTTTTTTACGGCCTCACTCCTTCGCTTGATCTTCAACTACTCCCACGTTCTATCTTCGTGCCTCTTCTGTCTTGCCTTCCAAGCAAGCCTTCCTTACCTCGGCCACTTGGTTACTCAGCTGCTCTTATCCCTTGGGCAGTAACTTAGGCACCCAAGTTACCTTGGCCGTGGCACTCAATAGACTGAGGCTTTACTCTCCCTCGGCTTAGGCTATTGGCCCTCGGGCTTACGCCTTCCTTGGGAAGTTTTGTCTTGTAGTTTGCCTCGAGGACCTCTCTTGAATTCACTCTATCAGCAATTACCTCTTGGGCTCTTAGTCATATGGCTTGCCTCAACATTGTAGCCCTTTTCCCTTTTTTTCTCAGTCCTCGGCCTACGACCTCATTATTTTTGGGTGTTAACAAATACTAAATCGGTAATTACAATTGAAACAATTAATTAATGAATCCTAACAGGACATATTATGCTGCATACTTATAAATTTTTCATGATGTCGGGTCAGTGAGTGAGTTTGGATTAAACCCATATCTTGTTTTCTGATAATGTTAAGCCTAACATGAGTTCAAGGCTAAAGCATATTTCATGCTTCAAAGAGGTGGATAATCTTGGAAAGTATCTCGGTATTCCAATAGCGCAATTGATTCAGCTTTGTGGAAATGTATTTCCAAATATTGGGGTGAACTCACTGGTTGGGAGGCGTGGTCTATTGATGATAGTGCTTTGGTCTCACTTTTGGATAATCGTTGGTTGGACTTGCGTACTAAGTTGAAGGCGCATGTTATAGTTATTGTGATTGATAAACCCGTTGTGAAATTCGGTCCGGAAGCTTGAAACTTCTGAGCGTATTCATTGTTTTGTCCGGCAACTCCTACATGGTCGCTTGCCCACCAAAGCTACCTGTCATAGGAGAGGTCTTGGGGATCTTTATTGTCCTAGTTGTCAGGGTCTAGAAGAATCAATCATACATGTTATCAGGGATTACCCTCTTGCTAACTTTCTTTGGTGGCATATTGTTTCTATGCCTTCAAGGATTATGTTTTTTTTTTTTTTTGCAAATTCTCTCATGGATTGGATCTCCCCGTGGAGCAGCATATGGGCAACTTCTTGCTACCTTTTCTGCTTGGGTTGGTGACAAAAATGTGTATATGACTGAGTTGTGGGGGTTCTTTCATGGTTTCACCCTCGCTAAGGACCAGGGTTTCTCGTTCGTGGAGCTTAATGTTGATTCCATGTAATCGCTTACAGTCTTACTCGCTAACAGTCTCAATAGCTCAGAGTCTCAATCGCTAACAGTATTAATGTGGATTCTCATGTAATCGCTATTAGTCATATTTTACTCTCTTTTACTTCTGTTAAGATTATTCATGTGTATGGGGAGGCTACTAGAGTAGCAGATGGTTTGGTTGGTTTGGGCTTCAATATAGCCGACAACCTGGTTATCTATGAGCATGCCCCATCTATCATAAGGCCTCTAATAGATGATGATTTTTTAGGAGTCTCTACTCTTTGCTTTGTCATAGTGTAATAGTCTCTTGGGCTTTTTAGCCCCGTTTGAATTCAAAAAAATAAAATTGCATAAATATTGTGGATCATACATACATCATACCTTTCTTGAGCTCTTGCTGTCGGAAAAAAACATTGCTTCCATTACATCAGCCCAAATCTCTTTAGAAATATCGTCTTCCCTTGCGTTCTTAAAGAAAGTTCTTGCATTGCATTCTGATCTATTCAAGACCAAGACTGTCAAACATATCCAAACCACTGGTAGCAACAATTTAATTGGCTCTCATGTGGAATATGTTAATAGAGAGTTGTCATATCAGACTTTGTGTAAGGCTTATCCAACCAGTTGATTCATGTTTGGCATTTGAGAAGCTTAAAAGACTAGGTTGTTCTGCATCAAAATTGAAATGGTTAAATTGCATTTTTGGTCCTTTATTTTTATCTTTGTGTCAGTTTGGTCTTTTATCTTTTTTTTTTCCTACTTTGTTCCTTTATCTTTCGTATCTATGCCAAAGTGGTCCTTTATGTTTAATATGTTTTAGTTTGGTCCTTCAGTAGGTATGATATGTTTATGTTTGGTTCTTTAAGACAAAAACACAGAAAAATTAATAACACTATGAATGTCTCCAAAAGCACTTCAATTTCTTGTTTCTTCAATAACTTATACAATATATGACCAAATTGAATGAAACTGAACTTTAACTTGAATAAAATTTTGCAAGGATTTCAATGGAAGAAAAACTAATCTTAGAAAAGTGTTAATGCACAAAACCACTTCTGGAATCAAAAGCTTGAACTTGAAGTTTTAACAAACTTCAATCTCAACAATGGTTACCGGCTACATATGTCTCTGTGGTGTGGTTGCCGGAGTGTGATTGATGACAAAAGGTGTTTTTCTCCACTTCTGTCATTCGCTTCATACTCTCTCTCTCTCTCTCTCTCTCTCTCTCTCTACTCCGCCGCATATTCCCTTGTGTTGTTTCCCCCTCTCTCCTTTATTGCAAGGCAAAAAATTAATTCACAACTACGAAATTACAAAATCGCCTCTTAAATGGGTTAGATTTTTGAGAGCCGGATTGATTCGGCTTATAGTTTATAGATAAGGAAAGGGTAATATCAATAACTACAATAATATTCCAAACCCTAGCCCTCTCTCCCAATTTTCTCCCTTCTCTTGTCTTCTCTTCTCTCCTCTCTCGTTCACCTACTTGAAGTTTGCACGTAGTTATTCCCTTGGACTACGATTAAAAAGAAAGATGCATAATGAAGCGAAAGAGTATGGTAAGGGGTCTCGATAGGACTCACTGAGATGTTTATCTCACCCCTTATTTATTGTGGTTTTTACAGAGAAATAGGGTAAGTCAAAAGCGAAAAAGCATGGTTATACGGTGCACCCGTGGAGATAGTGAAGACCTACCTAGTCTTTTGTTATGTAGTTCAGTGTTTTATGTAATTTCAAATTTATGACTTGCATTTTAATAGAAGTTGTATATCATTTTCCTACTTTCTGTAATGGACATTGAACTCTAGGAAGAGAGAAGGATAGTAAAAACATGGTTTTATGTTACATTGTGTACTTCTATTATAGATTTTACGAAGCATGAGAGTTATCTAGATGAATTTTCATCAAGTTATAGTTATGTTCAATGTCTAAAACAAGAAGTTCACTCTGAGGTATGCTAAAAAGTGTATCCTGGTATTTCTTTTATTGATGAGATATTGGGGTATTGCATTTTAGTATCAGAGCAGTTCGACCTTGTCGGACTTAGTGACCTTATGGTCAAGAGGTTAGATCGAGTCAGCCAGGGACTTAGACTGTTAAATGTCAGAACCTTTCAGTATTTTATGTGAGACATTGAGCTTGGATCCACTCGATATTTCATGCAACGTACTGAGGCACAAACCATAGGATTTCTAGCCTTCTTGTTTCATCAGAGCGCACAACAGAAGCATAGGGCTGCAGACGGTATTCCGGAGCAAAAGATGGGCATCCGTGTTGGTTCGAGTGAGCTGTGGGTGACTGTTCAGTTTTTGAAACCGGAGAAACAGTTGTGTTGCAGCGTAAGTCGTTGTAGGTCATCTAGAGAGTTACAAGTTAAGCAAAGCCTTCAGGCAATAATAGTGTTAGTGTCCTGAGATCTGTTAGGATTAGCTGACACTTTAAAACTCTGACTGTTGTTTAACCAACCTATGAGTTACCAAAATAGTGTTTAGCAGTTAACCTTGCCTTATAGTTCGAGTTAACTCCAACTTATGTCTCAGTTTAATGAATTCCTTTTCGGATAAATCCTAAGTCTAGATCGGGTTCCGTTTTCCCCAGAATTACCTTTGAAATGTTATGAAGTCAACTTAGTAAATGATAGTGTATTCTCATTATTGGCAGGTAGAACCACCCAATGTTGATCGGATTGGTTCCCGATCACGATTCATGAACTAAGTCCCTTTCAAGAAGATACTAGTAGGAGATGTGAATAGAAGTGACCCTATTACCACTCTCTTACTTAGAGCATGCTATTCTCAGTCTTTGAGAAATTTTCGCTAGTTTCCGACTTATTTTATTCATAACTTCTAATCTGGAACTTCGATTTTTTTGCTTCGAGATGTGTTGGAAAGCTAACGAAAATGTCTACACATCTGAGTAGGTTTTGGACCGTATTTTTAGTTTGTATTCTGAAGTGTACTCCTTCCCTACACTAAGCCATTAAAACCTAAGGTGTTCGTAGAACATAAACCCCCCAGTTGCACGGGAAGTTGGAAGAGAGCTTCCCACCATTAAGATAACATTCCTTGTAGTTTCCAAAAGATCTACTTCTCGAAAATAGTTATTAGTAGCTATAGCCTTTCAACAAATCAGAAGAGTCTCCAAAAGCTTTAGACTATTAGGCCCCAACTTGTATGCCAAAAAAGAAGGAAGCTCAATTTACCTAAGTGTCAAACGCGATGTTGTTCTAGAAGTAGAACCCGTTTTGAAATTGATTGATTAAGGTAGTTTTAATAATTATACTCGGATATTTATGGGGTTCGAAAAGAGGGAGGACCAAGGGAATGTTCAAAGATATTTTTAGACTTAGTTTTATGAATCAATACGGAGGCACTGAAGGTGTGCCCGTTTGATTCCTTAAAGAATTCTTTCACTTTCAAAATCTCTCTGGTACTACCGCTATTCCAATTCAATACTGAATCCGAGAGTAACTGTTATGCCTAGATTAATTGATAATCCATAAAGTTCGTAGAATGCCAATGAATCCTACCTTCTAGGGGAAGCGTTACGTCTCACTAGTAAAATTCCCACCGCTCGGAGTCCTTAATTCCTTAGTATCTGAGTATGTGAGACCTTAAGAGGATATAAGCTGCAGTGATCATTCAACTCATGTGGAGAAGAATAGTTAGGGATGGAGAAGTCGTCTAACTTATAGATTTCTGAAAAGCCCGTACACCCGTGTAAGACTATCAGGTTTTAGGGTAATGTTCCTCAGCTTTCTACCCGAAAGGGGTGGAATGTTGGGCGAGCATGCGAATATATTGGCTAGTGAAGAGAGGTAGGAATAATAGGTGATGTAAGGGAATAGTTCTTTAACCATTGCGTTTGGTCAAGCCTCCACTACGGTGGTGAACTTCTAAACGTTAACTTTTGGTGTGAAGGTTAACAGTAAGTTGCCGTGACTTTAGTCTATTTGACTAGTTAAGACGATGTTTCTGTTCCAAGTATCTCATTGGTTAGGTACCAATAGAGAAGGTATGTGCTAGATTTAATGTTGATCTAATTTTAGCACAAGGTATGGGATCGATTGTCTTAAGAATTCAATGATTCAGATAAGTATGGTAATGAGTTTTTCCTTTTTCATTGCTTTTGCTTGAAAAAGTGCTTGCGCAAAGTGTAATATAATGTATGGGTTGAATGACGTCGACGATGATTGTCAAACAGTTTGTATGTTGACTGACGATTTCTAAGTATGGCTATATGATTGGGGTGTATTGTAACATTCCTCATTTGGCTAATTTCAATTAATGAAATTAGCAAGTGTTTTTATTTTAATAATGAACCAATTTGAGTAATTTAGCATACTTGACCATGTGATAGTAAATTTAATTGTTATATGAGGAAAATTGATTGTGTGATAGACTGAATTGAAGTGAGTTATTTGATTGATTTTAAATCTATTTGATTGAGTACTTTGTGATTTAATCATTTAAAGATTGATTTGAATTGAGTAATTGTTGGTTGTTAGAATAGATTGCATTGGGAAGGGTGTTAGTAATAAGTGGGAGTGATTAAACTTAAGGGCAAATTGGTCATTCCATTATAATTCTCCCTCAGCTCACAACACACACATATACCACACTACACAACATCAAGACACACACACTTTGAGAGACACCAAAAATCAGTTTTAACAATTTACAATCCCGTTCCTGACATTTTATGGGCCCTAGGCAATTTGTGAGAAATGCGCCCCGTTCAAATCCTATTGGACGCAAATTTCTTGGATATTTATACATATTTATATATAATATTATTTTGAATTGAAATTATGAAAAAAAATTATAAAGCTATGAAATTCTTAATCAATTTTTTTATACTTGTTCCTGGAGTAAAAACAGTTCCGCCTGTTCCTGAATCGCTTCCTTCAAAAGGGCTTCTGCTTCAGTAGTGAATGTCTTGGTAGAAGATATTATTTCGTAGAATTTAGGTTTATTCGTTTTTAAATAAGCCCGTAACTCAACCAGAAATTTCCTTACCTGTTGAATTTCTTGCATAACTATTTTTTAATTTGAAAATATTTCAAAAGAAGACAAAAAAACAACTTATTTCAATTAAAATAATACGTCTTAATACATAATAATGATTTTATATACAAAATATCAAAAGTTTTCTCTTTTATTGGAAAGCCATAAGAAGTGGTTTCTTCGAGCATCTTGAGATGCAAAATCATTTATAATCTCATCAGCATTGTGAATAGGGAAATAAGGAAGTTGTAAATAGTTGATTTCTTTATAGGGAAATAAGGAAGTTGTAAATAGTTGATTTCTTTATATTTGTATTTGGCCCAGACCCGTTAGGTTTTCACATAGAATAGTCTATTTAAACTTATTAGTGTTTGTACTCGAGGACAACAAATATACAATCAATAAAATGGAACTACAACTGCTCTGTAGTCGCAGACGTAGGCAACGATTGGCCGAACTCCGTGACCAATATCGTGTCTCCTTTCATGACAAACATATCCTTCTCGATTGACAAAGTTTCCAAACTATTCAATCTCTCTTGTGACATTGAAGATTTCAAGTAGGTTTTATAATAGAGAAATGAATGGGGTGTGTTGGGAAAGAAGGAATTGAATGGATTCATGAGGACTAACTATTATGTGGAGTGAGAGCTAGGATATTTAAGAATTTGTAGAGATAATTTGGGCTTTTTTTATTTAATTTCTTGTTTATACTAGTATAATTTAGGCTTAGTATAAAAAAAATTATACTAGTAAAATTTAGGCTTAGTATAAAATATTTTGGGGCCCCCTAAAAACGTGGGCCCTAGGCGGTCGCACCCCCGGCCTACCCCCAGGGCCGGCCCTGACAATTTAAAGAAACAAGAGAAGGAGAGAGAGGAGAGAACACGAGAGGGAGAGGGAAGAAAGAAAAGAAGGAACTCTCATTTCCTTCAACCAAAATCAGTTCCATCATCATCACTTCTTCACTCATTTTCTAGGTTCCAAGAGAGTATGGCTCTCTTCCTACTTCTTGTTCCTTGATTCGAAATACCCAAAAAGGGAGCACTTAAGGTCTTGAATTTTTAGCTTGCATGTTGTCAATAATGGGTTCTAAGGGATATTGGTAGCTTGCATGTTGGATTGGTAGCTGGATTAGAGCATTACAACACCTACATTGTTGATTGAGAGCTATCTTTGAAGCTGGGAGCATTGGAGTTTCGAATTTAAAGTTTCGGAAGGGATTTGTCGTTGTCTGGCACATCATAATTATCGCTTGTTGTGAATTTCTTCGATTCAAGGTGAGTTCTATTTTCGTTTAGCTTTCGTTTGCGAGAATGTCCCTCTGCATGTTGCTATTTCTGAGTAGTTCGATGAGTTCGTTTCGAATTTGAGTTTAGAAAAATGTGTTTTTGAAATCGTACACTATGTGCTTTGAATGCGTTTATGTACTGGTTGTTTGATGTAAGAATGTGGTTGTCGTTGTTTATTTGGGCTGGTAGTTTTGCTGGAAATATATGTTTGCAGGTTAGGAATCGATCAGAATAAGGTTTAGACACGAAACGACATTGAAACGTGCTTAAAAATGACATTTTTGCAGGATTGGTGTTCAGACCTGGTCCGTGCGCTTGGGTCTGTCCCAGCCTGCGAAACTTCATTTTTATGCACGGACCGTGCGTGTTTAAGCACGGGTCGTGCGTAGGTCCCTGTCCCCATTCTCAAAACATGTCCAAACCTATTCTATTTGATTCTAAACCCATTCTAATCTCTTTCCCAACCCTATATAATGTTAAAATAACCGTAAACTCAAGACATTGATTATGTTTCGTTGTTATATTGTGAATTCTATGTGTTAGGCGAATTATCCTAAACAAATAGTATCCACAAGAGAGATAACCCCATAATATGATCATACAAGTTAATTACATGTTCATGAGTGTTAAGAATAAGTTTATTATACCGTAGTTCATGGAAAGTGCTTATGCTTACGTTGGATCATGCGAATTCTCTAAGTTATTGTCATGAACGGTATTCGTTTAGTACGGTATTCGTTTAGTATCCACGAGTGAGTAAAGGGTACAATATGATAAAGATGAACTATATGTTATATGAAGTTAAAGTTATGCTAAGGACGAACTTCATGTTTTTGAAGATAGGGTTATTACCCAAAGTAAAGGTTAATGGTATATAAATTATATCGAATGTGGGGTGACGACCCTAAGGATTAGCATACTTGGGGAGGGTAGGTCATGAGCCCTAAAACCTAGGCCCAATTAAGTTTGCTCGTTAATTAGATATTAGCGAGGGGTTCACCGGGAATGGTGTGGTTATTGTCAGAGATGTGCTAAGTATGAAGTTTGCACGTAGTTATTCCCTTGGACTACGATTAAAAAGAAAGATGCATAACGAAGCGAGAGAGTAAGGTAAGGGGTCTCGATAGGACTGACTGAGATGGTTATCTCACCCATTATTTGTTGTGATTTTTACAGAGAAACTGGGCAAGTCAAAAGCGAAGAAGCATGGTTAGACGGTGCACCCATGGAGATAGTGAAGACCTAGTCTTTTGTTATGTAGTTCAGTGTTTTATGTAATTTCGAATATATGACTTGTATTTTGATAGAAGTTGTATAACGTTCCGCTACTTTCGGTAATGGACATTGAACACTAGGAAGAGGGAAGGATAATAAAAAACATGGTTTTTTGTTACATTGTGTACTTCTATTTTTTTTATGACCAAATTGTGTACTTTTATTATAGAGTTTACGAAACATGAGAGTTATCTAGGTGAATTTTCATCAAGTTTTAGTTATGTTCAATGTCTAAAACAAGAAGTTCACTCTGAGGTATGCTAAAAAGTGTTTCCTGGTATTTCTTCTATTGTTGAGATATTAGGGTATTACAAAAGACCCAGTGACCTAGTACCTTGACCGGCTCGATGACCGGTCCGATTCTGATAACATTGATTTGGACTATATGTTTAAGTTTTTTAAAGGCAAAATTACACCAGGGGACCTTTAACTTATTTATTTGTAACAAGTTGGCCCTTTAAGTTTCTTTTGTAACAAATAGGCCCTTTAAGTTACCCGACGTTGACACCGTTGGCCCTTTTAGTAAAATGTAATATCGTTCATTACATCAAAATACACCAAAATATGTTTATTTGCATCAAAATACATAAGCTAGAGTAGTCACAATATATAAAGTAGCATTACATCAAAATATATAAGCTAGAGAAATCATTAAAAGGGCCTATTTGTTACAAAAAAAACTTAAAGGTCCAACTTGTTACAAATAAATAACTTAAAGGTCCTCTAGTGTAATTTTGCCTTTTTTAAAATAGGGGGACTAAATATCTGAGTTCTAATATGTGGGGACCAAATGACTGAATTTTTGAAAGTAGTGAACCAAAATTATAATTTAACCTTTTTGAAACTGTAATAAGAAAAAAAGGAAAATATCAGCTTAAGGGAAATGTGAGCAAAGAGACAGCTGGAATATTTGGTGAATCTACACTAGATTTGGGAAATCAATTGGTGGGTCCTAGAAGGGGTGAGAGCAAACGCATCCCAAACGGTTATTTCAAGGATTTCGTGACTAAGCCTTAGTACTATATAGTAGTATACTGTGAATGAGATTGTGTGAATTGTATGGAATCTCTTCTTCCCTCTCATCTCCTTCTTCACATCATTGTACTTAGTCCTTCTAGCTCACACACTAGAAGTTGAATTCTATGGGAAATATTAAATAACACAAGTACAATTTCTTCCTCAATTCTACTGTTACATTCATTTACTATTCTGCACTAGTTAGACCATTTCATTTGGTGCTTTCATTCCACCATGGCTGACAACACTAGGATGCAAGAGATGAGCGCAGAGGTGAAGCGCAATGCTGAGGGTCTTCAAACGCTATCCATACATATACGTGAGCAGATTGAGCGCATGGATGCGGCCAACGAAGCGAGATTCGAGCGATTGGAGATAGGACAGAAATCCTCAGATGCAACCCTCAATCAGATCCAAAAATCATTGGAAATGCTTCTGAAACAGAGTTCCAGTCAGCCACTCCATACTACGAGCTCAAGCAGACCTCCTTTTCAGGTAAGGAACATTAAACTTGAGTTTCCTCGATTTGATGGTAGTAATGTGTTACATTGGATTTTTAGAGCTGAGCAATTCTTTGACTATTATGAAACACCGGATAGAGATCGGTTAATGATTACGTCGGTTCATTTAGAAAAACATGTTGTGCCTTGGTCCCAAATGATGCAAAGAAATCAACCGTTTAACACTTGGTCTGACTTTACTAGAGCCCTTGAACTTGATTTTGGACCATCAATTTATGAATGCCCTAGAGCTACATTGTTCAAATTGAACCAATCAGAAACTGTTAATGAGTATTACCTGCAATTTAATGCTCTAGCCAATCGAGTCTATGGTCTGAGCAACGATGCTCTCATTGATTGTTTTATCAGTGGACTTACTCCAGAAATTCGTAGAGATGTCTTGATCCATGTCCCAGGATCTATTGTTAAGGCAGTGTCACTAGCAAAAGTCTATGAAGAGAAATACTCAACCACAACCAAACCCAATAAAGACCTAAACAGTAGCCAATCAAACACTCAATCAACCACAAATCGAACTCACTTCAATCCAAATAAATCAGATAAGCCAATTCTCCAAACCCCACCCACAAGACCGATGCACCCTAACCAACAAAACCCAAACATTAAGAGAATTACACTAGCTGAGAGACAATTGAGAAGAGAGAAGGGCCTGTGCTATTGGTGTGATGAGAAATTCTCTTTTTCCCACAAATGTCCAAATAAACATTTGATGATCCTTCAATGTGAAGACACTGAGATAGAGAGTGACTCTGGACTTCATGATAGCACCATGGACCAAGCAAGCAAAGTGAATACGGTTGATAGAGAGGAGCACCATCTGTCATTGAATGCTTTGAAAGGTTCAAATTGCGTTGGTACACTCAGATTTACAGGGCATATTGGACAACTTAGTATCCAAATTCTTGTAGATGGTGGCAGTTCTGACATTTTTTTACAGCCAAGAATAGCTCAATGCCTCAAAATTCCTATTGAATCAGCTCCTGGATTCAAAGTCAGGGTGGGGAATGGTCAAAGTTTACTGGCAGAAGGCATGATTCCTAATTTACCAATCTTAGTGCAAGGTCAACAACTCACAGTTCCTGTCTACTTGTTGCCCGTGGCTGGTGCAGATCTAATTCTTGGCACTACTTGGTTAGCCACTCTGGGTCCTCATGTGGCTGATTACTCTAAACTGTCATATCATGAAGGGAAGTTCGTGACCCTCCAAGGTGAACCCAGCAACCCTCCTAGTCAGGCTCAGTTACACCACCTTAGAAGAATACAGAGCACAGCTGCAATTGAAGAATTTTTCTCAATACAGAGGGTGGACAATGAGGTACCTGAGGATGTATTGAAAGACTTACCAACTAACATAGCACCTGAATTGGCTCTCCTCCTGCACACATACAGTAAGGTGTTCCTCACCCCCACAGGTCTACCTCTTACTAGAAGGCACAATCATGCTATTGCACTCAAAGATGGTTCAACACCGGTTAAGGTAAAGCCATACAGGTATCCACATAGCCAAAAAGCTCAAATTGAACAAATGGTCCATGAAATGCTTGACCAAGGCATCATTGTGCCAAGTACTAGCCCCTTCTCTTCACCAATCCTCTTGGTCAAGAAGAAGGATGGTAGCTGGCGATTTTGCATTGATTATAGAGCATTGAATACTCTGACTATCAAAGACAGTTTTCCAATGCCTACAGTTGATGAACTATTAGACGAGCTGTATGGTGCTAAATACTACTCTAAGCTGGACCTTAGATCAGGCTATCACCAGATCCTAGTACAACCTGAAGATAGACACAAAACTGCTTTTAGAACCCATCATGGGCACTATGAGTGGCTGGTGATGCCCTTTGGACTAACCAATGCCCCTGCTACTTTTCAGAGTCTTATGAACCATATATTTCAACATGCTTTGAGAAAATATGTTCTGGTACTTTTTGATGACATCTTAGTCTATAGTCCTACTTGGCATGATCACTTGCATCATTTAGAAACTGTCTTGCAAGTACTACAAGAGCATGTTTTATTTGCTAAGCTCTCTAAATGCTCTTTTGGCTTGTTGGAAATAGAATATTTGGGCCATATAGTTTCAGGAAAAGGAGTAGCCATGGATAACAACAAAGTCCAGGCAGTACTACAGTGGCCAACACCTCTCAATGTCAAACAACTTAGAGGATTTCTGGGCTTAACAGGCTACTATAGACGGTTCATCAAAGGTTATGCTAAGCTGGCAGCTCCATTGACTGATCTATTGAGGAAGGAAGCTTTTCTCTGGAAGATAGACACTGAGAATGCCTTTTTACAATTGAAGCAGGCTGTCTCATCAGCTCCTGTGCTAGCTCTTCCTAATTTTGAACAGCCCTTTGTCTTAGAAACAGATGATTCAGGAACTGGTATTGGTGCAGTACTCCAGCAAAATGGCCACCCTATTGCATATTTCTCAAAGAAATTGGCTCCTTGAGTGCAGAAGAAGTCTGCATACTTTAGAGAAATGCTTGCAATAACTGATGCCATTGCTAAGTCTAGACACTATCTCCTAGGCCACAAATTCATCATCAGGTCTAATCAAAAGAGCTTGAGACATTTGCTAGATCAGAACCTTCACACACCAGAACAGCAACAATGGCTACATAAATTTTTGGGTTATGATTTTGTCATTGAGTACAAGCCTGGGAAAGAGAATTTAGCAGCAGATTCACTATCCAGAGTGCTGCTGACTGCATGGTCAGAACCTGAAAATGACTTATCCACATCATTCATTGCAGCTACAAAGCAAGATACTACAGTACAAGAGTTAATACAGAAGTGCACCGATCAGCCGGGGTGGAATGAACATTATTCCACAAAAGGTGAACTACTCTACTGGAAGAAAAGGATAGTGGTACCTTCAGTACCATCTATGATTGAAAAATTGTTAACTGAGTTTCATAGCTCTCCAATTGGGGGACATTCCGGTGTAACAAGGACTTTGGCTCGTTTGCAAGCTCAATTCTACTGGACAAACATGAAGAAAGATGTGCAGGATTTCATTCAAAGTTGTGTCATCTGTCAACAAGCTAAAACTGCCCAAACATTGCCAGCAGGGCTCTTGCAACCATTGCCAATCCCTTCTCAAGTTTGGGATGATGTGGCAATGGACTTTATCACAGGGCTACCTTTATCTAACGGGTTCACAGCTGTGATGGTGGTCATTGACAGGCTATCAAAGTACGCTCATTTTATTCCCTTGAAGTCTGATTATAACAGTAGCATTGTGGCTGAATTATTTATGAATCATGTGGTCAAATACCATGGAGTGCCCAAATCCATCGTATCAGACCGTGACAAGGTGTTTACTAGCAATTTTTGGAAGAAACTATTCCAATTGCAAGGAACAACATTAGCTATGAGCTCTGCCTATCACCCGCAGTCTGATGGTCAGTCAGAAGTACTCAATAAATGTCTGGAAATGTTCCTGCGTTGTTTCACTTTCAGCAACCCAAAGAGCTGGTCCAAGGCTCTCTCATGGGCAGAATACTGGTACAATACATCTCACCATACTAGCCTTGGTATGACTCCATTCAAACTGTTATATGGAAGAGATCCACCTGCTATAACTAGATACAGTCCACAAGCTGCAGATCCTGTTTCTGTTCAAGAGTAGTTGATTGCTAGAGATGAGATATTACAACAAGCTAAGCATAATTTGGAGAAGGCTCAACAGTATATGAAGAACCAGGCAGATAAGAAGCGCAGAGATGTCCAATTTGAAGTTGGAGATAAAGTATTGGTCAAGCTACAACCGTACAGACAGCATTCAGTAGCATTGAGAAGGAACAACAAACTTAGCATGCGCTATTTTGGCCCTTTTGAGGTCCTGACTAAAGTAGGGTCAGTAGCCTACAAGCTCAAACTACCAGAGACAGCAAAGATTCATGCTGTGTTCCATGTCTCTCAGTTAAGACTCTTCAAAGGCACGACGGATGAGCAGTACTTACCACTTCCTCTCACTACTGAAGCCACTGGCCCAGTATTGGAGCCTACTGCTATCTTGCAAACTCGCTCAGTGGTTACTCCACAAGGAAACACACCACAAGTTCTGGTTCAATGGGGTGATAACCCTGATGATGTCACATGGGAAGAGCTGCTGCACATGAAGGAGTTATTTCCTAACTTCAACCTTGAGGACAAGGTTTTCTCAAATGGGGATGGTAATGTAATAAGACAAAAAGGAAAATATCAGCTTAAGGGAAATGTGAGCAAAGAGACAGCTGGAATATTTGGTGAATCTATACTAGATTTGGGAAATCAATTGGTGGGTCCTAGAAGGGGTGAGAGAAAACGCATCCCAAACGGTTACTTCAAGGATTTCGTGACTAAGCCTTAGTACTATATAGTAGTATACTGTGAATGAGATTGTGTGAATTGTATGGAATCTCTTCTTCCCTCTCATCTCCTTCTTCACATCATTGTACTTAGTCCTTCTAGCTCACACACTAGAAGTTGAATTCTATGGGAAATATTAAATAACACAAGTACAATTTCTTCCTCAATTCTACTGTTACATTCATTTACTACTCTGCACTAGTTAGACCATTTCAGAAACTTAGAAGATACCAGTGCAATGACCTGAGTCACTTTGTTTCGCACATTTTTGGAAAACAATTTATTTTTAAAACAAAAATAGTTTTATATTGTGAAAAATATAGTTGATTTATTTTTAAAAACAAAATATTCATTTTTAAAAAATAAAGACATTTATAATTTAAACTGATAATTTAATTTACAAATTCAAATCGAAAGGCTGATTTTGATTTTATTAATATTTAAATTTCGAAAAAAAACTTTTATTTTGAAAAGTTAGTTATTTTAAGAGTAAAAAGTTATTTAATTAAGATATAATTCTCTAAAGAAATGGTACACCAAATAATTTATTAACTATGTTTGATTACTATGTTTTGGTGCGCGGAATCCATCGACTTAGTCGAAGTCTAATCTAGTCCTCAGAGCTTCGTTGGTCACGTGTATCTGGCTTTGCCGATCCACCCTGTTTTCCTATCTCAATAGAGTTATTACCACAGCTAAAAATCAAACTTGAGACTTTGGGATGAAATTCGAACTAGCTACCACTCGACCAACCCTCGTAAATTAACTCTTTTAAACGAATTAATAAAAACTATAAAAAGGTATAAAAAAATAGAAAAGACGACCTGTAGTTGGCACGAGTACGTATATAATAATAATAATAATAATAGTAATAATAATATATTAGTAATACAATAAGAATAAAGATTTAATTTATATTTTATTTCATCGACCAATTTCAGGTTGACATATTATAAAATGAAGGATGTAATTTATATAAAAAATAAATGTTTAAGTGTTTTACACAAGATCATCCGGGCTGGCCAAGGGCATGTGTGGCTCGTGCTACCGCAATGATCCCAACCTAATGCCATTTTTAGAGCCCAAAAAAATGACTTCCCAGTCCCTAATTTTTGGCCTTTTAATTTTCGTCCAAAATAATAGTTCTTTAAAAAACCCAATCTACGATTTACCAAACTTTTCCAAATATAACCTTTTTAGTTATTGAGTATTTTAGACACCCAAGACAACTATTAAGTTATTAAATCTTTTATTTTGATTTCCATTATCCTAAGACAACTATACAAAAAAAAGGTATTTTTGTACTTATCTATTAAAAATTAACAGTACCTTAATTTGTGAGTAACAAGCCAAAAGTACAAAAGTACAAAAGATCGGGAACGAAAGGAGTACAATTTTGCAAAAAAATCTTTAACATTCGACTTCGTTTTTCAAGAAAGTACGATCTGTCGACAGAGACACATTATGTCCTCGGCCAACGTTCCTCTTTAAAATTTGAATTAAATAGCCTCCCAAGCTTTTTTATAACAATCATTTTCCCTCCAACTAACTTAGCTTCTGGATGCGAGACTATTATTAAAACCCACAAAAGAAACTATGTTAAAAACTTTGAATTCATTTTACTACTGCATAAGAACAATGTTGATCTTGTTAATAAAATAATTAACTCAAAGGGACAAATTGTTGATAAATTTCTTATGTAGATATAAATTTATCTTAAAAAATGGAGTCGTATGTGAGTACCGGTGTTTGGCTAGTCGGTGACAAGTACATGTGTTTGGTAAGCAGTAGCTTTTAGCATTTTTCGGGTAGCGTAACGTTTTTTGAAACGCTACTTCAATTTGCGTTTTAGCGGATAGCGTATAATGTCTCACTTTATTTGTCATTTGTACCCTTATTATATTCCTTAATTTATTTCTCGTTACTCATTAAGAGTTTTGTCATCATTAAATAATTTAATCATTAGTTAAATATTCTTTTATGTCATTTTACATTTATAAGCTAGTTCAACCGCTAGTTTTACCAAACACAACATTTTCTATCAGCCAACTTATGTATTAGCTCATCTACTATCCGGTCATCCGATATCCACTAGCTCATCCGCTATCCGTTAGTTTTTACCAAACAAAACCTAAATTGTTTGGAACGAACTTGATATGTGTTGCAATTAAACTCTAAGAATATAAATGATAGTAATAATTAATTCAGTCAAAAAGAAAATAATTAATTAATGATAGTAATGATAGTAATAATAAAAAAAATGTGTAACAATTAAATGATAGTAATGATAGTAATAAATACTCCTTCCGTTTCTTATTACTTATCGTTTTTGGAGAAAAAAATTGTTTCTATTTACATGTCATTTTCAAAGTCCAATGTAACATTTATTATTGTTTTGTCCATAAAGCCCTCAAGTATTTATTGCAGAGAGAGAAAAAGATGAAATGAGATAATAAATTACTAAGAGTATTATATGTAAAAGAGAATTAATTGTATTAAAAGTAACAAAATTTATTAGTCTCATTGGTGTAAAAAGCCAAAAAAGACAAGTATATAGGAACGGAGAGAGTATATAAATGCTTAGTAAAAATATACTCTAAGAATATAAATGATAGCAATAATTAATTCAGTCAAAAAGAAAATAATTAATGATAGTAATAATAATATAAATGCGAAGAAATTAAACTCTGAAAATATATACTCTAAGAATATACTTCGTTCATTCCTTATCTTTGGTATTTTTAGCTTTTTATTTTTGTTCCAAAACAATACTACTTTTAAAAACCCAATGTACAATTCACCAAAATTTTCCAAATATAAAAATGAGGTATTTTAGTACTTAAGTAACCCAAATTAATTGTATCTTTTTTTTTTTGAGGAAAAATTAATTGTATCTTAATTAATTATACATTAATTGTATCTTAATTAATTGTACATTATTTGTACCTTAATTGTACATTATAGTGTTTGACTTTTCCTAAAATTTTATTTTACTTAGCATAAAATTCTTTTCTTCCATTTCTCAATGCCTCCGTTTCTAGTTTAAAAGAGAATCGCTGTCTATCTCACTCTCTCTCTATCAAGAACAAGCATTCTCAGCTTTTATTCTTTTTCCTGAATCAATTTCAGTTTTTCTTTATCATCTAAAGGTTTGTTTTCTTTGGCTGTTTCTCATTATTTTGTTGGGTTTTAAATTTTTGTGCAATTCAAAATGTTCTACAGCGCATGTGGGTTATACTACTTTGAAAACGGAATCACTAATTTAGTGAGAACCACATGAGTTTCATCCAATGATAGAAGATTTTTGGAGAAAATGGGATACAATGAGTGTTGTTAGCATTTCTTTTTCTAAGATTTAGTTTTGCTTTTATTTATAGTACCACCACCTTGATCATTGGAATTATGTTTTTATAGGAAACTTTTGACTAGTGAACTGAAGTTGCGATGGAGCTTGATTTGAATGGGAACTATGTTGACGGAACAGAAGGGCTTAATTTGAAGGTGAAACAGGTTGATGTGAAGGTGATCGATTTGGACGAAATAAAAGAGCGTAATCCGAAGATGATCGAGGTGGATGGAATAGGAGAATTCGATTTGAAGGAGAACCTTGAGGATGGAATAGAAGATCGTATGAAACACCTTGTAGACGTGGTTTTTCGAGCTAGGCAGCACCAAACTCAAAAAACTTTACGGGAGAATTGTTACAAAGCACTAATATTGTTCACTAATGGTGTTAAAGGAAGGACAATTGAATCTGGGAAAATTGGCACAAGGAAATCTAGCTATTTAGTTGCTAAGGCATTAGGGATGGATAGAAACACCAATGAAAACTTCTATGATTGTAATATATGCTTCAAGAAGGCAAATGATCCTGTTTTGACCTGTTGTGGTCATTTGTTTTGCTGGTCATGCTTCTATCTGTTGCCATATGCTGATTCCAATGCAAAGGAATGCCCTGTTTGTGTGGGAGAGGTCTATGAAGAAGATCTCATCCCAATCTATGGGTAATGCCCTATTTGTTTTTACATTATATATGTTCCATTTCAAAAGGAGAGTTAATCATGTAGTCATAAGGTTACCAATTATAATGTATTATTTTACAATTTACTTCATTGCCTTAAATACCATATGATTGATCTAGTTTGTGCATTAGGTTCAAACAACCATTTTGAGTAATTTGTAGATTGTATATCCAACGTTTATTATTAGAGGGATATGAGGATGTTTGTAGAAAAGTTACAAACACATTCTATTTACTTCAATAAATGAAGGCGGTATGATTATAAGAAGAAATCGTTTATTTTACTTCTATATTAAACGTAAGAATAGTGTGCGATAAAATTTGCAAACATTAGTCTGTATATTGTTGGAATCAAGTGGATTCAGAAACAAATGACCAACAATTACTTTGAAAATAATAAATAGCATAGAAGAATAATTTAGTCCTAATGCTCTATCCAAGTGTCTAGATTCAAAACAATATTATCTTAGAGAAAATGTGTAGTGAATAGTATTGTTGTATGTATAGTGAATAGTGAATAGTATAGTGAATGATTATTTGCGATAAAGTCAACATCTGGTCCTATGTATAGTGAATAGTATTGTTGTAATACCCACATTTAAGGTCATGTTTGTTTGCTAAATTGTTTTCTTAATGTAAGGATTTATTTAATTTAAGTTGTGTTTGAAAAATAAAAATGTAATATCCAAAATAATCCCTAATTATTTTGATTATTACATTATGTTACTAAGTTGCTTGGTGAGTATTTTAAGTGTTTGGATGGTTATCTTTTATGTTTTGGTGTGAATTGTTATATTAGGAAGCCTTTAGCTAATAGTAAGACAAGGGGTGTGTAGATAGAAGACAATTTTTTTTATTTAACCAGTCCTATTGACAAAACCCAACCCAAGACCCAATTGAGTGTTAAAAACCCATTGACATTCAAGCTGAAAAGATACAAATCCATTCATCTTATTCACCCTGCACCTTTGATGCCCTTCTCACTCGAAGACAACCCACATTCTGAAAATCTTTTCGAGTAACCTTCTTCCCCTCCATTTAAAAATGCATGTGTGTTGATGGACTTGGATTGGAGTTTATCTTAGTTGCATGTCGGTTTGGGAGGTAGGGTAAAGCATTTCAGTAGATACATTAGGATTTAGAACATCAAAGAGAGGATATGGAGCTAGGCTTGCTTGTGAAGGTGATAGAAGTTTTCTTAGAGTGGGGAGAGCTCACCATCTTGCTTACATTTTCGGTTTTCAACTGAACTTGTGAGTTCTATGAATTTGCTTCTATTTTCAGTTTAAAAACATGTGTATTTCTGAATTGGGTTGACAATGTGTTTGATTGTTGAAATTTGATGAATGTTGATACCAATTTTGCTGCTAAACTCATTATTTGGGGTGATCTGGGTATTGGTTCGCTTATACAGTAACTGGGAATAATCTAGTGGTCCAAAAATTATGTGTTTTACCTTTTTAGAACCTAGAACATAGTTGTTATGTTGGCAATAATTTAGTTGCATTTGAAGTTGTATGGCTCGAGTTATAGGTGTCACAAGTTAGGTTAGGTATTTCGGGTATAACCTTTTTGTTTGAACTCCTTTTTGAATGGTACTTGATTAATTGAAAACTACACTCAATTTGTTCGGTTTAGGCTTAAGTCCCATGTCATTTGACTGAGTTTTGATAATTTTTGAGGTGTCACAAGTTAGGTCATTGTGGCTGTCTTGTTTTCTAAATTTTATTGCTTAATTACTGAAACTGTACTAATTGGCTCACTATTTTGCAAAATAAAAATTATAGCCAGGAACTAGATATTCTTAGCTTTCCATAGAGGGGTCGTTTACCGTTTGATAAATCAATTAATTCACCGAAGTAGAGGTATGCTTGATGAAAATTCTGGCTAATAAATGCATGTGTTTGTTGTTGTTTGGTTGTTGGATGTTTGTTTCCAAGAGGTGATATTCAATTTTCTAAATCACTTGGTATGTTGTGGTTTGAAAGAGGATTGAGTTGATTGATATGTTTGAATTTATTTACATTGATTGTGATGTGTTGGAGGACACGGCTAATCGTTTTGTGTTATATCAAAATCCTTTTCGAAAATACGTGTGAGAAAACTATCTAGTACATATATAAGTACACCGTAAATGAATTAAAGAATGGTTGATGTGTCATACCCGAATTTTGTCCGCTCTCTTTTTATTATGATCGGTTTTATTAGTTAGTTCGTGTCATAAATTCCGATTCATATTACTACGAGAAAGGCTTTTACACGCTTATCCGAATCTGTCTTGTAATTGGGCCTATTTCTTGTAATCGGATGTATTTTCTTCTAATCGGGCTCCAATTTAGCGCGTTCTTTAGTTGGGCCCGATTTCCGTTCTCGGTTTTGGCCCAACTTCATCATTGTTTTTGCACTTATTAAGAAAATAGTATTAAAAAATCACAAAAATTAATTAAAATCAGAATTAAAGAAAATGATAACATTACAACTTTTTAAATGTCCAAAAGGGGTCCAAAATTACAAAAATTTAAAAAATAAGAATAAGGCAGCAGCGCCTCCTCCACCTTCCTTACTGCTCAAGTATTCAACCTTCACCAACCCAAGCCCGATAACCTGAAAAAGGAAACGAAAGCAGGTTACAATCGAGAATTGATTGTAAAAAACCTAATTTCCACCTATAAAAGGAGGCTTAATTAAGAGAAAAAACACAAAAAAAAAGACACAGAAATTAGAGTAAAAGATTAGGGTTTCACATTGAAATCCTAATCATTTGACGCAAAAATTCTGAAACGGTGAAGCGGTAGTATCAGTAAGGGGTGTTAAGCAGCAGTACTAGTAGTGGCAGCAAGCAACGAGAGATTTTCAGAGGCTAGAGTTTAGGTTGGTGTTTCGCTATTATTTTTGTATGTCTTATTTCTATTTACTAGAGTAGATTAGGAGTATGTAATATAAACCTTAAAGGTACTTTGCCTTTTAAAATCAGTGTTACACAAAATAGGAGTAACCATATGTAACAAGTCTCTGTGATTGCTTTTATGTAAATATTGATTAAGGGCTATTGAGAAATGATCATGTTTGCAAATGAAACATCAAGAGCAGAATATGGTTTTAGGGTTTACATTTAGTTAATCAACCAAAAAACAATATCAGTGAGCAGTCTATGAAACAATTCCAGTTAGAAAAATAAGCAACCTTTGAAACAACAATTAGGGTTCTCAGAAATTCCCCTTTCAGAAACAAACAAAAAATAAAAATTAACAAGTAAGAGTAGAAACAGCAAAAGAAAAGAAGAGGAGAAGAACCGAATAATCTGTAAAAAAGAAAAATAGGCATGAAAATACCTCCGGCCACCACGTATGGTGGTCGTAAGTTGTGTCACCCTATGTCGCCGTCGTGTGTGTTCTTCTTTAGTTTTCTCACCACCGCGAGCCACCTCTACACCATCGCTGTCGTCAAACGTTCCCTTGCACCGTCGTACGTGTCATTCTCCGAAGCCAGCTCCACCGTCTTCGCTGGCTAAGGAACGGCCGGCCATGATCGTCTTCTCCAAAAAATGTCGCGAACCATGTCATTTTCGTCACCTGAACCTCCATCGCAGTCACCGCCACAAACCTCCGTCGCCGTCACCAACGTCTCCAGCGTGGTCCTTCGCGTGACTCTCTCCCTCTCTTCGAAGATCTCTCACTCCCTCTCTCAATTATGAAGTTCTCGCCATTCTCTCTCTCAGTTCACCGAATTACGGGCCTGGTGTTCACCAGGTACGTTGATGTGCTTCCAGTTGAGGTGCTTCATAAGGATGAAGATTGAGCTTCGTGGATTGAAGCCGGAGCTCGGATTGTCCGAGGTGATCCTTAGTCCACGTCGGGTGGGGGGTACCTGCAAGACACTCCGACGCTCAAGTCAGTAAAGAGAAGAGAGGAGTAAGAGAAAGAATTAGAGTAATGCGTTGGATTGTGGGAAGTGTTATCAGATTGATACCTGGAAACGGAGGGCGAAACTTCTATTTATAGACAGCGTGTCGTACTTGAATCGTTGGATGCGTGGGAGAGATTCTGATCGTTGGGTACGGGTCAAATGGGAGTACGGGAGTCCTGAAGTACGGGAGTGGGCTGGCCCAAGTCGAGGACAGGGGCAGCATGAGGTCGGCCTCGGCTTGTCCTTCACATGCCTTTGTGGTGAGGATCGCTGAGTCGCGTGTCATCTCCTGGATGGTGAGTCAGATATGTAATGCTTGGTGAGCTTGAGAGTCTTCTTGCGTAGAGTTGAAGAGGCGCACATTGAATCATCGTGACGCTTTGCATCTCGTCTTTATAAAAGGCAAGTTGGAGGTTCATTTGGTTACTCTTGCATTATTTGACAATCTGAGCTTTCCGAAGTGAACGTTCTCTTGTCACCGCGCGAGATCAATGCCACCGTCCACCGTTGACGTTTTCTGGGTTTATGCATCTGTCGAGTCAAAATTCAAGCCGACATTCGAAAGTACCTGCATCGAGGTTAGTTTCATCCTGCATAATTTTAAATACTTCACTATGCTTTTGACCGCGGCCAACGTCGTCGCTTCGGCGATTGTCGCTGCTCACCCTAGGGGGAGGAGGTAGTCCGGCCTCGGCAATCTTGAGGGCTGAACACACTCCGCTTAAACTTTAAATAGAAAGCTCGATATAGATAGAATTAGCTAGTGACGACGCAGTCCTTCCTTTGCAGATAATGATGCGAACCAAGAGCGAGGAAAGACCGACTTCTGGTAAGCTACGTGGTAAACCGATCTTGAGGAAGTCAGCTACAGGAGAGCCGATGCGGGCCCCCAAAGGCTGTCCATCTCTGATGTCTTCGACATATGTATCCTCTCTCGCGGCGTCGGGAGCTTCAACTAGGGAGTTCGTCCTACAGACCTCGGAATGTACGGTTGAGGAGAATGCTGAAGGAGGGCAAGCCGAGGTTGGATCTCGAGCTGGGGAACCTGAGGCCGAAGCAGAGGAAGTGGAAGTGGCGGCTGAGGACTTGTACAATTGGGTCTCAACGAATATCTGCAATACTGCTGCAAAATTGAAGCCGGACAAGCCCGTGTCCTACTATGAGAAATTCATCAATGCCCCTGCAGAATAGAGACGGAAGCTGATGGAGGCGGGGGATCTTCCGGTGTGCACTGAGAATAACGAAGCGAGATTCTTCTTCTACGGAGCCGTCCTGGAAACCATGGGAGTTTGGATCCCACTCAACAAACCTGCTGAAGGGAGACGACGAGAAGGTCAAGGCATGAGGTTTCACTACGACTCTATGATTGATGTCGTGGCCTAGTCTAAGGGCAAACTGGATAGATATTTTGCTTCTTGTACTTATCTCGTCATTTAATCTTTTCATGTTGATATGATCCATGTCGGCTTCGGCTTTTTGCCGTTGTTGACTGCTTTTTTCTTGTTGCAGGTAAGATGGACGAAGTCGATCTTGATAACGTCTTTGCAGAGGCCGGACTTGATACTTCTGCCCGTGTAGAGAATGTACATGTTAAAAAGGGTACAGCGAAGAAAAACTTGGCGTCGGGGTCGGGGACCGACCCTTCCTCAGATAAAGCGGCAGGCAAGTCCCATTCTGGGGGCAAGCTCGCCTCTGAAAAACAAAAACCTCAACAACAACAAAAATCTCAAATAAAATCCCCAGCAGTCCGGCCTTTCTCCTCCTTGAAATTGAGTGCGGAGTCCGCTAGCAAGGAGGCTCGCAAAAGAGGCCTTTCTAAGGCCGTTGCTGATGATCCTGCTGCCTTGAAAAAATAAAAACAATGGCAGGAGGAAAGAAGAATGGAGAAAGGGAAAGGAAAGGAAACTCTGGCCGACTTCGAGGCTTGCATTCGGGTTGGTCAAACTGGTGCAGAGGTCTTCAAGGAGCTGCAGGAGCTGGTGGCCAGAAAGATGACTGAACGCTTCCGAGGTAAGATCTCTACACTTGAAGCCGAAAATAGAGACTAAGACAACAAGTTAAGTCATACCTATTGCGAACTGAACACTTACCGAGATCATTATATGGTAGCTTATTCCGAAGACAATCGGAGCCTCAGAGCGGAGGTTGACAAGATGAAGGGAGTCCAGCAGCAGCTCGAAGAGGCCAACGCCAAGTTCAGCGAGCAGCCCAAGAGTGTTGCTGGATTCCAACATTGAAGGAAAGACTCCGAGAAGAAGGAGAACGCTAAGCTGGTTGAGCAGATGAAAAAGGAGAAGGCCGACCGCACCATCCAGATGGCGAAGGTAGCCAAGATCGTCTTCGACCGCTGCCTCAACATGGCCGCGATGCTGGAGCCCACGTTGAACATCGACCTGCTTGACGCTAAGTACAAAGCTGAGAACGAGAAGATTGTTTACCAGGGTAAAGTGATCTACGACCCAGCTTCAGTGGCTTCCCCAGTGCTTGAAGATGAGGCCAACCCAGTCAATGCGGAGCAGGGTGCCGAGGTTGAAGGAGAGGAGGAGGCCGAGAAGGCTGAATGATTTTTCTTTTGTATTCTGATTGATTATGGTTGGTCTCGGGCATGTCCGGGGCCAACTCTTGTTTGTAAACTACATTGGGCGCCGTCCCTTTTCCGGTTTCAATTAATTCTCCCCTTCATCCTTTTTAATTTTGTATTCCTTGAATGATTTACTTGTAGCGTTTCCCCGTGCTTGACATCGTGTAGTCTGTCTATTGTAGGGGTATTAGTAATGACTAGGCTGTCCATATCATTTCTAATGTCCTTTTGCAAATTCTGAGTAAAGTATCGTTCTCTCTCTTCGGGAATCTGTGTCGACACACACAATTCAGAATGGAATCATGGTCGATGTCTAGTGGTAGATCCTCGGTTTTACGGTTCAACCTTAGTTTCATTGCAAATCAATTTAGATCTATCACGAAGTCCTCGTTGCTTTCTTATAGGAGACAAGCCCTAGAAATCTTTCGTAGCTATAGACTTGCTGATTGCTAAACTCTGAGGTCTGTTCTATCGTCATGTATCACTCCTTTGTAGAGCAACACCCACAGTAACTAGGATTTTTGATATTCGGTAGACCCGAGTATTTGTTAGAGGTTTCCATATCCTTTAGGCAATATTTCGATTGCCAAAGAGTTTTTCTTATACCAGGTTACTTTTACGCTTATGTCTAGATTTATCTAGAGGCCAGTTAAGTAAGAACGTGATAGGTTCTCCTTGATAATTGTTTTATGCAATTATGCCATGATAATTGTTTGATTGCTTTGGATAACTTGTTTTCGGTCAGGGGAATTCAGCTGCCACGAAACAGTAAGTAACAACTGGAGTACGTCCCTTTATTGTATTGGTTAAAATGTGTCCTCTTTGTTTGTTAGGAATTATATCCTACAGGAATGCTTGAGTTTCCCTTAATACGCCGTTGTTGAAAAGTTGTCTGAGTTAGAACGACATGTTAATCTATTGTTCAAGTTAAGTTATGCTTTTGATTGAATTCAGGGGTCATTTGATGTTTGTTATTTATAATTAGTGATATCTTGTTGATTTGGACGCTTGATGTGTTTCGTTATGACTCTCTATATATGTTGTTCTGGTTTAGAATTGAATCAGGAAGCGATTGGGAATGAAACAGAAGAAAAAGTTAATTTTTACCTTACTGTCTGGAATGCACGGTCTGTGGGCGCACGACCCGTGGTTAAAATCGTGGTCCCACATTTCGTTTTGCGCGTTTCAAGTTTCGTTTCATTTCTGGCACTTTCCTAGCTCTATTTTAAGCTATATTAGGGTATTCTAAGTATTTGGGATTGTGTATTGGGTTTGCTATGTGAAATGATAGGAAATTGAATAATCTACACTTATTTAATTCTTTTGATCACAACTTGCTTGATTGTCTGATTGTATGCTTTTATACATAAGAGTTTTATAAATCAGGTCTAGTTCATCATTTGTCATAGTTCCTTCGACTTGGGGTACATTGGCTGATTGGGGTCGCTTAGGACTGTGAGGCCCGTACAGGCATTCTATTACTGGTTCGGGGGAGTGGACTATGGGGAGTTTCTACCATCCCAATCATGGTTTTGGGATCTTCCTCGTCGTCAATGGGTGCATTAAGGATAGCTTATTCGGGGGCTCGCTGCTCTGTAGCTGTCTCGTCGGCCGGTTTTGGGAAAGCCTACTCCAACGCCTTAGCCACGGAGGCTGTGGGGATGGTTTGGGAATTCCCCTCCATGGCCCAGGTGAGCATCGTGAGTGTCTCCGTCATTCTATTGAAAACTGTTGCCCTCTACAGCCTCTTTTTCTGCGAGCGTGATTTGGAAGCCACTCTAGGTGCTGGTGCTTCTATTTCTATCTGTGTCATCCATTGATCCTGTGGCACCTCCAGGGGTGGCCTCACAATTCTAGTAGCTCTCAACTCGCGGTCATTCAAAACTGTAATGTCCACTGAGGTTGAGTCTTGAGCCCTAGTGACCTGTGCTACCCTTCCTTCTTCTTTCTGGTGAGCCACTTCCCCTAAGGTTGGCATGGTGGCCTGTCCAATGGCATCATCAGCCGGCCTACAATGCCCCTCAAGTTGGACGTGTTGGATCCTTTCCCTCAAATCTCTTGGCCTTGGTGCGTACGTCTCAGGGTTGAGTTTGGATAAATTTAACTCATTTATAATGAACAAATTTTCTTGGCTTTGGAAGCTTCTTCTGGGGTCCCTGAGGCTAACTCGATCCCCCTAGATTCAATTTTTCTTGTAAGAGGGTCATAGGTTCCGCTAGTGTGGATCCTCTAGGAGGCGACCCGAATCGATCAAACACAGATGTTTTCTTTTCTTGGGAGACCTCTTGTTTGGGACCCACACATATTTATTCTTTCCTTTCCCTACGTCACTCCCTGAGAAGGAGACCATGTTGATGATCATGCTAGGGAAAGCGTTAGTGTTGACAATCATCTCTGATGCCCCCTTGTCGGACATCTTGAACCACCCTTTCTTGATGGCTTCTTGAATAGTTTGGCAAAAGATAATGCAGTTGGAAGTAGCATGATTGAAAGAATTATGCCACTTACAATACTTCTTCCCTTTTATCTTATGGTCGTCGAGCAGTTTGATCTGTTTGTCCTTGAGGAGATAGTCCAATATTTGGTCACCCTTAGGGATGTCAAAGGAATACTCAACCCTATCCTCGTCTTTCTCCTTCCCCTTGTCCGGTTTAAGAGCAAGACAGAGGTAGGCCTTACCCTTAACTATCTCGGCTACAGAGATGTTTGCCGTATAATCGGCTGATTCATCATAATCTGAATCCTCGGTTGCATCCACAACTGATATCAATTGTGGTCCTCGACCCCTAGTAGCTCTCTTCCTTTCTCTTTCTTGTATGAATTGCTCAATCAGGACTACCCTGAAAGCCAAACCACTGAGATTACTACTAACTTGCCCCACAAGCTTCTCCTTCAATTGAGGGTGAATTCCAGAGATGTCCATGGAGGTAAGTTGAGATTTTGGGAAAGTTACTGAGCACTTTTCGACCATCTTTCTGAGTCTTTCAATGAAGTCTTTCATAGCCTCATCCACCTTCTGCCGAAAATTCATGAGATCGGCTGCGGTAACTTCAGGCTGTGGCCAATAAAATCTGTAATGGAAGCACCTTTCCATGTCTTCCCACGTCTGTATAGAATCAGGTGGGAGAGAGGAGTACCATGAGAAGGAAGTTCCTGTCAAGGACAAAGGGAACAGCTGCAGCTTGCGGTACTAGTTCTGGACTTGCCATCATCCTTGGAAAATGTGGCAAAGTCGGGGGTATTAAATCCTCAAGGCAGAGGCTCCAATCTATCCACCCACTCGGGGTAAGGCTTCCTGTACACTGGCCGGTCGAGCAATTTCAAATGGACACCAAAGAACTTCTTGATGGTGTCGGCTATCTGATTAGGGTCCAGGAGTTGGGGCCCCGATGGTCTTTTAGGTGGAGGTGTTGGTCGCCACATGGAGTTGGGGCCCCATGGCTGCTAACTCGGGAAATACACGCCTATCGTGCCATTCCTTGATTCTGGGGTGAAGGCTTGCCCCTCTGTGTAAGTCGGGTAGTTAGTCACGGCAGAGCATCAATAGGATGATCTTTGCGGCAGACCCACCAAGCCTACTGTCTCGGGCGGCCTTCTGGCCAATTGTACTTGTCCCTGCAGAAGAGAAGCCGTACTAGACTACTAGTGACATTCGCCATAAATTGCCCCCAGTGTTGCAAGTGGGAAAAGTACCAGGCTGAGGAATTACAGGAGTAGGATTTTCCTGATGGAAGTGGACACTGTTGCATGTCTCCCATAGGGTTATAAGAGGATGCCTGCTGAGGTCCAACAAGGTTGGTGCATGGTAGAGTCTAATGTGTGCCTCCCATAGAAGAAGGTTGTCCTCCCTGTGATTGGCCGGGGAAGCCATAGTTCATTGTGGTACGGGCTTGCGAAGCACGCCTCTGCTCCACTTAACTGGCCTGTTGCACCTCATTATGCACCATAGGTTTCACTATCTCAACCAATTGGTAGGACGGTTGGTACATGGTATCGTGTATCCCCATGTCGATTTGCGGCCGAATAAATGACGTGGACATCACCACAGGTTCTTCATTGTCTTGCGGAGAACCATCGTCCGACTCAGCATTGTCCGCAAGAGGGGTTGTTCTCGAAACACTTACTGGGTCAGCGTTTTTCGTTTTAGGAGCGGTTCCCTTTTTTGATGCCGACGGAGTTTGGGTCTCAACGAAGATTTGCAATACGGCTGCAAAATTGAAGCCGGACAAGCCTGTGTGCTACTATGAGAAATTCATCGATGTCCCTGCTGAACAGAGATGGAAGCTAATCTAGGCGGGGGATCTTCCGGTGTGCACTGAACATAACGGAGCGAGATTCTTCTTCTACGGAGCTGTCCTGGAAACCATGGGAGTTCGGATCCCACTCATCAAACCTGCTGAAGGGAGACGACGAGAAGTCATACGAGATGATTAACCAATGGGGAAAGGAGATGGTCAATGCTAGCATGAGGTTTCACTGCAGCTCTATGATTGATGCCGTGGCCGAGTCTAAGGCCAAACTGAATAGATATTTTGCTTCTTGAACTTATCTCGTCATTTAATCTTTTCTTCTTGATATGATCCATGTTGGCTTCGGCTTTTTACCGTTGTTGACTGCTTTTTTCTTAATGCAGGCAAGATGGACATGGTCGATCTTGATAACATCTTTGCAGAGGCCGGGCTTGATACTTCTGCCCGTGTAGAGAATGTACATGTTAGAAAGGGTACATGTACCGCCCCTTCCTCAGATAAGGCGACAGGCAATCCCATTCTGGGGCAAGCCCGCCTCTGAAAAATAAAAACCTCAACAACAACAAAAATCTCAAATAAAATCCCCAGCAGTCCGGCCTTCCTCCTCTTTGAAACCGAGCGCGGAGTCTGCCAGCTAGGATACTCACAAAAGAGGCCATTCTGAGGCCGTTGCTGATGATCCTGCTGCATTGAATAAACAAAAACAATGGCAAGAGGAATGAAGAATGGAGAAGGGGAAAGGAAAGGCTACTCTGGCCGACTTCGAGGCTTGCATCTGGGTCGGTCAAACCGATGCTGAGGTTTTCAAATAGCAGCAGGAGCTGGTGGCCGGAAAGATGACTGAATGCCTCCGAGGTAAGATCTCTGCCCTTGAAGCTGAAAATAGACACTTAGACGACAAGTTAATTCATATTTGTCGCGAACGGAACACTTACCGAGATCATAATTTGGTAGCTTATTCCGAAGACAACCGGAGCCTGAGAGTGGAGCTTGACAAGCTGAAGGGAGTCCAGCAGCAACTTGAAGAGGCCAACGCCAAGGTCAGCGAGCAGGCCAAGAGTGTTGCTGGGATCTCGACATTGAAAGCTGACCTCAAGGCCGTTCAGGAAAGACTGGGCACCGCCTACTCCGAGAAGAAGGAGAATGCTAAGCTGGATGAGCAGCAGAAGAAGGAGAAGGCCGACCTCACCATGAAGATGGCGAAGGTAGCCAAAACCGGCTTCGACCACTTCCTCAACATGGATGTGATCCTGGAGCCCACGTTGAACGTCGACCTGCTTGACGCTAAGTACAAAACTGAGAACGGGAAGATTGTTTACCAGGGTAAAGTGATCTACGACCCGGCTTCAGTGACTTCCCTAGTGCTTGAAGATGAGGCCAACCCAGCCAATGCAGAGTAGGGCGCCAAGGTTGAAGGAGAGAAGGAGGCCGAGAAGGCTGAATGATTTTTCTTTTGTATACTGATTGATTATGGTTGGTCTCGGGCATGTCCGGGGCCAACTCATGTTTGTAGATTACATTGGGCGCCGTCCCTTTTCCGTTTTCAATTAATTCTGCACTTCATAAGTTTTAATTTTGTATACCTTGAATAGTTTGTATGTCTTGAATGTTCGCAGTAAAGAGTAGAGATCCGATGCCGACATGAGAGAATAAAATCTGTAGAACGGCCAGATTCTGGCATAGGTAAGAATAATGGAATTGCTTCATAGATATAAGAGTAGAAGTCGGACGTAGATGATAGAAATTTGGAGACCTGTGAGATTCCTGCAATCAAATAAGATTCATAGGAAAGTCGCTGCGCCCCCCCGAGATTCATAGATGTGAAGGCCGCTGCGGGCCCCTCTCTTCGTAGCACAAGAGAGCCGCCGTGGGCCTTGGCCCTTATTAGATGAGAAAGCCGCTGCGGGCTCCTCTCTCCAATGATTCCTCCAATGGAGGTCGCGGTGGACCCCCGCCCTTCAGCCTCTGATGAAGCGCGGAGCTCGGAGATCAAAGGTGCTGCAGGCTCGCACAAAGCGAAATTGGGAAACCCTCAGCCTCTGATGGAGCTCGCCAGCTCGGGGATCAGGGGGAGGTTGGCTCTCACGAGGCGAAATTGGGATCCCTTCGGCTTCTGATGGACCTCGTCAGCTCGGAGATCAGAGGGAAGGTCAGACTCTCTGATGGAGCGCGGGGCTCGGAGATCAGAGAGTTGTTGGAGCTGCTGTGGGCTATTTGTTAAAGACCATAAGAGTAAGATAAGGACCGGAGGTTCTGTAGAAAAGTCCTGCAGAGAAATCCCCTCGAGCGAGAGGCTGGATGAAGATCCAATTCAAGATAGAAGTCTGGGATCAGATGCAAGAACTCCAAGAAGAAATCTAGTCTGATGAATAGAGAGATCCGAGATTGGATGAATATCCACGATGAAGGTCCTGAATGAGAGCCTCTTGGGGACGAGCTTAAGCAATGTTTGGGAGGCGAGCTAAGCCTTGTGAGGATCCGAACCAGAAGGAAGTCCAAAGGAAGTTGGTCTGGACGAGAGTAGAGGAACCTTTGCTTAGGTGGAGCCGGTCAAAATACGATGAAAATATGAGATCAGCTGATAATCAGTCTTGTCTTCGTCATAAAGATGAGCTCAAGCAGTGTCGAAGGCGAGCGAGACTTGTGGAGATGACGAGATCATAGTAAACAAAATGACAGATGGAAGTTGGGACTTACCTCGGGAAGAAGAGCCAAGTCGGAAAAACCTTGGAGTTCATTCTGCGAGGAGAGTCCACGCAAAAAAGGAAAACCAAGATAGATTCGATAGAGTCCGGAAGCAAGTGATCACGCTCCCACTGTGGTCGCCAATGTTCGGTACCGGAGTACGGGCCTGGTGTTCACCAGGTACGTTGATGTGCTTCCAGTTGAGGTGCTTCATAAGGATGAAGATTGAGCTTGGTGGATTGAAGCCGGAACTCGGACTGTCCGAGGTGATCCTTAGTCCACGTCAGGTGGGGGGTACCTGCAAGACACACCGACGCTCAAGTCAGTAAAGAGAAGAGATGAGTAAGAGAAAGAATTAGAGTGATGCGTTGGATTGTGGGAAGTGTTATCAGATTGATACCTGGAAGCGGAGGGCGAAACCTCTTTTTATAGACAGCGTGCCGTACCTGAATCGTTGGATGCGGGGGAGAGATCCTAACCGTTGGGTATAGGTCAAATGGGAGTACGGGAGTCTTAAAGTACGGGAGTGGGCTAGGCCCAAGCTGGTGAAGGTTTGGCCCAGTCCGAAACAATTAGGGTTTCAATCTAATTCTTACCTTTTATAATCTTGTTTACTATTATTTTTTGTGTTTTAAATTTTTGTTCTCAGATTACTAAATACACCCTGCTTGTTTTACAATACAACACCCTTAAAAGCCCACATTTTCGCAAGCCATGGACTGAACTGAACTTTACTAATTACACCCCCAGTTTTAGTAAAAATAGCGCGCCTTCAGTTAACAACACCCCCTTTATTTCAGATTTGCAACTTTTTATGTTTCGCCCATTTTATTCAATCAAAAACAATTTTCTCATAAATAAAAGATACCAAACACAAATATTTTTTACAAGAACTACGTAGCCTTTGATTCTTTACCAGTAGATGCTAGGAGCAGAGGGTGGCCTACCTCTGTCAAGTGCACTAATAAAACCATTTTTTAAGTTTTAAATTATTTCTTTCCTATTTCTCAAAAAGAACAAAAACAACTAATTATTTACTTGGTCTTTATTTTACTTTTAATTTGTAAAAGAGGGTAAAAATAAATACATTCGGATTAACAATCTTTTTACGCATTTAGTTAAAAGGTAACCTTCCTTAGGAAGGATGTCGTAGGGTGCTAGTACCTTTCCCAGGCATAACCGACTCACGAACCCATATTTGGTTCGCATAGACCTATGTAGGAGATTTATCAATGTTTGCCCCTTTAAACCTAAACCTCGATGGCGGCTTCATCTGACACCTCGAAGGATCCCTCCTTCGGATTTTTTGGTCGCTACATGATGTACTTGGGGTCGGTGTCATGAACCTATCAAGGCCCAAGAGGTTAGGTTAGTGTGTTCTATTTATTTATAGGACACGGGTTCCCTATATGTATTGTCGTAGCTTTTTTATTATGGAAGTCTAAGGCGCAGGGGGATGCATCATAGGTAATTATTAAAAGATCTTCGGAGTGTATTATGGTAAGGGAGTCGTGAAGAACTCACTAAGATTATGTAATCTCACCCCCTCGTTGTTGTTGTTTTTCAGACAAGCAGGTGAAAGTAAGGAAGGTTTATGGCAATGAGTATATAAACAAAGTTGAGACTATGGATGGAGGAGGGGTTGAAGTTTTCTGATTTTCTCCCTCTTCTCCTCACACTCGCTCTCTATCTTTTGATTTTAAAAACTGAAATAAATGCAATGAGTATATAAACATTTTGGGGTCAGCGTGTATTTTGTAGGTTTTAGTGAGTCTTGTAGGTATTTGATAACCCAAAGTCATACACTAGTGAGGAACATTTGGAGGTTCGCCAGCTTTTGGTGGAATTCTTTATGAAGATTCGTACAGAGCAAAAGGATACACTATTTCGTGCGTAGTTTAAGTTGTGTAGAAATATTTTGTTTCATTTAGTGCGAAGCTTTTTGGTTGAATTGGTGAATAGGTCAACCACTTCTGTATTTTTATATATTTATATATTTATTATATATAAGAACAATTTACTGTTAACTTTCACAACCAAAGGTTAACCATTAAAATCTTACCACCCTAGTGGAGACTCGAGTGGACTTAACGGCTAATGGACTATAGCACTAACACCGCTTAATATTTCTACTTTTCCTTACTAGTCAATGTTCTAGCATACCTCCGAATTCCATCCTTTTCGGGTAGCAGAATGTGGAACTTCACTTTTCAGTTTTCTTGGATATACCTCTAGTGTTTTGGGTTAGCTTTGGGAACAATCACTATTCGTGACTGACTCACAAAGAGGAAGGGTTTTTTATAAAATATTTTCTTGAAAACATTTGGACATAAAATAATTTTCTCACATACCCTTAACAGTTGGTGTCAACAACTAAACCCAAAATACTAGTAAGGGTGTGTTTTCAAACCTCATGAATTGGTCTTTTGATCTCAACCATAAAACAGTGCAATCTTACACTAGTTCCCGGACTTTTGGAAACTTATCGATTAGACAACTTCTCCAACCGGCTATTTTTCTTCACAAAACTTTTCGGAAACTCTATAACTCAGATCCTCTTGGGGTCCCAACTACTCAGATGCTAATGTTTTAGGAGCTCTAGGCACTACGGTTCTTACTGATGAACATAATAACTCCCCTTAGAAATCGGGGGCACTGGAAATCTATGAACTTCATTGATCATCGGTTAATCTAGGTATAACATTTACATTCGGACTAAGTGGGGAACTGGAATAATGGTAGCACTAAAGAAATTTGAAAAAGAAAGAATTCTTCAAGGAATCAAACGGGTGAACGTTTAGCGCTTCCGGTACTGATTCAGAAAATAAGTTCTAAAATATTTTGAATATTCGCTTGGTCCTCCATCTTTCCAAAACATCCCTAGTTCGGTAAATTTCGGCTTACGAAAATTACCTAGCGAATTATCATTCGATTAAATGATAAGTCAAGTTATGGACATGTGATAAGCTATATGATTTATTTGCATTATTGGTTGGATTATATGGAAGATTGTGATTGTTTGGGTAGTCAATGGGTTTAAAAGTGAATTAGTAAGTCAAGGGCATTTTGGTCTTTTACCCATCATTAAAAACCCTTAGCTGACCACTCTAACTCGCACACCCATTTATATAACATATGACACAAACTCACATGGCAAACATTCAGAAATTGAGAGAGAATTGAGAGAGAGAGAGAGTTGGAGAAGAAATGAGGAAAGCTCCTTCATTTCCTCATGCATGTGAGTGATCTTTACACCATTCTCTTCCTTTTTTCTTCCTCTTCATTTTGATACCAGAATCCTTCATCATTTCCCCTTCTTCATCACCTTCACCATAGTTGGAAGCTAGAGCTCAAATTGAGCAAAAATGGAGTTTGATGAGTTTTGGAGTTTAAATGTCCCACTAGGTGTTGGATTGGGGTATAACTGAGGTTACCTTGTTAATTGGAATGCATTTGTGTAACCCTCAGTAGCTGGTCACGTTTTAGACTCAGTTGGAATCAATTTCGTGTTCGTGGGAGCATATGAGACGTTTCGAGGAACGTTTGAGTGGTTTTTGGTCTCGTTCGTTGTGTGAAGATTCGAGTATTTGTGAATTTGACATTCCGGGTGAGTTTTACTCACGTTAGGGATTTTACATTTAGTATATGATTGCCTTGATATACTGAGTGTATTTGGTATTTCGGTTTGAAATGATTTTCGAGTCAAAAACCGTATTTCGTAAAATATCATATTTTTGAGGTTTTGAAAACATTTCTATAATACAATGATTTTGATTGATTGGTTGATTTATTTTGGCTGGAATATTGTTGTGGTATTCTCTGTTTTTCAGTTGGAATGTGATTGGATTTCGGATTGGACGTGAACGGAGAAACGAAATGAGCGAAGTTCTGTTCCTGCACAGTCAGCACGGGTCGTGCCAACTTCTCAGGTTGGCTGGAAATGAATTTCCAGGAAGCACGAGTCGTGCTAAGTTTGACACGGGTCGTGCCAACCTTTCAGTCCCCGATTGCCAAAAAGTTCGTTTTGTTGCTCCTTTCGATTCCAAACCTTCTCCAATCTTCTTTCCAACCATTTGTAATGATATTTGATTGATAAAAACATGGTTTTAAACATTTTCAATATGGTTTTAATAAATTATTTCCTAACCTATAAATGTTTTGAAAACCCGAACTTAGTGCACGAGTGAGCAAATGTTTTGAAATCAAAACGGAACTTTATGTTCTATCATTGACATGGATACGATATATAGATTATATCGAATAATGTTGACGGCCCAATACGGGTGTGATATATATATATATATATATATATATGTATTATATCAAATAAAATTGACGGCCCAATGCGGGTGTGATATATAGATTATATCGAATATGGGTGACGACCCTAGAGGTAGCATACTAGGCAGGGAAGGTCATGAGCCCCTAATCTAGGCTCAGTATCCCTTAGGGAAAGTACTAGAGGGGGTTCATCGGGAGTAAGCAATTGTATGGTGGCCAATGTTATGCTAATGATTGTTGCACGAATCACCGAGATTAGCAATTGTATGGCAGTCGGTGTTTCGATTAATATAAGAAGCTAGTGGTTTATAAATTAAACTACGAATGCCATGGTTTTATAAATTGAACCGAGTGATTGTTAGGGGTCACGGTAGAACTCAATGGGATATCTTATCTCACCCTATCATTGTTGTTGTTTTTACAGAGAAACAGGGAATGAGGAAAGCTAAGAGGCATGCTTATGTGACATGTTCACGGAAAAGATTGAAGACTAGTTCTTTTATCTTGATTTTTGATTCCTGTATTGTCTCTGTAATCGATAATATGACTTGAATTTAATGTAAGTTATGTAATCGTTTCCGCTATTCTTGCAATGATGTATATCTAAGCAGGAAATTTTTATACTCTGATGTAAACTAAAATGTATGGTTTGGTATTTCTATTGTTTAGAAATACTAGGGTGTTACACCATAACCCATCCAAACATAATCATTACAACTATCATATCAATCAGGTTCGGAACATGTCCTGCCTAATTGTCTATGGCTTTTACAGACTCTAAAAATCTCTAAAAGATCTATAACTACTAATTTAGTCTCGGTGGTTGGAAATCCTCTTCCTACTTTCCATGCCAATCGAGGGCTTATGTTCTACAAACACTTTAGGGTTTAACGGCTAAGGGTTGAACAAGAGTACCTTTTAGAATCAAGTTAGAAACATAGTCCAAGACCTAATAATATGTGTAGACATTTTTTAGCTTTCCAACGCATTTCAGAACATATAATTCGGAGTTCCGGATCAGAAGTTAGGAGCAAAACATGTCAGAAGACTGGCGAAAATTTCTCACAGACCGAAAATGGCGTACTCCTAGTCGGAGGGTCGTAACATGGTTATTTCTGTCGGCAACACGTACTAGACCCTTTTTGGAAAGGGATATGATTCAAGGATCTTGATCAGGAACTAATCTGATAAACATTGGGTGGTTCTACTTGCCAGTATCGCTGATGCAATTTATGGTTTACTTCGGCTTCATAACATTTCGAAAGGTGGTTTCGAGGAAAAGAAACTTGATCTAGCCTCATGACCATCTGAAAGGATTTCACTAAGCTGAGACATAAGTTGGGATTAGCTCCAATCACAAGGTAGGGTTAACAACTAGACATTATCTTGGTAATTGAGAGTCTGGTTAAACAATGATCAGTGTTTCGTGGTGTCAGCTACTCCTGAACAAATCTCAGGACACTAAAACTCCTACTATCAAAAGATTTTGCTTAGATTGTTGCTCTCTAGATGATATATAACAACTTACACGGCAACACAAAGGTCGCATCGGCTTCAAAGCTTGAACAGTCGCCCACAGCTCCCTCAAACCAACACGGATGCCCATCTTTTGCTCCGGAATATCATCGGTAGCCCTCGGCTTCTACTGCGTGCTCTGGTGAAATGAGAAAACCGAGAATCCTATGGTTTAGCGTTTCAGACATTTTTGGGGCTGAGGCAACCAATTGTCATCATTCTCAGTATGTTGCGTGAAATATCGAGTGGATTCAGACTCAATGTCTCACACAAAATACTGAAAGGTTCTGACAGTCAATGGTCTAACTCCCTAGCTGACTCGATCTAACTAACCTATTGACCGTAAGGTCACTAAGCCAGACAAGGTCGAACAGCTTTGATACCAAAATGTAACACCCTAATATTTCACCCGTAGAAGAAATATCGGGGCACACATAAAAGCATACATCAGAGTGATATTTCTATTTTTGGACATTGAGCATAACTAACTTAGATGAAAAATCATCCACGTAAACCACTCAAATATCATAATGTTCACAACGGAACTAAATAATAAAGATTAATCCAAGTTTTAGGTACTCTCAAGCCTATTGTTCAACATCCCAAATAGAAATAAAGACATCGATACATAACTTTCAACAATGTTTAAGTCATAATATCGAAATGCAAATAGAACAAAAGTACTAAGAAAATGACTAATAGATCTTCAAGATCCCTATGGTCTTCCGCATGTAGCAAAACTACTACTCATGCCTCTTCGTCTTTGCTTTTTCCCTATTTCTTTATAAAAATCCACAAACATAAAGGGTGGGATTACAAATCTCAGTGAGTTCTATCGTAACCCCTCACAAGTCCTATGCCCGTATTTTATCCATCGTCTTAATCGTAGCCCATTACACAACACCGACAACCACTTCATGGTTCCTCGGTGAACCCCAATCCGCTAATATCTAATTAGCAGGCAAACATAAAGACGAGGCCTAGGTTCTGGGTTCATGACTTCCCTCCCCTAGTGATGTGATCCCACATGCATGGCTAGCCTACTCATGAGAGCTTGGATGGAAGTCACAAATATCAAGACTTGTAATTACCAATGTTACTTTGGGAAATTCCTAGACATCCCAAACTCTAGGATTGTCTATTTCCTTGTAATTGTTTCAATAGATGTAGGATTTCATTTCTAGTGTAATGTGCTTTTGATTTGAGCCTTGTTGGCAATAGAATAGGTTAATGTCTTTAGTTACTTTGATGTGTCCATGGGCCTTATTTTCCTATCTCTAAGTGGATTGTATGTTGGGCTTAGGATCCATTAGACCCAACATATAAATGCTATCCACTCCTTGTAATTCCTAAGACTTTGATGAATGTGAAATCATTTGCTACATTTTGCAAAAGCTAGAGCCGTGAGATCCAAAGAGAGGCGTGAGGCATGAGAGCTTGAGAGCATTGTAGAAGTGAGTTCATCATGTTTTCCTTGGTTCTTGGAATGAAACCTTGAGCACCTACCTTTGAGGCTTGGAGAAGCTCAAAGCGGCGTGTGGTCTTCATCTTCTTTCCAAGGAAGAAATGGCGGACATCATTCTCCACTTCATCTCTATTCTTTCCATATTTGATTCTTTTTTCACTTTTGTGTTCTTCAAGTAAGTGTCATCACCTAATCTTTAAATTGTGTTCATGTATGCATCATGTCTTAGAGATTCATAAAGATTTGTAATTTTCTAGATCCTAAATTTAGTGGTTTTTGTGTGGATCAAATCACCTAGTGTACATAGAGGTCGTCACCCCATTTATCATTATTCCTTAATTATGTGGTTACCAAAACCTTAATTGAAAACCAAGTCCATCAATTAAAATTATATTATGCATTCTCTCTCGGTACAAATCGGTTCATGAGAAACAAGGATCAAATCATAGACAACAGCTCACTATTTAGAATTTTCCAACAACCTTACCTAAATTTCAAGAAAACATTTGACATATCAAACGACAACGAAAAATTACAAATGACCACTCATTAGAAATCTTGTAATATCTAGTTTCTGATTTTTTTTTGTTTTGTAAGATTATGATCCATTTAGTACAACAAACAACCTACAGTGTTCATAAAATGGGGCAGCAGCTATGACCCAACTTGTGACACCTCTTAAAATATAAAGACTCAGTCAAATGACATGGAAATTGAGTTCAGACTTAAGCGAAATAAGTCTAGTTTATAATGAGACAGGAACCATTCAAAAAAGAATTTTATGGAAAACTTTATGACCGAAATACCGTGCCTATACCCCGAGCTGTTCCATATTTTTGACGTAGCTTAAAACATCAATATATTTGGCAATACTCACCCAAAATCCATCAAACCAGTGCCAAAAACAAAGGAAATTAAGTATTGTGTTTAACAAGACTTTCCCCATGAATTTTAGATAACCATAGGGTTCCCAGTTACAGAAACACCGAACTTATATCCAGAACAGGCCTAGATTTTTTACCTGAGTTGTGACTACAATTTCTCAAGTTATACACCTTAAAATGCATTAAAACCAGTGCCAAAAGTGAAGATCATCAAGTCTAGTTTCTAACAAAACAAACCCCACAGAGATAGGACAACTAGAGAGTTCACAATCACAGACAAATCGATCCTATACCAAAACGGGTTCAAACAGAATTTTCAGCATCTCAAATTGCACATTCTGCACACACAGTAATTCAAGCTCAAAATTAGCCACATGCATGTATCAATTTGACAATAAATCACAAAATGGGTAACAAATCACCTCGAACAGACGAAATAACAACTCAAAGAAGAAGAAGATGGTATGGCTGAACTCTTGTATTGTATTTGGCTTCAAAGTGTGAAAACTCAAAAGCAATGAAGTGAGAAGGGAAACGGAATTTCAGATTGGGTGATTGAGAAGAGTGGTTTTGAAGGTTATTCTCTCCCTCTCCTCTTCTCTCCCTCTCACGACTCTCCCATGCACTCTTTCTCAGTGTTGTGTATGTTGCCTCAATTTTAGTGAACGTGGCTAGAATGAAAGTGTGTGATGTTTTATTCTGAATTTTGTTTCAGCTGAGGGTTTAAGGGAAATAAATGTGAAAATTCCTGTTTTACCCCTACTAATGCTATTCACACTTAAACCCTTTGTTCAATCACAAAATGCATACAAGTTACATTTAGGCAATTATAACTATATATCATCTATTCAAAGTTCAAACATACCCAATCAACTCAACTAGCTATAATTAATTAAAATCATTTGCTAATCTAAAACAATTAGGACAGCACTTTGGGGTAAGTTATAAAAATTTAAACTTAGCTATTTTGGGATGATACAGAAAAAGTGAGATAGAATAAAAAGTGAGTTTTATAAAATGATAGTTTGATATTTTTTGTATTGCTTGTTTTGATTAAATGTATAGTTGCTTGATTAAATGTATAGTTGATAGTTGATGATTAATAATGTGAAAAAGTGGGACCCACAAAATATAAAATGTAAAATTTAATAAACAGTGAGTTCTAGAAAAAGGTAGTTTTGTATTTTAGGTAGTGCTTCTTTTGATTAAATGTATAGTTGAAAAAGTGAGATAGAATAAAAAGTGAGTTTTAGAAAGGTAGTTTGGTATTTTTTGTAGTGGTTTTTTGATTAAACCATAGTTGATAGTCGATGATTAAATATATTTAATTTAGTCAAAAAAAATATATATTTGATAGTTGATAGTTTATGTGAGAAAGTGAACCCACAAAAAACTGAAAATGAGATAGAATAAATGGTGAGATTTTTGCTAGGGGTTGATTCACTACAACATTTGGACCCTATGGCAACGCCTAAAATTGCAACGGCAAAAAAACCATTGCCTTAGCCAACAATGGCAACGGTTTTTTGAACCCGTTGCTAATTCATATTTTTTTATATTTTTTTTAATGGCAACGGCTGAAAACCGTTCCCATAGGTTCTACGGCAACGGTTATTTGTTTAAAATTTAGTCAACGGTTCAGAAATGTTGCCATAGAGACAATTATTAAAAAAATAAAAAAATTGGGCGCGTTTTCTAAATTCACAATTTTTTGGTGCCAAACCCTCACTTAAACCAAAAAACTAAAAAACACTCTAACTCACAAAAACACTCTCACTCAGAAAACCCTCACGTTCTCACTCAGCACACGTTCTCACAAACCCTCAAGCAACTTCACAAACCAGGCTCGCGATTGAGAAGAAAGGTTCGTCCAAGAAAAGTTCGTTTTGCAATTAACGTCCAAGAAAGGTTCATTTTGTTCAAAGATTAACAACCAGCGATTAAGTTCCAGCGAAAACCCTAACCAAGGTTTCCCCAATCAAGGTTCAGCGATGTTGCAAGAGTTCAGCAATTTTGGGTTTAGGGTTCTGCGATTTCCCCCAAATCGGCTCTCTCTGGTTCGTCTCTCTCTCTCTCTGTGGTTCGTCTCTCTCTCTCTCTAACAAAATATTTGTGTTGCTCCTTCACCGTTGACGGCGGAGGATTTCAAGTCGTTGTAGTTACGCTGCACCTAATTGGAACGTAATTGGAACTTAATTTCATTGAGGTTCTCTGTTAAATTGTGTTTATATTTTATCACTCGTTAAAGAGTACTCAGGTGTTTATATGATAATAATTTGTAGCCCTAATTTGGAAAATGTATCCAAACTAATTGTGGTTCATCTTGAGTGTTTTTTAATCTGTAGCCCTAATTTGTATGATAATAATATAGATTCAAACTGAAGTTAGTAGTTGTTGGGGAATGAGGTGAGTGTGATATTTTGGTTGACTGCATGAAAGGTCTTGATAATTTTAAAACATGTTCTTTTTAAAACTGAATATTTTAAATTGGAAAACTATGCTCATTAGTGCATCTGATGATTGTACATGTTTAGCAACTTAGCATGAAAAGCTAACCTCCAAAAAGGTATTGTTCTAATTCTGAGGATTGAATTCAACAAGATTATTTTTAACAATTTTGCATATGTTACTAGTATTACTGATATGCAACTCTGGTTCATGTGCATCTGGTTTTTAAGGCCTTCACTGCCTCTATCTATTAGAGTTAATTTGCAGTAACTCATCTCAGTATATGTTTGGGGGAGCGGCGAGGTTGCCGCCAACTCACGATTGAGATATATTTGCCATGAATTTGAGAAGCTACAAACCATAGTACTTTTTATAAACACCTAAGTACTCTTTCACAAGTGATAAAATATAAACTCAATTTAACTGAGATGCTCAATGAAATTAAGTACCATTTAGGTGGAGAAGAGTGAGAGGGAGGCTAACTGTTCAAGGGAGTGAGTGAAGAGAATATGCTTGGTCTTTGGAATGTATTTCTTTTACTTTCCTTCTCTTTTTGTTGAAGCATAGTTTTGTTTCTTTTGTTGGCCTTATATTTCTAATTTATGACTATGGTAACTTAGTTCTCCTGATCCTCATGCTGCATCATTTCCTATACAATGTGTAGAACCTGTATAATTATGTTTTCTTTTTTATTCTAACCTTCAGATTTATTTGTTTCATTTTTTAAAAAAAAACATAGCTTACCATTTTGTTGTGCTATCAGGGTACCTCTCTGTGAAGCATTTACTCAGATAGCGCTGGTTTAGTGTTGATAATTCATTTATTTTCTTGTAAGTTTCCTCATCTCAAGACTCTTGCTTTGTATTTGGTTTTATTTTTATGATATGGTGCCCCTGTTACTCACTTTAATCAATTATTTATGCACTTTCTTGATAGTGTATCCCTATCTTCATTAATTTTATGACTATCAGATTGAATTTCACTTCTATAATTAAGTATATGACAACTTATTTTTACAAATGCTAGTTCTAATTTTCTTTAGCATCCAAAACGTAAGTTGAATCTTGATCTTGTTAGCAAACAACTGTTGTCCCACTTAGTTGGTATTTCTTGTTTTGAGTGCAACTTTTATGTTGTTCATTTCAACGAAGTAAAATATAGTAACTGAAAACATCAAGTGTATGCCTTATTGTATATTTATTATGCCTTGATGAGTATTATGGTTTCTTTCCTTTTTTCTTAAAGCTGCAAGTTAATGTTCCTTTAAACTGATATTTCCGCCATTGAAAGTTCTTTTCATTATGATAGTTCTTCATGTGTTGTGATAGTTCTTTTCATTATGATATTCTTCAACCTTATTTGTTACTATATATTCTAGTAAATTTGATGGACAAAGAGTGGATGAAATCAGCAAGAGATAGCCCAGAGTACATTGATTATTATAATTTCTCATAAATTTTTATCACTCACATGTGTGTTTAGATATTAATATATAGATTGTGTTTCAATGATGCAGGTAGTGTTTTCTTTATTTTCATTCCAAGAACATCTCCATTCAAGTTACAAACTACAAAGGGTGTAGGAAAATGGACAAGGACAATGATTTTGATCTTCAACAACTTAAAGCTAAATCAAGTGTGGACTTGATTCAAAAGTATAAAATCAAGGTGGAAAATGAGAAAGCTTCAAAAAGAAGAAAGGGAAGCAATTCAAATCAAGGAAGAAATCAACAACATATTGGAAGCACTCAACAGCATCCTATTTGCCTCGTAAGAAATTATTGCCAAGTTTTCTAAATCTATTGGAAGCATAGTTAATATATACATAGTATATAGTATGAACAAATCCTAGTTAATATATAGTAAATATGTCACTCTATTTTATTCAGTAGTTAAAACTAAGTTTAGGAACTTGTGTGCGTGACCAATGTGTGATTTAGATTAGTTTCAACTCTAATATCTTTAATGACATGTTGGAAAGTCTAGTTTCAGTAGTAAATAATTTTACTACTTTTTTATTAGGCCTAAACTGTACCATTGCTACGTGTTTAGCTGCAATTGGGTTATGTTTCAGTCCAATGTGTATGCATTAAATTCTCTGCTATCCATGCATTTATATTGTGATAAACAGTTTGAGAAACTCTGCTTTGTACATCCCATTTGATAACATGGCAGTTATAGTAAAAAGTAAAACATTCATTTTGATTGGAAAGTTTTGCTTAACTTTGGTTGCATGGGGAAAAAGGTGCGTACTCTTACGGTGTTTTCAAGCTAGTGTTATTAATTTTAGTATTTCTAAACAATGCCTAAGAGATTTCTGGATTATTAACTATGTATGAATCTGTCCTATTTACAATGAAAGCATGCATTTGTATAACTTTGGTTGCATGGGGAAAAAGGTGCGTACTCTTACGGTGTTTTCAAGCTAGTGTTATTAATTTTAGTATTTCTAAACAATGCCTAAGAGATTTCTGGATTATTAACTATGTATGAATCTGTCCTATTTACAATGAAAGCATGCATTTGTATAATCTGTCCTATTTACAATGAAAGCATGATTTGATCTGTCCTATTTTCCAGTCTCAAACAATAGGCATTGATGAAGGAAGGATCCAAAAGGGCCTTGGTAAATCCACAAATAGGGCCCAGTCATTGACTACTGGAGGAGTTTATTGGCCTTCATAATCTGTTTTGGTAATTTCCAGTGCCAACTTTAGCTTGTATTTGTGTTGAAAAGTACTCTCGGTGATGGAGTTTATTGGCCTTCAAAAACAAATCAGCAATGTTTGAAAAAATATAATGATTATAATTGTGAAATGAGGTGAAAGAACATAATTTGAAGGGGAGAGTGTAATAAGAGAAGTTAGAATGTTTTACATAATTGGAGTTGGTAAGGACACACAGAATGTGATTGTGAAGTCTTCTGCGGAGTGGTATCTTTCTCTGGACCTTGAAAGCCATATGCTATTTCTCCTTCTTGTGATTTGGGAATGTTGGAGTGAGAGGAGTTGCTGGCATGGTATTTATAGTTGGGAAATGGAGTGTAGTGACTTGGACTCTTGCCATTTAAATTGATAAATATACATAGGTCATTGTTGCTTTCTGTCTGTTGTAAATTATACTATGTATTATTGTTGCTTTCTGTTTGAAGAACCCATAATATGTTGTGTTGTCATTCAAATTATAGTTGTGTTGTTTGATAGAAACAAGAACTGGGTCATTTTATTTTCTTCATGTGGAGTATTGTATATTGCATTAATATAGTATTGTATATTGCATTAATCGAGTTTTGTTACTTTTGTAGGAAAATAATGAAGGTGTAGATCAAGATCTTGATGGCTTGGATGATGAAGAGTTTGAAGACATGTGTTGAAGACTGAAGTTTTATTTCGTACTTTTGCTGTGTGTTTTTGGATGATGGCTTGTTACTCTTGATGTGTTTTTTTGTACTTATTGAAGTAACAAATTATTTCGTTTAAGATAGATTAACTATATGTCCTTAAAGTGCTATATAAGGATCATTATGTCTTTTAAATTGTTTCATTTTAGTAACAAATTGTTTCGATTAAGAAGTTAGTGATGTGATTGAGATGCGAATGATATATAATAGGCTAGTTATTTGCGATTGTTCGTAATAGCAACAGTTTTATAGCGTTGTTGACATGGACTGTTAAAATACATAGGGAACGGTTTTTTAGTGTAGCCAATAGCAGCAACGGTTTTACTTTATCAACGAAAACGGTTTTAGATTGTTGCCATATCTGGCAACGGTTTTTATTTGAATATATGAGGCAACGGTTATCTAGTGTTGCCATATCTGGCAACGGTTTTTACGTGTTGCCATACTTGGCAACGGTTCTTCAATGTTGCCATAACTGAAAACGCTTTGCAACCGTTGCCATTGCGTGGAAACTAAAACCGTTGCGTTTCAGCTGTCAATGGCAACGGTTTTTAGTTCGCGTTGCCTTGGGGCGCAAAAAAACGTTGCCTTTAGTTTAGGCAACGCCCGCAACAACAACGGTTTCAAAACCGTTGCCAAAGGATATGGCAACGGTTTTTTGGCTTTAGGAGACGGTTTTCGACCGTTGCCATAGGGTCTAAATGTTGTAGTGATTTGATTAATGGTATTAAATGTATATGTTTTTTTGATTGGAAAAGTAGTTAGTAATTAGTTTGTTAATTATTACAGGTTAAGGTGAGCGGGGTTCGAACCCCGTACTCGTACGTTTTTCCACTGACAACGTCTCTTTCCCTAATCCTTGTGAGCTACCCTTCTGCGACCTAAATGTATAGTTGATAGTTGATGATTGATGCATGATTTAAGAAAGTGGGACCCACAAAAACAAAAAGTGAAAAGAAATTACAAGTGCCCTAGATTTAGTTAACTTGAAACCAACCCTTCCACAACGAGAAGTTGTTGTCATTGCACATAAATTTGTTATATAAGGAAGAGAATTCATATAATAGAAGTTGTGAGCGAATAAACAGGTGCCATAACGCAACAGTATAAATGAAATTATGTTGGTTCTATTTTAGTTTTGGATACCTTTTTTATTGGTTTGTATTACTTTACTAGTGTGCATGATCTGTTCGATGCACGGATATACGATATCTTGTTAGCAGTTTGATTAGAAATAAAATACTTGATGTACATAGAATATTTATAAATTTTTCGCTGTGTATATAATAGCTATATTAGTGTATATGTTTTGTTGAATTTAATCTAAGTATTTAATCATTATGGTATTTAAGTGTGGACAACGCAATGTAAGTTATGTCTATAGGAGTTCATGGTGGACAATGCGATTTAAGCAATAGGGATAGATACTCTCATATAAACAAATAAAAACTCATGCAAAATTATCATCATGAGTATATTTGTTATTAATTAAACAAATTTTTATGTTCATGGTTGGATGTATTGACTCTCGGATATCATTCTATTATGTACTAGTAGGATACCAGTGCATACGCACTGGTGTCACATGTTCTTTTCATGAATGAATTTAGACATAATTTAAATAGTCTCAGCACCCCGTTAAAAAAAAAATTTAAAGTAGATAAAAAAGAATTCTCAAATAAAAAAATATATAAATATTAAAATCTAAAAATGTAAAAGTATCATTTAAAAACAATTTGTGCATTTATTCCGTGTTCTTTTATATATCATTGCTATGTTTTTTAGTGTTGTTATCCCGTGTTTTTTTATATATCAGTTCAGCTATCCTGTGCTTTATATATATCAGTGCAGTTATCCCGTGTTTTTTTACATATTAGTATAGTTATCTCGTGTTTTTTATATATTAGTGCAATTATCTGATTGTTTCAATTGATTATTTTAGTTGATTAGTAGATTATAGTAGATAGTGAGATATTGTTAAAAAAAAAGTAGATAGTGGAAAAAGAAAGTTGGTGGGTTTGATTTGAATTTCAAATTTTGAAAAAAAAAGAAAAATAAAGTTGGAAAAAAAAAGTGGGAGTGAGAAGAAATTTGAAAAAAATGTGATAGTAAATTACAATGTTGCCTTTAGTTAGATGAGTTGTCAAGTAAATAAGGAGGCTTGTTTGGGTAATTTAAGTGTGGTTTGTTTGAATAAATAGATATTAGATAGATTAGATTAGATATTAGATATTAGATTAGATTAGATAAATAGATATTAGATTAGATTAGATAAATAGATATAAGATAAATAGTAGATTATCAATAAGAGATATTTATCCCGTGTTTTATTATCTATCCGTGACTTATTTGTCCTTTATAGGTATTAGTGACAAATATTTGTTACATGAGTTTTAAATATTAATTTGTAGTTTAAATAGTCATTGAGTCTTGTTGTTTGTTTGGATGTTAATCTCATGTTTTTTTAATATCAGTACAGTTATCCCATGTTTTTTATATATCAGTGCAGTTATCTCCTAGTTTCAATTGATTATTTTAGTTGATTAGTAGATTATAGTAGATAGTGGAAAAAGAAAGTGAGTGGGTTTGATTAGAATTTTGAAATTTGAGAAAACAGAATGAGAAAGTAGGGAAAAAAGTAGGAGTGAGAAGAAAGAAGATTGGGAGAAGAAATTTTAAAAAACATTGATAGTAAATTACAATGTTGTCCTTTTTAAGTGTGGTTTGTTTGGGCAATTTAAGTGTGGCTTGTTTGTATAAATAGATATTTAGATATTAATCTCGTGTTTTTTTATATATCAGTGGAGTTATCCCGTGTTTTTTATATATCAATGCAATCTCGTAGTTCTAATTGATTAGTTTAGTTGATTAGTAGATTATAGTAGATAGTCGAAAAAGAAAGTGGGTGAGTTTGATTTGAATTTTGAAAATTGAAAAAATAAGTAGGGGAAAGTAGGAAAAAAGTGGGAGTGAGAAGAAAGTGGATTGGGAGAAGAAATTTGAAAAAATGTGTGATAGTAAATTACAATATTGTCCTTAGTTAGATGAGTTGTCAAGTAAATAGGGAGTCTTATTTGGATAATTTAAGTGTGGTTTGTTTGTATAAATAGAACGATATTAGATTAGATTAGATAGTAAATATGAGTTAATTGTAGATCATTTAATTTAAATTTATTTATATTAAATATTATATAGTAGATTAAAAAAATTGGGAAAAGAAATATTTTTAAATAAAGGGTGCCACAAATAGTAGATGTGTAAAAAAGTGGGAAATATTGGGAAATGTGAGATTGAGAGAGACAGAAAGAGAGAGAAAGAAAAAATAGAATTAAAACTAAAATACATTATTGTCCACAAAAGTGGTGATGTGTCAAAAAATGAAGATGCCTAAAATTGTCTTTTTGTAAGTTGTTTGTTTGAATAAATAGATATTAGATTAGATTATAACTACTCGTTGTCAAGAAATATTTTTGTCAACTATTAAAAACATAAATTTATATTAATCTACTATTTATTAAAAATATTTATCTAAACATTATTAATAATAGATTTCATGTAAAAATACTCATTCAATAATTCAAATGTTGGTCTGTGCTAAACACGGTGTATAGTGAAAAAAAATAAATTTGTACTAATATGTTATCTTTTAAAAAATATTTATCTATTATTCTCAACAATAAGATGATTTGCTTACACAAGTTAAATTCATAGTTTCTTTTTTTTAAGCATGTAATTTCTATTAAAGTGTTCATATAGAGTAATTTAAAATATTAATATAGTATAATAGTATTTCTTGTAAATAAACCAATACCCATGTGATATGTTTTAATTTTAAAGTTCAAACTAACGCGAATGGACTAGGTGCCTTTAGGGAAGGAAAGGCACTGATACCTTTAGCCATTTGTGTCTATCTCTCTCCTCAAATATTTTCTCTCTCATCTTATACAATTTTCTCTCTCATCATTTTTCTGCCAAAATAAGCTAAAGGTACCAAAGACACCGAATACTCAAGTCACTGAATCTCTTTCCCAAACTAATTGATTTATATGTACATATTAACATATTTTATTTAAAACATCGATCTTCTTTTAAAAAAATATAAAATAGTAATTTCTATATGATATACCTGTTGTCGTCAAACTCTTAGGTCCTAGCCGTAGTGTCGGCCAGAGGTTTAGACAGTCTTTGATTCCTTTTTCTTCAAGCAATTGCGTCGAGGAGGAAACTCTACTCCTCAACTATGGGTTTCCTGACTCCTCTAGAAATGGTCAGGCAAGGTGAGAAAGGACGCGAGTGTTGGATTACTACGGCTAATGCATAAAAATAAAGTAAAGGCAAGAAATTCGATAAAGAAGATAAATGAAATAAATGTAGAGTTTGATTTGATTGATGTGTGTTCTTTACATTTCACTCTAATGCTATATATATATAGACAGGCCCTCGTCGGCCACTAAGCTAGCCAACATTTGCCTGCTATAAGATTGATCTAAGATCAACGGCTCTCTTAGCTTTATAGGCGGTCAACGAAGTGGAATAACTGCCCACGTTCTCATTGGCACGGTTAGTGGAGTGAGTGCTCATTGTTCCGAGTTTTTCGGCCTCGCTCTTCCATTTTAACTTCAACCGTTCCCACGTTCTTCCTTCGTGCCGTGTCTTGCCTTCCAAGTAACACCCATCTTCCTTCGTGCCGTATGGTGGCTCGGGTATCCTGGCCACACCTTAGGTAATGGTTCAGGCGTCCGAGACACCAAGGCCTTGGGACTCTATAGGATGGGGTTATTACTCTCCCTCGGCTTGGCTCATTGGTCCTCGGGCGTAGTCCTCCCTCGGGGGTTCCCTCCGTTTCATGCGCCCCGAGGACCTTCTTGGGTTCACTCTTTCTTGGCAAAATACCTGTTTGTCCCTTGTCATATGGCTTGCCTTCACACTATACTTCCCCTTTTTCCACTTAGATGCTCGGCCTACGACCTATTTACTCTTGGGTGTTAACAATTGCCCCCCTTCTTGTGCTGTCGTTCGGCCTTGAGGACGTGATTGACGGTACGAAAACCTTTGAAATGATTTTGAAGTGACGGTTAAAGGGGACATAACCGCTGCTACATGATACATGGCGCTCTGCACGAATCGAAACGACTGCGTGACGCTTCCCAAGGACAAGCCGGTTGAGTTTTATGAAGCTATAAATAGCCTTCATCATTACCCCTGCACGGCTCTTTGTATTTCTGAAATTCCTTGCCACTACCCTAATTATTTTTTCGAAGCTTTCGCCACCATCCCTGTGCGGCAAACATTCCTTGCCACTACCCTCATTATGGCTGTGTCGACAGCCCGACCGATTCGTCATTCAGCTTATCACTCTCCTCCTTACCTCAAGTAGACCCTCCTCCAAAGGCTTCCCTGAGGGACCTTTTCGCTGTCGTTCCGAACGGTGTGACGGTACGTCCAGCCACTTCTGAAGTTCTTGACGGTTTCGCCGCCTTCAAGCGCATTTTTACTCCCTCGTCGCTCCCTGTTACGCAAGACTGGTTTAGCCTGAGTGCTCGTATAGAAGACCTTGACGCGTTGGCCATACCTACTGTTGATTATCGGGATTGGTTCGTGAGGGTCCACGGTGTCGAGGCCGGTGTTTGGAAGACAGTGGGTCTTCGCGACATAGTGGCCTTTTCTTCTTTTGTTGCTCCCAACCGTCTGGAGATGCTTCTCCCCCTCCTAGGTTTTTGGTTGTTTAGCCTCAACGCCTTTGTATTTCCGTGGGGCATTCTAACCCCTACTGTGCTTGATGTTTCCGCCACCACTGGCCTACCTGCATCGGGCAAGACAGTTCACGCTTCCAAACTGCCGCACGAGACGGGCCGTATGAAGGTCCTAGCGGGGGGTTCTTTTCCTAAATTCGTAGGAGACCATGCCGGGGATGCTCCAGAGGTCACCACGATGAGCATCTTGCCTTCCTCCTATACTTCTTCTGCAAGTTTTTCTATGGCACCGGCTCTGAGGGGGTTGTGCAAGACTTACAGCCCTTCGCGGTTATGATGGCCAGCGACACGCGCTACGCTTGGGCCCCTTTCTTCCTCGACGAGCTTTACCGCGACATCGAGAACATGCTTGACCAGATTCGGGACCACGGGCAAGTCAGCCGGGTTCGAGGTCCCTTGTGGTTCTTGCAGTTCTGGGCAATCCTTTACTTTCCCAGCCTTCTCACCGCAGGGTTGGAGGGTCCAGGAGTCGTCTCTCCAATATTCCTGGGTCCTGAACTATGGGGCTTTCTCAGTCATCGGCTGGCCCCTGTTACTTTCGTGAGGGAACTTCTTCTGGTGCAAACACCGATCCTAACCTGGTGCCCCGTGCTAGACAAAGGGTTCGGCCCATTGTGGATATTTGTTCCTTCCAAGCCGGTGGCAACCTATTCTGATGCCGTTCGCAATTATGCTAAAAACAGCTGGAAGTCGGCCTTGGTGGCCCAGGACCTGCCGCCGGGTATGTGATTCCTCTACACAGCACCGCCTCTTCGGAGTACTATTTCCCTAACTTTGTCTGCAGGCAGTTTGCCTTTGTGCAACATGTTCCCCTGCCGTATTCATCTTTGAGGGATCCTCAGTACCGTGAAGGGCTGACTGATGCTCGAGTATGTGAGATGGTCGCCGCCAATCAGAAACGGCTTACTGAGTTTGTGTGGGTGTACCATGCCACGTGTCCGGGTGTGACCAGCGCTTTTACCAATTGGTGGCACGGAGTCAAGGACTTAGTTTTCCCCCAGACGCCTGATGAATTGCTATCTCAGGATTTGAGTCATCCCACGAGGTTCGTGATTCCGCTGGAGTCCTCTGGTGGCACTAGCTCTAATACCATTCTTTCCTTTACCGTTCCAACGCTCCAACCTCTGTCGGTCCCGACGACTGTGTCGAAGCAATGGGTTAAGCGCCCTTTGGTGAGATCTCAATCAAACCCACGTATGCCTCGTTCCTCCCGATCCTTTCCTTCTCACCGTCCTTGTGGCTCTTGCAGCACCCGTTATTGAAGATGACGACGACGGTCCATTAATATTTCATCGACCTCTTAAACGCCAAGTTATGAAGATTCCTTCGAGGACGGCGGCGAAAAGATGTGTCGTGGTGGCAATCACTACTTCCCGCTCTTCCAAGAGTCCCAAGTTATTTTTTCCCGACCTTTTCCCTTCATCTCACTGGTTGTCTTTGTGCTGACGTTATCCTTCGGTACCTCTGCAGGTGGCTGTTCCCCTGGTTGTGGATTCTCCTTTATCGGATCTACCCCTAATTCCTCCTTCCGTCCCTCAACCAGCTTCCCAACCGGTGGCAGATGCTGAAGTAGCTCAACACTTTGCCGTCCGGCGTCAACTTCAGGTTCATCCCCTTACTTCTGACGAGTTACAACGACTGGAGGCAGCTCTTCGGGGTGGTATTTCTACTAACACTTCTCAGCTCACATACTTTCGATCCCTAATCTTCAGGCTGACTTCTCAGGAAGACCTGCCGAAGCAGCAGCGGAGAGCCCTTAAGGATATAGCCTACCGCCTTCCAGCGATTTCCCAGGCTTATTTGGCTGCCAGTACTATCCAAGTCGCTGCTCAGAAATCGTTGGATCGTTTGAACGCAATGCAGGCCGAGCACAATGCGCTTCTTGATGGTTATGACGAGCAGGTGACCGTGTGCCAGTTGGCCTTGGCTGAGGAGGAAGCCACTAGACGCCGTATTGGGGAGATCGGGGTTTCATTAATGCAGCTTCAGACGAATCTCGAGGTTCTACATGCCCACCGTGGGGCGGTCACCGATCAGCTAGAGCAGATCTCGGTCAAGCAATCCAGTATCTTTCACCACAGCAAACCCTTAGGTCGGCATGTTCAGGAGTCTCGCCCTCAGCGGGACCTTGCCTTTTCGACAGAGATTGTGGCTAGAATGCAATGCAACTGGCCGCCGCTTCATGAGAGAGCTTTCGCCTCCGCCTGGGGACGCCTCTGCTGCTGGCCTCGGTGTCGCTGATTCTGAGCCTGCGGAAGCCACGAGTGGTGCCGTCAATCTAGCTTGACGGGGAAACTTTTTAGTGCCTCCTTCAATTATCACTTGGCCGTCGGTGTGTAGCGAGCCATTTTTGACATTATTTCTGTTATTTCTTTAAATCCACCTTTCAGTTCCCCGCATACTTTCCCATAGAGTAGGATAATATGCTTTGAGGTATTTTCCATTTATCTTTGTTTCAAACTACTTTGGTTTAACGTGTTTGTTGTAGGCTTGGGCAGTCTTGGCTTTATTCATTTCTATCCTACTAAGGGCAGCCAGTCTGTCATCATCCACCGAGTCTAACTCCATCAACATGGCTTGCTGGTACTCATCCATAATAAGGGAGTGCTGCCGTGCCACTCTCAACAAGGCTACACTGATTTCTAGTGGTAGTACGACCTCCTTCCCATAAACTAAACGATAGGGGGTCACCCCCGTGGCCGTAGACTTAGAATTTCTTATAGCCCACAGGACCTCATTGAGGGTCTCATGCCACCGCCGAGGCTTATCCTCTATGTTATTCTTGATGAGTTCAATGATGATCTTATTGGTGGCCTCCACTTGTCCATTGGCTTGGGCTTATTAAGGGGACGAATGTCTCATCTTAATGCCGTATTCCTAGGCAAAGGCCACCACTCGTTCTCCGGTGAACATGGTACCTTGATCGGCCGTGATGGTTTCAGCGATTCCATACCTGAAAATAATTTCGTTCTCTATGAATCGGATCACCGCGGCCTGATCGACATTTCCTAACGGCATGGCTTCCACCCACTTAGTGAAGTAATCGGTGGCTACAATAATGAAGTTGTGCCCTTTTGAACTCGGAGGGTATATCTTGCCAATTAAATCCATGGCCCACACTCTGAATGGCCAAGGTTTGACAATAGGAAGGAGTTCATCCACCGGCACCCTTTGGATTGGTTCGTGCAGCTGACAAGCCTCGCATCCCTTGGCAAAGTGGAAGCAATTGACCGTGATCGTCGGCCAATAGTACCCATGCCGATAGATGAGCCATTTCATGATGGGGCCAGACCTGTGGGCACCACAGACTCCTGCATGGATCTGTGCCATTACCATATAAGCGTCCTTCATCTTGAGTCACTTTAACAGTATCCCATTGGTACTTCTTTTGTATAGGTCGTCCCCTATCAAGATATACCTCAATGCCCTTTTGTTTGACCTTAAAGTTGGTGTCACCCGTTGGGCTACGGAGGTACCTCGTCATCACCATGATTAAGGCGTCGGCAGGATCGTTCTGGGTGAGAGTCATAGATCTTTGTTGTAGCACCTTGACCACTCGCTCCTTGTATCCCGAGGCTTGCTGGGCCAAGTCATTTTCTTGTTGATTCTCATTCCTGGGGACATACAAGATAACGACATCGGCAAACAACTTTAGCAAGTTGTGCGCCGAGGCCCTCAACTCTTTGAGCTTAGCATTGTAGCACTTGTATTCCCCATTGATTTGTTTGATCACCAGTTGGGAGTCACCCCTTATCACCACATAGTGAGCCTTCATGCCGGCCAAGATGTCAAGTCCTATGATCCGAGCCTCATATTCGGCCTGATTGTTGGAGGCTTGGTCTTCTATCCGGCATATGAACTTCCATGTTTGGCCACAAGGGTTGGTGATGACTATACCCACCCCGGGCCTTGTTCGAGTGCTAGACCCGTCGAACATGAGAATCCAGCGTTTAAGGCCAAGGTAGCTGACAGCTTCGGCCTGAGCATCGTGTGTCTCCACACATGGATGCTGAGCCAAGAAGTCTGCCAGGGCCTGGCCTTTCACAGCTTTTAGAGGCACATAAGTTAAAGTGAACGCGTTCAACTTAATGGCCCACTTAACGAGTCTTCCTTGCAAGACATGCCTATTAAGAAGATATCGAATAATGTCAACCTTGCATACAACTAAAATTTCCTTAGGCAACAGATAGTATTCAATATTAGTACAAGCATTACACAAAGACGAACAAAGTTTCTCAATGAGCAAGTATCTCGTCTCGGCGTCATTGAGTAGCCTACTGAGATAATATATAGCACGTTTAGCGCCACTTTCATCGTCTTGGGCTAACAAACAGCCAATAGATTGGTCTTCAGCCGCAAAGTATAGCTTCAGAGGTCTCCCAGGCTGTGGAGGTATCAGGACAGGGGGGTTGGTCAAGGCAGCCTTGATTTGGTCAAAGGCCTCCTGTTGGTTAGTTCCCTAGATCATTTCCTCGTCATTCTTCATCGTAACAACGGCGAGAAGGCTTTGAGCTTTCCTGCCGAGTTGGCGATGAATCTCCTTAGGAAGTTGATGTTGTCTAACAGACTTTGCAGCTCTTTCTTCGTTATAAGGGGCCTTGCCTCTAGGATGGCTCGAGCATTGTTCTTGTCCACTTCAATGCCCTGGTTATGGACCAGAAATCCCAGGAAGTTACCTGCAGACACGCCAAAGGCAGAGGGTTCATCTTAAGATTGTGGAGTCTCATCCGCTTCAGAGGTTGTTCGAGATCCCGCAGGTGGGCTTCAAAGCTCTTGGACCTGACCACCACATCATTAATGTATACTTCCATGTTTTTGCCAATAAGGTCATGGAAGATGGCATTCACTGCCCTTTGGTATGTTGCCCCAGCATTTTTGAGGCCAAAAGGCATTACGAGCAACTCATAGACACCTAAAGCACCTGGGCACCTAAAGGCAGACTTATGGGTGTCAGCCTAGGCCACATAAATCTGGTTGTAACCAGAATAGCCGTCCATAAAAGTCAAGTTGGCATTGTTCGCCGCGGCGTCACAAGCATCTCGGCCACAAGCATACCGTACTCATCTTTCGGAGTGGCCAAGTTCAGGTTTCTATAATCGATACAGACCGTGACCTGGCCATTATTTTTTATCACGGGGACTATATTAGACAGCCATTCTACGTACCTGGCTGTTCTGATGAACCCTGCCTTTAAGAGTCTTACCTCTTCGGCTTTGATCTGCGGCATTAGATGTGGGTTGAACCTCCTCGGTGGTGGCCTATGGGGCTTGCAACCCTCCTTGATGGGTAGCCTATGCTCCACCAAGGCTCTATCAAGGCCTGGCATCTCATGGTAGTCCCATGAAAAGCAGTCACGATAGTCTCGTATCAAGGATACCATCTGATCACGTTGCTGCGGTATGAGTTTACCGCTAACTTTAGTCATTCTGGGTTCATTCTCCATTCCCAAATTCACTTCAACCCATGGGTCCTGAGCTTCGAAGGTAGGCATCTTTCTCTAGATAGGATCTATGTAGGGGGTTTGGCCGACAACTCGTTACCAAGGTCATCCGAAACCTCCTCCGAGTGTTCGCCCTTTCCGTGCACAGCACCAAACATAGCTTCTTCAATGCTGGACTCTATCTGAAATAGGTGCAATCGGTCCAGCAGGCTTTGTACCTCCGAAGGAAGGCTAATCATTATTCTCGTTGTCAGACCGCCCTCTTCGTAGTCCCTTGGTATGGAGATCGGGAGCAGGTAGGGGGAGTAGAACACGACTTCAAACATCTTTATCTCTGCTGGGAAAGGATTGGGGTCAGATTCCACTATCTCCACTTTGTCTTCCATCCATATCATAAGTTTCTGGTGTAGAGTGGAGGGGACGCATTCACTAGTGTGGATCCAATCTCTCCCCAAGATCACCGTGTATGAAGGTTTTCCTTCGATGACGAAGAATGCCGATCGAGTTACCTTCGACCCAACCGTCACATCGGCCACCAGCACCCCTAGTGCATGAGAGGGGTGGCCCATGAAACTTGTCATGGTCATGGTGGTGGGAATGAGATCCTCGGCGTTTTTTTCAGCCTTTTCATAGTTGACAACGGCATTATATTCATTACAACAACACCATCCACAAAGACCCTATTGAACAAATTCCCGTTGAGGTGGGCTTTAATGTACAATGACTTCAAGTGTCTGGTCATATCTGCCGTTGGCTTGTCAAACAGCATGCCTTCTGTGATCGGTCCCTCGGCTTCTGTCAAGGCGGCCCATTCGGCCTCCCCGGCGAAGACATCTCCCTCGAGGGCCCTTGGTTGATCTCTACCCCCCGGAACTCCGATGGAAGGAGACCCACCATCTCGATGTCAGCATTGAATTCTCCATCGGTTTCATCCATTAAGTTATCTAGAATTGATTCGGTGATGGAATTTTCGTCGAAGTCTCTAGGACCAAAAGGGTGTTCCTCTTCTTCACTGGCTGGTTGGGGTCGCCTTGAACTATGGGGCCCGTAGAGGCACTCTATCACCGCCTTCGTGAGGGGACTGTGAGGCGCCTCGACAATGCCTACCATTGCATGGTCCCCTCCCTCGTGATCAACAGTTCGCTCAGGGGCAGCTACCTCGGGAGATTGCTCAGGAGCTATGTCCTCCACTAGCTTTGGGAAGGCCTGTTCCAACACCGCAGCAACAGATGCTGTGGGGATGGTCTGGGTATTCCCATCTCTAGTAGAGGTGAGCCTCCGGAGGGTCTCTTTCATCCTGCTGAACGCCCTAGCACTCTGTAGTCTCCTTTTCTGCGAGCGAGATCTGGAGGCCACTTTGGGGGCTCACATCTCAACGGCCGCCTGAGGTCTGACCGTCCTGGTGGCTCTCAATTCTTTGTCATTTAGGACTGTGATGTCAACCGAGGTTGAGTTCTGGGTTATGGCGACTTGGGCCACCTTTCTTTCTTCTTTGGGGCGAGTTACAGAAGGAAAAAATTACACTATTTAGTTAAATGTATGCAAACCCCAAAGCAAATGAAGTTCTCGTGGTTAAATTAATCCTTGCAACTTCATATATTTTTTCCTCATTGATTATGGCAATGTCACAGGCAATGTTGGGTGTGTTTATTGGTGCTCTTGTGATTTGTTCACTTTTCACCCAAAATGCTAATGTAGAAACCGTATGCATGGAGGGAAAAGAATTGTACAACGAATTCTTAATCAAGGATGGAAAATGAATCTATATGGAATCCTTAAACAATGATGGAAAAGGAAAAGATATAGGATATGGGCCAATACAAGGAGGGGACGAACCCAGTTGTAGTAAGAAGAATCCCGGTGCATGCAAACCTAAGGATGATAATACATATAATAGAGGTTGTGAGCCAGTAAACATGTGCCATAACGCAACATTATAAATGAAATTATGTTGGCTGTATTTTACTTTTGGATACCTTTTGTATTGGTTTGTATTACTTTATATCAATAAATAATGCAAAAGGAACATTGTGCTTTAAATATTTGAATCATTAATTATTACAATCGCGAAAATGTTTCTTGTGAAGTATCTGAATATTTGTAGTTGGAAAATCGATTGTGGTTGTGATTTATTTATTTATGTATTTTTCCTTTTTCACTAGAATACACCACTTATGTTTACACACATAAGCTTTGCTAATATCCGCAAACAAAATATTCGCAATGATTAGCATTGTTGGAAGAACAACTCGAGGCATTGAATGATCTGTGTTTAATACTGTTTTTCGTGAAGTTTTGGATACTAGAAGAGTTCCAAAAACGTTCATATTAATATGTACCATTTATTGGTTTGTAACTTAACTTCAATTCAATAATTTTAATAATACAGAAGGGGGAATGTTGGCTTAGTAATATAAGCTACATTGGGACACGGGGGCAGACTTCACTAGTGCAAAATCTTCTTTAAAAAGCACTATTAGGAATCGGTTGTGTGAATAACCGATTCGAAAACTTGGCGCAGTGGCAATTTTGCAATTAAAAGGATGTTTAGGAAATTTTTTTATACATTTTAAATCGGTTGTTTAAACAACCGATTCATAATGTGTGTATTTGGACATTGAGAATCGGTTTTGTAAACAACCGATTATTTAAGTTCCTTTTTTAACCCAAACCCTAACTTTTAGGTCCCCTCTCACTCACCGTATTCTCTCTCTCTCACGTTTTATTCACTCTCCTTTCTTGAAGACCCACTCTCACGCTTTCTCTGATTCGCAGCTCTAACTCCGTTGCTCCGCTAGGGCTCTGCCTCTCCAGCTCTCTTTAATTAGGAAGAAAATTCATTCCTCCATCGTGACTACACTCCTCATCATTCGTGTTTGCCCTAATTTATCAGCGCCCAATCGTTCTGTTTCTCTCTCTCTTGCTCTGTTGGTTATGTTTGAATCTGCTCATCATCAAGCTTGGTAGGTTCCTGTTCATCGTCCAGGTCTCCCCTCCTCGCGTTTCTACAAATTGGTTAGACTATGAAACCCTCACTCTCTAATTTTCTTTGTATACATTTGTTGTTCAATTCACACTGAAATCCCTAATCTATCAATTATTGTATACATCTGTTGTTGAATTTATACTGAAATCCCTAATCTACCAATTCTCTTGATTTTCTTTTATGCATATGCATGTTGAATTGATACGCAGGAGAGGCAGAAGTTTTGCCTTGCCTATTCCTATTGTTGTCTATCATCGATTGATCTATTTAATAGTGAAATTCACAATCCATTGTGCTATTCCTATTTATTTCATTGTTACAATAAAAAAGCAGATAAATAGCTTGCATAATTAACAATCAATTGAATTTCTATGTTCAATTTCTAAATAGTTTATGTTTTTGTCTTTTGGGTGAAACATTTAATTAAAGCTAGCAGCTAATTTGGATAAACTTCTTAACAAGCACTTATAGCTAAAGAAAGATTCAAATGGTCTTCCATAAGCACCTATGAACTTACAGGACCTTTTTCTGTTAGTTAAGAATGAATACTTGTCTTAGTTGAAAATTTCCTTTAAGTTGAAAGTTATTCTAAAGGACCTAAAGAGAAAGATCAATGAGCTGCAGGTAGATATATCATCATGTCATTATATTTTACTTAAAGTGTGGAAGGAAATACTTATTTTCATATTCAAATGAGAAAAAATTTAATGTCAGTATATGGTACAACTCAACCTACCGAAGGGACATTGTATTTGGTTCTATTGCATTGGCGCGGATTCCTCGTTCTGTAAATTTGGTATACATAAAAAAAACTGTTTTTCAATTGTGCATTGTTCATTATTATTCTCATAATTGATATAATATGATAAAACTGAAAATCTCAGTCTCAGTATATGAATTAACTACATGCTAACTTGGAGGCCTGTGTTGGGATGCGAATCTACCCTTTTTCTATTTTATTAAAATTTTAACTTCTGTGTTGTGATGTGAATCTACCATTTTTCTATTTTATTAACATATTAACTTCTGTGTTGTGATGTGAATCTACCATTTTTCTATTTTATTGAAATATTAACTTTAATGTCAAAACAAACTCACAGTTGAAGTTGAAATCTATTACTAAGATAGTAAATTATAGTGATTTCCATTTGTATACTTTTTCCGACTTTCAATTTAATAATAATGGGGTCTGTAATTTCGTGCTCCTGATACATCTAGTATGTTTATGCTTGGAGGTATCAAATGCCTACCTTCAGTTTCTGCTGGGAACTGGTACTAATATGTTGTTTGAGTTTGTAAAGGAAATGCCAAAACCTGAGACCCCACTTAAGTTTTATTTGGCTTCTTTACTGGGCGGTCTTTTCTTTACATGGGTCATCCTGCAAATTTTCCCTGTAAGTGCATAAATATGCAAGGAAATATATCCGCCATCTTTATGCATATGGTTTCTTGTATTAAACAGAAGACATAATTTCTGAACACTTGTCTCTGATGATGCAGGTTGTCCTTACATCGCTAGTGTATGAGAAGCAACAAAAATTAAGAATAATGATGAAAATGCATGGTCTTGGTAATGGACCATATTGGATGATTACTTATTGTTATTTCTTGCCATATCCATTATCTACATGCTGTGTTTTGTGATATTTGGCTCAGTCATAGGTAACAATGCAACCAGCAATTTGTTTTCTTGCTTTCTTTCTCTGTTTGGCATTTTTCATTTCTCCTCAATGAAACTTTTTTTTCTTTTCTTTCAAGGTTAAAATTCTTCACATTGAATGACTACAGCATCCAATTCGTGTTTTATTTCATCTACATAAATTTACAAATTTCACTGGCCTTTTCATTGGCTTCCATGTTTTCAAATGTTAAGACCGCTACAGGTTTGATGATAGATATGCTTTGTTTTTGTCAATAATGGGTATCTTGATATTTTTTTTATCAAATCTGATCACTGACTAAATTCTTTTATATTCTGTAATGGCAGTAACTGCATATATAGGTGTATTTGCAACTGGGCTATTGGGTGGTTTTCTTTTTCAACATTTTGTTGAAGATACATTATTTCCAAGTCAAAAGTCCGAGAAATGATACCCATGAAATGAACTATCTTTTGACTCTGGATGTTGTTATTAATGTCTATTGTTGTCTTTTGTTTTGAATAGAACCAGGGACTCCTAAGTGACTTCAAAGAATTATGGTTAGCCAAGAATGATAGGATTCTGGATTGCTTGCTTTCTAAATCATCTTCTTGCCTCCAGGTAGAAATTCTTTTCCTTTGTTCCTTGCAAGGAGTTGGTTTTTAATGATTGTGGTGACTGTCTCAATTATTACAAGTTCTGTCAATTATTACAAGTTCTGATTGTGAACTGAAAACTCAGTTGTTATTCTCTCATGATTCAAGTCTATGTATTGCGAGATTGAAATTAGTGTGTAAATAAATTTGCTGTAATACATAGTTCTTTCTTCTAATTCATTTATTATTTTTACCATATATGTGGAGTTGTATCAGAGGGAAAAGAGGCTCAAACCCATGACTTTTGTGTTTCTGAAAATTGGTATACGACATTGCAGGGCATGAGTAGAAAACTGGTCCATATACTGTCTTGTTTGCTTTTTCTTGTTTCTTGGCTAATTTTCAGGTATCCCATTCGTGTTTTTTTAGTGTATTCTATATGAGGAAGGTTTGAGGCCTTGATTGGTTTGTTTTGTTTTGTTTAAATGTTTTGATGTTAATGTTAGGATAGCAACTCTCCTAAAGCTCGTTATTTGCTGTTTTTGTGGAATATTAATTACTCCCTCCGTTCCAAAACTTTGGTTCTTTTGGAGTGTTTCACACAAATTAAGAAACCATAAATTTTCAATACCTAATGACTAAAGCACCCTTTGTAGCATTAAATTAATTAATATTGTAAAGAGTGACAATTAATTAAATATAAAGGGTACACTTGGAAATATTAGGTAAATTGTACATTGGTATCTTAAAAGTACCAAAGTTTTGGAACAAAAAAGAGAGGCCAAAAGGACCAAAGTTTTGGAACAAAAAAGAGAGGTCAAAAGGACCAAAGTTTAGGAACGGAGGGAGTACTTATTAAGGATAATCTGCAGAATTTTTTGTTTTTATTTTATTTCAGGATAATTTATTCGGGTCAGTAGTGGCAGAACTCAATCTAGAGTGGATAGGAATTTTTGGAACGCTATACAACTAGTAAGCTGGTTTATTTAACATTCGTTTCAGATCTTTTTATATCCAAAATTTCTTTCTAGAACCTATGAAATGACAGAAGGATGAACTCTTATAAACAGAATCATACAAGCAAGAGTTATACTTAAGTGAGAAATTTTTGTGTAGGTATAGGAGCAAAAATGTCATAATTCAACTTCTTTGTGAGTTGTGACCAAATAATTCACTAAAGAGTATTCTATAAATGCATTAAGTATAAGGGTACCTACAAATCATCTTATTTGTAGGTACCTTTCTTACAAATGATCTTCTTCCAGCCTACGATGAAAAAGGTTTGTTTGCTAACTCATTCTTTACTTGTTCTATTTCTTGGACTCAACTAAATGCATATACAATATTTGTCATTTCTGCATGTTTCATTCCCTTTGTGTCTTTCCTCTTGGATTCATTCTGATTCTTGGTCATGTTTGATTTTAGCACTTTCATGTGGAGTTGATGACCAGTCTCTGAAGGACACATTCACCATCTTTTGAGATGAGGTTGAGGGTGAGTTCAGCTTGATTACTTGTGAAAATTGGGGTAAGTATGTTGTGAAAAAATTGAGATGTGAAGCAAGTAGAAGATCTGAAGAGAGCAAAATTGCTTGGAGGTAGAATGTACCATAAACTTGGCTGAAGAATAACCTCAATCGTTGTTCTTTTTTAGATTCCCCATCTCTTGTATTTGTTGCTTTATTAACGGTTCTAAAATTTTTCCTTAAGAAACTTGTATAACTTTCAAGATTAATGAATTGTTGGAATCTTGTGCTTGTAGCACTTTTAAGTTCAATAGAAGTGAATTATTGAATTATTAGCTTTATGGAAATCAGTTTGCATTGCAAATTGGTTAATAGGTATGGATTAAAATATTTTTTTCTAAAATGGGACATTAGAAATCGGTTGTTTAAATAACCGATTTAAAATGTTACATTTGGAATCGGTTATATACCAAATTCAAAAAGGTCCCCACTTTTAGAATCGGCAGCACATGAATCGGCCAATAACCGATTCCAAATGTGCCAAACAACCGATTCAAAAAGCCTTTTTTGCATTAGTGCTTACTGCTATCGGGTTCGATTCTCATAGTGGACAACATTAGTGTTGGTTAGTGCAAAATCTGCTTCTAAGCACAAACGGAGATTAGTCTTTTGTTTAAAGCATTCAGTCACTATGCGAGTAGTCAGCAATAGTCGAACCAAAAAAATAATATTTAAGCCATTGATTCTAGCAAAAAAAGGACATGTTTCATGTTGCGAATGTTTGTAGTTGTTTAATCAACTATCGCTCTGATTTATTTATATACTTATTAGTGTTTTTAGTACGGCACCATTTATGCTTATTTTGAAGAAAAAAAACTGTCTTTATGCATATTTAACACCGGAGCTTAAAACTCTAAACAACTATATTTTCGAAAAGTGAGATAGAATGAAAAGTGAGTTTTCGAAAAGGGTAGTTTGGTATTTTTGGTAGTGGTTGTTTTGATTAAATTTATTGTTGATGTTGATTGTTGATGTAGAAAAAGTTAGATAGAATAAAAAGTCAATTTTAGAAATGACTAGTTTGGTATTTTTGTTAGTGGTTTTTTTGATTAAATGTCTAGTTGATAAAAACTGATTTTAAAAAAAGTGAGTTTTAGAAAATGAAAGTTTGGTATTTTTGATAGTGGTTGTTTTGATTAAATAGATAGTTGAGTTGTTTGATGTATAGTTGATGTTTTATTTAACTGTATAGTTGATGTGGGAAAGTGGGACCCAGAAAAAAATTAAAAAGTTAGAATTAAAAGTGAGCTTTAGAAAAAGGTAGTAACAAAATTTTGGTAGTTGTTGTTTTTTTTTGACGTGTTTGGTAGTTGTTGTTTTGATTAAATGTATAGTTGAAAATGTGAGATATAATAAAAAACGAGTTTTAGAAAATTGTAGTTTAGTATTTTTTGTAGTAGTTGTTTTGAATTAATTTATAGTTGATTGATTAAATATATAGTTGATAGTTGAAGTTAAAAGACGATGTTAGATATTGGGACTCAGAAAACATAAATGCAAGCTTTAGAAAATTGTAGTTTGGCAATTTTGGTGGTGGTTGTATCGATTAAATGCATAGTTGATATAACACCCCAATATTTCTAACATGTAGATATACTTGAATGCATAACTTAAACAAAATCAAAGGACGCAATCCCTATTAAGATATTGAACGTACTAAAATTTTCGATGATAAACATTGTCATACCCTAATTTTGTCCGCCTAGTTTCAAAACCCTAATTTTCAGCAAAAATAAATAATTTTGTGAGTGATGCATTATTTGAGAAAGGGTTTAGGGTATTTACCCAAGCATTCTAAGGTTTTCAAAATCATTTTTGAGAAATTAAGGAATTTTGGGGCATTTAAAAGGGCATTGTTTGGTCAATTTCAATTTAATAAATTTTTGCTACTTGAAAATCCAATTAATTAATTTTTGGGAATTTATTTAATGAAATTGTATTATTTTGAACAAAAAAATAAAAAAATAAAGAAAATCATTTTTCAAATTGTGCGCATATTTTATACGTGTAGTAAAAAAAATCAAGTTCAAATTAATTCAAGAAAGCATTTCAAAAAATAGTACAAGGAATATTCCCAAAAATTATATGATAGGATTTTTGTTGGCAATTTTGGTCATCTCTCATTTTCAAAAATGGCATATTCTTCAAGATACCTTGTATATGGCTCAAAATGGTTAGATTTATGTATAATTATCTTGAAAGGAATAATCAAAATTGAGAGTATAATTGGAAGGTTCATGGATAGTACAATAGTACAATTGCCAACTTGCAAAACTTGGGCACCACTCTCATTGCTTGGCTGAATATCTACCCCTTCATTCCCCTCTCATTTTGCATTCTTTTGCCCCTCATCAAGGTGTGTTTCAATCCTCACCCTTGATTCAAAATTAAAATGCAATCCTAGAATGAGATGAGATATACAATGACCTAAATGCCCCTAAACCTAATTGCACATTATATATACCCTCATATCCTCACCTCTCACAAGTTTTGGCACACAATTCACACTCAAAAACCTAGCCTCTCCTCTTCTCCCTTCTTGGCCGAATACCCCTCTTCATTCCCTCACCTCATTTCTTCACTTTTTCACTTCAAATCAACATTCTAGTCCTAAATCCTTCATCATCCTTGCATTCTCTTCAAAGATCCATCTTCAAATCTCAAGAATCAAGCTCAAGATTGAAGATTAGAGGGTTGATTCAAGTGGTTTAGTGTTCATTCACCTTATTTCTTTCGCTATTCTAGCTTGGAGTTGAGGTATACTCTCAACCTTAGCATCATCAAAATTTTAGCACCAAAAATGTAGATCATCAATCTATTTTTGCATATCAAGCATTTCTTTGCATTTTAGTGCTCTATTTTATGTTGAAATGTTGATATAATTGTTGTTGTTGAATGAGAGATGTGTTTCAAGCATTTTGACAAACACTTTGGGAGGTTTGGATGCTTGAAATGCATCTCTCTCTTGGAATAAACTGTGTGTTTGTGCTATTTTCATTTTGTGCTTGCATTTTCATGAATAAAATTGTGATTTGGGCTTATGTTTCATTTCGCATATTGTAGAAAAATTAGAGTTTGTGTGATTTTAGTGCATTCCTTTGCTTAATTATGTGAATCCTTGCCAAAAAGCTTGATCTATGTCATTTGCTTGCATGATTTTGTTGCTTTCAAAGAATAAAATGAGGTTTTAGCTCTATGTTGGTGTCGCATTTCATGAGATAATTAGGGTTTGTGCTTGTTTTTGTTGCTTGCTTTGAAAATCATGTTTGTGTTGATGATTTGGTAAGAGGATTTGACACTTATGCACTTGTGCATATCCTAAGTGTTAAAGATTACCTAAAGGGATTCAACACCTTAATTGCATATGCTTGCTAAATAAAATGTCAAATTGATTTTTCATGGCTTGCTAATGATCTTACTTGAGGCAAATGCCCTTTCCAACTTATTCCTTTCATGTGGTTGATTGTAGAAATATGCTAAATGTTGATGCCATCAAAATGATACCACATTGTTGCGTATGTCAAATGTTGATGTGAAATCCCTAGGATTTTGCAAGTGATTCATTAAATGTTTGAATTCACTTGTGTTTTGTAACTTCCTTGCCTACTCACATGTTGTGTCATAAATGCCTAGTTAGGTTCATTTCTTGCCATGCATCTTCAATAAGATGTTCAATTTAGGTCCATTCACTTGCCTATTCATGCATTTTGCAAAAATGTTCAATTTAGGTTCATCTTGCCTAGCATCTTCAATAAGATGTGCAATCTAGGTTCATTCTCTTGCCTATTCATGCATTTTTGCCAAAATGTTCAACTTGGGTTCATTCTTTGCCTATCTATGTATTGTGACATGATATGTGTAGTCTAGGTTCATCTTTGCCTATTCATGCATTGTGTATTCAAATGTTGTAATGAGATGTTTTCAATATGAAAGGGTAAGTTGCAAATTGTGTCTATGTTGTTGCTTGCTTGATAACATGATCTCAATGAATGTGCTATGCTTGCATCTATGAACTTTCTTGCATTCATTGTTTTCTTTTCTAAACAACTTGACATGAAAATGGTTACTAGTTTATATCATTGCATGAATTGTAGTCTAGCAATTTGCATTTTGGTTATTGACTTGGAACTTGATTGAAAATGTTCTACTAGTTTTCCAAAACTCTTTTCCAAAAATCAAATTGCTTTCAAACTTCGTTTCTAAACTATGTCTCTAACAAATTAAGACCAATTTATTTTCCAAGCTTAAACCCTAAGTTTTTCATAAACAAAATCATTAGTGGCCACTCGAAGCCTTTGCTTGTTTGATCACTAATGAGGAGTTATTAGTGGTAGTCACTCGAAGCCTTTGCTTGTTTGATTATCATGATAGCTCCCAAACCTTAAATACATGCGAACCCAATTCAATTCCAAAAACAACACGAGTCATTAGTGGTAATTGTCCTAAGCCTTTGCTAGATGATTATCACCGATGCTCGCCTCATTTGCAAAAAAAGATAAAATAAAAACGTTGTTACTTATAATCACTCGAAGCCATTGCTTGTTTGATTATCGGTTTCAATTTAATTTCTTTCGAGTTAGTAATGAAAACCACTCGAAGCCATTGCTTGCTTGGTATTAGTGAACACTCGAGTCTTATTTCAAAAAACACCTAAAAACTAAAAAGCTAAAAACAAAAGAGCCTTTTCAAAACAAGACTAGAACTACGTAGCTTTGAGTTCCTCATCGCACCGGAGGATAGTAGGAGCGGGTTCACCTCCCGTCAAGCACCCTTTTAAAAAATAATAACAAAAAGATTCTTCTTTCCCAGTTTTCAAAAAACATTTTCTTAAATAAAAAAAAGAAGAAAAGAAGTAGAACAAAGTGTTTCAAATCAACAGTCAAAAACCACACACTAAATTAAAGGTTCCCTTTCGGTAGAAAGGATGTGTGGGGTGCTAATACCTTCCCCACACATAACCGACCCCCGAACCTATATCTCTCGTTTTCAAAAGGCCAATCGCCTAAAAGGATTTTTCCAATGTTTTTTTCCTAAATTAAAATATTGGAGGCGGCTTCATTTTTTTTCCCGTTGTACGAAGAAGGATCCAAACCGGATTTTTCGGAGTGCATACAAACATAGCCAAATCCACCTGTCTTAAACTTCATCGAATAAAACATAAGAATATAACCGGACCTTTTTGCTCAATATCCAAAAGCAGAGAAGTGAAAAAGGGTTTATACAACTGATAATAAATATAAGTTACATAACCACGACAGAAAATAACAGGGAAACTTAAACAGAATAAAAAACAACAAGTCTTCAACATCCGCATGCATACGTCACCTACTCGTGCTGTTTCACCTTTCTTCTTTCCCCGTTTCTCTGCAAAAACAACAATAATTGATAGGGTGAGATAACATATCTCAGTGAGTTCTACCGTGACCCCTAACACTCACTCGGTTTCAAGTTTTAAAAACATAGCATTTGTAGTTTAATTTATAAACCACTAGCTTAACACATTAATCGAAACACCGACTGCACACTCTTCTGCTAATCCCGGTGAATCGTGCACAAAACCTAGCATAACATCGGCCGCCACACAATGCTTACTCCCGATGAAACCCCGCTAGTACTTTCCCTAACGGATATTGGGCCTAGGTTAAGGAGACTTCCCCGCCTAGTATGCTATTTAATGGGTCGTCACCCAAATTAGAAATAATTTATATTCCGGGCCGTCAATTTCTGAGAAGAGAATGAAAAATGGAGTTGAATGGTACTGAAAACACTAACATGCAAGCACAATTGAGAAATTCCTCCTCTTCTCTTCCTCTTTCTCTCTTCGTCCCACTTCTATCTCCCTCTCTCTAAATTTCTGAACTTCTCTCTCAAAATGCTGAAAAGTGAGCGATGAAGGTGAGGTGGAATGTTTATTCCATCTGAAGGTTTAAATGAGGGTTATATTACCAAAATACCCTTGGTTTCAATTTCAATTAATTTCTCCTTTTTAACCCAATTTCTCCTCAAACTACCACATAGTTAAAATACCTAAGTATTTTAATCTTATGACTTAGCCAATAAATAAAGCTTTCACGACTATCCCATATCCGAAAGTTGATTTGTTTTCATTTCGAATAATAAATCAATCGTTTATTCCATAAATTGAAATTAACGAAGTTAGGGATGTTAAAATCACCCCAAATTTTAATTTTGTCCTCAAAATTGAAAACACATACCTCAATGGAATAGATATGGATATCGAGTCCGCATGTCTTCTTCCAATTCCCATGTAGCTTCATCAACAGAAAAGCCATCCCAAATAAGTTTGACTATGGGAATTGTCCTTGTTCGAAGCGTCTTTTCACCGTGTTCCAAGATATATCTAGGATACGGTTGGAAAGATAGATCCGGTCGGAGGTCAATCACTTCAAAATCCAATGGCTGATCCGGATCGGGAACATACTTTCTCAATTGAGATACATGAAAAACGTCATGAATATTTGATAAGACTGTAGGTAAAGCAAGACGATACGCAACTGGCCCAATACGCTCGATAATTTGGAATGGTCCAATATACCGAGGATTGAGCTTCTTGGTCGCAAAGCTCTACCAGTACCTATGGTTGGAGAAACTCTCAAAAATACAAGATCACCAACATCAAATTCCTAAGCTCTACCAGTACCAGCATAGCTCTTTTGCCGACTTTGAGCAGCTTTCATCTCGTCTTCAATCTGCCGTATCTTCTCAGTAGTTTCATGAATCATATCAGGTCCCAACAATCTGCTTTCACCTACTTTCATGCAACACAACAGAGTTCTACACTTCCTCCCATATAGTGCTTCAATTGGTGCCATTCCAGTACTGGATTGATAACTGTTATTGTAGGCGAATTCAGCTAATGGAAGATGGTCCTCCCATTTTCTTCCACTATCCAGCACACATGCCCGAAGCATATCCTCAAGAGTTTCAATAGTTCTCTCTGTTTGACCATCCGTCTGTGGATGATAAGGGGTACTAACGAATACCTTCGTCCCCAAGGCATCATTCAATGCTTTCCAAAATCTAGAAGTAAATTTTGGATCACGATTTGAAACAATACTTGTGGGAACTCCATGCAATCTGATTATATTTTTCACATACTCGTCAGCCAACTTGGAAACTTTGAAATTAGATCGAATGGCTGCCATACAATTCATACCCAGAACGATATCCATTCCACTCATAAGCAAGCAAATAAAATCAACAACAAAATTCCCGCTTCCTATGGCAAGAAAACAATTTAAGCATAGAGATTGGGTTCGAACATGACCCTTTGCAGCAGTCAAGATAGTAATCGGTTCAGACAATGGTGACAAAGTTAATTCTAACCTTTTAACACATGCTTCAGAGATAAAACAATGAGTGGCACCAGAGTCATACAATATATTAACAGACTTATGAAGAAGAGAACCTGTACCCCTCAAAAGATTATCCTCTGGCCTGATGGTTTGTGCATCCAAGGTATTGACTCTTCCTTGTCTGAAAGCATCTTGATTTTCCATGACATCCCTTCTAATGGGATATTCATTTGCATAATGACCTCCTCCTTGCAATAGTAACATTGATTGGGTCCCGCTTGACATCTACCACGATGGTACTTCTTACAAAAAGAACACCTGTTAGGCCTTGAAGAATCAATTGATTGCACTCGTTTTCCCATTTCAGAACTTCCTTTGGTTTTAACACTAGAAGTGGTTGATTTAGCACCCTTCTTCTTATTCTTCCAGAAATCCTTTCTCTCTGCATACATTCTTTTAAGGTCCTCCTGAAAAAAATGAGCTTGTTGTACCAAAGCAGGATAATTAGTCAAAGTATATGAACTAAGACCTTGATTGACATCTCCACGAAGACCTTGTTTGAACATTTTCATCTTCCACATATCATTGGGAGCATGACTTCCCAGTTCATAGAATTGAGACAATCTTTCGAATTTAGCGGCATACTCCCCTACCGACATATCCCCTTGCTTCAGATTAACAAATTCAGCTTGCTTGACATGCTTTTGAGCATCTCGAAAGAAATTACCCATGAACAACTCATTGAAATTCACCACGTATGTTCATCTTCATCTAGAGCATTGGCAGCACAAATAACTTTATCTTCCTCATTACATTGCAAGGTCACAAAAATCCTTTCCGTAGCATCCACCCAATAGTGAGCTTTCATTAGATCTGCTCCACCCTTGAAGATTGGAGATTAATTTTCTTAAACCGGAAATACATCCCCATGCGGTGGTTGCACATTAGGTTGCGGTTGAGGAACTTGGTGAAATTGGGCAATCTGTGCCATCTGCTGTTGCTGCATTAGCATCATATCTTTCATCATCTTCTGTTGTGATCCAATGACATTTTGCATCCACTCAAAGTGGGGATCAGCAGGTGCCTCGCCACGAGCAGCTCCTCTACCTCTTCCAGCCATGATACTACAAAATATGCACAAAGTATTAACGTGATCATGCTCAATGTCTAATAGCTTACTAATAAGAATCATAACCAAAAGAAATAAAGACTTCTAATATCTAGGTCCGACAAAACGGAACCGCTCTAATACCAAAATGTAACAGCACAATATTTCTAACATGTAGATATACTAGAATGCACAACTTAAACAAAATCAGAGAACACAATCCCTGTTAAGATATTGAACATACTAAATTTTTCGACGATAAACATAGCGAAATCCACCTGTCTTAAACTTCATCGAATAAAAACATTAGAATACAACCAGACCTATTTGTTCAATATCCAAAAGCAGAGAAGCGGAAAAGGGTTTATACAACTCATAATAAATATAAGTTACATAACAACGACAGAAAATAACAGGGAAACTTAAACAGAATAAAAGACAACAAGTCTTCAACATCCACATGCACACGTCACCTACTCGTGCTGGTTCGCCTTCTTCTTTCCTTGTTTCTCTGTAGAAACAACAATAATTGATAGGGTGAGATAACATATCTCAATGAGTTCTACCGTGACCCCTAACACTCACTCGGTTTCAAGTTTTAAAAACATAGCATTTGTAGTTTAATTTATAAACCACTAGCTTAACACATTAATCGAAACACCGACCGCACACTCTACTGCTAATCCCGATGAACCCCCACTAGTACTTTCCCTAACGGATACTGGGCCTAGGTTAAGGGCTCATGACTTCCCCGCCTAATATGCTATTTAATGGGTCGTCACCCAAATTCGATATAATTTATATACCTTACCCGCATTGGGCCATCAATTTATATAATACCCGTTATGGGATGTCAGTTCTATTCGATATAATCTATATATCATATCCATGTCAATGATAGAACATAATGTACCGTTTTGATTTCAAAACATTTGCTCACCCGTGCACTAAGTTCGGTTTTTCAAAACATGTATAGGTTAGGAGATAATTCATTAAAACACTATTGAAAATGTTTAAAACCATGTTTTTATCAATCAAATATCATTACAATTGGTTAGACAGAAGATTCGAGAAGGTTTGGAATATAAAGGAGCGACGAAACGAAGTTTTGGCAACCGGGGATAGCAAGAAACACGGCTACCCGTGTTTTAAAACACGACTGCCAGTGTTTTAAAACATGGCCATGTTTTCTGCAGTTTTCGAAACTTCGATCGTTTGTTTCATTTCGCTTCTCCAATCGCGTCCAATCCGTAATCCTATCCAATTCCAACATAAAAACAGTGATTTTTCACACAATACCAGTCAATCATTCAAGTATCAAATCACATTCCCACATACATTTTGAGAAATAAGCCGTAAAACGCTATTTTCCGAAAAACGGTTTTCGATTCTTAAAATCATTTGAAACGAAAATATCAAACACAATCACCATATCAAAACAATCCAAATCAAAATATAAAAACCTAAACGTAAGTAAAACTCACCGGTTTGACGAAATATTGAGAATTCACGTCGTCTCACCAAAAACAATCAACCGTAACTACTCGAACAATCCCCGTAAATCACAAACCGCTTCAAAATCGAAACCGCCGCTTCCCAATCTCACAACCAGCAACAAAACCACTCTAAATTCTTTTCCAATCTGAAATGGAGCTCCAACACTTGATTGTAGTTTCACCAAAACACTCTTTAGAGCTCAAATATGACATGCACAAGCTTATGAAATTAACAATGGTAGATTGAGATTGAGAGTGACTGAGCTTATGAAATTAGAATCAATGAGAAGAGAATGAAAAATGGAGTTGAATGGTACTAATTAAAAACACTTACATGCAAGCACAATTGAGAAATTCTTCTTCTCTTCTCTTCCTCCTTCTCTCTTCCTCCCACTTCTCTCTCCCTCTCTCTAAATTTCTGAACTTCTCTCCCAAAATGCTGAAAAGTGAATGAGGAAGGTGAGGTGGAATGTTTATTCCATCTGAAGGTTTAAATGAGGGTTATATTACCAAAATACCATTGGTTTCAATTTCAATTAATTTCTCCTCTTTAACCCAACTTCTCCTCAAATTACCACATAGTTAAAATACCTAAGCATTTTAATCTAATAACTTAGCCAATAAATAATGCTTTCACGACTATCCCATATCCGAAAGTTGATTTATTTTCATTTCGAATAATAAATCACTCGTTTATTCCATAAATTGAAATTAACGAAGTTAGGGATGTTACAGTTGATGTTTTGATTAAATGTATAGTTTATGTGAGAAGTAGGACCCACAAATTAAATAGTGAGATAGAATAAAAAGTCAGTTTGAGAAAATGGTAGTTTGGTACTTTTGGTAGTAGATTTATTTTTTGTTGAACGTATCGTTGAAAAAGCGAGATAGAATAGTTTTAGAAAAATAAGTTTGGTATTTTTGGTAGTGGTTGTTTTGATTAAAAGTATAGTTGATGTTCTGATTAAATGTATAGTCGATGTGAGAAAGAGGGACCCAAAAAAAATTAAAAGTGAGATAGAAATAAAAATTTAGTTTAAGAAAAGGGTGGTTTACTATTTTTGGTAGTAAATTAATATCCACAAAAAATAAAAATTGAGATAGAATAAAAAGTAAATTTTTGAAAAGTTTGGTATTTTTTATAGTCATTGATTGAATGTATTGTTGATAGTTGATGCATAGTTGAAGTTAAGATAAGATGTGGAAAAGTAGGACCCACAAAAAATAAGAATTGAGGTAGAATAGAAAGTGAGTTATAGAAAAAGATGGTTGATATTTTTGGTAGTGTTTGTTTTGATTAAATGTATAGTTGAAAAAGTGAGATAGAATAAAAATTGAGTTTTAGAAAATGGAAGTTTGATATTTTTTGTATTGGTTTTTTTGATTAAATGTATAGTTGCTTGATTAAATGTATAGTTGATAGTTGATGATTAATGTAACATCTCAGGCTTCTTGTCGACATTAGAAACCCGAAATACTACTTAAAGTGTTTCAGAGATACACTTAAATAACTTGGATTAAGTCAAACCGGACAACTAACAATAAAGACCGACTAAGGATGATAGGTTTTACAAAATAAGTTCAATCAAAATGAAAAGATTTAGCACAAATCATCTGAGATACTCACAATAGTACATAATCTGAATAAACAAGTGCATAACCTAATACATTACTAACTTTGACTATAAACAACTAAACATAAACATTAGCATAATATGATGCTAATCTTCATGAACAGAAGATCTTCATATAGTCGGGTCCTTGATCTCGCCATTGAATTCTTTAGACTCCACCTTTGAGTCTGAAAAACATTCAACAATAAATAGTGAGATTACAAATCCTTGTGAGCTCTTTCGCGATCCCTCACCCATAACCTCTCGTAATCTTATTATCATATTTTAACTTGTCGTAACGTAATCCCTAAGAAGGCTGAACGACATCATCTTCAGCGGATAAACCCGAATAACCATATGAGCCATGACTCATTTCGGATAAACCCAAATAACCATATGAGACATGACCTCCCATTCCAAGTACGTTACTTAGCCTCTTGGGATCGTCATCCCCATAGTGTTTTATTAATATCCATAATTATGTTCTCACTCGTTCGATCGTAATATAAAACCTCGTTCATTCATTCAATAATACATCATTCGTTTCAATTGGTTTTCGCATAATCATAATTCAGTCCAAACATAATCAATTTGGAGTATTTAAAGTCCTTTTGCCATTGGGGAAGGTTGGGAATAGAATTGGGACAGATTTGGAACACCATTGGTACCTAAAAGAGCGAGAAAATAAGTTTTAAAACTGTTAGATGCGCTTGGGCTTCGACGTATGGTCGTGCGCTTGAAGCGTTTTTGGACGGTTTGGTTGTCACTCGTGCTCTTGGACGCACGGTGATGCGTCTGGGGCGCTTTTGCCTGCTGTAAGTGAACTTAAATATTCCTTTTTCAATGTCTTTGGTACCCAAACCTATCCCATTTCATTTCCAACATAAAAACAGATTCTAAACTACAATTTAGGCCTATTTTGGAGCAATTACAAACATCCAAACAACTATACAAACCACACATTTCATCATTTACCATTCAATAGCATCAACAACACAAGGCTTCCCCAATGAACCTATTACTACTTGACATCCCCAATTTCACATGCATTTCAGAATAACACCATTCAAAAAGAAGAATCATCAAATCACAAAACATAGGTTAAAGAACTCACCTTACAAAGCTGAATTTAAACACCAAACAAGCAAAGTAAGAGTTATAAGCACACTACAAGTTCCAAATTGCTCCAACTTGGACCCCAACCTCCAAACTCTATAATTGAGTGCTATAAACCACAATGTATCTTGAATTTTACTACTTTCCAGCCTCTAATAGTACATGCAAGTCATAAAAGTTCAACTTCAAACCACCCCTTCTTCAAGTATTTCCGCAAAAATGGTGAAAGAGAGGGAGAAAGAAGGAAGACCAACTGAGCTCTTGTCTCGACAACTCTTTAATGTGATGAAGATGAAAAAATGAAGAAGAAATGATGAGGTGTTTTTCAGTTGAGACTTGCTCTTGTTGGGTTAAGGGTTTTGTTTATCTTTTCCTCCATTTTCCTCTCAAAGTCGAGTTCTCTGTCCTTTCTCTCAAAGTGAGGGTTTTGATTTTCTTTTTGAAAAAAGAACTTATTTATGAGAGTGTGCGCGTGTCCATATTTCTGCTAATGTATTTTTAAGTGAGTGATGAAATTCCCTTTGTACCCCTATCCTCTATTCTTCACTTAAGACCACATTTACTTAACCATACAAGCACTCAAAGCATACAAGTATCACTCAATTAGAACCAAACATATATCACCTAAATTAACAAGCAATCAAAATAACTCAAGCAATTATTTTGGGGATGTTACAATTAATGATGTGAAAAAGTGGGACCCACAAAAAATAAAATGTGAAATGTAATAAAAACCTAGTTTGGTATTTTTGGTAGTGGTTCTATAGATTAAACATATATATTGTTGAAAAAGCTTGGTAGTGGTTCTTTAGATTTTTGGTAGTGGGTCTTTAGATAAAAAGGTAGTTTGGTATTTTTTGTGAGTTTTAGAAAAGGGTAGTTTGGTATTTTTGTAGTGGTTGTTTTGATTAAATGCATATTTCATTTAGCCAAAAAAATGTATATTTGATAGATGATAGTTTATGTATTGTTGAAGTGAAGAGATGATGTGAGATAGTGGATCCACAAAAATGAAAAAGTGAGGTAGAATAAAAGGTGAATTTTAGAGAAAAGTAGTTGTCTATATTGGCTAGTGAATGATTTGATTAATGGTATTAAAGGTATAGTTTTTTTATTGGAAAAGTGATTAGTAATTAGTCTGTTAGTTATTAGAGGGGAGGGGGAGCTGGTTCGGATCCGTCCGCCTACGTTTTTCCACCAACAACGCGTCTTTTACTAAACCTTGTCAGCTACCCTTCTGATACTTAAATGTATAGTTGATAGTTGATGATTGATGCATGATGTGAGAAAGTGGGGCCCAAAAAAACAAAAAGTGTCCTAGATTTAGTTTGCTTGAAACAAACCCTTCCATAACAAGAAGTTGTCATTTCACAAATGAACTCTAAATTCTATATTTGATATAATTTCACCAAACCCCAGTTACAGAAGGAAAAAATTACACTATTTAATTAAATGTATGCAAACCCCAAAGCAAATGAAGTTCTCGTGGTTAAATTAACCATTGCAACTTCGTATATTTTTTCCTCATTGATTATGGCAATGTCACAGAGCAATGTTGGGTGTGTTTATTGGTGCTCTTGTGATTTGCTCACTTTTCACCAAAAATGCTAATGCAAAAACCGTAAGCATGGAGGGAAAAGAATTGTACAACGAATCTCGGTGCATGCAAACTTAAGGATGAGAATCCATATAATAGAGGTTGTGAGCCAGTAAACATGTGCCATAACACAACAATATAAATGAAATTATGTTGGTTGTATTTTACTTTTGGATACTTTTTGTATTGGTTTGTATTACTTTATATCAATAAATAACGCAAAAGAAACATTGTGCTTTAAATATTTGAATCAATAATTATTGCAATCGTGAAAATGTTTCTTGTGAAGTATCATGCATATATGTAGTTGGAAAATCAATTGTGGTTGTGCTTTATTTATTTATGTATTTTTTCTTTTTCACTAGAATACACCACTTATGTTTACACACATATGCTTTGCTAATATCCGCAAACAAAATATTCACGATGATTAGCATTAATGGAAAAACAACTCGAGGCATTCAATGATCCGTGTTTAATAGTGTTTGCTGTGAAGTTTTGGATACTAGAAGAGTTCCAAAAACGTGCATATTATTATGTTTCATTTATTGGTTTGTAACTATAACTTCAATTCAATAATTTTAATAATACAGAAGAGGGAATGTTGGCTTAGTAATATAAGCTACATTGGGACACGAGGGCAGACTTGCTGCTATCGGGTTCGATTCTCATAGTGGACAACCTTAGTGTTCGTTAGTGCAAAATCTGCTTCTAAGCACAAGCGGAGATTAGTCTTTCGTTTAAAGCATTCAGACAGTCTGCGAGTAGTCAGCAATAGTGGAACCAAAAAAATAATATCTGAGCCATTGATTCTAGCAAAACAAGGACATGTTTGATATTGCGAATGTTTGTAGTTGTTCAATCAACTATCGCTCTGATTTATTTCTATATTTATTGGTGATTTTAGTATCGCACCATTTATGCTTATTTTGAAGGAAAAAAACTGTCTTTTAGCGTCTTTAACACAGGAGCTTAAAACTCTCAACGACTATATCTTCAAAAAGTGAGATAGAACGAAACGTGAGTTTTCTAAAAGGGTAATTTGGTATTTTTGGTAGTGGTTGTTTTGATTAAATGTGTTGTTGATTGTTGATGTAGAAAAAGTTAGATAGAATAAAAAGTCAATTTTAGAAACGACTAGTTTGGTGTTTTTGTTAGTGGTTTTTTGATTAAATGTCTAGTTGATAAAATGTGAGATAGAATAAAAAGTGAGTTTTAGAAAATGATAGTTCGGTATTTTTGGTAGTTGTTGTTTTGATTAAATAGATAGTTGAGTTGATTGATGAATAGTTGATGTTTTATTTAAATGTATAGTTGATGTGAGAAAGTGGGACACAAAAAAATTAAAAGTTAGATAGAATAAAAAGTGAGCTTTAGAAAAAGGTAGTAGCATAATTTTGGTAGTTGTTGTTTTGATTAAATGTATAGTTGAAAATGTGAGATAGAATAAAAACTGAGTTTCAAAAAATGGTAGTTTAGTATTTATAGTAGTAGTTGTTTTGAATGAATTTAAAGTTGATTGATTAAATATATAGTTGATAGTTGATAATTGATGTATAGTTGAAGTTAAGAGACGATGTTAGATGGTGGGACTCACAAAACATAAATGTAAGCTTTAGAAAACTGTAGTTTGGCATTTTTGGTGGTGGTTGTTTCGATTAAATGTATAGTTGACGTTTTCATTAAATGTATAGTTTATGTGAGAAGTAGGACCCACAAAAATTAAAAAGTGAGATAGAATAGAAAGTCAATTTAAGAAAATGGTAGTTTGGTACTTTTTGTAGTAAATTTTTTTTATTTTATTAAATGTATAGTTGAAAAAGCGAGATAGAATAGTTTTAGAAAAATAAGTTTGGTATTTTTTGGTAGTGGTTGTTCTAATTAAAAATATAGTTGATGTTTTGATTAAATGTATAGTCGATGTGAGAAAGAGGGACCCAAAAAAATTAAAAGTGAGAGAGAATAAAAAGTAAATTTTAGAAACTTTAGTATTTTTGGTAGTCATTGGTTAAATGTACAGTTGATATTTGATAGTTGATGTATAGTTTAAGTTAAGAGATGCTGTGGAAAAGTAGGACCCACAAAAAATAAAAGTTGAGGTAGAATACAAAGTGATTTATAGAAAAATGTGGTTGGTATTTTTGGCAGTGTTTGTTTTGATTCAATGATTAGTTGAAAAAGTGAGATAGAATAAAAATTGAGTTTTAGAAAATGGTAGTTTGATATTTTTTGTATTGGTTTTTTTGATTAAATGTATAGTTGCTTGATTGAATGTATAGTTGATAGTTGATAGTTGATGATTGATGATGTGAAAAAGTGGGACCCACAAAAAATAAAATGTGAAATGTAATAAAAACGTAGTTTGGTAATTTTAGAAGTAGTTCTTTAGATTCAACGTATAGTTGAAAAAGCGAGATAGAATAGTTTTAGAAAAATAAGTTTGGTACTATTGGTAGTGGTTGTTTTGATTAAAAATATAGTTGATTGATGTATAGTTGATGTTTTGATTAAATGTATAGTCGATGTGAGAAAGAGGGACCCAAAAATTCATGACAGGACCGAGGCCCAATCCGAGCGGCTAAGTGAGACCGGCCCACTAACTAACATTAACATTAAAAGAGCTGAAATCAACGGCCCTGATCGACTCGTACAGTGATCCTACGGTCACCCGCAAATTCCTGACGCTATATAAAGAGATCTGACCTCATCTGACAGGTACACACTATTCACCCATATCGTTACTCTGCTCACATTCCCCCCACTGACTTGGGCGTTGGAGTGTCATTGCGGGTACAACCCGCACTGGGCTCTGAACGCGGACACCAGATACAACAGATCGACCTGCTACGTAGGTCGTCCATCCTGATCGAACGAAGGTACAGTCCAGTGGCGACCACAGTGGGAGAGTCCACGCTTTCCCACCATTCACCATGCCTCCACGAGGCAGGACGAAAGCGGCATCCCGCCTGTAAAGTGTGTCCGCAATACCAGACCGGCCACCACCTATTCCAGAGGGCAACGCGACCAACGTTGAAGCCGCTACTCATGGTTCCCAGCAAGGGGCGGCTTAACAGGTCGCATTACCCTTCCTGCGAACCTCCTCTAGGAACTACAGGACCTACTTCGGGAGAGAGACTTACAGATCGCTCGACAAGAAGACAGGCTCACCCAGATCGAACACCAAGTTATCACCGGGAGAGCTAACACCGCGCCCGAACTACCCCATAGGCGTAGCGAGTCGCCCCCTCGCCAGCGAACCCTTCAAGAAGACACTAATCACCGCCAAGGAGGCACCTCGTCCACAGATCTCCACCCCGACGAAGGGGACGAGGAGGTGGACATACGCCGGCCAAGACGTCTCCCTCATCGACCGATCACATGTACTGGCCTGAAGAATCTTCCTACCAAGAGTGCTTCAATGATTCATCAGGGTCACCCACTCGCTCTCGAAGCAGGTCACTTGACAGATACTCACGACACTTTCGGCAAAGCCGCTCTCCGGACTGACGTGGTCATCGAAATCGATATCACGAGGACCGACCACCTCGTCGGAGCAGGAATGATTTGAGTTTGTGGTCGTTCACTAAGAAGAAAGACGAGTATCCTATCTCGCGCTCTTTGGAAAAGCCCCCGACCGACTTAAGGATGTACAACGGTGTGAAAGATCCAGAGGATCACCTAAGGTACTTTGAGTTGATGATGAAGTATAGAGGAGTTCCAAGGCCGGTGAAATGTAAGATTTTCCTTTTAACATTAGAGGGGTCAGCCCTAGAATGTTCACAGAACTGAGACTAAACACTATCTCGTCCTGCGAACAGTTGGCAAGAGTATTTTCTTCTCAAAGCGATCAGACAAGGGCAGGACGAGTCCCTCCGTGACTACATAGAAGGATTTAACAAAGAAACCGACCACGTAAGGAGACTGGAGGACGAGCAGAGGCTATGGTTCCTAAGGGATGGGCTTTGTCAAGGCAGCCTCTTTGAGACTGAGGTCGAAGTACACGAGCCTCGCGACTTAGAAACATTCCTACGTAGATCTCAAAGATTCATGAACTAGGAGGAAAGGGCGACACCAACCAAAGCCGTTGTGGTAAAGGCGAACGAAAGAAGCCAGCCTGAGGGCGATCAAAAAGCAAGGAAAGACCAGGGAGACCCGTCTAGAGATTTCAAGGCCAGAAGATTCCCAGAACGCACAAAATTGAACACATCTTAGGCTCAAATCCTCTCTGAATGTGCGGAGTTCAGGCAAATTAAGAGGCCAAACCCGCTCGTCCTCAAAAGGACAGCGCCCCTCTCGAAAGTACTGTCGATATGATCGAAGTAATGGGCACGACACCAATAACTGCATGGCCCTGAAAGACGATGTTTCGGGCCAGGCCTAAAATAGTGCGGTACCTGGGCTGGCCCTGGCCTGGCCTAAAATAGTGCTTTTAGATCCATCTTTCAATTCCCCGTATACTTTCCCACAAAGTAGGATAATTTGCTTTGAGGTATTTGCCATTTATTTTCGTTTCAAAATCTTCTCCGTCTAGAGTGATTAGACGATATGCTCCACTGTGATATACTTCGCTAACAATGTAGGGCCCGTCCCAATTCGGGGACCACTTGCCCAACTGGGGGTCCTTCCTCCCTAGTGGCAAAATGGCCTTCCATACAAGGTAACCTTCAACAAACTTCTTTGGTTTAACGTGTTTGTTGTAGGCTCGGGCCGTCTTCGCTATATTCATTTCTATCCTGCTGAGGGCAGCCAGCCTGTCATCATCCACCGAGTCCAGCTCCATCAACATGGCTTGCTGGTACTTATCCATACTATGGGAGTGATGCCGTGCCACTCTCAACGAGGCTACACTAATCTCCAGTGGTAGCACGGCGTCCTGCCCATAAACTAAACGATAGGGGGTCACTCCGGTGGACGTAGACTTAGAATTTTCTCATAGCCCACAGGACCTCATTGAGGGTCCCATGCCACCACCGAGACTGCTAAAAACGACTATCAAAGCCCTTCCTATAGAAGAGCTAAGAAGGTACGTTCTTATCTGGTGGAAGGTGTTCTTTCATAGTGGAATGATTTAGTCAGGGCAAAGGATGAAATGAAGAAGAGTTAGATTAAGGTTCGGTATTTTACTCTGGGTATCCTCTATGTTCTTCTTGATGAGTTCAATGATGATCTTATTGGTGGCCTCTGCTTGTCCGTTGGCTTGGGTATAATAAGGAGACGAAGTCTCATTTAATGTCGTATTCCGGTGAACATTGTACCTTGATTAGCCTTGATGGTTTTAGGGATTCCATAACTGAAAATGATCTGGTTCTCTATGAATTTTATCACCGCGGCCTGATCAACGTTTCCTAACGGCATAGCTTCCACCAAGGTTTGACAATAAGATGAAGCTCATCTGTTGACACCCTTTGGATTGGTCTGTGCAGCGGACAAGCCTCGCATCCCTTGGCAAATTGGAAGCAATCGACCGTGATTGTTGGCCAATAGTACCTATGCCGATAATGAGCCACTTCATGATGGGGCCAGACCTATGGGCACCACAGACTCCCGCATGGATCTGTGCCATTACCATATAAGCGTCCTTCATCTTGAGGCACTTTAACAGTACCCCATTGGTACTTCTTTTGTATAGGTCTCCCCTATCAATATATACTTCAATGCCCTTTGTTTGACCTTAAAGTCTGTGTCAGCTGTCGGTTCCTGCCTATCATCGATTGTCGTAATTCCAACCGCAAATTATCTATTCCTATTTGACTATAATATCAACTGACAAGCGCAATTGATAGTATAAGTTGTATGTTCCTATTATCCGAATTAAGCAAACGGGATTAAGTTTCATGAATTACGCAAACATGAATTAAACGAACACGATAACGAATTAAGCAAACGATAACGTGACTATAGTTAGGATCATACAATCAATCGAATTAAACCAATATAACCTATGTAAATCAAATTAAGCAACAAGAGACATAGATTATATCGAAAGGAGTAGAGAACCTGAATTATAATTACTAAAATCTCAAGGTGTCGGAACCTGAATACAGCAAATTGTCTGGATCGGTTAGTTCTCCATGAGAATTCGTACAAAAGCTTCCAAAATATTTCGTGAATAGTAAACTCGATCCCTGTTGCACCCCGAAAAATCCTTTGGAGGGATTTCTCTTCGCACAACATGAATTGGAGTCGCCACCAATATTTTTTTTAGAGGTAAAACATTGAAAAAACCTTTCTTGAAAGACAGTGGTCCTTGGAACCACGAGATTTGAGTTCGGGGGTCGGTTATGCATGGGGAAGGTACGAGCACCCCACACATCCTTTCTACTGAAAGGGAACCTCAATTTGACGTGTGATTTAAAAGGTTGATTTAAGAAATGCTTTGTTTTTATCTCTCTTTATCTCTCCTTACTTTATGGAAAAACTTAAGGAAAATTTAATCTTTTGCGCTTGACGGGAGGGCACCGTGCCTACGTATCCTGGGGAGGGAATCAAAGCAACGTAGTTCTTGTTTTCGAAAATTGTTTTGTTTTTAGAAATTGCCTTGTTTTGGAAAAGGGTTTGCTTTTTTTGAAAAGAAAATGGTTTTCATTTGTCGTGCTTGATGGGAATGTGACCCGCTCCTACGTATCTCCCAGTGCGATGGAGAATTCAAAGCTTACGTAGTTCTCGGTTGTCGAGAAAAGGTTTTTATTTTTTAGTTGTTTAATTGTGAAAATTGAATGTTCACAGTGATCAAAAAACAAAGGTTTCGAGTGATCACCACTAGCATCCCATTATTGACGATCGTGCAAGCAAAGGCTTCGCATTATCCTCAACAAAGTTTTTAATTTGTGAAATGAGAGTTCTTTTGAAAAATGAGTGTTCATGATAATCAATTGAGCAAAGACTCCAAGTGATCACCACTAGCACCCCATTGTTGACAATCGTGCAAGCAAAGGCTTCGCATTATCCTCAACAAGGTTTGATTTGTGAAAAATAGTTTGGAATTGTTTTGAGAAGAGGTGAAGTTGTTTATCAATGATTATGTAAATGCAAAAAAATGTTTTGAAGTTGGAACGTTACTAACGAGTAACAAGTTGTTCTTTGTATGCAACATGGTTTTGAAGTTTTGGAGAGTTACTAACGAGTAACAAGTGGAAATCAAAACAAGCAAATTGTGAACACCAATTCAACATTTTAATGCACCACAAGCACATAAACAAGTATATCAAGCATGGAGTACCAAGCTTCAATTCAAGAATGCATGAGTAGGCAAGGATGCAAGAATAGGTAAGAATGCATGAATATGCAAAATGCATGTGCATCAAGGTTAAATGAACCTATCCTTTGCCGAAACTTCACAAGCTTCAAACAACAATTTACAATAAACTCAAAGAGCAAAGAAAGCATGATTAAACTTGAGGATGCATCAAGGTCATTGGAGACCAATCATGTGCGCAAATTCAATTGTTTATAGACCCCTTTTTGCTCACATTTCACAAGCGCATCAAATGGGAATTGAATTTTTAAATGCTTACAAGCATAGGCATCAAGGTTGAAGTAACCTATCTCTTGCCAACTTAGCATAACCCAAGATCATTTGTGGATCATAAATGAACCAAAACCCAAATTCATTTTTCTCAAATCACAAATTTCACAATTAACAACATAGGTTTGAATATTTACAAGTTTAATGGCCAATCATCAATTTATTTTAACAAGTCAACCAAATCAAGGAAGCGAGTGACATAACCAAAACATAGATGCATTTATTCACAAGATTCAACCATGAGAACCAACAAAAATCATAAAACACATATTTATTTGAAGCATGCGAAATTATCATCAAAGCAAATAACATTTTATTTCAATTAAAACAACAAAATCATGCATATAACCCCAAAATCGAAGCATCAAAACAAAGATTCATGAGATTAACATATGTACAAGCATAAAAATGAAGTTAAAAGAGAGGATCTACATTTTTGGAAGTGGAAATCTCACAAATATGCAAGAAATGATGACTTTATGCAAGGATTTACAAGAGAAGGGGTCTAGGAATCACATACCTTAAGATGAGCTCCAAATAAACACAATAGATGAAGAAACAATCAACCAAATCAACTTATATTCAAGCTTGGTCTTCAATCTCCAAAAAATGACCCTTGATCTTGAACTTTTGTGTGATTTTATGAAGGATTGATGGTTGAAAATTAGTGTTTAGGCTTGGAAGATGGATTGAATGTGTGTGGGTAGATGAGAAATGAAGAAGTGAGTTAGAGAGAAGGGAGAGGGGGTGGCGCATAAATGGAGAGAAGGTGAGGAGGGAGTTCTGTGCTAGGGTTTATGAGTGAATGGTGAGGCCAAAAGCTTTCCTTTTTCTTTTTGTGAGGTGAGGTTAATAGGGTATATATAGAAAGCAATTAGGTTTAAGGGTAGTTAGGTCATTGTGCATCTCATCTCACCCTAGGATTGCATCTAAAATTTGAATGGAGGGTGAGGATTGAATCACACATGGATTGAGGTCAAAAAATGAAAATATGAGAGGGAATGAGAGGGATAGGCGACACAACATTGGGAGGGGTCCTTGGTGACCAAGTTTTGCTAGTTGTCATCTTGTACTATTGTACTATTATATGACCATTCCATTATCCCTTCATTTTGGATTATTCTTTTCAAGATAATTGTACAAAAATACACCAATTTGGGTCACATACAAGGTATCTTGAGGAATATGCCATTTTATGTGATCACCATGACCAAAAATGTCATAAAAATCACATCTTGGAACTTTTTGTAGAATATTCCCTTTTGATCCTTTTTGAAATTTTGTGCACAATGTATGCATGCATGCGCATACATACATACATGACCAAAAATGTTTTGCCTCAAATAAATTTCTCTAAAATTGCACAATGATTCTTGATGAGAAATTATCTTATTTTTGACAATGACCAAAATACCCTTTTGCCCTAAAAACCTTGTTTTTTAACAACAAATGCATTTCCACTCTAGCAATGAATTTAAAAGCCCTAGAATGACTTTTAGAACCCAAAAATACATGCACAATGCTCTTCACTCTTCAAAATAAAACCACACTTCTCAATTTATTTATTTTTGCGGAAAATTAGGGTTTTAAACCTAGGCGGACAAAATTAGGGTATGACAGCTGCCCCTCTTTATTTGGATTTTACCAAGGAATATGAATTGGCCGAAACATATTCCGAGGCAAAATAGAAATAAAGAATTCAGAAATAATACTAATTTTGTCTACTTAGAGAAACCCGAATTTTCCTTTTCTTTTTTTCTCTTTTTTTTTTGATCTCTCTTCTTTTGAGAGAGAGAGAGTCAACACTTGTCGCGTCGACGAGAAAGCAGTAAATTGCGTAAAGCAGTAATAGAAAGCAGTAAATGGGAAGTGCCGTAAATTGGGGAATTCGGAGGTTGCCTAAAACCTTTTAACGGACTCTCGTCGAGTCCGAGCTCTGGGGGTGGCCTTTTCGAGCGGCCGATCAATATCAGGTCCGAAACTGATATGATCAATGGATCTATGCTATGCCTTAGGTTGACACAATTAATCCGATGGACTTAACGAAGTCTGTAGGATCTGCCGCGCGCTCGTACGCGACGTTGTGATCTGTGGAAGGAGTTCACTAACTCTGTGGGAGTTTACTAACTCTGTGCTGATGGAGTTCACTAACTCGGTGCCATGATGATTTTCTGAAAATGAGATTTCGGGGACCCATTGGTCCAAAGTAACTGACTTTTTTGAAAATTTTGGGGACTAACGAGTCCAAAGCAACTGAGTTTCTTTTTGAAAATTGGGAAGCTTTGAATGATGCATGGAATGCAGGCTTTTGATGCTGGGATGCACATGGATGCAATGAATGTTTTTAATTTTCTTTTAGCATAGGGACTTTAGGATTCTTGAGTGATCAATTCAAGCGTCCTATCGTGACGACTATGACTATTTATTAAGAATGCCTCTTTTTGTTTTGAAAACTGATTTGATGTTTGATGTGATGATGATAAATGCTATGAAATGTCTGTGCTCTTTTGCTTTTATTGTGATGAATGTGGATGATGCGAATGTAATGCTTTGAATAACATGAAATGCCTACATGCATGAGGAGGATGAATGATTGGAGTATTTAAACATTTTTGTAAACATTTTTATGATGATGAGACGCGAGACTTTGAATGCAAGGAATTGAGATGGCTATGGACCATTTTTTGGAAAAACTAGATTTGATTCAAACTCTGGTGTTCTCAAGGTTTTTATTAACAAGCTCACTTATTTTCCTTTCCATTTCCATGATGACTGAACTTTAAACACCACATGATCAATTTGTATTCTCTCTCTCTGAAGCATTGACTAGTAAGTATGCATAAGAGTGCAGATGTGGACGAGTGAGTCAGTTAACTTGGGATTGGTTTAGGACAGTGAGTTGAGAGACTGCCCCGACAGGAATTTATGGATGTGAATGACTTTAGGGAGAACTCTGCTCATTTGAGCGGGAGTGAACAGTTATGGAAATGCCCCACTTTAGAATGACAATTTCAAATGGGTTCTTTGAGTGGGTTTGTGAAAGGGGATGAAGTTATGGTACTGGTTATGAACTGAGGGTGGTATATGAATGGGATGGAAAATGAACAAACTTTCCCATGACCAGGGTGGGTGGGTGGTGAAGAGAATGCCCCAACTTTTGGATCTGAGTGGTGTTCTCAGTGCAAATCTTTGGTTCTCTATGAATGTCTTGACTTTTGGCATGAAAGAAGCCTCACTTGGTGATCACTAAACCTTTTTTAATCTTTGGTGCAAATCTTTTCCTTTGGGCCTGAGACATGAGGACCATTTAGGGTAATAGCAATGCGAGAGCCGCGCATAAGTTTGCTTGCCATTTGAAGTGATTGTGCCCGCGTTTGTTTTTTTTTTTTTTGCCAATTCATTTATTTGAGGGATCCCCTCTTTTCTGTGATTTTCAGAAATTTCGCAATGATTGTAATGCTTTTTGACTCATGCACAGGTTTCACAATTCAGTATCATCAATCATAAAAACAATTATTTTAAAACAAAGAGACAGAATTAGTGAAGATAAAAGACACGAAAAGCAAACACATGGAAGAAAAAGTTGAATTCTTATTGTTATGGAAACTGGACGTGCAGAAGGTCACGCCAATTGAAAGTACATTGAAAAATTTTTAAACTGGAAAAATACAAGAAAAAGGGGAGGCAGATCTTGTGTTTTTTCTTTTGAAGTAACGATGCCAATCGTCCATACTCGTGACCTCGATCACCCCTTTATCCAAACTTTTGGGAGTGCTGATTGCCTTTTCCATTTCAAGTCCAAGTTTTCTGACCCTAATTTTTGCCTGGATCACCCTTTGCGGGTTTTCAATCCACCGGGTCGCTCTGGTTTTTCCTAGGCCGCGCTTTGCGGGTTTTCAACCTAGCGAGCTGATTCTTACTTGGCTCATCTTTCTCTTTTTTCATTTATTTCTTTAGGCATACTCCTTTCTGACTGCATCTGAATTTACTGGAAACTGGGGTTTTCTTTTCTTGCATCCCATTTTGCGAGAATTAAAGGCCCCTCCGGAGAATAAGTTCTTCGTCTTCATGATACTGGGTTCATCTCCATGGGAATCCCTTTGGAGGTTCATGATCTTTTTGAGCATTGAGTCTTCTTTGAAATTGTTGAAGATGAGCTTTCTTCGGTTTGAGCTTTCACTTATTCTTCTTCTGACATAAGACAAATGTACTTTGGTTTGATAAGGCTCAATGAAAGTATTACTTCCATCATATGGGGTTTGCCCCTGTTAGAGTGTAAAACGAAGCCTGATTTCCATGAAGGTCATCATCGTCCTTGATATCCTTTGTTGATTGCCTCTAACTGCCCCATTTTTAGGGTGGCGTAGGGAGGGATCATGATGCTTGACCTGGAGTCTTCATACTGTCATTTGTGACTACCTTAGCTTGGAAAGCTGCGCAACAGACCGAACTTTGGTAATTACAGACTTTGTTATAATGGCAAGTGTCTTATGTCAGAAGGGTGATTTACACGAACTTGTTGATTCACTGCTCTTTATCATGGCGTCAATCCTCTCCTTTGCTCAAATTGATCATGTCACTTGATTCCTCATGAGGACGGACCACTTTGTTCTCTTATTCTTGCACAACAGCTTGATTGCAAATCTGATGGTGGAGTCTGAGGAAGGACTGAGGGTTTGTGGAGGGCGGGATGACGAGGTCGAGGTAGTGTTTGCGGTTTTATGAAAGGAGAGATGTATAGGAATGATGAAGTGTTTGAAGGTTTATGGAAGAAAGGGTGGTCATACACAACAAGGTGTAGGAAGGTTCATTGAGACAAGGATCTCTTACGCTTTATGGCCAAATGTATCAGCTCACAACTTATATTTCTTTCGTCTCTTTTTCCCTTGTTTTTTCATTTTTGGGATTTTCATTTTTTGAATCTGTTCTTTTTTGTTTCATTTTTTCTGATTTTTTCCTTTTTTGCTTTTGAGTTGAGTGAGCTGATAAAAGTGATACACTATTTTTGGATATTTGAAGTGATCCTTGTCTGGGGTGATTGGAGAGATAATGGCAATGAAACCCCTGCAGCGGTTGGAGGATGCTTGATTGGGTTCTGGTATTAACTGGGAAGACAGGAGGTTCAGAGGGAGGAGCGAATGAGATGGGTTGATTTTGTAGAAGGGCCACTGGTAGTGAGGAAGGTGGCGATGGCAGGCATTTGGTTATGAATTTTTTTTTGTGATGGGGTACTTGTAATGGGAAATGGGAAAGTTGGTTGATCTGAGGAAGGGAAAGGGTTTGGTCGCGAAAGAGGTTCGCTTGTAACATTTGTTTGGTTTCCTCAGCATTGCTCCACTTTGCTTGAACTTGTGCTTTGACTTCATTGCCCAACCTAGTTGTGGCATCATGAATTTCTACAGCCTTAGCCAATTCTTCACTTATTAACTCCGAAGAAACATCCCAGTTGTCTTCAGCCTCTCTCTCAGTTTGGTTAATCGGGTAATCAGAGTCACAATATGAACCATTGGCGTCGTTGTTTTCAAAGATTATTTTCATTTATTATTATTTTTGATCCGCGTTGGGAGGAATTGAAAAGCAAATAACAGACACATGACAAAATGAAAGAAAGAAATTTTATTGAGGAATTCAAAATAACATTTTATTGATGATGATACTAAAAGGAAACATGTGTGCCCTTATTGAAATATCCTAAGGCCTTGGGCAGAGCCAAAGGATTGCATTACAGAAAATTGTTTTGAACTGAAAAACTACATGAAAATCAACAATCACTCATAAATGCTATGAAATGCATGACAAAGACACAAATGTTTTGATGATGCCGCTTTCACCACTTCAACCCTCTTCAACAACTGCTATCCTTTCTTAATAGTCCACAGACCCTGAGAACTTGATCCTTCCCCCCTTCTCAAAAGTTAACAGCTTGGAATCAATGAAGCCCTGAACCAAACTTTTCAAAAGATAGCAATTTTCAGCAGAATGCCCAATTGCCCCAGCATGGAGCTCGCAAGTGGCTTCTGGATTGTACCCGCTTGGGAATGGAGGTTGAACTGATCTCATCTTGCGAGGAGTGATCCATCCATGACTGATTAGATAGCTGCATAGGTCGGCGTATGACACGGGGATGGGGTTGTATTGTGGTGACCTTCTTTTGCCCGCCACAGCACTGGTTTCTCCACTCTTTCTCCAATGACAACCATCTCAGAGAAATTCGAAGCCACGCTGCCGACCAAACGATCATAGAACACTGGGGGAAGAGTTTCCATGAACATATGGACCATCTCTTTATCAAGCAGGGAGGGTTTTACTTGTGCAGCGAGGTTCCTCCACCTCTGGGCGTATTCCTTGAATGTCTCATTATCCTTCTTAGACATACATTGCAGCTGGGTCCTATCCCGGGGCTAAATCACTGTTGTACTGGTATTGACGGATAAAGGCATCCACCAGATCCTTCCAACAACGGATATTAGTTGGCTCCAATTGCATATACCATTCAAGGGGAGCTTCAGCTAAGCTTTCCTGAAAGCAATGTATCATCAGGTTATCATCACGGGCGTGGGTAGTCATCTTCCGGCAATACATCGTCACATGGCTGCGCGGGCAGGTTGCTCCTTTGTACTTGTCGAAAAATGGTCCTTTGAACTTGGGTGGCAGGACTAGATTAGGGACCAAGCATAACTCATGGGCGTTCCTAGCCTGGGAACCTGTTCCTTCAACAGCTCTCAATCTTTCTTCTAACATCTGGTACTGACTTCGAGATTCATCAGGGTAATTCGGCGGAAAACCACTCACACCGTAGTGAAGATTATTCATCGACACCACAGCTGGGGTCACGTGTGGGTCACGTGAGTGAGCGATAATCTGAGGAATTGGACCCTGAACTTGTGGATGGATTGTTGCTGGAGAATTGAAGCCAACCGGAGTTCCCGGGGTAATAGCAGGAGTAGGAATCTGAATTTGAACCTGAGGTGTCCCTGTTCCAACTTCATTCACAGCTGATTCAGGCTGGGCCTGTCCTGTGGTTCCCGAAGGACCACTTTCTGGGTTTGCACCGGCAGCAGGGGGTGTGTACCCTAATGGGAGACCATAAGGAGACCATCGCACGTTCTGGAGAGCCTGAGAGACTCTAGGTTCAGGAGGAGGATCCACTCCTGCGGCAGCAGCACCTTCAGTTATGCCAGCATCTGTAACGCCCTAAAATAATTTAATTATTTATTTAATTGAATTATTTAAGGCTTACAATAATTTATTAAGTTAAATAAATAATCCGGTATTTTAATTTATTCAGGAGGTGTTATGAGTAATTAATGGAGGGGGAATAGGAGGCCCATGATCCATTAGCTAGGCCCAAGAGTCTAATTATCTAGTCTAGGGGTTATGAGATGGTGCTCATTTGAAACAAATCAAAGAAAGAAAGAAAGAAGTGAGATAGAGAGAGAGAGAGAGAGAAAACGCGAAGAAAGAGGGAGAGGAGGAGAAGAAGAGCTCGCAATTTTCAAGGAGAAGGGAAGAGGAGCTTGCTTGCTTGCTTTTGCTTTGGGGTTTTGTGGAGAGTGCTTGTCTTCACCAAAATTCAAGGTAAGGGTGGGTTTTCTTCATTTATAATGGGATTGTATGATGGTTATTATGTGGGGTTTTAGGATTTAAGTTGTTGTGAATTAATTGATTTGGTGATTGAATGAGTGATGATGTTGTTGATTTCATTTTGATGAAATTTGGTATGCTTGGTGTTTTGTTGGAATAATTGATGAAATTAATGTTGCTTGTAAGGTGTTTGATGAAATGATTCAATGATTTGGAATGTAAATATATGGTGCTTGTATGGTGTTTGATGATATGCTTGAAAGAGTCATGAACAATGATGTTGAAATTTGGTGGTGGAGTGTTGGGTGTCTCGGTGTTATGCCGGTGTGTGCTGGCGCAGTGTGCTGTGTGCAGTGTTGCCCAGTGTTGCCTGTGTGCTGTGTGCAGTGTTGCCCAGTGTTGCCTGTGTGCTGTGTGCAGTGTTGCCCAGTGTTGCCTGTGTGCTGTGTGCAGTGTTGCCCAGTGTTGCCTGTGTGCTGTGTGCAGTGTTGCCCAGTGTTGCCTGTGTGCTGTGTGCAGTGTTGCCCAGTGTCGCCTGTGTGCTGTGTGCAGTGTTGCCTAGTGTTGCCTGTGTGCTGTGTGCAGTGTTGCCCAGTGTTGCCTGTGTGCTGCGGGGCGCCAACTCCGGTGACTGTCCCGTGTCTTGGACTTATAAAGTAGTCTATATTTTTGGTGTTGGTGTGTCCGGCGAGTTTGGTGTTAGCCATAGAGCTATGATTGGTGATGTACTTGGTGAATTTAAATACGGTGACAGGTGATGGGTCTATGACCACTTATGGTGATGGTGAATTTAATGACGGTGATGAATCTAATGATTATTGGTGATGTTGTATTATACATATAATACTATGATTGTGGATTGTTGTTGGTGCATTGTTCATGGAGTCGCATAGTTCATATGCATTTATCGGTGATGTAGGCTTCGGCCTTATGATTAATTATAGGTGATGATGCCCGAATGGCAATTATTGGTGATGATGGTACCACATGCATATGCCCGTTGGTGTGGGTTGCACCTCATGCATATACTCATGCAATTGGTGATGTTCCTTGATGCTTATGAATTGATGTTGTATAATGATGTTGTATGTTCGTAGTGTTGTGAGGCGGTGTTTATGGTTGCCTTCACTCTAACATATTGCTTATCATACATGCTATTATATTTGTTAGAGACTCACCCCTTCTGCTTTATATGTTGCTTCTTATGTCGGCAACGTGCAGGTGATCCCGAGTGAAGGTTCTTCTACCTTCCTTAGTCTGGTCCGTGTCGTTTGCTCTGATACGTAGCACCTGGGGGGGGGGGGGATCATTAGTTTTGTTGTTGTTTTATCTGTTGATTTCAAACTATTTATTTGGGATGTATGAATTATATTATGAGACTTGTCTTTATTCCGCTGCGATGGTGATTATAATAACTGTGGTGTAGTCGAACAGGTGTTTTGAGGGTTCGTCCCGATCGATGTGCTATGTATCACATTTCTCTATTTTGATGAATTTTAAATATGGTTATTTGTTGTATGGTGTAAATGTAGCACTCCCTTGTGGGTGTGTCGAAAAGGTTTTTGAAAACTCTGATTTTTATATTACTTTGGACGTGTTAGAAAGGGGGTGTTACATTAGTGGTATCAGAGCAGTTCGGTCTGTCCGACCAAGTGTCCGGTCGTGGTGTCTCTTAGTTCTAATTATATCTTATGGTGTAGTGTTTAGCTGAGATGGCGGGAAGGAATGATGCTGCTCTGGCCGCTGCTTTGGAAGCTATGGCTGAAGCTGTGGAGAATCAGCAAGGTGCTGAGGGTGCTGGGGCTCGTAGTTTGGCTACCTTTCAGAGGGAGAACCCGCCTACCTTCAAAGGCAGGTATGATCCCGATGGAGCTCTAGCTTGGTTGAAGGAGATTGAAAGAATCTTCCGTGTGATGGATTGCACTCCCGTGCAGAAGGTTCGCTATGGCACTCATATGTTGGCTGAGGAAGCTGATGATTGGTGGTTGGAGGCTATGCAAAGATTGGAGACTGCCGGTGAGGAAATCACTTGGGATGTTTTCAAGAGGGAGTTCATGAGGAAGTACTATCCGGAGGATGTCCGTGGTAAGAAGGAGATTGAGTTCCTTGAGCTGAAGCAAGGGAACAACTCGGGGGCTGAGTACGCTGCTAAGTTCACCGAATTGGCTAAGATCTATCCGCATTATAGTGAGGCTACTGCTGAATTTTCTAAGTGCGTTAAGTTTGAGAATGGGTTGAGGCCTGACATTAAGAAGGCGATTGGATATCAGAAGATCCGTGTGTTCTCTGAGTTGGTGGACAGCTGTAGGATCTTTGAGGAGGATAGTAATGCTCACTACAAGATCATGAAAGATAAGAGGAGTCATTCTCAACACCGTGGTAAGCCATATGAGGTTCCTGCTGGGAAGGGTAAACAGAAGGCTGCTGCTGGCAAGAAGCCTAGTAGGGGAGATGCTTCTGCGGGCATTGTGTGTTTCAAATGTGGTAGGTCTGGTCACAAGAGCATTGATTGCAAAGCTGAGACAAAGAGGTGTTACCGCTGTGGCAAAGAGGGTCATGTGGTGGCCGATTGTGATCGTAAGGATGTGGTCTGCTACAACTGTGGAGAGGTGGGACACATTAGCACTAAGTGTACCAAGCCAAAGAAGGAAAAGTCTAGTGGAAAGGTGTTTGCTATTGCGGGGTCTGAGACGACCAATGAGATTAGAGGTACGTGTTTCATTAATGGTACTCCTCTACTTGCTATTGTTGATACCGGTGCTACGCATTCTTTTATTGCTGCTGTGTGTGTTGAAAAGTTGAATCTTGCATTGTCTTCTATGATGAGAGAGATGGTTATCGATACTCCAGCTAAGGGTTCGGTGACTACTTCTCTTGTGTGTTCTAAGTGTCCTTTGTCGATTTTCGGCCGAGATTTTGTTGTTGATTTGATTTGTCTGCCATTGGAAGGAATGGATATTATCTTAGGAATGGACTGGTTAGTGGTTAACCATGTTCATATTAATTGTTTTAGCAAGTCTGTGAGTTTCTCTTCTCCCGTAGAGGAGGAAGCTGTTTTGTTGCCTGCTGGTCAGCTGCGGAAGGTAATGAAGGGAGAAGTTCAGTTGTTTGCGCTGACGGCGTCATTATCTGTTGAGAATCAAGCTAAGGTTGATGAGTTGCCGGTGGTGCGGGAATTTCCTGAGGTTTTCCCTCATGAGATTCCGGATGTACCACCAGAGAGGGAGGTTGAATTTGCTATTGATCTTGTACCTGGTACTAGACCTGTTTCTATGGCACCTTACAGGATGTCAGCATCTGAATTGTCTGAATTGAAGAAGCAACTTGAGGATCTGCTTGAAAAGAAGTTTGTGAGACCAAGTGTGTCGCCGTGGGGAGCTCCGGTGTTGCTAGTGAAGAAGAAGGATGGGAGTATGAGGCTCTGCGTTGATTATAGGCAATTGAATAAAGTGACGATTAAGAACAAGTATCCGCTTCCAAGGATAGATGACTTGATGGATCAATTGGTGGGTGCTCAGGTGTTTAGTAAGATTGACTTGAGGTCGGGTTACCATCAGATTAAGGTGAAGGATGAGGATATTCAGAAGACGGCTTTTAGGACTCGTTATGGGCATTATGAGTATTCGGTGATGCCTTTTGGTGTGACTAATGCGCCGGGAGTATTTATGGAATACATGAACCGTATTTTTCATGATTACCTGGATCGGTTTGTGGTGGTGTTCATTGACGACATTCTAGTTTACTCTAAATCGGAAGAAGAGCATGCCGAGCATTTGAGGTTGGTATTAGAGATCTTGAGGGATAGGAAGTTGTATGCAAAGCTGTCTAAGTGTGAATTCTGGTTGAAAGAAGTGAGTTTTCTTGGTCACGTGATTTCTGGTAAGGGAATTGCGGTGGATCCGTCTAAGGTTGATGCCGTGTTGAAATGGGAGGCTCCGAAGTCGGTTACTGAGATTAGAAGTTTTCTGGGGCTAGCTGGTTATTATAGAAGGTTTATTGAAGGCTTTTCTAAGTTGGCACTTCCGTTGACTCAGTTGACTTGTAAAGGGAAGGCGTTTGTTTGGGACGCTCGTTGTGAGGAAAGTTTCAATGAATTGAAGAAGAGATTGACGACGTCTCCTATTCTGACGTTGCCCAATCCGGGAGAGCCTTTTGTGGTGTACTGTGATGCCTCTAAGATGGGTTTAGGAGGTGTGCTTATGCAAAATGGTAAGGTAGTTGCTTATGCGTCGAGGCAGTTGAAGACTCATGAGAAGAACTACCCTACGCATGATTTAGAGCTTGCTGCAGTTGTATTTGCATTGAAAATGTGGAGGCATTATCTTTATGGTTCTAGATTTGAAGTGTTTAGTGATCATAAAGGCTTGCAATATCTGTTTGATCAAAAGGAGTTGAATATGAGGCAAAGGAGGTGGTTGGAATTGTTAAAAGATTATGATTTCAGTTTGAATTATCATCCGGGGAAGGCTAATGTTGTAGCCGATGCTTTGAGTCGGAAGGCTTTGCATATGTCAGCAATGATGGTTAAAGAACTTGAATTGATTGAGCAGTTCAGAGATATGAGCCTGGTTTGCGAAGTGACACCTCAGAGTGTTAGATTGGGATTGTTGAAGATTAATAATGAATTTCTGGCTAGCATTAGAGAAGCTCAGAAGTTGGATGTTAAGCTGGTGGATTTGATGAGTGAAGCCGGTCAGGCTGAGGATAATGATTTTAAGCTAGATGCGCAAGGTGTGTTGAGGTACCGTGATAGAATTAGTATTCCTGATGATGTGGAGATAAAGAAAGCGATTCTTGAAGAGAGTCATAGGAGTAAGTTGAGTATTCATCCGGGGGCTACAAAAATGTATCAAGACTTGAAGAGGCTGTTCTGGTGGCCTGGGATGAAGCGTGATGTGGCTCAGTGTGTGTATGCATGCTTGACTTGTCAGAAGTCGAAGGTTGAACATCAGAAGCCTGCAGGGTTGATGCAACCGTTAGAGATTCCGGAATGGAAATGGGATAGTATTTCAATGGATTTTGTGACGGGACTGCCTAGTACTGTGAGAGGGCAAGATGCCATCTGGGTGATTGTTGATAGGTTGACGAAGTCTGCTCACTTTGTACCGATTAGTATTACTTATCCGGTTCCAAAGTTAGCTGGGATTTATATCCAAAAGATTGTGAAGCTGCATGGTGTTCCTCTGTGTATTGTGCCAGATAGAGATCCTAGATTCACTTCTGAGTTTTGGAAAAGTTTGCAAGAAGCATTGGGTTCTAAGTTGAGATTGAGCTCAGCGTATCATCCGCAGACTGATGGTCAGACAGAGAGGACTATTCAATCCTTAGAGGATTTGTTGAGGGCTTGTGTTCTTGAGCAAGGAGGTTCGTGGGATACTCATCTTCCATTGATAGAGTTTACCTATAACAATAGCTACCATTCTAGTATTGGGATGGCACCTTTTGAAGCATTGTATGGTCGGAGATGTAGGACTCCTTTGTGTTGGCATGAATCTGGGGAGAGTGTGGTACTTGGACCTGAGATTGTTCGCGAGACCACTGAGAAAGTGAAGTTGATTCGTGAGAAGATGAAAGCTTCGTAAAGTAGACAAAAGAGTTATCATGATAAGCGGAGGAAGGATTTGGAATTTCAAGCTGGTGATCATGTGTTCCTGAGGGTCACCCCTATGACCGGTGTTGGGCGTGCTTTGAAGTCTAAGAAGTTGACCCCTCGTTTTATTGGCCCGTATCAGATTTCGGAGAGAGTTGGGAATGTTGCCTATCGGGTGGCCTTGCCACCTAACTTTTCGAACTTGCATGACGTGTTTCATGTGTTGCAGCTTCGGAAGTATGTCCCCGATCCATCTCATGTGATTCACATGGACGATGTGCAGGTGAGAGATAATCTCACTATGGAGACGATGCCGGTGCGGATTGAAGACCGTGAAGTGAAGATCTTAAGGGGCAAGGAGATAAATTTGGTGAAAGTAGTTTGGTTGGGAGCTGCTGGTGAAAGCATGACGTGGGAATTGGAGAGTAAGATGCGGGAATCCTACCCAGAGCTGTTTGATTCAGGTAAAATTTCAAGGACGAAATATTCTAAGTGGGGGAGAGTTGTAGCGCCCTAAAATAATTTAATTATTTATTTAATTGAATTATTTAAGGCTTACAATAATTTATTAAGTTAAATTAATAATCCGGTATTTTAATTTATTCAGGAGGTGTTATGAGTAATTAATGGAGTGGGAATAGGAGGCCCATGATCCATTAGCTAGGCCCAAGAGTCTAATTATCTAGTCTAGGGGTTATGAGATGGTGCTCATTTGAAACAAATCAAAGAAAGAAAGAAAGAAGTGAGATAGAGAGAGAGAGAGAGAAAACGCGAAGAAAGAGGGAGAGGAGGAGAAGAAGAGCTCGCAATTTTCAAGGAGAAGGGAAGAGGAGCTTGCTTGCTTGCTTTTGCTTTGGGGTTTTGTGGAGAGTGCTTGTCTTCACCAAAATTCAAGGTAAGGGTGGGTTTTCTTCATTTATAATGGGATTGTATGATGGTTATTATGTGGGGTTTTAGGATTTAAGTTGTTGTGAATTAATTGATTTGGTGATTGAATGAGTGATGATGTTGTTGATTTCATTTTGATGAAATTTGGTATGCTTGGTGTTTTGTTGGAATAATTGATGAAATTAATGTTGCTTGTAAGGTGTTTGATGAAATGATTCAATGATTTGGAATGTAAATATATGGTGCTTGTATGGTGTTTGATGATATGCTTGAAAGAGTCATGAGCAATGATGTTGAAAGTTGGTGGTGGAGTGTTGGGTGTCTCGGTGTTATGCCGGTGTGTGCTGGCGCAGTGTACTAGCGCAGTGTGCTGTGTGCAGTGATGGGTCTATGACCACTTATGGTGATGGTGAATTTAATGACGGTGATGAATCTAATGATTATTGGTGATGTTGTATTATACATATAATACTATGATTGTGGATTGTTGTTGGTGCATTGTTCATGGAGTCGCATACTTCATATGCATTTATCGGTGATGTAGGCTTCGGCCTTATGATTAATTATAGGTGATGATGCCCGAATGGCAATTATTGGTGATGATGGTACCACATGCATATGCCCGTTGGTGTGGGTTGCACCTCATGCATATACTCATGCAATTGGTGATGTTCCTTGATGCTTATGAATTGATGTTGTATAATGATGTAGTATGTTCGTAGTGTTGTGAGGCGGTGTTTATGGTTGCCTTCACTCTAACATATTGCTTATCATACATGCTATTATATTTGTTAGAGACTCACCCCTTCTGCTTTATATGTTGCTTCTTATGTCGGCAACGTGCAGGTGATCCCGAGTGAAGGTTCTTCTACCTTCCTTAGTCTGGTCCGTGTCGTTTTCTCTGATACGTAGCACCTGGGGGGGGGGGGGGGGGGCGATCATTAGTTTTGTTGTTGTTTTATCTGTTGATTTCAAACTATTTATTTGGGATGTATGAATTATATTATGAGACTTGTCTTTATTCCGCTGCGATGGTGATTATAATAACTGTGGTGTAGTCGAACAGGTGTTTTGAGGGTTCGTCCCGATCGATGTGCTATGTATCACATTTCTCTATTTTGATGAATTTTAAATATGGTTATTTGTTGTATGGTGTAAATGTAGCACTCCCTTGTGGGTGTATCGAAAAGGTTTTTGAAAACTCTGATTTTTATATTACTTTGGACGTGTTAGAAAGGGGGTGTTACAGCATCCCTTAAGGCACTTAACACTCTTATGACCTCTGCCATTTTAGCTCTTATAACTTCCATCTCAGCCCTGATTGCTCGATTCTCTTGATTCTGATAATGCTGACCCTGACCATTTGGATTCGGACCTTCTGGAACTGCATCATTCTGGATTGGTTGATGATTGCCCAGATTAGCGTTGTCTTGATTGTTGGCCATATTTCTTGCCTGTGATCGCGTCCGATACCGATGATTAACCAGCTTGTCTTACTTCTGTGGACGGAACATTTTTTTTTATGAACACAAAGACAAATGATGCAAATGCAATGCAATATGCATGTTATTATGTTTATTGCCGGGAATCGCGGTGCAACTCGTCTTGTCATAGGTGTTAAGGTTCAGGTGTTTTTAGGATTGCAACAAAGTTGGAAGCAACAAGGCAAAACAAACGTACTTCAATTAAATGGAATGCGAAGGAGTGTCACAAATAGAAAGTGAATCAAAGTACAATATTCCTTAAGAGTGCAATACAATTATTTTAAACAAAGTACTATTTTCCAAAGAAAGTTACAACTTCTTAAAGAAAATTACAATTTCCTAAGGATCGCTGCAATACTCTAAAGGGAACTTTAAAGGCATATGGCTTTCAACTCCTCGCTACTTTTCCTCTTCTTGCTCTCAGCTGCCCCCCGTACTTTCTCCAGGAGTTCTTCTGTGAGAATCTTGCAGTACTCAACAAACTCACACACCTTGACAGGGGTGTTGAAAGAATTCATTTCTGCATCCGCCTTTCTTAGCTTCTTGGGAATGTCTCTCACAGCCTGATTAGCTAACCAAACTAACTTGGAGAACTTGTCTTTCCAATGTAAGCCTTCCTTTTTCAATTCCTCAAAGACTTGTTGACTTTTTACCTTACTGAGCAATTCCGCAAATTGACTCTCCCAATAGTCACTCTTCTCCCTTAGCCGGAGGTAAGACCCTTCCAAGTACTGCACATGATTGGCCAAGCTTTCCGACTTCTTTTGTTCCCTTCTTAGTGCTTGCTGATAATCCCTTAGGATCCCTTCAATAGATTCCCGATCTTGCTTGACACTCTTTAATTGATCTTCCAATTCAAGCTTCATTATTCGAGAGTCTTTTCTTGACTTAACTAGTGCGTGCCTGACTGCTTGCTCTTCTTTCCATGTATCCTCATATAGCCTCTTCCATTTAATTGCTTCCGCTACAGCCTCATTCATCTTGGTAGTGCACCTCTTCACTTCCTCTTTGGCACCCTTCAAGTGTTTTGCATTTCCCTCTTGCTTTTCCCCTCTATTTCAAGTTTTCTATTGACTTCCTCAATAGCTGCAGCTTGGAAAGCATTTTCATTTTCTAGCTTTTTCTTGTCTTGCATCATCTTTCTCAATCTATCTTGCAGAGCCCTTTTCTCTTCTCCCACCTTTGACATGGCCAACCTAACCTCTTCCAATTCTTCAATGGTAGGAATGTGAGGTTCTTGTATCTTTTCCTCAGGCAGTGGTACTCCTTGGTTGGATGACCGAGTTTCACTAATCCTCCCTTCAAGCCATTGAGAAAAAGAGATAGCAGTGGTCCTCCTGGTTAACTCTTCTCTGTCCTTCCGCACTACGGTTTCCCAAGCTTGCTGGACTCGCCGAAGTAGACTCTCGTCTTTAGGGATCCCCGCGTGGAGGTAAAAACGAAACAGCATAGCTTCGGAGGGTGAATCCCGCATAGGGTATCCGAGCTGTCGTAAGGTCAAAGAGGGGTTATAGTTTATGCATCCTTGGGTTCCCATGAGAGGAACGTTCTGAAAACTCCCACACCGAAATACCACTGAAGGCCTGTCTATCCAACATTTAGGTGAGAACCAACGAATCTGGAGAGCATCTTGGTTCTTGAAAGCATGCACCCACTCTTGAGAGTTCATAGTCTTCGGATTACAACCCAAGGCATAGGAAAGCAAATCCTTCACATCACTTTTGTTGGTACACACATGACTGATCAACCAAGCATATAACACAGGGAAGGAGCAACACATCTTATTCTTTTGGAATTCATGGTGACGAGTGAAGGCACGGTATGTCTCTGCGAGGATTGCGGGAACCGGGTTGATAGGATTTTTTGCACATTTGAAGGCGAGGAAGACACCGATTGCAGTTTCACTCACATCCCTCTCCATCTGAGGGAAGAGCACAATGCCGAAGATGGTCAGAGCTAGCACTTGCTTGAAAGAATTCCAATCATCAGACACTACATAGCTGGTCATCAAACTCTCAAAGTATTCTTGAGGAAACCCAAATACCTTATTACGTTCTATCTTATGGGCCCGCACTTTCTCAGCACTGATTTGCAACAAGGCAGCAAGCTTTTCATCAGAATAATACTCCCCTTGGTATTGATAAGGCTTAAACTTGGATCGATCAAAGCCCAAAATCCTATTATACTCTTCTAGGGTAGGCGCCATTTGGAAATTCTTAAAAATGAAACAGCGAATCTCCGAGTCATAGAACCGACACAGGGCAGCAATGGCACTCTCTTGCACTTCTAGTTGTAGCAGCTTGCGAATGTTCCCATAGGTTTTGTCAAAAGACCTGACCTCAATAGGACCTAGGAGGGATGCATACTCTTTCAGACTAGCCATATCAATCTCTTTCACAACAGGAAGCCTTGAATTGAAAACGGTTTTGCCTTTTGATTCCATTCCGTTTCTTACACACCTATGACAAGACTTTGTGTTACGTTGCGATCTCCGGCAAACAACTTTAATGCATGGAGGATGCAAAGAATGGAGGTTTTTTTTCAAAATTTTTGTTAGATGAGAATGCAATGATGATGATGCAAAATGTCGCAGATGTGATGATTATGACCTTTTATTTACATAGAAAAGAGAGAAGAAAATGATGTTTATTGGTGGCGGTTCAAAACATTTTTGAAAATACCCGCTATATGCCACCTCATATAGGTGTTTATGAGGGAAAAAGGAAATTACTTTCTACATTTTTGGTAAAAGAGTTTCGAAAGAGGATGCCTAAGCTAATGTGACACACAATTTGCGTGCCCCCGTGTCCTACAAATGGGTAAAGATCGTAGGCTCTAAAGTCAACGAAGAGGGGACATAATAGGATTAGGGGAAATGCATGAGCTTACCTCAAGAAAGGGAGCAAAGAAGAGGGGAACACGCTAGGATTGGGGAAATGTATGAGAAAAGCATATAAACGACGAAAGTAAGAGGAGAAGAAGAAGAAACTACTCTTATTTTACTCAAGAAGCAAATATAGAAGAGGAAGAAAGCTAACACACAATGCACGCAAGCACAACATCACAAGAATGCACACGACAATTCTAAGAATAATGCAAGCATGTTTTTAAAGGCAAAGGAAAGAAAGAAGAAAGGGAAAGGAGGAGAGATATAACAAAGCATTCAAATCAACGAAATAAATCACATGTCGAATCGATTGGCTCGACCCACTAAAGAAAGGTCCCCAGCAGAGTCGCCAGCTGTTGCACCCCGAAAAATCCTTTGGAGGGATTTCTCTTCGCACAACATGAATTGGAGTCGCCACCAATATTTTTTTTAGAGGTAAAACATTGAAAAAACCTTTCTTGAAAGACAATGGTCCTTGGAACCACGAGATTTGAGTTCGGGGGTCGGTTATGCATGGGGAAGGTACGAGCACCCCACACATCCTTTCTACTGAAAGGGAACCTCGATTTGACGTGTGATTTAAAAGGTTGATTTAAGAAATGCTTTGTTTTTATCTCTCTTTATCTCTCCTTACTTTATGAAAAAACATAAGGAAAATTTAATCTTTTGCGCTTGACGGGAGGGCACCGTGCCTACGTATCCTGGGGAGGGAATCAAAGCAACGTATCCTGGAAAAGGGTTTGCTTTTTTTTTGAAAAGAAAATGGTTTTCATTTGTTGTGCTTGACGGGAATGTGACCCGCTCCTACGTATCTCCCAGTGCGATGGAGAATTCAAAGCTTACGTAGTTCTCGGTTGTCGAGAAAAGGTTTTTATTTTTTAGTTGTTTAATTGTGAAAATTGAATGTTCACAGTGATCAAACAACAAAGGTTTCGAGTGATCACCACTAGCATCCCATTATTGACGATCGTGCAAGCAAAGGCTTCGCATTATCCTCAACAAAGTTTTTAATTTGTGAAATGAGAGTTCTTTTGAAAAATGAGTGTTCATGATAATCAATTGAGCAAAGACTCCAAGTGATCACCACTAGCACCCCATTGTTGACAATCGTGCAAGCAAAGGCTTCGCATTATCCTCAACAAGGTTTGATTTGTGAAAAATAGTTTGGAATTGTTTTGAGAAGAGGTGAAGTTGTTTATCAATGATTATGTAAATGCAAAAAAATGTTTTGAAGTTGGAACGTTACTAACGAGTAACAAGTTGTTCTTTGTATGCAACATGGTTTTGAAGTTTTGGAGAGTTACTAACGAGTAACAATTGGTGGAAATCAAAACAAGCAAATTGTGAACACCAATTCAACATTTTAATACACCACAAGCACATAAACAAGTATATCAAGCATGGAGTACCAAGCTTCAATTCAAGAATGCATGAGTAGGCAAGGATGCAAGAATAGGTAAGAATGCATGAATATGCAAAATGCATGTGCATCAAGGTTAAATGAACCTATCCTTTGCCGAAACTTCACAAGCTTCAAACAACAATTTACAATAAACTCAAAGAGCAAAGAAAGCATGATTAAACTTGAGGATGCATCAAGGTCATTGGAGACCAATCATGTGCGCAAATTCAATTGTTTATAGACCCCTTTTTGCTCACATTTCACAAGCACATCAAATGGGAATTGAATTTTTAAATGCTTACACCATAGGCATCAAGGTTGAAGTAATCTATCTCTTGCCAACTTAGCATAACCCAAGATCATTTGTGGATCATAAATGAACCAAAACCCAAATTCATTTTTCTCAAATCACAAATTTCACAATTAACAACATAGGTTTGAATATTTACAAGTTTAATGGCCAATCATCAATTTATTTTAACAAGTCAACCAAATCAAGCAAGCGAGTGACATAACCAAAACATAGATGCATTTATTCACAAGATTCAACCATGAGAACCAACAAAAATCATAAAACACATATTTATTTGAAGCATGCGAAATTATCATCAAAGCAAATAACATTTTATTTCAATTAAAACAACAAAATCATGCATATAACCCCAAAATCAAAGCATCAAAACAAAGATTCATGAGATTAACATATGTACAAGCATAAAAATGAAGTTAAAAGAGAGGATCTACATTTTTGGAAGTGGAAATCTCACAAATATGCAAGAAATGATGACTTTATGCAAGGATTTACAAGAGAAGGGGTCTAGGAATCACATACCTTAAGATGAGCTCCAAATAAACACAATAGATGAAGAAACAATCAACCAAATCAACTTATCTTCAAGCTTGGTCTTCAATCTCCAAAAAATGACCCTTGATCTTGAACTTTTGTGTGATTTTATGAAGGATTGATGGTTGAAAATTAGTGTTTAGGCTTGGAAGATGGATTGAATGTGTGTGGGTAGATGAGAAATGAAGAAGTGAGTTAGAGAGAAGGGAGAGGGGGTGGCGCATAAATGGAGAGAAGGTGAGGAGGGAGTTGTGTGCTAGGGTTTATGAGTGAATGGTGAGGCCAAAAGCTTTCCTTTTTCTTTTTGTGAGGTGAGGTTAATAGGGTATATATAGAAAGCAATTAGGTTTAAGGGTAGTTAGGTCATTGTGCATCTCATCTCACCCTAGGATTGCATCTAAAATTTGAATGGAGGGTGAGGATTGAATCACACATGGATTGAGGTCAAAAAATGAAAATATGAGAGGGAATGAGAGGGATAGGCGACACAACATTGGGAGGGGTCCTTGGTGACCAAGTTTTGCTAGTTGTCATCTTGTACTATTGTACTATTATATGACCATTCCATTATCCCTTCATTTTGGATTATTCTTTTCAAGATAATTGTACAAAAATACACCAATTTGGGTCACATACAAGGTATCTTGAGGAATATGCCATTTTATGTGATCACCATGACCAAAAATGTCATAAAAATCACATCTTGGAACTTTTTGTAGAATATTCCCTTTTGATCCTTTTTGAAATTTTGTGCACAATGTATGCATGCATGTGCATACATACATACATGACCAAAAATGTTTTGCCTCAAATAAATTTCTCTAAAATTGCACAATGATTCTTGATGAGAAATTATCTTATTTTTGACAATGACCAAAATACCCTTTTGCCCTAAAAACCTTGTTTTTTAACAACAAATGCATTTCCACTCTAACAATGAATTTAAAAGCCCTAGAATGACTTTTAGAACCCAAAAATACATGCACAATGCTCTTCACTCTTCAAAAGAAAATCACACTTCTCAATTTATTTATTTTTGCGGATAATTAGGGTTTTAAACCTAGGCGGACAAAATTAGGGTATGACAATCCCTGAACAGTAAACGGCTGCCTAGGTATAATGGAAAACAAGGAATTCGGGTCATAACCCAACTGGGTCAAAAACATAAAAAAACCCGGCCCAAAATCGACCAAAACTTAAAAATATCTAATGCTGCAACTTCAACGAATTATTCAAGCCTTCTACAGTCCGAATCATCTTCTGGCTTCAACATGAAAGTTGTAGCTCTTTCTCTTAGCTTTTCAACGCATATTAGAACGCATCGATCCAATACTCGTAGCTCCAGTTATGAATTTTTCCGTGAAAGCTGCTAAAGCTGAAAATAAAATACGGAAATCAAATTAAACCAAAAATAAACTAAATTAGAAAAACATTATAAAACATAAAAATAAACAAAGCAAAACATAGAAATGCCTAAGTACAAACATGGAAGAATGTGCATCAAAATGCACTGATCAAATTCCCCCACACTTGAACTTTTGCACTCCGAGCAAAATAAAATAAAAACTCAGGAAACACACAAGCATCATCAGTTACTCATTCCAGGCCACAAACTTTTCTTCAGTTAAGATTGCATTGATAGGTACTAATCTTGCACACTAAGGATATCGTAGGAACACTAATCCACAATTGTGCAATCATAAGCCTCCTGAATACACAAACCAATCTGAATCATGTTATTATGCCTAAGCCTAACTTACCCATCCTCCTTTTTCCTCTTTTTCATTCTTGCGCAATCACATTAAGCCCGTTATCTCCACACACTCATAGTAAGGCTACCGGTTAGTGACTCTGATCCTTTTTGCATGGGGTTCTGGAATTAAGTGGCATAACCCCCTGTTTACCCAATTGTAGTTGCGGGGGATCGGACCGTAATCCGCCCTACCAAGTTCAGCACCAGAAACCTCTAAACCAACTAACAACAGGGATCCCTTTTTTTTTTTGTGTAGGTTCTACGACCGTTGGGTTAAGTGACCGGGTGAGGGTCACCAAACTTAGATGGAACATTCCCTACTTTTTTTTCTTTTTTTTAAAACTTGGATCACTCACTTAATTTCATCATCTTCCTTACATAGAGCGTGTGTGAGATGGTGTCGACTGCAAAGATAAACTACTCAAGAGCTGTCAGAGAATGGGAATTCAAGGTTATGTCATAATAAGGATTCAAATTAATTTCCATATGCAGGAGACTCACGGTGTTAAGACGATACCGATCTTGTGAACTTTTCCCAAGTCTCCACAACCCAAAACTCAAATTAATCTAGAACCCAAAACTTTCAAAAAGATGCATTTTTTTTTCATAATAACTGAAAACAAAACAAAACAACGAACAAAAGCAAAGAAAACAAATGATTCCCTCCCCCACAACACTTAAAACAAGCATTGTCCTCAATGAAAGGACATAACTATGAAAGTAGAGAGAAGGAAAGAAGAACTCCCCGATCAAGTTGCAGTGTAGTTGGGCGCTTCCAAAGAAAGCTCCTCTATGTTTGCATCTTCAGGCGCTGAACTTTCATGGAATAGCTTTAGGCACTGCCCATTGACCTTGAAACTTTGTCAGTACCTGCACTTTTAATCTCTACTGCACCATGAGGGAAAACATTAGTAACAACAAAAGGGCCAATCCATCGGGAAAGTTGTCATACCCTAATTTTGTCCGGCTTGGAACAAAACCTTAATTTTCCACAAAAAGCAATAAATTATGAAGTGAAGCATCATTCTGAAGGATGTGAAGAACTATGAGCATGCATTTTTGGGTTCTAAAAGTCATTTCGGCGCTTTTAAAATCATTTTTAGGATTGGAATGCCTTTTGGAGCAAAATTAGGGTTTTTTGGGCAAAAGGGGTATTTTGGTCATTTCCAAAATTAAGCAGTTTCTCACCAAAAATCATTGTTCAATCTCAGAGGAATTTATTTGGATCTAGATGATTTGGGTTATGAATTTTTGTGCGCATGCATGCATGATTTTTGGCATAAAATTCAAATTTTAAGCAAAAGGGCAAAATGGGAATTTCCATCAAGGTGAGGTCTCAAATCAATTTTGGGAAGGGTGATATCATGGAATTTTGGGCCCAATCATTGATTCCTAGGATATGGCCCAAAGTGGCATGATTTTTATGGAATTATCTAGAAAAGAATAATAAAAAATGGTAAAAATAAGGAAGTGTCCCCAATAAGACAAAATGTACTATTTTTCTTGACAAGCTTGCAAAACTTGGGCACCAAGGCCTCTTTGCTCCGAATTTTCCAGCTCATTTTCACCTCATTTTGTGTTTCCTCATGCCCTTGATCCATGTGAGTTGTATTCCTAGCCATTGATTAAAATTCTAGATCAAATCCTAGGCTACAACTTTGTGTAGAATGACCTAGGTGCCCTCAACAATTGTTGTGCAACAAAAACTCATAATTTTTGTGTATGACCAGCTATTCCTCACTCATTTGTGTTTTCTCCTTGTCCCTAATCCATGTGCATTTCAATCTTGGCCTTTGATTCAAATTCTAGCTCAAATCTCAATGGTTTGCAAAAGCACAATGTCCTATATACCCTTAATTTTGCACCTCATATAAAACCCAAAATAAGAGACCATGAGGAGACAACTTTTTGGCCTCATTTTCACACCACAACCCTAGCACACAACTCCCTCTCCTAATTCCCTCTCTTGGCCGAAATCACCCCACCTTCTTCCTCCATCAATTCTTCACTTCTCCTTCACCAAATCACCATTTTCTCACCTCATTTCCATTCCTACTTCATATATCTTCCTTCTCTCCTAATTTAATTCAAGCTTGCATCATCAAAGGACATTTTTAAGCAAGCATTTCGTGGGTTTCATTGAAGTTTGGTGAAGATTCAAGTTGATTTGTGGTCTTGTTCTTCATATTAGTCATTCCTTAGCTTGGATTTGAGGTAAACTTCTTAAAACCTAGCATCATCTTCAACTTTTTTGCATCAAAATGTAGATATCATGTTTCTAATTTTGCATCCTACCATATTCATGCATTTTAGTGTTGTTATATTGTTGATTTGTTGATTGTTGTTGGTGAGAGGTGTCTCAAACATTTTGACAAGCACTTAGGGAGGCTTGGGTGTTTGAGATTGCTTCTCACCCTTGAATAAATTGTGATTTATGTTGTTTTTACTATGATCTTGCATTTTTGTTGAATAAATTGTGATTTATGTTGTTTTTACTATGATCTTGCATTTTTGTTGAATAAATTGTGATTTATGTTGTTTTTATTATGATCTTGCATTTTTGTTGAATAAAATGATGTGATACTTCGCAAATCATGATTAGAATTAGGGTTTGTTAATTTTCTTGTGAAATGGGTTTGCAATTGTGATCAAAAGCGTTTTCTCAAGTTATTTTGTTGCTAATTGATTGTATCTTGCTTGCAAATTGTTATATGTTGATGATTGGCAAGAGGACTCACACTTGTGTCTTTGTGCACTTCACTTTAAGTGTTGAGGATTGCCTAAAATGATTCAACACAACCTTGTGCTTTGATTGTAAACTTTGGTTTGCTTGTTAGTAACTTGTTTGCAAAGTTATTCTATGTTGAGGATTGGCAAGAGGACTCTCACTTGTGCCTAGTGCACTTCACTTTAAGTGATGAGGATTGCCTAAGATGATTCAATTTTCTTTGTGCAATTCTTGTTTGAAAATGCAAATGCTAGTTTTCTAACTTGATTAATCAATTTTGGTTACAAAAATGACTTGCTAATACCTTCTTTTGGTCACTTTTGGTCTTGCAAATGTGATGTTCTTTCTAGGTCAATGTTATGCTTTAATGTTGATGATTTGGTAAAAGGATTAGACACTTATGCACTTGTGCATTGTCTCAAGCGTCAAGGATTACCAAAAGGGATTCAACCTTGTGCTTTATCTTGTGTTGACACCTAATTGAATTGAACTTTTGTATGATCTCTTTGTGTGCCTATTGTTGATCTTACATATGCATGCCATTAGATGTTGATGACTAAGTGTCATTCTTGTGCTCAAATGTTGTAATTGGTAATGTTTATGCTTATGCTTACATTGTTGATTGCTTTGCTTGCAAATTTGTTAAATGTTGCACTTTGGTTCTTGACTTGGAAATTGATTGAATGTTCTACTTTCTTTTCCTTTTGGATGCCACGCCATCCCAACAAACCTTTTGTGACCAATGTCACCCTCAAACTCCCTTCTCCTTTCTTCAAATCAATCATTTTCTAAAGCTTTTTCCAAACTCAATCTTTTCTTAAATTGTTTTCATAAGACAATCAAATTCTTTCTAAGATCAACAATAAAACCTTTTTGAAAACTCATAAGGAGGCAAGTCGGACGTACGGCCGGTGTTGTCTAGCGTCCTAAGATCGGAGCTGTACAGCTCAAACATCTTGGGATACTTATGAGAATCAAAACAAGTAATTAACAACTTGAACCCTATTTCAAAAAATGAGTAAGGAATCGAGTCGGATGTACATCCGGTATTGGTTAGCGTCTTAGGGTTAGCGGGCTGTACAGTTCGTGCGAGCCTAAGATACTTGCTCAAATAAAAGCAACCAACCTCACAACAAATCTTCTTCTTCCTTAATCAAAAAAACATTTTCAATAAGTAGGGGGCACGTCGTCTGGACAGGCGGGGTTGTCTTTTGTTCTAGGTCTAGTGGACTGTACGGTCTAGGACCGAAAACCCCTACAATAAAAAACACCAACACAAAGTTTCTCGACCCAGGAGAACTACGTAAGCTTTGAATTCTCCATCGCACCAGGAGATACGTAGGAGCGGGTCACATCCCGTCAAGCACACTTTTAAAAAAATAATAAAAAGATTCTTCTTTTCCCCCGTTTTCAAAAACACTTTTCTCAAATAAAAAAAGAAGTAGAACGAATTGTTTCAAATCAACTCTGTCAAAACCGCACATCAAGTTAAAGGTTCCCTTTCGGTAGAAAGGAGGTGTGGGGTGCTAATACCTTCCCCACACCTAACCGACCCCCGAACCTACATCTCTAGTTCTCAAAGGGCCACCCGCCTTAAAAAGGACCCTTTTTCAATGTTTTGGTCCCTAAATAAAAATGTTGATGGCGGCTTCACAAATTTTCACGTTGTACGATGAAAGGTCCAATCCGGATCTTTCGGGGTGCAACAGTTGGCGACTTCACTGGGGACTTTCCTTTTAAAACGAGGGTCAGGCCTAATTAACTTGATGTGCGGTTTAATTGTTTGATTTGAATGTGATTGTTCTATTTCTCTCTTTTCTTCTCCTTCTTTTTCTTCTCTCTTTCTGATGTTTGAATGTTCTCTTGCATTCTCGTGTTGTTATGTTGCATTCATGTGCATTTGACTCTTCTTCTTCTATGTTCGCTTCTTGTTCCTTCTTCTCCTTTCATCTTCTTTTGTTTATATGCTTAATATGATCATGCATTTCTCCAATCCCCATGTCCCCTTCTTCTTTGCTCCCTTTCTTCAAGGTAAGTTCATGCATTCCCCCGATTCTATTATGACCCCTCTTCTTGGCTCCCTTTCTTGAGGTAAGCAGTGCATATGATTGTTGTTGGAACCCTAGGTTAGTTTACTTGTTTGTATTGAAACGATATATGCTTGCAAAACCCTAGGGTAGACGACTCTTTGTCTGGACTGTTTCTGGATTTTCTTTGCAGGTAGGGGGGTATGTTTGTCGTTGTGCTCCTACACACACGTTGCACTCTTTTTACCCTTATATTTCTTGGTGAGACAGCCCTATACCCGGGCTAGAGCATATCTTAGGCTAGAACGAAGTCATTAGTGGCTGCTCACTGGACGTACGTCTTGTTGGGTGGTTGCGAAGACTTCACCTAGAGTTTGGCTTTGTTTGATGATACCATCACTTGGACGTACGGCCCTGTGATCGGTGGTCTCAGATGAGGTCGTTGGCTCTAGGAGCCTTATTTAGGGTCCTTCTTTTAGTGCTAACCTTGAAGTGTGTACCCGTAGAAATAGCCATAGATCCTGTCTCTAAGAAACCTTGGTAGGACACAAAGGAGCTTCATACCCCTGCATCCATGCTAAATAAAATATTTTTGCAAATAAACCGAAAAAAATTATCAAAAAAAAATGTGTGAATTTCCGGCTTTTGAAAGCCTTTGCATTGTAAATAATTTTTTACTCATTTCCTTTTGCATACATCTTCATCCAGTGAAGATCATGATTTTTCATGCATTAAAAATTGCGAGTATCATGCACTTTCTCGCATATAAAAAAAACATTTTTTAGAAACATCTCTCGTGCATTGTTATTTTCCCTTGCATATAAATATGTGAACCTCTCATTTTGCATATAGTTTCATTTAATAAAAATCACGTCTCTCGTGCATTTTAAAAATAATTGCGAGTATCATGCATTTCATTTCATTGCATAAGAAAAATGAAAACGAAAAAAACAATTATCATCTGCATAGCATAAGCATTTCAGTCATCCATAATCATGTACAAAAACCTTCATCAAATAATGTGGGCGTCGAGCCAATGTAGCATTTATGCATCATTTCATTAACCTCATAAGCATTATTTCAGAAAAAAGACGAAGAAGAACTACGTAGCTTTGATTCCTCATCACAATGAGGATACGTAGGAGCGGGTCATACCCGTCAAGCACCTTTTTCTAAAAACCTTTCTCCCCAAATAAAGCACCTTTTTCTAAAAACCTTTTTCCCCAAATAAAGCACCTTTTTCTAAAAACCTTTTTCCCAAAATAAAGCACCTTTTTCTAAAAAAAAAAATTTCTCAATAAATCACTTGCATCTTCAAATCATTTTTAAAATCATTTTCTAAATCATTTTCCAAAAAAAAATGAAATGAAATAAGAGAAACTCCTTATGCAATCGTTCCATGGGTAGAAGTGCATCTTTGAATGATGAAGGGTAATATCTCAAATTTGTTTGTGCACTACAAATTTGAGATGATACTCTACGATATTCGGGCACTTTGACCCAATCAGGCGCAGTTTGTTTTCAAATAAAGTGAATAAGTGGAGTCAACCAAATGTCGAAGCATTTCAGTATATTGCGTGAAGTATTGAGTCAGAATCCACTCAATGTTTCATGCAAGTTACTCAGAGTAACGACAATTGGTTGCCTCACGTCATCATTTTCGCAAAAGGGGCATTGGTATTTCAGATCTTGCCGTGCCTCTAAAGAATAAAAATCATTTTGAAAAAATATCATTCTTGCATCTTGCATCATCCAAAAATGCATTGGAGTTTCGTATTTCATCTTGCATCAAAAACAAACAAAAAAATCTCCTTTAGAATAATTACACTTTTCAAGTGGTCATTTTTCATGCATTTGCTTATCATGATTTGTCCATTCATACATTGCATAAACCAAATAAAAAAGTTGTGATGAGAGACGAGACGCTTTTGCAAAATAATCTGTTGAAAAAGTTTACCCTTACTTATTTGCAAACTCAAGATGTTCCAAGGCACTCAGTTTTTCAAATCAACAGTTCATTTGCATTTTCTTCAAAAAAGGCATTGCATCTCATCCATTCCATGATAAAAGACTGAAACAGTTCATCAAAAAAATTTTTCCATCATGTTTTAACAATTGTTAACTCTCTACGAAGCATTCTTCTAGTGGGCGTGCATGCCCTGTGCAGTTTCTTTTGTTTGAGTCTGTCAGTCCTTCCCTTATCATCATTCTCCATCCAAGTTTGATCCCGCCCCATCCCCGTGTCATATGCCGACCTATGCAGCTATCTAATCAGTCATGGATGGATCACTCCTCGCAAGATGAGATCAGTTCAACCTCCATTCCCAAGCGGGTACAATCCAGAAGCCACTTGCGAGCTCCATGCTGGGGCAATTGGGCATTCTGCTGAAAATTGCTATCTTTTGAAAAGTTTGGTTCAGGGCTTCATTGATTCCAAGCAGTTAACTTTTGAGGAGGGGGGAAGGATCAAGTTCTCAAGGTTTGTGGACTATTAAGCAAGGATAGCAGTTGTTGAAGAGGGTTGAAGTGGTGAAAGCGGCATCATCAAAACATTTGTGTCTTTGTCATGCATTTCATAGCATTTATGAGTGATTGTTGATTTTCATGTAGTTTTTCAGTTCAAAATAATTTTCTGTAATGCAATCCTTTGGCTCTGCCCAAGGCCTTAGGATATTTCAATAAGGGCACACATGTTTCCTTTTAGTATCATCATCAATAAAATGTTATTTTTAATTCCTCAATAAAATTTCTTTCTTTCATTTTGTCATGTGTCTGTTATTTGCTTTTGAATTCCTCCCAACGCGGATCAAAAATAATAATAAATGAAAATAATCTTTGAAAACAACGACGCCAATGGTTCATATTGTGACTCTGATCACCCGATTAACCAAACTGAGAGAGAGGCTGAAGACAACTGGGATGTTTCTTCGGAGTTAATAAGTGAAGAATTGGCTAAGGCTGTAGAAATTCATGATGCGACAACTAGGTTGGGCAATGAAGTCAAAGCACAAGTTCAAGCAAAGTGGAGCAATGCTGAGGAAACCAAACAAATGTTACAAGCGAACCTCTTTCGCGACCAAACCCTTTCCCTTCCTCAGATCAACCAACTTTCCCATTTCCCATTACAAGTACCCCATCACAAAAAAAATTTCATAACCAAATGCCTGCCATCGCCACCTTCCTCACTACCAGTGGCCCTTCTACAAAATCAACCCATCTCATTTGCTCCTCCCTCTGAACCTCCTGTCACCCCAGTTAATACCAGAACCCAATCAAGCATCCTCCAACCGCTGCAGGGGTTTCATTGCCATTATCTCTCCAATCACCCTAGACAAGGATCACTTCAAATATCCAAAAATAGTGTACCACTTTTATCAGCTCACTCAACTCAAAAGCAAAAAAAAGAAAAAAATCAAAAAAAATGAAACAAAAAAGAACAGATTCAAAAAATGAAAATCCCAAAAATGAAAAAACAAGGGAAAAAGAGACGAAAGAAATATAAGTTGTGAGCTGATACATTTGGCCATAAAGCGTAAGAGATCCTTGTCTCAATGAACCTTCCTACACCTTGTTGTGTATGACCACCCTTTCTTCCATAAACCTTCAAACACTTCATCATTCCTATACATCTCTCCGTTCATAAAACCGCAAACACTACCTCGACCTCGTCATCCCGCCCTCCACAAACCCTCAGTCATTCCTCAGACTCCACCATCAGATTTGCAATCAAGCTGTTGTGCAAGAATAAGAGAAAACTCAAACCGAAGAAAGCTCATCTTCAACAATTTCAAAGAAGATTTAATGCTCAAAAAGATCATGAACCTCCAAAGGGATTCCCATGGAGATGAACCCAGTATCATGAAGACGAAGAACTTATTCTCCGGAGGGGCCTTTAATTCTCGCAAAATGGGATGCAAGAAAAGAAAACCCCAGTTTCCAGTAAATTCAGATGCAGTCAGAAAGGAGTATGCCTAAAGAAATAAATGAAAAAAGAGAAAGATGAGCCAAGTAAGAATCAGCTCGCTAGGTTGAAAACCCGCAAAGGGCGGCCTAGGCAAAACCAGAGCGACCCGGTGGATTGAAAACCCGCAAAGGGCGATCCAGGCAAAAATTAGGGTCAGAAAACTTGGACTTGAAATGAAAAAGGGGTGATCAAGGTCATGAGTATGGACGATTGGCATCGTACTTCAAAAGAAAAAACACAAGATCTGCTTCCCCTTTTTCTTGTATTTTTCCAGTTTAAAAATTTTTCAATGTACTTTCAATTGGCGTGACCTTCTGCACGTCCAGTTTCCATAACAATAAGAATTCAACTTTTTCTTCCATGTGTTTGCTTTTCGTGTCTTTTATCTTCACTTATTCTGTCTCTTTGTTTTAAAATGAATGTTTTTATGATTGATGATACTGAATTGTGAAACCTGTGCATGAGTCAAAAAGCATTACAATCATTGCGAAATTTCTGAAAATCACAGAAAAGAGGGGATCCCTCAAATAAATGAATTGGCAAAAAAAACAAACGCGGGCACAATCACTTCAAATGGCAAGCAAACTTATGCGTGGCTCTGGCATTGCTATTACCCTAGATGGTCCTCATGTCTCAGGCCCAAAGGAAAAGATTTGCACCAAAGATTAAAACAAGGTTTAGTGATCACCAAGTGAGGCTTCTTTCATGCCAAAAGTCAAGACATTCATAGAGAACCAAAGATTTGCACTGAGAACACCACTCAGATTCAAAAGTTGGGGCATTCTCTTCACCACCCACCCACCCTGGTCTTGGGAAAGTTTGTTCATTGTCCATCCCATTCATATACCACCCTCAGTTCATAACCAGTACCATAACTTCATCCCCTTTCACAAACCCACTCAAAGAACCCATTTGAAATTGTCATTCTAAAGTGGGGCATTTCCATAACTGTTCACTCCCGCTCAAATGAGCAGAGTTCTCCCTAAAGTCATTCACATCCATAAATTCCTGTCGGGGCAGTGTCTCAACTCACTGTCCTAAACCAATCCCAAGTTAACTGACTCACTCGTCCACATCTACACTCTTATGCATACTTACTAGTCAATGCTTCAGAGAGAGAGAATACAAATTGATCATGTGGTGTTTAAAGTTCAGTCATCATGGAAATGGAAAGGAAAATAAGTGAGCCTGTTAATAAAAACCTTGAGAACACCAGAGTTTGAATCAAATCTAGTTTTTCCAAAGAATGGTCCATAGCCATCTCAATTCCTTGCATTCAAAGTCTCGCGTCTCATCATCATAAAAATGTTTACAAAATTGTTTAAATACTCCAATCATTCATCCTCCTCATGCATGTAGGCATTTCATGTTATTCAAAGCATTACATTCGCATCATCCACATTCATCACAATAAAAGCAAAAGAACACAGACATTCCATAGCATTTATCATCATCACATCAAACATCAAATCAGTTTTCAAAACAAAAAGAGGCATTCTTAATAAATAGTCATAGTCGTCACGATAGGACGCTTGAATTGATCACTCAAGAATCCTAAAGTCCCTATGCTAAAAGAAAATTAAAAACATTCATTGCATCACGTGCATTCGCATAACCTGCCCTTGCATAACATGCATTTGCATTACATTTGCATATCCACCTCTTGTGCATTCATCGAAAAAAGAATAAGGAGCATTTCATGAATATCCATGTCTTTGCTAAATTTTTCTGCATCCAAATAAGTTGCTATCTGCTAGTAACAGCTCAAGTCGCCGATGGTCGATCCTACAAAACTCGTGTTCGTTCGATCACCACTAAGGTAAGAAAAAACTTGCATTCATGCACCATTCCTTGCATCAACTAACGTATGCAGGTACCCTGGATCGGTGCGGCAGCATTGACCAACTGAAGAAAACCAATTGGATTTTCAAATCCCCTTTGGACCCACGTGTCCTCCAGAAAGATTGACTTCACTTCGTATTCGAGCTGCGAGTAAGTCTCCCTGACCTCAATAGGTCCAGTCGAAAAGGATAGCTGTGTTGGCCTAAAACATGGCGCAGTCCTAGGGAAATATCGAGATCTAGACTTGATATAGTACCCTCCCCCGGTCGCTCGAAAGACCACCCCTTTGAGCCCACGTGCTCCCCAGGCCCAAGTGCAAGCTCGGATCGTTCGCGATTCGTTAAAAGGCTTTAGGCAGCCTCCTTCGCCGGCTTAATGAGGGCCGGCACCCTTTTTTTTTTTTTTTTTTTTTTTACTTTCTTTACTGCTTTCGCTGGCTTATTGAGGGTTGGCACCAATTGATTCCAAAAAGAAAAACAAAAAAAAAAATCTTTTCATTGCATTTGTATCATATTTCAATAAGTCAAAAAAAAAAAAAAGAAAAAAAAAACGATCAGAAAAAAAGAAAGCTGATCAAGAAGAATCAAAAGAAAATCAAAAGCATTTCCCCAGCATTCATCATTCACCCAAAATCATCGCATCGCATGCATTCGCATAACAGGCCTTTGCATAACATGCATTCATTCCATGCACCATGCATTGAATCTGCTGACATGTGCAGGTACCGCCAACCTGAGAAACCTGAAGAAAAGTCCTGCGACCAGAGCAGACACCCCTGGATCGGTGTGAAAGCATTGACCCTGAAGAAGATGAATTGGATTTCCGAATCCCCCCTTTGGACCCACGTGTCCCCCAGAAAGACTGACTTCAACTTGTATTCGAGCTGCAGGTAAGTCCCTCTGATCTCAATAGGTCCAGTCGAAAAGGATAGCCGTGTTGGTCTAAAACATGGCGCAGTCCTAGGGAAATATCGAGATCTAGACTTGATATAGTACCCTCCCCCTGGTCGCTCGAAAGACCACCTCTTTTGAGCCCGCGCGCTCCCAGGCCCAAGTGCAAACTCGGATCGTTCGCGATTCGTTAAAAGGCTTTAGGCAGCCTCCTTCGCCGGCTCAATGTGAGTCGGTACCCCTTTTATTGCTTTCTTTATTTTCTGCTTTCTGTCAGCTTATTGAGGGTTGGCGCTCATAGGAAAAACAAAAAATATCATGTCATCGCATCTGCATCAGAAAAAACAAAAAAATAGAAATGGAAAAAGGAAAATTCGGGTTTCTTTAGGTAGACAAAATTGGTATAATTTCTGAATTCTTTATCTTTATTTTGCCTCGAAATATGTTTCTGCCAATTCATATTCCTTGTTAAAATCCAGATAAAGAGGGGCAGCTGTCATACCCTAATTTTGTCCGGCTTGGAACAAAACCTTAATTTTCCACAAAAAGCAATAAATTATGAAGTGAAGCATCATTCTGAAGGATGTGAAGAACTATGAGCATGCATTTTTGGGTTCTAAAAGTCATTTCGGCGCTTTTAAAATCATTTTTAGGATTGGAATGCCTTTTGGAGCAAAATTAGGGTTTTTTGGGCAAAAGGGGTATTTTGGTCATTTCCAAAATTAAGCAGTTTCTCACCAAAATTCATTGTTCAATCTCAGAGGAATTTATTTGGATCTAGATGATTTGGGTTATGAATTTTTGTGCGCATGCATGCATGATTTTTGGCATAAAATTCAAATTTTAAGCAAAAGGGCAAAATGGGAATTTCCATCAAGGTGAGGTCTCAAATCAATTTTGGGAAGGGTGATATCATGGAATTTTGGGCCCAATCATTGATTCCTAGGATATGGCCCAAAGTGGCATGATTTTTATGGAATTATCTAGAAAAGAATAATAAAAAATGGTAAAAATAAGGAAGTGTCCCCAATAAGACAAAATGTACTATTTTTCTTGACAAGCTTGCAAAACTTGGGCACCAAGGCCTCTTTGCTCCGAATTTTCCAGCTCATTTTCACCTCATTTTGTGTTTCCTCATGCCCTTGATCCATGTGAGTTGTATTCCTAGCCATTGATTAAAATTCTAGATCAAATCCTAGGCTACAACTTTGTGTAGAATGACCTAGGTGCCCTCAACAATTGTTGTGCAACAAAAACTCATAATTTTTGTGTATGACCAGCTATTCCTCACTCATTTGTGTTTTCTCCTTGTCCCTAATCCATGTGCATTGCAATCTTGGCCTTTGATTCAAATTCTAGCTCAAATCTCAATGGTTTGCAAAAGCACAATGTCCTATATACCCTTAATTTTGCACCTTATATAAAACCCAAAATAAGAGACCATGAGGAGACAACTTTTTGGCCTCATTTTCACACCACAACCCTAGCACACAACTCCCTCTCCTAATTCCCTCTCTTGGCCGAAATCACCCCACCTTCTTCCTCCATCAATTCTTCACTTCTCCTTCACCAAATCACCATTTTCTCACCTCATTTCCATTCCTACTTCATATATCTTCCTTCTCTCCTAATTTAATTCAAGCTTGCATCATCAAAGGACATTTTTAAGCAAGCATTTCGTGGGTTTCATTGAAGTTTGGTGAAGATTCAAGTTGATTTGTGGTCTTGTTCTTCATATTAGTCATTGCTTAGCTTGGATTTGAGGTAAACTTCTTAAAACCTAGCATCATCTTCAACTTTTTTGCATCAAAATGTAGATATCATGTTTCTAATTTTGCATCCTACCATATTCATGCATTTTAGTGTTGTTATATTGTTGATTTGTTGATTGTTGTTGGTGAGAGGTGTCTCAAACATTTTGACAAGCACTTAGGGAGGCTTGGGTGTTTGAGATTGCTTCTCACCCTTGAATAAATTGTGATTTATGTTGTTTTTACTATGATCTTGCATTTTTGTTGAATAAATTGTGATTTATGTTGTTTTCACTATGATCTTGCATTTTTGTTGAATAAATTGTGATTTATGTTGTTTTTATTATGATCTTGCATTTTTGTTGAATAAAATGATGTGATACTTCGCAAATCATGATTAGAATTAGGGTTTGTTAATTTTCTTGTGAAATGGGTTTGCAATTGTGATCAAAAGCGTTTTCTCAAGTTATTTTGTTGCTAATTGATTGTATCTTGCTTGCAAATTGTTATATGTTGATGATTGGCAAGAGGACTCACACTTGTGTCTTTGTGCACTTCACTTTAAGTGTTGAGGATTGCCTAAAATGATTCAACACAACCTTGTGCTTTGATTGTAAACTTTGGTTTGCTTGTTAGTAACTTGTTTGCAAAGTTATTCTATGTTGAGGATTGGCAAGAGGACTCTCACTTGTGCCTAGTGCACTTCACTTTAAGTGATGAGGATTGCCTAAGATGATTCAATTTTCTTTGTGCAATTCTTGTTTGAAAATGCAAATGCTAGTTTTCTAACTTGATTAATCAATTTTGGTTACAAAAATGACTTGCTAATACCTTCTTTTGGTCACTTTTGGTCTTGCAAATGTGATGTTCTTTCTAGGTCAATGTTATGCTTTAATGTTGATGATTTGGTAAAAGGATTAGACACTTATGCACTTGTGCATTGTCTCAAGCGTCAAGGATTACCAAAAGGGATTCAACCTTGTGCTTTATCTTGTGTTGACACCTAATTGAATTGAACTTTTGTATGATCTCTTTGTGTGCCTATTGTTGATCTTACATATGCATGCCATTAGATGTTGATGACTAAGTGTCATTCTTGTGCTCAAATGTTGTAATTGGTAATGTTTATGCTTATGCTTACATTGTTGATTGCTTTGCTTGCAAATTTGTTAAATGTTGCACTTTGGTTCTTGACTTGGAAATTGATTGAATGTTCTACTTTCTTTTCCTTTTGGATGCCACGCCATCCCAACAAACCTTTTGTGACCAATGTCACCCTCAAACTCCCTTCTCCTTTCTTCAAATCAATCATTTTCTAAAGCTTTTTCCAAACTCAATCTTTTCTTAAATTGTTTTCATAAGACAATCAAATTCTTTCTAAGATCAACAATAAACCTTTTTGAAAACTCATAAGGAGGCAAGTCGGACGTACGGCCGGTGTTGTCTAGCGTCCTAAGATCGGAGCTGTACAGCTCAAACATCTTGGGATACTTATGAGAATCAAAACAAGTAATTAACAACTTGAACCCTATTTCAAAAAATGAGTAAGGAATCGAGTCGGATGTACATCCGGTATTGGTTAGCGTCTTAGGGTTAGCGGGCTGTACAGTTCGTGCGAGCCTAAGATACTTGCTCAAATAAAAGCAACCAACCTCACAACAAATCTTCTTCTTCCTTAATCAAAAAAACATTTTCAATAAGTAGGGGGCACGTCGTCTGGACAGGCGGGGTTGTCTTTTGTTCTAGGTCTAGTGGACTGTACGGTCTAGGACCGAAAACCCCTACAATAAAAAACACCAACACAAAGTTTCTCGACCCAGGAGAACTACGTAAGCTTTGAATTCTCCATCGCACCGGGAGATACGTAGGAGCGGGTCACATCCCGTCAAGCACACTTTTAAAAAAATAATAAAAAGATTCTTCTTTTCCCCCGTTTTCAAAAACACTTTTCTCAAATAAAAAAAGAAGTAGAACGAATTGTTTCAAATCAACTCTGTCAAAACCGCACATCAAGTTAAAGGTTCCCTTTCGGTAGAAAGGAGGTGTGGGGTGCTAATACCTTCCCCACACCTAACCGACCCCCGAACCTACATCTCTAGTTCTCAAAGGGCCACCCGCCTTAAAAAGGACCCTTTTTCAATGTTTTGGTCCCTAAATAAAAATGTTGATGGCGGCTTCACAAATTTTCACGTTGTACGATGAAAGGCCCAATCCGGATCTTTCGGGGTGCAACAAAAGTCATCCTGAATGGGAAAAGGATCTTAATCCCTCTCTATCCTGCTCAAGTGATCAGCCACCAAGTTCTCAGCTCCACTTTTATCTTTAATCTCCACATTAAACTCTTTGAGTAACAACATCCACCGAATCAATCTCGGTTTTGCTTCTGTCTTCTTCAACAAGTACTTTAAAGCTGCATGGTCAGTAAAAACAACAACCTTGGAACCTAGCAAATATGATCTGAATTTATCAAGAGCAAAAACAATAGCTAGAAGTTCCTTTTCAGTGGTGGTGTAATTAGACTGTGCAGAATCTAAAGTCCTAGAAGCATAGTAAATAACATGGGCAGCCTTGTCAACTCTTTGTGCAAGGACCGCCCCAACGGCATAGTTAGAAGCATCACACATAATCTCAAAAGGAAGGGTCCAGTCAGGGGGCTGGATGATGGGAGCTGAGGTCAATGCTTTCTTCAAGAAGTCAAATGCTTTTTTGCAATTGTCATTGAAGTTGAAAGTGACGTCATTCTTCAACAAGTTGGACAGCGGAAGAGCTATCTTGCAGAAATCCTTAATGAAACGCCTGTAAAAACCTGCATGACCAAGAAAAGAACGAATCTCGCGAATGCAAGATGGGTAAGGCAATGTAGAAATCACATCAATCTTAGCAGGGTCTACAGAAATTCCTTTTTCAGAGATTATGTGACCTAAAACAATTCCCTGTTCAACCATAAAATGGCATTTTTCATAATTTAAAACAAGGTCAGTTTCGATGCATCTCTCTAAAACCATATTTAAACTGCTCAAACATGCATCAAATGAAGAACCATAAACAGTGAAATCATCCATAAACACTTCCATGCAATTTTCAATAAAATCAGCAAAAATGCTAATCATGCATCGCTGGAAAGTGCCAGGAGCATTGCAAAGACCAAAAGGCATCCTCCTGTAAGCAAATGTACCGAATGGGCACGTAAAAGTAGTCTTTTCTTGATCTTCAGGTGCAATATGAATTTGAAAGTAACCTGAAAAGCCATCAAGAAAACAATATTGTGATTTACCAACAAGCCGTTCAAGCATTTGGTCAATGAACGGTAAAGGAAAGTGATCCTTTCTAGTAGCCTGGTTCAATCTCCTGTAATCAATACAAACTCTCCAACTATTCTGAACTCTAGTGGGGACAAGTTCATTCTTTTCATTTTTTACCACCGTGAGTCCAGATTTCTTAGGTACAACCTGCACTGGGCTTACCCATTTACTGTCAGAGATAGGGTAAATGATACCTGCTTGCAAGAGTTTGGTTACCTCTTTCTTCACAACATCGAGGATCAACGGATTAAGCCTCCTTTGGGGCTGCCTTACTGTTTTAGCACCATCTTCAAGTAAAATCCTGTGCATACACATTGAGGGACTAATACCTGGGATGTCAGCCAATGTCCACCCAATCGCCTTTTTATGCTTCCTCAAAACATGCAAAAGCTTACTTTCTTGATCGAAATCAAGGTTAGAAGATATTATAACCGGGAGTTTTTCATTACTCTCTAAATAAGCATATTTCAGATTTGTAGGGAGTTGTTTCAGCTCCAGGGAAGGTGGTTGCTCAATGGATGGAGTGTTTGGGGCAGCCGGGGTGTCGAGAACTTCAACTGCATAAACAGCTTCATCGACAACTTCACCTGTAGAAAAAATGTTACCATGCAAGGCAGCATCAATCTCAGCACATACAACACAAAGGTTAGTGTCAGTACAATCATCACATGAGTAAACATCATCAAAACCAGATAAAGATGGAAAATCAAGTGAAAACAATTCAGAACAAGTGTCATCAACCAACTCAGAGATCAATTCAATATGAAAAACAGAATGCTCTTCCAAGGGATATTTCAAAGCATCGAAAATGTTAAATTTCGCGACAATGTCACCAAATTCCATGGACATGGTTCCATCATCAACATCAATTTTTGTTTTCGCCGTTTTCATGAACGGTCTGCCTAAAATGATGGGAGCCCTGCTTGACTTAGTTTCTCCTTCCATGTCCACAATATAAAAATCTGCCGGAAAAATTAAGTCATTAACTTGAACAAGGACATCTTCCACTACTCCGGTGGGGCGGGCATTGCTTCTGTTCGCCAGCTGAATGATTAAACCTGTATGCTGCAAAGGACCAAGATTAAGGTTATTATAAACAGAAGTAGGCATAACATTAATGCCCGCTCCTAAATCAAGCATGCAATTCTCGAATTTACTATCCCCGATGGTACAAGGAATAGTAAAAGTTCCTGGATCCTTGCACTTTTGTGGCATGACCTGAGTGAGAGCTGAAACATTTTGCTTGCCTGTAGCTTTTTCAGATGAAGGCTTAGGCTGAATGAAAGCAGAAACATTTCTTCCCAAGTTGACTCTCTCATTTCCCTTCAACCTCCTTTTGTGTGTACACAAATCTTTCAGGAACTTTGCGTACTTCGGAACCTGCTTAATCACATCAAGAAGTGGAATGTTTACCGCAACCTTTTTGAATACATCCAAAATCTCTCTTTCTTTGTCTCCCTCATCAGTCCTTTTATTTTTCAGTACTCTATGTGGGAAAGGGACTGGTGGTACATACTCCTTCTGTTTATCTTTTTCAGTTTCTACCACAACAGAAGAGGGTTCAGGTGAAGAAGGTGTTACCTCAAGATTTTTTTTATTTTTGTCTGGGGCTGGTTCTACAACTTTTCCGGATCTCAAGGAAATTGCACTCACATTGGGGCCTTTTGGATTCACAACTGCTTGGGCAGGAAGTTGGTTCGATCCTTGGGCTTGCTGCATGGCATTCATTGAAGTGGCAAGCTGTCCAATCTGTGTCTGCAAGGTCTGAATGCTAGAATCAGTTCTTTGTTGGAACTGGAGATTGTTGACAGCCATTTGCTTGACAAGATCCTCTAATGAAGGTCCGGAAGGTGCAGGGGTGGTCACTTGGGGAGGGTTTTGTTGTTGGCTGGACTGTTGATTCCCATATCGAAGGTTTGGATGGTTCCTCCAATTAGGATGGTATTTGTTAGTGGACAGGTCAGGAATGTTGTACCTGTTCTGATTGTTGCCTTGATTGTAAAGGTTTGCTGCATAAGCTTGAGGCAACTCAGTGATCGACTCATCTTGCAAAATAGGACATGTATCGGTCGGGTGTTCAGGAAAAGTACAAATACCACACAAGTTTGCTGCTTGAGTCTTACCTACTGCCAACCGTTTCACTAAAGAAGTAAGCTCGTCAATTCTTGTTTCTAAAGCTTTGTTGGTAGAAACTCGAATCTCGTTCACACCTTTGGTTTGGACAGAATTGTTTCTAGTGGTGAACTGTTGGGAGTTGAGAGACATGTTTTCAATCAAGGCTTTAGCAGCAGTTGGAGTTTTATCAACAAGTGCTCCACCGCTAGCAGCATCAAGAATGTTTCTATCCATCGGTAACAATCCCTCATAGAAGTACTGGATAAGTAACTGCTCGGTGATCTGGTGTTGGAGACAACTGGACACTAACTGCTTGAATCTCTCCCAGTACTCAGCTAATGACTCATCGTCCTGTCTAATGCCACATATCTGTTTTCTGATTGATGCAGCTCTGGAGGCAGGAAAGTATCTTTCTAAGAACACTCTTTTCAGAGCATTCCAGCTTGTGATAGAAGTCGGTTCAAGGTAATATATCCAATCTTTTGCCGCACCTTGCAATGAGAATGGAAAGGCTCTGAGCTTGATGTGATCTTCCGTGATTCCTTCAGGCCTCAATGGTGTAGAACACACAACCTGGAATTCTTTCAAATGCTTATGCGGATCCTCACCTGCAAGACAATTAAACTTTGGCAACAAGTGTATTAAACCAGATTTCAATTCAAAGGGTGCATCAGCTTCAGGATAATCAATGAATAAACCGTTATAATTCACATCAGGGGCAGCCAACTGCCTTAAAGTTCTTTGGTCAGCCATATCAAAAACAAATTCAGAATCGGAATCAAACAAGTTATGAAAATAATCCGAATCAGAATCAGACTCAATTGTGGGTGGTGAGCTATTGCTAGCCTGGACTGCTCTACGACGTGTATGCAAAGTTCTTTCTACCTCAGGATCGAAATCAAAAAAATCAGAACAAGAAGACCTAGTAGCCAGGACTAATGCACAGCAATGCAGCAACAATCGTGAAAATGCCAACAGTGTCCCTATAAGGCAGAAACAAACACCATGAAGGAAATCGATTAAAAAAAATTTTCAGAAAAAAAGAAAAACAAATTTTGATCTAATTAGATGAAATAAGAATTTTAGAAATTTTTTTTGGATTTTTCCGACTCTATGAAAACAATAAATAATTCATAAAAAATAGAAAAAAGAGGAATTTGGCGATTTGAAATCGAAGTCCCGTAACTCTTCTAGAGTAGGGGACAAATGAGCCTGGAATTTTTCTGCTACAGATGCCCGGAACAGATTTCTAATCGGACGCAATTTTCCCAAAAACTAATTTTTTTTTTTGACTCTAAAACGCGAATTGGCTAAAACCGTAACGAAACTAGGGCCTAGACGCGAGAACACTAAACCTATGATTCTAAAATTAGTTAATAACGACAAGAATCCCCGGCAACGGCGCCAATTTGATCCGCTGTCGCGCACGGATCAAAAACGAGTATTTTGAAAATATAGTATACGGTAACGACAACTCGAATATCGTTCTCAAGGATTCTTGTATAATAATTAACCAACTGAAATCGAATTAGGGGGTGTTTGGTTTAAGGTTCGAATTAACAAATAGAGTAATTAAGTGATTATCAAATAAGTTGAAAAATCAATTTACTGATTCGGTTCCTGCCTATCATCGATTGTCGTAATTCCTACTGCAAATTATCTATTCCTATTCGACTATAATATCAACTGACAAGCGCAATTGATAGTATAATTTGTATGTTCCTATTATCCGAATTAAGCAAACGGGATTAAGTTTCATGAATTACGCAAACATGAATTAAACGAACACGATAACGAATTAAGCAAACGATAACGTGACTATAGTTAGGATCATACAATCAATCGAATTAAACCAATATAACCTATGTAAATCATATTAAGCAACAAGAGACGTAGATTTATATTGAAAGGAGTAGAGAACCTGAATTATAATTACTAAAATCTCAAGGTGTCGGAACCTGAATACAGCAAATTGTCTGGATCGGTTAGTTCTCCATGAGAATTCGTACAAAAGCTTCCAAAATATTTCGTGAATAGTAAACTCGATCCCTGAACAATAAACGGCTGCCTAGGTATAATGGAAAACAAGGAATTTGGGTCATAACCCAACTGGGTCAAAAACATAAAAAAGCCGGCCCAAAATTGACCAAAACTTAAAAATATCTAATGCTGCAACTTCAACGAATTATTCAAGCCTGCTACAGTCCGATACTCGTAGCTCCAGTTATGAATTTTTCCGCGAAAGCTGCTAAAGCTGAAAATAAAATACGGAAATCAAATTAAACCAAAAATAAACTAAATTAGAAAAACATTATAAAACATAAAAATAAACAAAGCAAAACATAGAAATGCCTAAGTACAAACATGGAAGAATGTGCATCAAAATGCACTGATCACACCTCGACCACTCGCTCCTTGCATCTCGAGGTTTGTTGGGCCAAGTCATTTGCTTCCTGGTTCTCATTCCTGGGGACGTACAGGATGACGACATCAACAAACAACTTTAGTAAGTTGTGCGCCGAGGCCCTCATCTCTTTGAGCTTAACGTTGTAACACTTGTATTCCTCAGTGATTTTCTTGATCACCAGTTGGGAGTCACCTTTTATTTCCACGTAGTGGGCATTCATGCCGGCCAAGATGTCAAGTCCCATGATCAGAGCCTCATACTCAGCCTGAATGTTGGAGGCTTGGTCCGCTATCCGGCACATGAACCTCCATGTTTGGCCACAAGGGCTGGTGACGACTATACCCACTCCAACCCTCGTCCGAATGCTAGATCCGTCGAACATGAGGACCCATGGCTTAAGGCCCAGGTTGCTGACAGCTTCGGCCGGAGCATAGTGTGTCTCTACACATTGATGCTGAGCCAAGAAGTCTGCCAGGGCCTGGCCTTTTACAACTCTCAAAGGTACATACGTTAAAGCGAACGCGTTCAACTTAATGGCCCACTTAACGAGTCTTCCTTGCAAGACAAACCTATTAAGCAGATATCGAATGATGTCAACCTTGCATAAAACTAAAACTTCCTTAGGCAGAAGATAGTATTCAAGTTTAGTACAAGCGTTAAACAAAGACAAACAAAGTTTCTCAATGGGCGAGTATCTAGTCTCGGCGTCATTGAGTATCCTACTGAGATAATATATAGCACGTTCAGTGCCACTATCATCATCTTGAGCTAACAAGCAGCCGATGGCGTGGTCTTCGGCCGCAATGTATAGCTTCAGAGGTCTCCCAGGCTGTGGAGGTACCAGGACAAGAGGGCTGGTCAAGGCTGCCTTGACTTGGGCGAAGGCCTCCTGTTGCTTGGCTCCCCAGATCATTTCTTCGTCATTCTTCATTCGTAGCAACGGCGAGAAGGCTTTAAGCTTCCCTGTTGAGTTGGCGATGAATCTCCTTAGGAAGTTGATCTTGCCTAGCAAACTCTGCAGCACTTTCTTTGTTCTAGGGGTCTTCCCTCTAGGATAGCTCGAGCTTTGTTTTTGTCCACTTTAATGCCCTAGTTATGCACCAGAAATCCTAGGAAGTTTCCTGCAAACACGCCCAAGGCACACTTAGTAGGATTATTCTTAAGATTGTGGAGTCTCATCCGCTTCAGAGCTTGTTCGAACTCCCCCAGGTGGGCTTCGAAGCTCTTAGACCTGACGACCACATCATCATCAATCTACACTTCCATGTTTTTACCAATAAGGTCATGTAAGATGGCATTCATTGCCCTTTGGTACTGTGCCCCAGCATTTTTGAGGCCAAAAGGCATTACGAGCCGCTCATGGATACCTAAGGCGCCTGGGCACCTAAAGGCAGTCTTATGGGTGTCGGCCTCGGCCACATAAACCTCGTTGTAACAAGAATAGCCGTCCATAAAAGTCAAGATGGCATTGTTTGCCGCGATATCGACGAGCATAGCGGCCACAGGCATACCGTACTCATCTTTCGGAGTGGCGGCCACAGGGACTATATTAGATAGCCATTCTACGTACCTGGCAGTTCTCATGAACCCTGCCTTTAAGAGTCTTTCCACTTCGGCTTTTATCTACGGCATTAGTTGTGGGTTTAACCTTCTCGTTGGTTGCCTATGCTCCACTAAGGCTCTATCAAGGCATGGCATCTCATGGTAGTCCCATGCAAAGCAGTCACGATAATCACGTTGTTGCGGTTGGAGTTTACCGCTAACTTTAGTCATTCTGGGCTCACTCTCAGCTCCCATATTCACTTCAACCAAGGGGTCTAGAGCTTCGAAGGTAGACATCTATCTCTAGATAGGCTCTATGAAGGGGGGTTCGGCCGACATCTCGTTGCCAAGGTCCTCTGATGCCTCCTCCGAGTCTTCATTCTTTCCGTGTACAGCACCAAACATTGCGTCTTCAATGCTGGACTCTATCTGAAATAGGTGCAGTCGGTCCAATAGACTCTGTACCACCCAAGGAAGACTAATCATTATTATCGTTACCAAGTCGTAAGTCGGCCAACATCTTGAATTCAAAACCCTTATTGGTCCAGTCACATGACTCAATACCGCCCTCTTCGTAATCCCCTGGTATGGCGATCGGGCGCAGGTAGGAGGAGTAGAACACGACTACAAACATCTTTATCTTTGCTAGGAAAGGATTGGGATCAGCTTCCACTATCTCCACCTTGTCTTCCACCCATATCATGAGCCTCTGGTGGAACGTGGAGGGAACACATTCACTAGTGTGGGTCCAATCTCTCCCCAGGATCATCGTGTATGTGGGTTTTTCTTCGATGACGAAGAATGCCAACCGATTTACCTTTGACGCAACCGTCACATAGGCCACCAACACTCCCAATGCATGAGAGGGGTGGCCCATGAAACTGGTCATGGTCAAGGTAGTAGGAATAAGATCTTTGGCGTTTTTCCCTAACCTTTTCATAGTTTACAGTGGCATGATGTTCAGCACAACACCACCATCTACAAAGACCCTATTGAACAACTTCCCATTGAGGTGGGGTTTAATGTACAATGGCTTCAGGTGTCTGGTCATATCTGCAGTTGGCTTTTCACACAGCATGCCTTTTGTAATTGGTCCCTCGGCTTTTGTCAAAGCGGCCCATTCGGCCTCCTCGGTGAAGAAATCTCCCTCGAGGGTCTTTGGCTGATCCCTGATCCCCGGTGGAAGGAGGCCCACCATTTCTATGTCCGCATAGAATTCTCCATCGGCCTCATCCATCAATTCGTCTAGTATTGACTTAGTGATGGAATTTCGGTCGAAGTCTCTAGGCCAAAAGGGTCTTCCTCTTCTTCCCCCACGAGGTCGTCTTCTTGCAACTCGTGCTCGGTCATTGTACCCCCATCCTGGGCTTCATCGACTGGTTGGGATCGCCTCAGACTATGAGGTCCGTAGAGGCATTTTATCACCGCCCTTGTGAGGGGACTATGGGGTGCCTCCACCATGCCTACCATTGCCTGGTCCCCTCCCTCGTGATCAACAGGTGGCTCTGGGGCAGCTGTCTCGGGAGGCTACTCAGGAGTTGTGTCCTCGACTGGCTTTGGGAAGGCCTGTTCCAACCCCGTAGCAACAGATACTGTGGGGATGGTCTGGGTATTCCCATCTCTAGCAGAGGTGAGCATTTGGAGGGTCTCTTTCATCCTGTTGGACGCCCAAGCCCTTTGCAGCCTCCTTTTCTGCGAGCGAGATCTGGAGGCCGCTTGAGTCATCCACTGATCCTGCGGCACATATGTCGGACGTTTGACCGTCTTGGTGGGTTTCAACTCTCGGTCATTGAGGACCGAGATATCAACCGGGGTTGAGCTATGGGTTCTAGTGACTTGGGCCACTCTTCTCTCTTCTTTGGGGCGAGTTCCCCCGTCTGGGACTGGCAGGCTAGCTTCCTTGATGGAAGCATCGGCGGGCGTACCGTGCCCTCGATGTGGGATGGCTTGGAGTCTTTCCCTCAGATCCCCCGTCTTGGGTACATGTCTGTCGGGGTTGATCTTGGACAAATGCAATTCCCTAAGCTCGTGGACAAGCTTCCCTGGCTTAGGAAGCCTCTTCTGAGGTTGACTCGGCGCCCCTATCTGTAATTTTTGTTGTAGCAGTGCCCTTCTTTCTACAAATGTGGATCCCCGTGCGGGTGAGCCCAAACGGCTGAACACAGCTGTCTCCCTCTCTTGGGAAATCTCTCCCTTCGGGACCTACATGTACTTCTTCCTCCCTTTCCCTCGGTCGCTCCCCGAGAAGGAGACCATGTTGACATTCATGCTGGGGAAAGGGTCAGTGTCGACAATCATCTCTGATGCTCCCTTGTCATCCATTTTAAATCTCCCCTTCCTGATGGCCTCCTAAATGGCTCAGCGGAAGATAATACAGTTCGAAGTGGCACGATTAAAGGAGTTATGCCACTTGGAGTATTTCTTCCCCTTTATTTCCTCAGGCGGGGGGATCTTATGGCCGCCAAGGAGCTTGATCTGTTTGTCCTTGAGGAGGTAGTCAAATATTTGGTTAGCCTTAGAGATGTCAAAGGAACATTCAACCCTTTCCTCGTTCTTCACTTTACCTTTGGCAGGCTTAAGAGCTTGTTTTAGTCAAACTCTTAGGTCCTAGCCGTGGTGTCGGCCAGAGGTTTGGGCAGTCTTTGATTCCTTTTTCTTCAAGCAATTGCGTCGAGGAGGGAACTCTGCTCATCAACTATGGATTTCCTGACTCTTCTAGAAAGGGTCACGCAAGGTGAGAAGGGACGCGAGTGTTTGATTACTATGACTAATGCATAAAAAATAAAGTAAAAGAGAGAAATGCGATAAAGAAGATAAATGAAATAAACGTAGAGTTTGATTTGATTGATGTGTGTCCTTTACAATTTACTCTAATGCTATATATATATAAACACAATCCCTTGTCGGCCACTAAGCTAGCCAACATTTTCCTGCCGTTGGATTGATCTAAGATCAACGGTTTTCATTACTTCATAGGCCTTCAACGAAGTAACTGCCCACGATCCCTACTGGCACGGTTAGTGGGGTGAGTGTTCGTTGCTCCAGGTTTTCCGGCCTCGCTCTTCCGTTTGAACTTCAACCGTTCCCACGTTCTTCCTTTGTGCCATGTCCTACCTTCCAAGTAACCCCCATCCTGCCTTGGCCGTATGGTGGCTCGGCTATCCTAGTCCTTCCTTAGGTAATGGTCCAAGCATCCAAGCCACCGAGGCCTTGGCACTCTATAGAATGGGGTGGTCACTTCCTTCGGCTTAGCTTACTGGTCCTCGGGCATAATCCTCCCTCAGGGGTTCCCTCTGCTTAACACGCCCCGAGGACCTTCTTGGGTTCAGTCTTCTTCGGCGAAACACCTTTTCTATCACTTCTCGTATGGCTTGCCTTCACACCGTACTTCCCTTTTTTGGTCCTCGGCCTACGACCCCTTTATTTTTGAGTGTTAGCAATTTCCCCCCTTTTTGTGCTGTCGTGCAGCCTCGAGGACGTGATTGACGGTACGAAAACCTTTTGATGTGATCTTTTGACATGACGGTTAGAGGGGAAGTAACCGCTGCTACATGACACTTGGCGCTCCAGACGAATCGAAACGACTGCGCGACGGTTCCCAAGAATGAGCCGGTTGAGTTTTGTGAAGCTATAAATAGCCCTCATCATTACCCCTGTACAGTTACTTGCCCTTGCTCAAAACTGTTCTTCTCCTTACTCGAATCCCATCCATCCTTCCATCTTTCATCCGTCATGTCTTCCAACTCCGATTCCCAAAATAGAGACCATAGTTACGGCGGCGGTGACAGCCCATCTAACTCTTCTTCCTCCTCCGGGGGGTCCTACGCATGAGGTCTCATCTCAGGACATCCTGATTGCCGTCGGCGGAGGTGTGACCATCCAGCCCATTGCATCCACGGTCCCTGCAAGTGTGGAGGCTTTAAAGGAAATCTTTGGCGTAGGTGGTGGCCTGCCGATCTCCCACGACAGGTTCAACTTGAATGCCAAAGTGACCAAGACCAGGGGATGGGCCAAACCAACCGACGAGTACCGTGCTTGGTTCGACCGTCTTCACTCCTCTAAGAGAGACACCTGGACTGGCTGGGGCCTGTATGGCATGAGCTCCCTCTCGACTTCTTATGTTCCTTATGACTTCAACGTTCTGGTTCCTCTCTTAGGCTTCTGGTCTTCCCAACTCAACGCTTTCGTAATCCCCTGGGGCATGCTGACTCCTACCGTCCTGGACGTTTCTGCCATTACTGGTCTTCCGGCGCATGGCCATAGTATCCATTCTGCCAAACTGCCCAAGAACGTAAATCTTGGCCACGCCCACGAGGGTGGCCTGTATTCCAGGTTTCTTACGGCGAACACACAGACTAGTGGGGAGGTCTCCGACGCGGAGCATACGGCTTTCCTCATGTACTTCTTCTACCGCTTTTTCTACAGAACTACTTCGACTGGTGTCGTTCAGGAGTTGCAACCCTTTGTTGCCATGATGTGCTATTCTGGTGAAGTTTTTGCCTGGGCCCCCTACTTCCTCGACGAGCTCTACAGGAGTATCAGGGTCGTGCTGGATCAGATTAGGGATAATGGCCCTATCTTCAAGCTACAGGGACCCCTGTTGTTTCTACAACTGTGGGCCAAGCTCTATTTCCCCCACATCTTGTCTGCTGACCGTGAGGCCACTTCAACTGTGGTGCTTGGGGCCTCATCTTTGGGAGATACCTGTTCATGACATAAGCCGAGTCCAGTTTGCGGAGGTCCTCCTATGGATGTCCCCTAGTGAAGTGGGGTGGTGTCCTGTTCTTGACAAGAATTTCGGCCCAGATTGGATTTTCAGCCCTCAAAAAGATCAATCCTAAGTAGAACTCTCGGCCCGTATTACGGCTCGTGACAGTTGGCTTTCTGCTGTGGTGACGAGGGACTTTCCAGTCGGTTACCTTGCTACCTCCCGGTATAGTAAGTCCCTTGCGGAGTATTACCATCCAAACTTCGTATGCCGCCAGTTCGGCCTCCTGCAGCACATTCCTCTGCCTTACCAAGCACTAGGTGTCCAGCCCGACGCACTGGCTTGTCTGAGTCCCAGGACTACGAGTTGATTAATGGCAACCAGCGCATGCTTACGGAGGGCGTTTGGGCGCATTTTCGGGTCTGTGTGGGGACGACCTACTCTTTCACCGACTTGTGGCCTGGTGTTAAAGAGCTTCCCTACCCTCATGGAGTTGATAGGTGTTTATCCCAATGCCTTGGCCGTTTAGGAACCACTCCTTCCAGAATCCTTGCTAGTTCAAGTGCTATCCCTTCCAGAACGCCAACTCCTGCCCCCTCTGCTCGACGTCTTGCAACCCGCTCTCGGCCTTCAACAGGTATGTTTTTGTTTTTATATTGGTTTTCTACTTTCTTCGTGTTTCAATTGTTGCTCCAACTCCTCTGTTTTGGTCAGATTCCAACCCAGGAGGACAGGGTGAAGCCCCTGCAAGAACCCCCTCAGCTACAAGAGCTGGTGCAGAAACAGGGGGCGTCTCTCCTCTTGCGAAAAGGCATAAGGTACAGTGCCATCCCCTTTCTTCTTGCCTTAACCTTTGACATCTCCTCTCCTACAGCGACTTTTTTCTCGCAGGCTTCTACCTCTGCTCATCGCTCCCCTCTTCCTCCAACTCCCCACCAAACTCTTGGGGCCGAGGTGGCCTAGTTCTTTGCTTCGAGGGGAAGTTGTCACTGATCCTACCCAGCTGGCCGATTTGACATCGTTCACCTTCCGTCTAGCTTTTGTGGAGGGTTTGCCAGAGCCCAGGCGGCGAGCGTTGACGAATGTTGGCTATTGTCTTCCAGAAATATCTCGGAACTACTCGATGGCCAAAGCCCTTAGGGATGGTGTGCAGCAGGCAATGGACCACCTGAGTGCCCTGCATGAGGAGCGCAGGACTTGTTTGGCTGATTTGTTAACAGGATTGAAACAATTGAGGGTGTAATGTCTGATCTTCAACGGGAACCGCAGCTCTTACTCCCTCAGCGGGAGGAGGCGGCCGCTAAACTTGCTATGATTTTGGAAGATAAAAAGCATTTGTATGACCAAGCCAAACCCCTGGCCAATCAAGTTAAAGATTTGGAGACTCAGAAGGAAGGCTTCCGTTATGACCATGAGGCTGGCCAAAGTAATCTGTAGTCTGCAGTCTCTTCTTGGGAGACGTAACGTGCTCGTCTGGCTTCTGTCCCTACTGCCGAAGCCTCTGTGGCTGGAACCGCTGGACCGACGATCACCCAGCAAGTGTCTGCCCTTGCAGAGGACGTAGATTCGGTCGCTGAGAACTGAAGGTGCCTTGGTGATTTTGCTTTCTGTTCCTGCTTTTGTTTCTCCACTAGGCTGTCGGTGTGTGGCGAGCCAGTTTGACAATATTTTAGTTACTTTTCTTCCAAATCCATCTTTCAATTCCCCGCATACTTTCCCATAGAGTAGGATAATATGCTTTAAGGTATTAGCCGTTTATTTTCGTTTCAAATTCTTCTCCGTCTAGAGTGATTAGACGGTAAGCTCCACCGTGATATACTTCGCTAACGATATATGGCCCGTCCCAATTCGGGAACCACTTACCCAACTGGGGGTCTTTCCTCCCTAGTGGTAAAATGGCCTTCCTCAGAAGGTCTCCTTCAACAAACTGCTTTGGTTTAACGTGTTTGTTGTAGGCTCGGGCCGCCTTGGCTTTATTCATTTCTATTCTGCTGAGGGCAGCAAATCTGTCGTCATCCACAGAGTCCAGCTCCATCAACATGGCTTGCTGATACTCATCCATACTAAGGGAGTGCTGTCGTGCCACTCTCAACGAGGTTAAACTAATCTCCAGTGGTAGCACATCATCCTGCCCGTAATCCAAATGATAGGGAGTCACCCCTGTGGTCCTAGACTTTGAATTTCTCATATCCCACAGGACCTCATTGAGGGTCTCATGCCACCTCCGTGGTTTATCCTCTACGTTCTTCTTGATGAGTTCAATGATGATCTTATTGGTGGCTTCCGCTTGTCCGTTGGCTTGGGCATAATAAGGGGACGAATGCCTCATCTTAATGCCGTATTCCTGGGTGAAGGCCACAACTTTTTCTCCGGTGAACATGGTGCCTTGATCGGCCGAGATGGTTTCGGGGATTCCGTACCTGAAGATGATCTGGTTCTCTATAAATCTGATCACCGCACCGTGATCAACATTTCCAAACGGCATGGCTTCCACCCATTTAGTGAAGTAATCGGTGGCTACGATGATGAAGTTGTGCCCTTTTGAACTCGTAGGGTATATCTTGCCGATTAAATCCATGGCCCACCCTCTGAACGACCAAGGTTTGACGATAGGATGGAGTTCGTCCGCCGGCACCCTTTGAATCGGTCCGTGCAGCTGACAAGCCTCACATCCCTTAGCAAACTGGAAGCAATTGGCGGTGATTGTCGGCCAATAGTACCCATGCCGGTAGATGAGCCACTTCATGATGGGGCCAGGCCTATGGGCACCACAGACTCCTGCATGGATCTGTGCCATTACCATATAAGCATCCATCATCTTGATGCATTTTAATAACACCCCATTGGTACTACTCTTATACAGGTACCTCGTCAACACCTCGATCCAGGCGTCGGCAGGATTCTCCTACGTGGGACTCATAACGCTTTGTTGTAGCACTTCGACTACCCGCTCCTTGTATCACGATGCCTGATTGGCTAAGTCATTCGCTTGCTGGTTCTTATTTCTAGGGACGTACATGATGACAACATCGGCAAACAACTTCAGCAAGTTGTGCGCCGCCCTCAGCTCTCTGAGCTTGGCGTTGTAGCATTTGTATTCCCCAGCGATTTGTTTGATCACCAGCTGGGAGTCTCCCCTTATCTCTACATAGTAAGCCTTCCTGCCGGCCAATATGTCAAGTCCCATGATCAAGGGCTCATATTCGGCCTGATTATTGGAGGCTTGGTCCCTTATCCGGCACATGAACTTCCATGTTTGGCCACAAGGGCAGGTGACGACTATACCTACTCCGGGCCCTGTCCGAGTGCTAGACCCGTCGAACATGAGAACCCAGGGTTTAAGGCCTAGGTAGCTGACAGCTTCGGCTGGTCCCAGCCGTGTGCTGAGCCAAGAAGTCTGCCAGGGCCTGGCCTTTCACAGCTTTGAGCGGTACATAAGTTAAAGCAAACACGTTCAACTTAATGGCCCACTTAACGAGTCTTCCATGCAAAACAGGCCTATTAAGCAGATATCGAATAATGTCAACCTTGCATACAACTAAAACTTCCCTAGGTAGGAGATAGTATTCAAGTTTCGTACATACATCAAACAATGACAAACAAAGTTTCTCAATGGGCGAGTATCTCGTCTCGGCGTCATTGAGCAGCCTACTGAGATAATATATAGCACGCTCAGCGCCATTATCATCATCTTGAGCTAACAAGCAGCAAATAGCTTGGTCTTTGGCCGCAATGTATAGCTTCAGAGGTCTCCCAGGCTGTGGAGGTATCAGGATAGGGAGGTTGGTCAAGGCAGCCTTGATTTGGTGAAAGGCCTCTTGTTGCATAGTTCCCCAGATCATTTCCTCGTCATTCTTCATTCGTAGCAACAGCGAGAAGGCTTTAGAAAACATAAATGTAGGCTTTAGAAAATTGTAGTTTGGCATTTTTGGTGGTGGTTGTTTCGATTAAATGTATAGTTGATGTTTTCATTAAATGTAGAGTTTATGTGAGAAGTAGGACCCACAAAAATTAAAAAGTGAGATAGTATAAAAAGTCAATTTTAGAAAATGGTAGTTTGGTACTTTTTGTAGTAGAATTATTTTTTTATTAAACGTATAGTGGAAAAAGAAAGATAGAATAGCTTTAGAAAAATAAATTTTGTATTTTTGGTAGTGGTTGTTTTGATTAAAAATATAGTTGATCGATGTATATTTGATGTTTGATTAAATGTATAGTCGATGTGAGAAAGAGGGACCCAAAAAAGTTAAAAGTGAGATAGAAATAAAAATTAAGTTTAAGAAAAGGGTGCTTTAGTATTTTTGGTAGTAAATTAATATCCACTAAAAAGAAAAATTGAAATAGAATAAAAAGTAAATTTTAGAAAGTTTGGTATTTTTGGTAGTCATTGATTAAATGTACAATTGAGAGTTGATAGTTGATGTATAGTTTAAGTTAAGAGATGATGTTGAAAAGTAGGACCCGCAAAAATAAAAGTGGAGGTAGAATAGAAAGTGAGCCAGAGAAAAAGGTGGTTAGAAAATGGTAGTTTGATATTTTTTGTATTTGTTTTTTTGATTAAATGTATAGTTGCTCAATTGAATGTATAGTTGATAGTTGATGATTGATGACGTGAAAAAGTGGGACCCACAAAAAATAAAATGTGAAATGTAATAAAAACGTAGTTTGGTATTTTTGGTAGTGGTTCTTTAGATTAAACGTTGTTGCACCCCGAAAAATCCTTTGGAGGGATTTATCTTCGCACAACATGAATTGGAGTCGCCACCAATATTTTTTTAGAGGTAAAACATTGAAAAAAACCTTTCTTGAAAGACAATGGTCCTTGGAACCACGAGATTTGAGTTCGGGGGTCGGTTATGCATGGGGAAGGTACGAGCACCCCACACATCGTTTCTACTGAAAGGGAACCTCGATTTGACGTGTGATTTAAAAGGTTGATTTAAGAAATGCTTTGTTTTTATCTCTCTTTATCTCTCCTTACTTTATGGAAAAACTTGAGGAAAATTTAATCTTTTGCGCTTGACGGGAGGGCACCGTGCCTACGTATCCCGGGGAGGGAATCAAAGCAACGTAATTCTTGTTTTCGAAAATTGTTTTGTTTTTAGAAATTGCCTTGTTTTGGAAAAGGGTTTGTTTTTTTTGAAAAGAAAATGGTTTTCATTTGTCGTGCTTGACGGGAATGTGACCCGCTCCTACGTATCTCCCAGTGCGATGGAGAATTCAAAGCTTACGTAGTTCTCGGTTGTTGAGAAAAGGTTTTTATTTTTTAGTTGTTTAATTGCGAAAATTGAATGTTCACAGTGATCAAACAACAAAGGTTTCGAGTGATCACCACTAGCATCCCATTATTGACGATCGTGCAAGCAAAGGCTTCGCATTATCCTCAACAAAGTTTTTAATTTGTGAAATGAGAGTTCTTTTGAAAAATGAGTGTTCACGATAATCAATTGAGCAAAGACTCCAAGTGATCACCACTAGCACCCCATTGTTGACAATCGTGCAAGCAAAGGCTTCGCATTATCCTCAACAAAGTTTTTAATTTGTGAAATGAGAGTTCTTTTGAAAAATGAGTGTTCATGATAATCAATTGAGCAAAGACTCCAAGTGATCACCACTAGCACCCCATTGTTGACAATCGTGCAAGCAAAGGCTTCGCATTATCCTCAACAAAGTTTGATTTGTGAAAAATAGTTTGAAATTGTTTTGAGAAGAAGTGAAGTTGTTTATCAATGATTATGTAAATGCAAAAAAATGTTTTGAAGTTGGAACGTTACTAGCGAGTAACAAGTTGTTCTTTGTATGCAACATGGTTTTGAAGTTTTGGAGAGTTACTAACGAGTAACAATTGGTGGAAATCAAAACAAGCAAATTGTGAACGCCAATTCAACATTTTAATGCACCACAAGCACATAAACAAGTATATCAAGCATGGAGTACCAAGCTTCAATTCAAGAACGCATGAGTAGGCAAGGATGCAAGAATAGGTAAGAATGCATGAATATGCAAAATGCATGTGCATCAAGGTTAAATGAACCTATCCTTTGCCGAAACTTCACAAGCTTCAAACAACAATTTACAATAAACTCAAAGAGCAAAGAAAGCATGATTAAACTTGAGGATGCATCAAGGTCATTGGAGACCAATCATGTGCGCAAATTCAATTGTTTATAGACCCCTTTTTGCTCACATTTCACAAGCACATCAAATGGGAATTGAATTTTTAAATGCTTACAAACATAGGCATCAAGGTTGAAGTAACCTATCTCTTGCCAACTTAGCATAACCCAAGATCATTTGTGGATCATAAATGAACCACAACCCAAATTCATTTTTCTCAAATCACAAATTTCACAATTAACAACATAGGTTTGAATATTTGCAAGTTTAATGGCCAATCATCAATTTATTTTAACAAGTCAACCAAATCAAGCAAGCGAGTGACATAACCAAAACATAGATGCATTTATTCACAAGATTCAACCATGATAACCAACAAAAATCATAAAACACATATTTATTTGAAGCATGCGAAATCATTATAAAAGCAAATAACATTTTATTTCACTTAAAACAACAAAATCATGCATATAACCCCAAAATCAAAGCATCAAAACAAAGATTCATGAGATTAACATATGTACAAGCATAAAAATGAAGTTAAAAGAGAGGATCTACATTTTTGGAAGTGGAAATCTCACAAATATGCAAGAAATGATGACTTTATGCAAGGATTTACAAGAGAAGGGGTCTAGGAATCACATACCTTAAGATGAGCTCCAAATAAACACAATAGATGAAGAAACAATCAACCAAATCAACTTATCTTCAAGCTTGGTCTCCAATCTCCAAAAAATGACCCTTGATCTTGAACTTTTGTGTGATTTTATGAAGGATTGATGGTTGAAAATTAGTGTTTAGGCTTGGAAGATGGATTGAATGTGTGTGGGTAGATGAGAAATGAAGAAGTGAGTTAGAGAGAAGGGAGAGGGGGTGGCGCATAAAATGGAGAGAAGGTGAGGAGGGAGTTGTGTGCTAGGGTTTATGAGTGAATGGTGAGGCCAAAAGCTTTTTTTTTTTTGTGAGGTGAGGTTAATAGGGTATATATAGAAAGCAATTAGGTTTAAGGGTAGTTAGGTCATTGTGCACTAGTTGTGCTCTAGGATTTGATTTTAATTTTGAATCAAAGGCTAGGATTGAGGCTCACATGGATTGAGGATATTGAGAAAACACAAAATGAGAGAATAGAGAGGGGGTGGCGCATAAACATTGGGAGGGGTCCTTGGTGACCAAGTTTTGCTAGTTGTCATCTTGTACTATTGTACTATTATATGACCATTCCATTATCCCTTCATTTTTGATTATTCTTCTTAGGATAATTGTACAAAAATATACCCAATTTAGGCCACATACAAGGTATCTTGAGGAATATGCCATTTTATGAGATCACCATGACCAAAAATATCATAAAAACCTCATCTTGAAATTTTTGTAGAATATTCCCTATTGAGCCTTTTTGAAATTTTGTGCACAATGTATGCATGCATGCGCATCCATACATACATGACCAAAAATGTTTTGCCTCAAATAAATTTCTTTAAAATTGCACAATGATTCTTGATGAGAAATTATCTTATTTTTGACAATGACCAAAATACCCTTTTGCCCTAAAAACCTTGTTTTTTAACAACAAATGCATTTCCACTCTAACAATGAATTTAAAAGCCCTAGAATGACTTTTAAAAACCCAAAAATGCATGCACAATGCTCTTTATTTGCGGAAAATTAGGGTTTTAAACCTAGGCGGACAAAATTAGGGTATGACAGCTGCCCCTCTTTATTTGGATTTTACCAAGGAATATGAATTGGCCGAAACATATTCCGAGGCAAAATAGAAATAAAGAATTCAGAAATAATACTAATTTTGTCTACTTAGAGAAACCCGAATTTTCCTTTTCTTTTATCTCTTTTTTTTTGTTTCCTTTCTTTGATCTCTCTTCTTTTGAGAGAGAGAGAGTCAACACTTGTCACGTCGACGAGAAAGCAGTAAATTGCGTAAAGCAGTAAATGAAAGCAGTAAATGGGAAGTGCCGTAAATTGGGGATTCGGAGGTTGCCTAAAACCTTTTAACGGACTCTCGTCGAGTCCGAGCTCTGGGGGTGGCCTTTGCGAGCGGCCGATCAATATCAGGTCCGGAACTGATATGATCAATGGATCTACGCTATGCCTTAGGTTGACACAATTAATCCGATGGACTTAACGAAGTCTGTAGGATCTGCCGCGCGCTCGTACGCGACGTTGTGATCTGTGGAAGGAGTTCACTAACTCTGTGGGAGTTTACTAACTCTGTGCTGATGGAGTTCACTAACTCGGTGCCATGATGATTTTCTGAAAATGAGATTTCGGGGACCCATTGGTCCAAAGTAACTGACTTTTTTTGAAAATTTTGGGGACTAACGAGTCCAAAGCAACTGAGTTTCTTTTTGAAAATTGGGAAGCTTTGAATGATGCATGGAATGCAGGCTTTTGATGCTGGGATGCACATGGATGCAATGATATGTTTTTAATTTTCTTTTAGCATAGGGACTTTAGGATTCTTGAGTGATCAATTCAAGCGTCCTATCGTGACGACTATGACTATTTATTAAGAATGCCTCTTTTTGTTTTGAAAACTGATTTGATGTTTGATGTGATGATGATAAATGCTATGGAATGTCTGTGTTCTTTTGCTTTTATTGTGATGAATGTGGATGATGCGAATGTAATGCTTTGAATAACATGAAATGCCTACATGCATGAGGAGGATGAATGATTGGAGTATTTAAACATTTTTGTAAACATTTTTATGATGATGAGACGCGAGACTTTAAATGCAAGGAATTGAGATGGCTATGGACCATTCTTTGGAAAAACTAGATTTGATTCAAACTCTGGTGTTCTCAAGGTTTTTATTAAGAAGCTCACTTATTTTCCTTTCCATTTCCATGATGACTGAACTTTAAACACCACATGATCAATTTGTATTCTCTCTCTCTGAAGCATTGACTAGTAAGTATGCATAAGAGTGCAGACGTGGACAAGTGAGTCAGTTAACTTGGGATTGGTTTAGGACAGTGAGTTGAGAGACTGCCCCGACAGGAATTTATGGATGTGAATGACTTTAGGGAGAACTCTGCTCATTTGAGCGGGAGTGAACAGTTATAGAAATGCCCCACTTTAGAATGACAATTTCAAATGGGTTCTTTGAGTGGGTTTGTGAAAGGGGATGAAGTTATGGTACTGGTTATGAACTGAGGGTGGTATATGAATGGGATGGACAATGAACAAACTTTCCCAACACCAGGGTGGGTGGGTGGTGAAGAGAATGCCCCAACTTTTGGATCTGAGTGGTGTTCTCAGTGCAAATCTTTGGTTCTCTATGAATGTCTTGACTTTTGGCATGAAAGAAGCCTCACTTGGTGATCACTAAACCTTGTTTTAATCTTTGGTGCAAATCTTTTCCTTTGGGCCTGAGACATGAGGACCATCTAGGGTAATAGCAATGCCAGAGCCGCGCATATGTTTGCTTGCCATTTGAAGTGATTGTGCCCGCGTTTGTTTTTTACCAATTCATTTATTTGAGGGATCCCCTCTTTTCTGTGATTTTAAGAAATTTCGCAATAATTGTAATGCTTTTTGACTCATGCACAGGTTTCACAATTCAGTATCATCAATCATAAAAACATTTATTTTAAAACAAAGAGACAGAATAAGTGAAGATAAAAGACACGAAAAGCAAACACATGGAAGAAAAAGTTGAATTCTTATTGTTATGGAAACTGGACGTGCAGAAGGTCACGCCAATTGAAAGTACATTGAAAAATTTTTAAACTGGAAAAATACCAGAAAAAGGGGAAGCAGATCTTGTGTTTTTTTCTTTTGAAGTAACGATGCCAATCGTCCATACTCATGACCTTGATCACCCCTTTATCCAAACTTTTGGGAGTGCTGATTGCCTTTTTCATTTCAAGTCCAAGTTTTCTGACCCTAATTTTTGCCTGGATCGCCCTTTGCAGGTTTTCAATCCACCGGGTCGCTCTGGTTTTGCCTAGGTCGCCCTTTGCGGGTTTTCAACCTAGCGAGCTGATTCTTACTTGGCTCATCTTTCTCTTTTTTCATTTATTTCTTTAGGCATACTCCTTTCTGACTGTATCTGAGTTTACTGGAAACTGGGGTTTTCTTTTCTTGCATCCCATTTTGCAAGAATTAAAGGCCCCTCCGGAGAATAAGTTCTTCGTCTTCATGATACTGGGTTCATTTCCATGGGAATCCCTTTGGAGGTTCATGATCTTTTTGAGCATTGAGTCTTCTTTGAAATTGTTGAAGATGAGCTTTCCTCGGTTTGAGCTTTCTCTTAATCTTCTTCTGACATAAGACAAATGTACTTTGGTTTGATAAGGCTCAATGAAAGTATTACTTCCATCATATGGGGTTTGCCCCTGTTAGAGTGTAAAACGAAGCCTGATTTCCATGAAGGTCATCATCGTCCTTGATATCCTTTGTTGATTGTCTCTAACTGCCCCATTTTTAGGGTGGCGTAGGGAGGGATCATGATGCTTGACCTGGAGTCTTCATACTGTCATTTGTGACTACCTTAGCTTGGAAAGCTGCGCAACAGACCGAACTTTGGTAATTACAGACTTTGTTATAATGGCAAGTGTCTTATGTCAGAAGGGTGATTTACACAAACTTGTTGATTCATTGCTCTTTATCATGGCGTCAATCCTCTCCTTTGCTCAAATTGATCATGTCACTTGATTCCTCATGAGGACGGACCACTTTGTTCTCTTATTCTTGCACAACAGCTTGATTGCAAATCTGATGGTGGAGTCTGAGGAATGACTGAGGGTTTGTGGAGGGCGGGATGACGAGGTCGAGGTAGTGTTTGCGGTTTTATGAAAGGAGAGATGTATAGGAATGATGAAGTGTTTGAAGGTTTATGGAAGAAAGGGTGGTCATACACAACAAGGTGTAGGAAGGTTCATTGAGACAAGGATCTCTTACACTTTATGGCCAAATTTATCAGCTCACAACTTATATTTCTTTCGTCTCTTTTTCCCTTGTTTTTTCATTTTTGGGATTTTCATTTTTTTGAATCTGTTCTTTTTTGTTTCATTTTTTCTGATTTTTTCCTTTTTTGCTTTTGAGTTGAGTGAGCTGATAAAAGTGATACACTATTTTTGGATATTTGAAGTGATCCTTGTCTGGGGTGATTGGAGAGATAATGGCAATGAAACCCCTGCAGCGGTTGGAGGATGCTTGATTGGGTTCTGGTATTAACTGGGGTGACAGGAGGTTCAGAGGGAGGAGCAAATGAAATGGGTTGATTTTGTAGAAGGGCCACTGGTAGTGAGGAAGGTGGCGATGGCAGGCATTTGGTTATGAAAATTTTTTTGTGATGGGGTACTTGTAATGGGAAATGGGAAAAAGTTAGTTGATCTGAGGAAGGGAAAGGGTTTGGTCGCGAAGGAGGTTCGCTTGTAACATTTGTTTGGTTTCCTCAGCATTGCTCCACTTTGCTTGAACTTGTGCTCTGACTTCATTGCCCAACCTAGTTGTGGCATCATGAATTTCTACAGCCTTAGCCAATTCTTCACTTATTAACTCCGAAGAAACATCCCAGTTGTCTTCAGCCTCTCTCACAGTTTGGTTAATCGGGTAATCAGGGTCACAATATGAACCATTGGCGTCGTTGTTTTCAAAGATTATTTTCATTTATTATTATTTTTGATCCGCGTTGGGAGGAATTGAAAAGCAAATAACAGACACATGACAAAATGAAAGAAAGAAATTTTATTGAGGAATTCAAAATAACATTTTATTGATGATGATACTAAAAGGAAACATGTGTGCCCTTATTGAAATATCCTAAGGCCTTGGGCAGAGCCAAAGGATTGCATTACAGAAAATTGTTTTGAACTGAAAAACTACATGAAAATCAACAATCACTCATAAATGCTATGAAATGCATGACAAAGACACAAATGTTTTGATGATGCCGCTTTCACCACGTCAACCCTCTTCAACAACTGCTATCCTTGCTTAATAGTCCACAGACCCTGAGAACTTGATCCTTCCCCCCTTCTCAAAAGTTAACTGCTTGGAATCAATGAAGCCCTGAACCAAACTTTTCAAAAAATAGCAATTTTCAGCAGAATGCCCAATTGCCCCAGCATGGAGCTCGCAAGTGGCTTCTGGATTGTACCCGCTTAGGAATGGAGATTGAACTGATCTCATCTTGCGAGGAGTGATCCATCCATGACTGATTAGATAGCTGCATAGGTCGGCGTATGACACGGGGATGGGGTTGGATCAAACTTGGATGGAGAATGATGATAAGGGAAGGAAACTGACAGACTCAAACAAGAGAAACTGCACATGGCATGCACGCCCACTAGAAGAATGCTTCGTAGAGAGTTAACATTGGTTAAAACATGATGGAAAATTTTTTGATGAACTGTTTCAGTCTTTTATCATGGAATGGATGAGATACAATGCCTTTTTTGAAGAAAATGCAAATGAACTGTTGATTTGAAAAACTGAGTGCCTTGGAACATTTTGAGTTTGCAAATAAGTAAGGGTAAACTTTTTCAACAGATTATTTTGCAAAAGCGTCTCGTCTCTCATCACAATTTTTTATTTGGTTTATGCAATGTATGAATGAACAAATCATGATAAGCAAATGCATGAAAAATGACCACTTGAAAAGTGTAATTATTCTAAAGGAGATTTTTTGTTTGTTTTTGATGCAAGATGAAATACGAAACTCCAATGCATTTTTGGATGATGCAAGATGCAAGAATGATATCTTTTCAAAATGATTTTTATTCTTTAGAGGCACGGCAAGATCTGAAATACCAATGCCCCTTTTTGCGAAAATGATGACGTGAGGCAACCAATTGTCGTTACTCTGAGTAACTTGCATGAAACATTGAGTGGATCCTGACTCAATACTTCACGTAATATACTGAAATGCTTCGACATTTGGTTGACTCCACTTATTCACTTTATTTGAAAACAAACTGCGCCTGATTGGGTCAAAGTGCCCCGATATCGTAGAGTATCATCTCAAATTTGTAGTGCACAAACAAATTTGAGATATTACCCTTCATCATTCAAAGATGCACTTCTACCCATGGAACGATTGCATAAGGAGTTCCTCTTATTTCATTTCATTTTTTTTTTGGAAAATGATTTAGAAAAAGATTTGAAGATGTAAGTGATTTATTGAAAAAAAAATTTTAGAAAAAGGTGCTTTATTTGGGGAAAAAGGTTTTTAGAAAAAGGTGCTTTTTGAATTGAAAACGGTTTTGCCTTTTGATTCGATTCCGTTTCTTACACACCTATGACAAGACTTTGTGTTACGTTGCGATCTCCGGCAAACAACTTTAATGCATGGAGGATGCAAAGAATGGAGGTTTTTTTTTTCAAAATTTTTGTTAGATGCGAATGCAATGATGATGATGCAAAATGACGCAGATGTGATGATTATGCTCTTTTATTTACATAGAAAAGAGAGAAGAAAATGATGTTTATTGGTGGCGGTTCAAAACATTTTTGAAAATACCCGCTATATGCCACCTCATATAGGTGTTTATGAGGGAAAAAGGAAATTACTTTCTACATTTTTGGTAAAAGAGTTTTGAAAGAGGATGCCTAAGCTAATGCAACACACAATTTGCGTGCCCCCGTGTCCTACAAATGGGTAAAGATCGTAGGCTCTAAAGTCAACGACGAGGGTAATCCTCCCATGTGGGTTCTGGTCACTGCCTCACAATGGCAACCAAGAGCTAAAGTCTCTCTCATGAATACACCCACAATCGTAGAGAGCTACTGATTGTGAGGTATCATGAAGAAAGCGCACTCTTGGGCGAAACATTCATGAGAGCCAGACAGACAACGGTCTACGAATGGCAGTCACTACTCATTTCCACTCTCCTAGGGTTCTTTGCAGACCTTGGGTTTTAGGCCCCACTCAATGCTCACAAATATAAGGTGTGCAGTGTGTGATGAGGGAACAACACCTAAAAATCTACCCAAACCCCACCTGCAAAGGGAAACCAAAACAGTCCAGACAATATCAAGCAACAGCATGTCGTTTACCCTAGGGTTCAATATCATTTCAACATAAGTATACTAACCTAGGGTTCCAACAACAATCGCAAGCATTGCTTACCTTAAGAAAGGGAGCCTAGAGGAGGGGACATAATAGGATTAGGGGAAATGCATGAGCTTACCTCAAGAAAGGGAGCAAAGAAGAGGGGAACATGCTAGAATTGGGGAAATGTATGAGAAAAGCATATAAATGACGAAAGTAAGAGGAGAAGAAGAAGAAACTACTCTTATTTTACTCAAGAAGCAAATATAGAAGAGGAAGAAGGCTAACACACAATGCACGCAAGCACAACATCACAAGAATGCACACGACAATTCTAAGAATAATGCAAGCATGTTTTTAAAGGCAAAGGAAAGAAAGAAGAAAGGGAAAGGAGGAGAGATATAACAAAGCATTCAAATCAACGAAATAAATCACATGCCGAATCGATTGGCTCGTCCCACTAAAGAAAGGTCCCCAGCGGAGTCGCCAGCTGTTGCACCCCAAAAAATCCTTTGGAGGGATTTCTCTTCGCACAACATGAATTGGAGTCGCCACCAATATTTTTTTAAAGGTAAAACATTGAAAAAAACCTTTCTTGAAAGACAATGGTCCTTGGAACCACGAGATTTGAGTTCGGGGGTCGGTTATGCATGGGGAAGGTACGAGCACCCCACACATCCTTTCTACTGAAAGGGAACCTCGATTTGACGTGTGATTTAAAAGGTTGATTTAAGAAATGCTTTGTTTTTATCTCTCTTTATCTCTCCTTACTTTATGGAAAAACTTGAGGAAAATTTAATCTTTTGCGCTTGACGGGAGGGCACCGTGCCTACGTATCCCGAGGAGGGAATCAAAGCAACGTAGTTCTTGTTTTCGAAAATTGTTTTGTTTTTAGAAATTGCCTTGTTTTGGAAAAGGGTTTGTTTTTTTTGAAAAGAAAATGGTTTTCATTTGTCGTGCTTGACGGGAATGTGACCCGCTCCTACGTATCTCCCAGTGCGATGGAGAATTCAAAGCTTACGTAGTTCTCGGTTGTTGAGAAAAGGTTTTTATTTTTTAGTTGTTTAATTGCGAAAATTGAATGTTCACAGTGATCAAACAACAAAGGTTTCGAGTGATCACCACTAGCATCCCATTATTGACGATCGTGCAAGCAAAGGCTTCGCATTATCCTCAACAAAGTTTTTAATTTGTGAAATGAGAGTTCTTTTGAAAAATGAGTGTTCATGATAATCAATTGAGCAAAGACTCCAAGTGATCACCACTAGCACCCCATTGTTGACAATCGTGCAAGCAAAGGCTTCGCATTATCCTCAACAAAGTTTTTAATTTGTGAAATGAGAGTTCTTTTGAAAAATGAGTGTTCATGATAATCAATTGAGCAAAGACTCCAAGTGATCACCACTAGCACCCCATTGTTGACAATCGTGCAAGCAAAGGCTTCGCATTATCCTCAACAAAGTTTGATTTGTGAAAAATAGTTTGAAATTGTTTTGAGAAGAAGTGAAGTTGTTTATCAATGATTATGTAAATGCAAAAAAATGTTTTGAAGTTGGAACGTTACTAGCGAGTAACAAGTTGTTCTTTGTATGCAACATGGTTTTGAAGTTTTGGAGAGTTACTAACGAGTAACAATTGGTGGAAATCAAAACAAGCAAATTGTGAACGCCAATTCAACATTTTAATGCACCACAAGCACATAAACAAGTCTATCAAGCATGGAGTACCAAGCTTCAATTCAAGAACGCATGAGTAGGCAAGGATGCAAGAATAGGTAAGAATGCATGAATATGCAAAATGCATGTGCATCAAGGTTAAATGAACCTATCCTTTGCCGAAACTTCACAAGCTTCAAACAACAATTTACAATAAACTCAAAGAGCAAAGAAAGCATGATTAAACTTGAGGATGCATCAAGGTCATTGGAGACCAATCATGTGCGCAAATTCAATTGTTTATAGACCCCTTTTTGCTCACATTTCACAAGCACATCAAATGGGAATTGAATTTTTAAATGCTTACAAACATAGGCATCAAGGTTGAAGTAACCTATCTCTTGCCAACTTAGCATAACCCAAGATCATTTGTGGATCATAAATGAACCACAACCCAAATTCATTTTTCTCAAATCACAAATTTCACAATTAACAACATAGGTTTGAATATTTGCAAGTTTAATGGCCAATCATCAATTTATTTTAACAAGTCAACCAAATCAAGCAAGCGAGTGACATAACCAAAACATAGATGCATTTATTCACAAGATTCAACCATGATAACCAACAAAAATCATAAAACACATATTTATTTGAAGCATGCGAAATCATTATCAAAGCAAATAACATTTTATTTCACTTAAAACAACAAAATCATGCATATAACCCCAAAATCAAAGCATCAAAACAAAGATTCATGAGATTAACATATGTACAAGCATAAAAATGAAGTTAAAAGAGAGGATCTACATTTTTGGAAGTGGAAATCTCACAAATATGCAAGAAATGATGACTTTATGCAAGGATTTACAAGAGAAGGGGTCTAGGAATCACATACCTTAAGATGAGCTCCAAATAAACACAATAGATGAAGAAACAATCAACCAAATCAACTTATCTTCAAGCTTGGTCTCCAATCTCCAAAAAATGACCCTTGATCTTGAACTTTTGTGTGATTTTATGAAGGATTGATGGTTGAAAATTAGTGTTTAGGCTTGGAAGATGGATTGAATGTGTGTGGGTAGATGAGAAATGAAGAAGTGAGTTAGAGAGAAGGAAGAGGGGATGGCGCATAAAATGGAGAGAAGGTGAGGAGGGAGTTGTGTGCTAGGGTTTATGAGTGAATGGTGAGGCCAAAAGCTTTTTTTTTTTTGTGAGGTGAGGTTAATAGGGTATATATAGAAAGCAATTAGGTTTAAGGGTAGTTAGGTCATTGTGCACTAGTTGTGCTCTAGGATTTGATTTTAATTTTGAATCAAAGGCTAGGATTGAGGCTCACATGGATTGAGGACATTGAGAAAACACAAAATGAGAGAATAGAGAGGGGGTGGCGCATAAACATTGGGAGGGGTCCTTGGTGACCAAGTTTTGCTAGTTGTCATCTTGTACTATTGTACTACTATATGACCATTCCATTATCCCTTCATTTTTGATTATTCTTCTTGGGATAATTGTTCAAAAATACACCCAATTTAGGCCACATACAAGGTATCTTGAGGAATATGCCATTTTATGAGATCACCATGACCAAAAATATCATAAAAACCTCATCTTGAAATTTTTGTAGAATATTCCCTATTGATCCTTTTTGAAATTTTGTGCACAATGTATGCATGCATGCGCATACATACATACATGACCAAAAATGTTTTGCCTCAAATAAATTTCTCTAAAATTGCACAATGATTCTTGATGAGAAATTATCTTATTTTTGACAATGACCAAAATACCCTTTTGCCCTAAAAACCTTGTTTTTTAACAACAAATGCATTTCCACTCTAACAATGAATTTAAAAGCCCTAGAATGACTTTTAAAAACCCAAAAATGCATGCACAATGCTCTTCACTCTTTAAAATAAAACCACACTTCTCAATTTATTTATTTTTTGCGAAAAATTAGGGTTTTAAACCTAGGCAGACAAAATTAGGGTATGACAAACGTATAGTTGAAAAAGCTTGGTAGTGGCTTTTTAGATTTTTGTTAGTGGGTCTTTAGAAAAAAAGATAGTTTGGTATTTTTGTGAGTTTTAGAAAAGGGTAGTTTGGTATTTTTGTAGTGGTTATTTTGATTAAATGTATATTTGATTTAGTCAAAAAAAAATGTATATTTGATAGTTGATAGTTTATGTATTGTTGAAGTGAAGAGATGATGTGAGAAAGTGGGACGCACAAAAACGAAAAAGTGAGATAGAATAAAAGGTGAGTTTTAGAGAAAAGTAGTTGTCTATATTGGCTAGTGAGTGATTTGTTTAATGGTATTAAATGTATAGTTTTTTTATTTGCAAAGTGATTAGTAATTAGACTGTTAGTTATTAGAGGGGAGGGGGAGCGGGTTCGGATCTGTAGGCCTACGTGTTTCCACAAACAACGTGTCTTTCACTAAACCTTGTCAGCTACCCTTCTGATACTTAAATGTATAGTTGATAGTTGATGATTGATGCATGATGTGAGAAAGTGGTGCCCAAAAAAACAAAAAGTGTCCTAGATTTAGTTTGCTTGAAACAAACCCTTCCATAAAAAGAAGTTGTTGTCATTTCTCAAATGAACTCTAAATTCTATATTTGATATCATTTCACCAACCACAATATAATTTCACCAAATCCCAGTAATAGAAGGAAAAAATTACGCTATTTAATTAAATGTATGCAAACCCCAAAGCAAATGAAGTTCTCGTGGTTAAATTAATCATTGCAACTTCATATATGTTTTCCTCATTGATTATGGCAATGTCGCAGGCAATGTTGGGTGTGTTTATTGGTGCTCTTGTGATTTGCTCACTTCTCACCCAAAATGCTAATGCTGAAACCGTAAACATGGAGGGAAAAAAATTGAACAACGAATTCTTAATCAAGGGTGGAAAAGGAGTCTATAACGAATCCTTAAACATTGAGGGAAAAGGAAAAGATATAGGATATGGGCCAATACGAGGAGGGGACGAACCCAATTGTAGTAAGAAGAATCATGGTGCATGCACACCTAAGCCAGAGAATCCATATCATAGAAGCTGTGAGCCAATAACTAGGTGTCGTAACACAACAATATAAATGAAATTATGTTGGTTGTATTTTACTTTTGGATAACTTTTGTATTGGTTTGTATTACTTTATATCAATAAATAATGTAAAAGGAACATTGTGCTTTAAATATTTGAATCATTAATTATTGCAATCGTTAAAATGTTTCTTGTGAAGTATCGTGAATATTTGTAATTGGAAAATCAACTGTGGTTGTGATTTATTGATTTATATATATTTTTTTCTTTTTCACAAGAATACACCACTTATGTTTACACACATATGCTTTGCTAATATCCGCAAACAACTCGAGGCATTTGATCCGTGTTTAATACTGTTTTCTGTGATGTTTTGGATACTAGAAGAGTTCCAAAAACGTGCATATTATTATGTTCTATTTATTGGTTTGTCAATATAACTTCAACTCAATAATTTTAATAATACAGAAGGGGGAATGTTGGCTTAGTAATATAAGCAACATTGGGACACGTGGGCAAACTTGTTGCTATCGGGGTCGATTCTCATAGTGGACAACCTTAGTGTTGTTTTGTACAAAATCTGCTTCTAAGCACAAGCGGAGATTAGTCTTTCATTTAAAACATTCAGACACTCTGCGAGTAGTCAGCAATAGTCGAACCAAAAAAATAATATTTGAGCCATTGATTCTAGCAAAAAATGTACATGTTTGATGTTGCGGATGTTTGTAGTTGTTCAATCAACTATCGCTCTGATTTATTTCCATATTTACTGGTGTTTTTAGTACCGCACCATTTATGCTTATTTTGAAGAAAAAAAACTATCTTTATGCATATTTAACACTCCTTAAAACTCTCAACAACTATATAAAACTCTCAACTGAGAGATTCATGGTTGCCTCTAACAGGCTAGATAACTCATACTCGAAGACAGACTCGCCTCTCACAGGCTAGGTGACTCAAACTCGATGACAAGGTCACCTCTCACAGGCTAAGCACAACACAAACTGAATACTACCCATCTAAAATTGCATACATACTGAAGAAGGACACACGTGCCCCACAAAACTATCATCAGAAAGCAACAATCATAAAATTGCATACATACTCAAGAATTATCTTAAAACTAGTTAAATAACTATGCCCTTAAAACTAACAACCCCAATTCTAAGCCATATAAAAACTAAATAGCAAATCCATAATAATCACTAAATATAAGTATTTTAGATTTAATGCACATAAACTAAAATAAATATCTTACGTACTACATCTCCCTTAATTAAGGTAAATCACCCAACTATTATTTAGCAAGTCAATAGACAATTGCATTCTCCTATTTATAAAATTCATCTCACTCTATTTGAAAATTTTAGTTTGGCATTTTTGGTGGTGGTTGTTTCGATTAAATGTATAGTTGATGTTTTGATTAAATGTATAGTTTATGTGAGAAGTAGGAACTTCGAAGTGGGACAACTCGTGCTTAGAAAGGCTGGCATCGGTTAGAAGAATGCTGGCCAGGGCAAGCTCGCCCCCAACTGAGAAGGGCCCTACCGTGTCGTCGCTAGAACGGGCAAGGGCGCCTACAGTCTTCAGACCATGAGCGGTGGTGCAGTATCAAGGACTTGGAATGCTATGAACCTTAGGAGATACTTTATCTGATTAATCATTTTGTAAACATTAAAAGAATGTCATGTTAAACTCAATGAATTAAAAGCAGAACGAGCGGGACACTCTTTTGCCCATGGGGTTTTTTTTCGAGGCCCGACTGTCCGTCAATAAAGACGAGGCATTTCTTTTATACCCTATGTTGACGTCTTCATTACCATTGATCGATGCCAAACGAATAACCCATTGAGCGAGTTAAACTCAAACCGAGCAACCAAAAAAGATGGTCGCACCTCCAAAAAACGAGCTCAATCTGGGTAGAAACTTGGTAAGCTGCTTACGGGCGATAACTGGAGTTCGACCAAAATAAGGCGACTAATGAAATCGTACGACCAAACGAGCTTGCAAAATAAAGAGAAAATGAACAAGCGTAACTTAGTACGACCGAATGTGAAAAACGACCAAGTACAAAGGCAACACATAAAGAAAAGGTAAAGCAATAGATATTTAAATTGCCAGGGGAAGGCCGGGCACCGTTAAAAGTGCATATTACAAAAAGAGGCGACCTATAGGCCGCCCCCCCCCCCAACAAAAACACAAAGAAATTACAACAAAGCAGAAGATTCATTCTTGGCGGCTGTAGATGACCGCCTGTTCTCTCGTCATGTTCCCTTCCTCATCCACCAACTCGGGCTGAATGATCTTACCGTCCTTGAGGAAATGGTCGTTCTTGACAATATTGCGATTAATCTCAAGAGTGGGAAAGCAATATTGCACCTGGGCAACAACCTCTTCGTACCGTTCCTTGGCGATCTCCAGCGTGGACTCCTCCAAGACCCCATAGTCGGCCAAAGACTTATCACGATCGGCTTCCATTCCACGAAGGTCTCATTTCAGGCCCTCCACTTCCTCCTCAAGCCCTTTGACTTAATTGGATAATTCATTCACTCTAGTCATTTCAGAAGTCAACTTCTTCTCCACTTCTGATTTAGCAGCCTGGGCAGCATCCCACTGGGTTGGAGAGCGGCCTGAGCCTCTTCAAGCTTTTTCTTTGTGGATTCCAACTCCGCCCGCAGTTCTGTGATATGAGCGAGAGCACGTTTATATTTATAAGTCTTATCCAATAGATCGCTCTCCAACCATAAATTAGTATGAACGAGGCGCATACCTTCTTGTCGTTCGGCCTCCTCATCCTTAAAACGAGCAAGCTTAGAGGAGGCCACTCTAGCCACGTCGGACATCAAGAGAAGTGGATCCTGATGAAGATGATCAACATCTGCATCAGTGAGATCGTCCAAATCTAGAGTTGGGGACGACCTCCTTTGTGTGTCTTTATTCTGCTTAGGAGGTGGTGGAAGATCGAACTCAGAGGCGCTGGTCCCAGCCGTGTGCTGAACTCGAACCCTTTTCTTCTTCAAAATGGATGAGCTCAGTCCCTTGCCTGTATCAGGCCAGGCTCCCCCGCAGTCCAAATTGATTGTAGCAGTAGGGGAGGAAGAAAATTAAACGTTCTTTCCCTTCTTCGCATTTCAGAAGAGGGCTTCATAACCAATCTTAGACATTTGACCTGCATAAGAAAGAGACGACCTGTCAGAAGCAATCTTAGACATTCAACCTTTTTGTGTTTTTATGCTTTTCTTGAATTTAAGTTCTAGCATGACCAAACTAGGGTTATTTTAGGAAAAAGAATATTAATCGCGAATGACCAAACGGATTAGTAGCTTTAGTAAAGGGATTGGTAATTGAATAAAATAAGGGAATTCAGGTAGAATTAGACATAGGGGAATCGAAGCTTGCAAGTGAAACCGCGACCCTAAACCTCTCTCCATCGATTAAATTTAGTATTTTAATTCTTGCTATTTAATTCTCTTTATTTCGCTTCTATAACATAAAACTATTTATTCGTCTAAACATTAAATAATCTTGAATAGTTTAGTGCTTGTTAATCAATCTCTGTGGACACGATATTCTTTTATACTACTTCTGCGAAAGAGTACACTTGCTTTGAGTGTGTTTTTAACGCAACAATGCCTTACGTGAGACATGCTATAGCGACTTGATATCAGGTAGCCGTTGTTATGTTAACATCTGCATCTACTACGTGTTTCACATTTATTCCTTTGAGAGGAGCGTATGCTCCTAGTCAGAGCCCATTGTATTGTGTTGGATTTGTTGATAGAAACCATTGGGTCCGGGTCATTTTGAACGGTACTAGTCCAATACCTCCTGTTCATCCTAGTTGGGGTGCATATGCTTCAGATGAAGCTAGGTCGTGGTTGTATCCGTACGTTGGACGTATGCAGTTATGGTCTTCTTACTTTGCAGATCATGTTGCACCGACCCAACGACCTGTTATTGATTACATAGACATTACCTGATGATTGTATTTTATTGTATTTTGTTCCACGAATTTATATTATATTAAATTTTTTTGATAAATTTTTTTTGAACGGCTCAGATTCCACCGACAGTTTTAATCAACGGCTCACAACCAGTCAAACGTGTCAGGAAAAGGAGTGGATGGCATTTCCTTTGGAAATTGTGCCCCAACGTATAGAAAATAAACGACTCAGATTTGTGATCTAAAATTTTAATCAACGGCTCATATTTCCCCACGCCTGTTATAAATTGGGCTTCAACATTGCCTTCCCATTCACAAAAACTCTAACTCCTTCTCTGCTTCTTCTTCTCCACCAGCAACCTTTCTCTACTTCTTCTCCAACATCTTCCCCACCTTCTATAAATGGAAGATCTAATGGAATGGCAGTTGTGCCCAACCCAGAGATCCTCAGACAAATTTCTAACTGCCCTCCATCGCCCTGGAACGGTCGAGAACAGGGTTGATGGTGTTTTCTTTAAGTCTCGCGACAACTACTTCTGTAGGCTGGAAAAAAATATCACATTCAGCGAGTTGAAGGAAAAGGTGGAGAGGAAGGTTCGCCAAGAGGGAGAGTGGCGTAAAGACATCTCTCGTATACATTACCGCAAGTGCGTATGTCTACAAGACGACAGTTTCCGCTATGAAGCTATGGATATTCGGAGGGACAATGATATTCGCGCAATGTTGGAACATCATCGTAACGTTCCATTGAGACGTCAAATAATTGAGCTATTTGTAGAAACATTGCGCACTCCGGAAGAGATAATTTATATTATGGAGAGCACGCTCCCCAAAAATCAGTAGTTTCGTTTAATTTTCTTGTGTTGTTTTTATCGTTTTCGTATATTTCGAGTGTTATGTACTATGACGCTTTGTCAATGTAGAACGTGTTTTAATTTAATCGAATAAATGTTTGTCTTTTTTACTTTGCATTCCGAATTTACGTAAAATACCTTATTAATTCGGAATGGGTGAGGGGTAGGATTTCCGGATTTACGTCAATACCTACGACGTAAATCCGGAAATTTTCAAAATTTGTCTTCCGAATTTACAGCGTAAATCCGAAAATTGCAATTTTTTATTTTTTTTAAAAAAAGGGCATTTTGGTCCAAAAGGTGAATTATGGGGGTATGGGTGATAAGGTGGGGGTACCAAAAAAAGCCTAATCGCATTACATAAAATAACTGATAACCATTTTATCTTGTACAACACAAAACAACTTTATCATAAAATAAAAAAAACACAAAACAACTTGGTCCCCTTTATTCTTTACTTTCCAAAGAGCAAAACAATTAAGTCAGTTAACCTCCAACATCTTGTTGACTCAATCCTTTTAAAGGGATTGGATTGTGTTCAAACATCCTCTTCAAAATGAAACGATGGGAATGATCTTAAAGAATGATAATTTTTCGCAGTGATTGTTTTGATTAAATATATAGTTGAGTTGATTGATGCATAGTTGATGTTCTATTTCACTGTATAGTTGATGTGAGAAAGTGGGATCCAAAAAAAAAATAAAAAGTTCGATAGGATAAAAAGAGTTTTTGAAAAAGGTTGTAGAATAATTTTGGTAGTTGTTGTTTTGATTAAATGTATTGTTGAAAAAGTAAGATTGAATAAAAAACGAGTTCTAGAAAATTGTAGTTTGGTATTTTTTGTAGGAGTAGTTTTGAATAAATTTATAGTTGATTGATTAGATGTGTAGTTTTTTTTTTTGACAAAATTAAATGTATAGTTGATAGGTAATAGTTGATAATTGATGTATTGTTGAAGTTAAGAGATGATGTGAGATAGTGGGACACATAAAAGATAAATGTAAGCTTTAGAAAACTGTAGTTTGGTATTTTTGGTAGTGGTTGTTTTGATTAAATGTATAGCTGATGTTTTAATTCAATGTATAGTTTATTTGAGAAAGTGGGACCCACAAAAATAAATAAAAAATGAGATAGAATAAAAAGTCAGCTTTAGAAAAGGGTAGTTTGGTATTCTTGGTAGTGTTTATTCTTTTAAAAAGGTGACATAGAGTAAAAAGTGATTTTTAAAAAGTATAGTTGTTTGGTATTCTTGGTAGTGGTTTTGATTAAAAATAAAAAATATAGTTCAATAGTTGATTGATGTATAGTTGATGTTTTGATTAAATGTATAGTCGATGCGAGAAAGAGGGACCACAAAAAAATAAAAGTGAGATGGAAAAGGATGATTTAGTATTTTTGGTAGTGGGTTGAGATCCACAAAAAATAAAAAATAATAAAAAGTAAGTTTTAGAAAAGTTTGGTCTTTTTGGTAGTCATTGATTTGATTAAATGAATAAATGTATAATTGAAAAATTAAGACAGAATAAAAGGTGAGTTTTAGAAAAAGGTAGTTTGTTGTTTTTGATAGTGTGATTATTTTGATTAAATGTATAGTTGTTGGGTATTTTTGGTTTAGGGTATCAAATGTATAGTTTTTTTATTGGCAAAGTGGTTAGTAATTAGTCTGTTAGTTATTAGAGGGGAGGGGGAGCGGGTTTGGATCCGTACGCCTACGTTTTTCCACCAACAACGTGTGTTTGACTAAACATTGTGAGCTACCCTTCTGATACTTAAATGTATTGTTGATAGTTGATGATTGATGCATGATGTGAGAAAGTGAGGCCCTCAAAAGAACAAAAGGTGTCCTAGATTTAGTTAGGTTGAAACAAACCCTTCCATACAAGAAGTTGTTGTCATTTCACAAATGAATTCTAAATTCTATATTTGATATAATTTCACCAACCACAGTATAATTTCACCAAAGCTTAGTTACAGAAGGAAAAAATTACACTATTTAATTAAATGTATGCAAACCCCAAAGCAAATGAAGTTCTCGTGGTTAAATTAATCATTGCAACTTCATTTATTTTTTCCTCATTGATTATGGCAATGTCACAGGCAATGTTGGGTGTGTTTATTGGTGCTCTTGTGATTTGCTCACTTTTCACCCAAAATGCTAATGTAGAAACCGTATGCATGGAGGGAAAAGAATTGTACAACGAATTCTTAATCAAGGATGGAAAATGAATCTATAAGGAATCCTTAAACAATGATGGAAAAGGAAAAGATATAGGATATGGGCCAATACAAGGAGGGGACGAACCCAGTTGTAGTAAGAAGAATCCCGGTGCACGCAAACCTAAGGATGAGAATCCATATAATAGAGGTTGTGAGCCAGTAAACATGTGCCATAACGCAACAATATAAATGAAATTATGTTGGCTGTATTTTACTTTTGGATACCTTTTGTATTGGTTTGTATTACTTTATATCAATAAAAAATGCAAAAGGAACATTGTGCTTTAAATATTTGAATCATTAATGGTTAAAATCGTGAAAATGTTTCTTGTGAAGTATCTGAATATTTGTAGTTGGAAAATCAATTGTGGTTGTGATTTATTTATTTATGTATTTTTCCTTTTTTACTAGAATACACCACTTATGTTTGCACACATAAGCTTTGCTAATATCCGCAAACAAAATATTCGCGATGATTAGCATTGTTGGAAGAACAACTCGAGGCATTGAATGATCCGTGTTTAATATTGTTTTTCGTGAAGTTTTGGATACTAGAAGAGTTCCAAAAACGTGCATATTAATATGTACCATTTATTGGTTTGTAACTTAACTTCAATTCAATAATTTTAATAATACAGAAGGGGGAATGTTGGCTTAGTAATATAAGCTACATTGGGACACGGAGGCAGACTTACTGCTATTGGGTTCGATTCTCATAGTGGACAACATTAGTGTTGGTTAGTGCAAAATCTGCTTCTAAGCACAAACGGAGATTAGTCTTTCGTTTAAAGCATTCAGTCTCTATGCGAGTAGTCAGCAATAGTCGAACCAAAAAAATAATATCTGAGCCATTGATTCTAGCAAAAAAAGACATGTTTGATGTTGCGAATGTTTGTAGTTGTTTAATCAACTATCGCTCTGATTTATTTATATACTTATTAGTGTTTTTAGTACGGCACCATTTATGCTTATTTTGAAGAAAAAAAACTGCCTTTATGCTTATTTAACACCGGAGCTTAAAACTCTAAACAACTATATTTTCCAAAAGTGAGATAGAATGAAAAGTGAGTTTTCGAAAAGGGTAGTTTGGTATTTTTGGTAGTGGTTGTTTTGATTAAATTTATTGTTGATTGTTGATGTAGAAAAAGTTAGATAGAATAAAAAGTCAATTTTAGAAATGACTAGTTTGGTATTTTTGTTAGTAGTTTTTTTGATTAAATGTCTAGTTGATAAAAACTGATTTAAAAAAAGTGAGTTTTAGAAAATGATAGTTTGGTATTTTTTATAGTGGTTGTTTTGATTAAATAGATAGTTGAGTTGTTTGATGTATAGTTGATGTTTTATTTAAATGTATAGTTGATGTGAGAAAGTGGGACCCAGAAAAAAATTAAAAAGTTAGAATAAAAAGTGAGCTTTAGAAAAAGGTAGTAACAAAATTTTGGTAGTTGTTGTTTTTTTTTTTGACGTGTTTGGTAGTTGTTGTTTTGATTAAATGTATAGTTGAAAATGTGAGATATAATAAAAAACGAGTTTTAGAAAATTGTAGTTTAGTATTTTTTGTAGTAGTTGTTTTGAATTAATTTATAGTTGATTGATTAAATATATAGTTGATAATTGATAATTGATGTATAGTTGAAGTTAAGAGACCATGTTAGATATTGGGACTCAAAACATAAATGCAAGTTTTAGAAAATTGTAGTTTGGCATTTTTGGTGGTGGTTGTATCGATTAAATGCATAGTTGATGTAACACCCCAATATTTCTAACATGTAGATATACTTGAATGCATAACTTAAACAAAATCAAACGACACAATCCCTATTAAGATATTGAACGTACTAAATTTTTCGATGATAAACATAGCCAAATCCACCTGTCTTAAACTTCATCGAATAAATACATTAGAATATAACCACACCTTTTTGCTCAATATCCAAAAGCAGAGAAGTGAAAAAGGGTTTATACAACTCATAATAAATATAAGTTACATAACCACGACAGAAAATAACAGGGAAACTTAAACAGAATAAAAAACAACAAGTCTTCAACATCCACATGCATACGTCACCTACTCGTGCTGTTTCACCTTTCTTCTTTCCCCGTTTCTCTGCAAAAACAACAATAATTGATAGGGTGAGATAACATATCTCAGTGAGTTCTACCGTGACCCCTAACACTCACTCGGTTTCAAGTTTTAAAAACATAGCATTTGTAGTTTAATTTATAAACCACTAGCTTAACACATTAATCGAAACACCGACTGCCGCCACACAATGCTTACTCCCGATGAACCCCCGCTAGTACTTTCCCTAACGGATACTGGGCCTAGGTTAAGGAGACTTCCCTGCCTAGTATGCTATTTAATGGGTCGTCACCCAAATTCGAAATAATTTATATTTCGGGAAGTCAATTTCTGAGAAGAGAATGAAAAATGGAGTTGAATGGTACTAAAAACACTAACATGCAATCACAATTGAGAAATTCCTCTTCTCTTCTCTTCCTCCTTCTCTCTTCGTCCCACTTCTATCTCCCTCTCTCTAAATTTCTGAACTTCTCTCTCAAAATGCTGAAAAGTGAGCGATGAAGGTGAGGTGGAATGTTTATTCCATCTGAAGGTTTAAATGAGGGTTATATTACCAAAATACCCTTGGTTTCAATTTCATTTAATTTCTCCTTTTTAACCCAACTTCTCCTCAAATTACCACATAGTTAAAATACCTAAGTATTTTAATCTTATGACTTAGCCAATAAATAAAGCTTTTACGACTATCCCATATCCGAAAGTTGATTTATTTTCGTTTCGAATAATAAATCACTCGTTTATTCCATAAATTGAAATTAACGAAGTTAGGGATGTTAAAATCACCCCAAATTTTAAAATTTTGTCCTCAAAATTGAAAAGACATACCTCAATGGAATAGATATCGATATCGAGTCCACATGTCTTCTTCCAATTCCCATGTAGCTTCATCAGCAGAAAAGCCATCCCAAATAACTTTGACTATGGGAATTGTCCTTGTTCGAAGCGTCTTTTCACCGTGTTCCAAGATATATCTAGGATACGGTTGGAAAGAGAGATCCGGTCTGAGGTCAATCACTTCAAAATCCAATGGCTGATCCGGATCGGGAACATACTTTCTCAACTGAGATACATGAAAAACGTCATGAATATTTGATAAGACTGGAGGTAAAGCAAGACGATACGCAACTGGCCCAATACGCTCCATAATTTGGAATGGTCCAATATACCGAGGATTGAGCTTCTTGGTCGCAAAGCTCTACCAGTACCTATGGTTGGAGAAACTCTCAAAAATACAAGATCACCAACATCAAATTCCTAAGCTCTACCAGTACCAGCATAGCTCTTTTGCCGACTTTGAGCAGCTTTCATCTCGTCTTCAATCTGCCGTATCTTCTCAGTAGTTTCATAAATCATATCAGGTCCCAACAATCTGCTTTCACCTACTTTCATGCAACACAATGGAGATCTACACTTCCTCCCATATAGTGCTTCAATTGGTGCCATTCCAATACTGGATTGATAAGCGGTACTAACGAATACCTTTGTCCCCAAGGCATCATTCAATGCTTTCCAAAATCTAGAAGTAAATTTTGGATCACGATTTGAAACAATACTTGTGGGAACTCCATGCAATCTGATTATATTTTTCACATACTCGTCCGCCAACTTGGAAACTTTGAAATTAGATCGAATGGGAATAAAATGAGCAGACTTAGTCAAACGATCCACGACAACCCAAATGGAATCCTTACCAGCTGGCAATCTCGGCAAGCCCATAACAAAATTCATTGAGATGTCTTACCACTTCCATACCGGTACATCTAAAGGCTGCATCTGACCAGTAGGGTTCCGGTGTTCTGCTTTAACTCTCTGACAAGTCAAGCATCGGGAAACAAATTCAACGATATCTACTTTCATTCCCGGCCACCAATACATTTGCTTCAGATCTCTATACATCTTAGTAGAACCAGGATGTATAGAATATTTACTCCGATGAGCTTCTTCCAAAATCTGCTTCTTGATGTCATCATCGTTAGGAACACGAATTCTACCATTAAAACAGATAATGCCATCACTGTCTTCGGTATAATTTGGTAACCCCTTCTGAGATTGCAACTCTACATCAACCTCTTGAGCTGTACGAATCAAATCTCTCAATGCACTTGAAATTCGAATGTGCCTCAATACCAATATATCTTTCTTCCTTCCCACTTTTGGATCCAAATCTCTAAAAGATTCCAACAAATCCATTTCATGAATCATCAGTTCCGCAGTGTGAATAGTCTTTCTACTCAAAGCATCTGCTACAACATTTACTTTTCCAAGATGGTACTTCAATTCAAAATCATAATCTTTTAAGAATTCCACCCATCTCCTTTGTCTTTTATTAAGCTCCTTCTGATCAAACAAATATTTTAAGCTCTTATGATCACTAAAGTCTTCGAAACGAGAACCGTAAAGGTAATGTCTTCAAATCTTTAATGCATACACAATCACCGCCAACTCCAAATCATGAGTTGGATAGTTTTCCTCATGCGGTTTCAACTGCCTGGAAGCATAAGCTACCACCTGTTGATTCTGCATAAGAACACATCCTAAACCCTTCCCTGATGCGTCACTGTAAATTTGGAATCCCAGAGACGGATCTGGAAGAATCAGGATGGGAGCCGAAGTAAGTCAAGACTTCAACTCTAAGAAACATTCTTCGCAATCAACATCCCAAATAAACAGCTGTCCCTTGTGAGTTAATCGAGTAAGAGGAAGAACTAACTGTGAGAAGCCTTGAATGAATCTTCGATAATATCCACCAAGCCCCAGGAAACTTCTGACTTCAGTCACTGAAGTTGGGCATTCTCAACTCAATACAGCTTCAACCTTACTAGGATCAACTGCAACTCCTGTTTGAGATATTACATGACCCAAAAACTTCACCTCAGACATCCAAATGTTACACTTCGACGGCTTTGCATATAGCTTCTTTTCTCGGAGTACACTCAGAACAATACGGAGATGTTGAACAGGCTCCTCAATAGTCTTTGAGTACACGAAGATATCATCTATAAATACCACCACAAACTGATCCAAGTAGGTATGAAAAACTCGGTTCATGTATTTCATGAATACCGCTAGAGCGTTCGTCAACCCGAAGGGCATCACTACAAACTTGTAATGTCCATATCTCGTACGGAAAGTTGTCTTCGGAATATCGGAAACTTGAACTTTTATTTGATGATACCCTGACCTTAGATCAATTTTGGAAAACACCGCCGCGCCTTGAAGTTGATCTAGAACATCATCAATTCTCGGCAACGGATATTTATTCTTAATTGTCACTTTATTCAACTGACGATAATCAATGCACAACCGCATGCTTCCATCTTTCTTTTTGACTAACAATACCGGAGCACCCCATGGAGAAGCACTCGGCTGAATAAACATTTTGGAGATCAATTCTTTAAGTTGAGATTTTAGTTCCTTTAATTCTAAAGGAGACATCCTATAAGGCGCTATAGATATTGGCCCAGTACCCGAAACCAATTCTCTAGAGAATTCTACCTCTCGGTCAGGAGGTAAGGAGGAAACTTCATCAGGAAACACATCTAAAAATTCATTGACAACCTGAACAGACGAAAGATCCAAACCAGTTTCAGTGGATGCAGATAACATAATGACAAAAGCTTTCGTACCTTGAAATAAAGAATGGATGGCTAAAGTAAAAGAACAACAGCTTCAGTTGCAGGCTGAGACAGATCCACTGCTTCAGAAGACAATCCAATGGTACGATTGAAACAATCGATGGTAACATGATTGGCTGCCATACAATTCATACCCAGAACGAAATCCATTCCACTCATAAGCAAGCAAATAAAATCAACAACAAAATTCCCGCTTCCTATGGCAAGCAAACAATTTAAGCATAGAGATTGGGTTCGAACACGACCCTTTGCAGCAGTCAAGATAGTAATCGGTTCAGACAATGGTGACAAAGTTAATTCTAACCTTTTAACACATGCTTCAGAGATAAAACAATGAGTGGCACCAGAGTCATACAATATATTAACAGACTTATGAAGAAGAGAACCTGTACCCCTCAAAAGATTATCCTCTGGCCTGATGGTTTGTGCATCCAAGGTATTGACTCTTCCTTGTCTGAAAGTATATTGATTTTCCATGACATCCCTTCTAATGGGATATTCATTTGCATAATTACCCTCCTCCTTGCAATAGTAACATTGATTGGGTCCCGCTTGACATCTACCACGATGGTACTTCTTACAAAAAGAACACCTGTTAGGCCTTGAAGAATCAGTTGATTGCACTCGTTTTCCCATTTCAGAACTTCCTTTGGTTTTAACACTAGAAGTGGTTGATTCAGCATCATTCTTCTTATTCTTCAAGAAATCCTTTCTCTCTGCATACATTCTTTTAAGGTCCTCCTCAAAAAAAATGAGCTTGTTGTACGATAGCAGGATAATTAGTCAAAGAATATGAACTAAGACCTTGATTGACATCTCCACGAAGACCTTGTTTGAACATTTTCATCTTCCACATATCATTGGGAGCATGACTTCCCAATTCATAGAATTGAGACAATCTTTCGAATTTAGTGGCATACTCCTCTACCGACATATCCCCTTGCTTCAGATTAACAAATTCAGCTTGCTTGACAAGCTTTTGAGCATCTCGAAAGAAATTACCCATGAACAACTCTTTGAAATTCTCCCAGGTGAATGGAGTTCCTTGAATCTGCAACATTCTACGGGCATTAGTCCACCACGTATGTGCATCTTCATCTAGAGCATTGGCAGGACAAATAACTTTATCTTCCTCATTACATTGAAAGGTCACAAAAATCCTTTCAGTAGCATCCACCCAATAGTGAGCTTTCTTTAGATCTGCTCCACCCTTGAAGATTGGAGATTAATTTCCTAAAACCGGAAATACATCCTCATGAGGTGGTTGCACATTAGGTTGCGGTTGAGGAACTTGGTGAAAGTGGGCAATCTGTGCCATCTGCTGTTGCTGCATTAGCAACATATCTTTCATCATCTTCTGTTGCGATCCAATGACATTTTGCATCCACTCAAAGTGGGGATCAGCAGGTGCCTCGCCACGAGCAGCTCCTCTACCTCTTCCAGCCATGATTCTACAAAATATGCACAAAGTATTAAGTTGATCGTGCTCAATGTCTAATAGCTTACTAATAAGAATCATAACCAAAAGAAATAAAGACTTCTAATATCTAGGTCCGACTAAACGGAACCGCTCTGATACCAAAATGTAACAGCACAATATTTCTAACATGTAGATATACTAGAATGCACAACTTAAACACAATCCCTGTTAAGATACTGAACATACTAAATTTTTCGACGATAAACAAAGTGAAATCCACCTGTCTTAAACTTCATCGAATAAAAACATTAGAATACAACCAGACCTATTTGTTCAATATCCAAAAGCAGAGAAGCGGAAAAGGGTTTATACAACTCATAATAAATATAAGTTACATAACAACGACAAAAAATAACAGAGAAACTTAAACAGAATAAAAGACAACAAGTCTTCAACATACACATGCACACGTCACCTACTCGTGCTGGTTCGCCTTCTTCTTTCCTTGTTTCTCTGTAGAAACAACAATAATTGATAGGGTGAGATAACATATCTCAATGAGTTCTACCGTGACCCCTAACACTCACTCGGTTTCAAGTTTTAAAAACATAGCATTTGTAGTTTAATTTATAAACCACTAGCTTAACACATTAAAAGAAACACCGACCGCACACTCTACTGCTAATCCCGGTGAATCGTGCCCAAAACCTAGCATAACATCGGCTGCCACACAATGCTTACTCCCGATGAACCCCCACTAGTACTTTCCCTAACCGATACTGGGCCTAGGTTAAGGGCTCATGACTTCCCCGCCTAATATGCTATTTAATGGGTCGTCACCCAAATTCGATATAATTTATATACCGTGCCCGCATTGGGCCATCAATTTATATAATACCCGTTATGGGATGTCAATTCTATTCGATATAATCTATATATCATATCCATGTCAATGATAGAACATAAAGTACCATTTTGATTTCAAAACATTTGCTCACCCGTGCACTAAGTTCGGTTTTTCAAAACATGTATAGGTTAGGATATAATTCATTAAAACACTATTGAAAATGTTTAAAACCATGTTTTTATCAATCAAATATCATTACAATTGGTTAGACAGAAGATTCGAGAAGGTTTGGAATATAAAGGAGCGACGAAACGAAGTTTTGGCAACCGGGGACAGCAAGAAACACGGCTACCCGTGTTTTAAAACACGACTGCCAGTGTTTTAAAACATGGCCATGTTTTTTGCAGTTTTCGAAACTTCGATCGTTTGTTTCATTTCGCTTCTCCAATCGCGTCCAATCCGTAATCCTATCCAATTCCAACATAAAAACAGTGATTTTTCACACAATACCAGTCAATCATTCAAGTATCAAATCACATTCCAACATACATTTTGAGAAATAAGCCGTAAAATGCTATTTTCCGAAAAACGGTTTTCGATTCTTAAAATCATTTGAAACGAAAATATCAAACACAATCACCATATCAAAACAATCCAAATCAAAATATAAAAACCTAAACGTGAGTAAAACTCACCGGTTTGACGAAATATCGAGAATTCACGTCGCCACACCAAAAACAATCAACCGTAACTACTCGAATAATCCCCGTAAATCACAAACCGCTTCAAAATCGAAACCGCCGCTTCCCAATCTCAAAACCAGCAACAAAACCACTCTAAATTCTTTTCCAATCTGAAATGGAGTGTAAGACCCAGGTAGTATAGTATCTTTTACCTACCATACTTTCGTCTTTTATAGAATTTTTTTATAGTGGACCTACTTTTTATTAGTATTGAAATGAAATAATGGTGTTTATACTTTTGTGGTTAAAATGGACTTATTAAGTGTTGTGAAATTTTTGTTGAAAATTTTAGAAAAGAAAATTTTACCCGCTGTGTAATTTTCAAACAAACTCGAAATTCAACAAAAACCAAACTGGGGTCTCTCTGAGTGGGATAGGACTCAGGGAAGTGAAAATAATATTTTTTTTAGGTGTAAAAATATTATTTCCAAATATTAATATAATAACCACTCAACATGTAAAAGTCATTATCGAGTGAAATTGTCGGTTTAATTCTTATTAATAGGTAGTCGTATAATTTTACATCGTTAAATGACAAGTACTAGTTTTGATGTAAGGGTTGTCATGACTTTTGTGGCTTTGTCATGATTGCACTTTTTTAATAAAGCTACTTTATGGATTAAATTTGAATAAACAAATAGATTAGGAGTATAATATAATATATATATATATATATATAATGAACTAGTGATGGATAAAAAAAATATATTTAAAGAGAGAGTAGCTCCCTTTTCTTTCCAGCCGTGGGTTGTTCTCCCTCTCACACAAATAACTTTTAGTTTTTTAACACTCTTTCCACCATCCCTTCAAGCTTGGAGTGTTGGTGTTTTGAAACCTAAAGAAAGAAGTAAGAAATTAGGGGGATTAAAGTGAGATTTTGAGGAAGGCTTCAAAAGAAAAGTTGTTGGTGGTGACAAAGGCTAGCTTTTGGTACCTTTGAGTTGTAAGTTTTCATCTTCTTCTCCCTTTTCTTGTCATGGCTGAGAGTTAAAATAGTGGGGTTGTGGGGTGCTGACTTGTTTTTGTTATCCTTTGTTAAAATTTCAATTTGTATCATGATAAGTTGTATTTAAGAAATGAAGCAAAACCCCTTTGTTTTGAGTGGATTCTATGTGACCTAGGTGAGGAGTTCGGTGGGGGGTTTTCAAAGAAAATTTTGTCTAGAAATGATAGTGTGTAAAGTTGTATGATTATTTTTGTTGTTATTGTGTATGAGAAGGAAAAAAAAATTGATTTGGGTTTCGAAAGAAGGAAGAGCTTATGTTGATGTTGTTGTTGGAGATTGGATAGAAATTATCTTTCCAGTAGGTTTTATTTGAAGAAGACTAATGATTTGTGGTTGTGGAGAATTTGATGAGGATTCGAAACTGATATTTGCCTTCTTTGGAAAAAAAAAAATAGAAAAGGAAAGGATACTAGTATGTATGATGGAAAAGTTTTGATGTTAGAAAGTATTGAAAACTCTTGGTGTTCAAAGGTTTTGAACTAAGCTTTAAGGTAGAAAGTGATAAAAAGTCTTTTTGAGGATTTAGTCTTCTTGGCTGAAATGGTAGTGAAGGAGGAAGAAATCAAAAAAAATCTTTTGATGTTGATCTTTAAATTTTTTGACAGATCATCTTGAAGTTGATGATTTATCTTTGAGATTTTGAAAACATAGTTTGAAGGAGATCATGAAGGAAATGTGATTTCAAAGTTGATGATTATTTTGGGAAGAAAAATAGAGTTTTGAAATGGAAGATAAAATGATATTATGTTTGTTTTGAAAATATTTTTAGTATTAAGTAGATATGAAAGATATTTGAAGTTAATAGGAACACTTATTTCATTGAGAAAGTTTTCAACTGCTAAGTTAACATATGCATGAGGTGAAACCCACACCAACGGGCATATGCATGTGGTACCATCATCACCAATAATTGCCATTCGGGCATCATCACCTATAATTAATCATAAGGCCGAAGCCTACATCACCGATAAATGCATATGAAGTATGCGACTCCATGAACAATGCACCAACAACAATCCACAATCATAGTATTATATGTATAATACAACATCACCAATAATCATTGGATTCATCACCGTCATTAAATTCACCGTCACCATAAGTGGTCATAGACCCATCACCTGTCACCGTATTTAAATTCACCAAGTACATCACCAATCATAGCTCTATGGCTAACACCAAACTCGCCGGACACCCCAACACCAAAAATATAGACTACTTTATAAGTCCAAGACACGGGACAGTCACCGGAGTTGGCCCCCCGCAGCACACAGGCAACACTGGGCAACACTGCACACAGCACACAGGCGACACTGGGCAACACTGCACACAGCACACAGGCAACACTGGGCAACACTGCACACAGCACACAGGCAACACTCGACAACACTGCACACAGCACACAGGCAACACTGGGCAACACTGCAGACAGCACACAGGCAACACTGGGCAACACTGCACACAGCACACAGGCAACACTGGGCAACACTACACACAGCACACAGGCAACCTTGGGCAACACTGCACACAGCACACAGGCAACACTGGCAGCACACTGCGCCAGCACACAGGCAACACTGGCAGCACACTGCGCCAGCACACAGGCAACACTGGCAGCACACTGCGCCAGCACACAGGCTACACTTGTAGCACACTGCGCCAGCACAGAGGCAACACTGGCTGCACACTGCGCCAGCACACAGGCAACACTGGCAGCACGCTGCGCCAGCACACAGGCAACACTGGCAGCACTGCACACAGCACACAGGCAACACTGGCAGCACACTGCGCCAGCACACAGGCAACACTGGCAGCACGCTGCGCCAGCACACAGGCAACACTGGCAGCACACTGCGCCAGCACAACACCGAGACACCCAACACTCCACCACCAAATTTCAACATCATTGTTCATGACTCTTTCAAGCATATCATCGAACACCATACAAGCACCATATATTTACATTCCAAATCATTGAATCATTTCATCAAACACCTTACAAGCAACATTAATTTCATCAATTATTCCAACAAAACACCAAGCATACCAAATTTCATCAAAATGAAATCAACAACATCATCACTCATTCAATCACCAAATCAATTAATTCACAACAACTTAAATCCTAAAACCCCACATAATAACCATCATACAATCCCATTATAAATGAAGAAAACCCACCCTTACCTTGAATTTTGGTGAAGACAAGCACTCTCCACAAAACCCCAAAGCAAAAGCAAGCAAGCAAGCTCCTCTTCCCTTCTGCTTGAAAATTGCGAGCTCTTCTTCTCCTCCTCTCCCTCTTTCTTCGCGTTTTCTCTCTCTCTCTATCTCACTTCTTTCTTTGATTTGTTTCAAATGAGCACCATCTCATAACCCCTAGACTAGATAATTAGACTCTTGGGCCTAGCTAATGGATCATGGGCCTCATATTCCCACTCTATTAATTACTTATAACACCTGAATAAATTAAAATACCGGATTATTAATTTAACTTAATAAATTATTGTAAGCCTTAAATAATTCAATTAAATAAATAATTAAATTATTTTAGGGCGTTACAACTCTCCCCCACTTAGAATATTTCGTCCTCGAAATTTTACCTGAATCAAACAGCTCTGGGTAGGATTCCCGCATCTTACTCTCCAATTCCCACGTCATGCTTTCACCAGCAGCTCCCAACCAAACTACTTTCACCAAATTTATCTCCTTGCCCCTTAAGATCTTCACTTCACGGTCTTCAATCCGCACCGGCATCGTCTCCATAGTGAGATTATCTCTCACCTGCACATCGTCCATGTGAATCACATGAGATGGATCGGGGACATACTTCCGAAGCTGCGACACATGAAACACGTCATGCAAGTTCGAAAGGTTAGGTGGCAAGGCCACCCGATAGGCAACACTCCCAACTCTCTCCGAAATCTGATACGGGCCAATAAAACGAGGGGTCAACTTCTTAGACTTCAAAGAACGCCCAACACCGGTCATAGGGGTGACCCTCAGGAACACAAGATCACCAGCTTGAAATTCCAAATCCTTCCTCCGCTTATCATGATAACTCTTTTGTCTACTTTGCGAAGCTTTCATCTTCTCACGAATCAACTTCACTTTCTCAGTGGTCTCGCGAACAATCTCAGGTCCAAGTACCACACTCTCCCCAGATTCATGCCAACACAAAGGAGTCCTACATCTCCGACCATACAATGCTTCAAAAGGTGTCATCCCAATACTAGAATGGTAGCTATTGTTATAGGTAAACTCTATCAATGGAAGATGAGTATCCCACGAACCTCCTTGCTCAAGAACACAAGCCCTCAACAAATCCTCTAAGGATTGAATAGTCCTCTCTGTCTGACCATCAGTCTGCGGATGATACGCTGAGCTCAATCTCAACTTAGAACCCAATGCTTCTTGCAAACTTTTCCAAAACTCAGAAGTGAATCTAGGATCTCTATCTGACACAATACACAGAGGAACACCATGCAGCTTCACAATCTTTTGGATATAAATCCCAGCTAACTTTGGGACCGGATAAGTAATACTAATCGGTACAAAGTGAGCAGACTTCGTCAACCTATCAACAATCACCCAGATGGCATCTTGCCCTCTCATAGTACTAGGCAGTCCCGTCACAAAATCCATTGAAATACTATCCCATTTCCATTCCGGAATCTCTAGCGGTTGCATCAACCCTGCAAGCTTCTGATGTTCAACCTTCGACTTCTGACAAGTCAAGCATGCATACACACACTGAGCCACATCACGCTTCATCCCAGGCCACCAGAACAGCTTATTCAAGTCTTGATACATTTTTGTAGCCCCCGGATGAATACTCAACTTATTCCTATGACTCTCTTCAAGAATCGCTTTCTTTATCTCCACATCATCAGGAATACTAATTCTATCACGGTACCTCAACACACCTTGCGCATCTAGCTTAAAATCATTATCCTCAGCCTGACCGGCTTCACTCATCAAATCCACCAGCTTAACATCCAACTTCTGAGCTTCTCTAATGCTAACCAGAAATTCATTATTAATCTTCAACAATCCCAATCTAACACTCTGAGGTGTCACTTCGCAAACCAGGCTCATATCTCTGAACTGCTCAATCAATTCAAGTTCTTTAACCATCATTGCTGACATATGCAAAGCCTTCCGACTCAAAGCATCGGCTACAACATTAGCCTTCCCCGGATGATAATTCAAACTGAAATCATAATCTTCTAACAATTCCAACCACCTCCTTTGCCTCATATTCAACTCCTTTTGATCAAACAGATATTGCAAGCCTTTATGATCACTAAACACTTCAAATCTAGAACCATAAAGATAATGCCTCCACATTTTAAATGCAAACACAACTGCAGCAAGCTCTAAATCATGCGTAGGATAGTTCTTCTCATGAGTCCTCAACTGCCTCGACACATAAGCAACTACCTTACCATTTTGCATAAGCACACCTCCTAAACCCATCTTAGAGGCATCACAGTACACCACAAAAGGCTCTCCCGGATTGGGCAACGTCAGAATAGGAGACGTCGTCAATCTCTTCTTCAATTCATTGAAACTTTCCTCACAACGAGCGTCCCAAACAAACGCCTTCCCTTTACAAGTCAACTGAGTCAACGGAAGTGCCAACTTAGAAAAGCCTTCAATAAACCTTCTATAATAACCAGCTAGCCCCAGAAAACTTCTAATCTCAGTAACCGACTTCGGAGCCTCCCATTTCAACACGGCATCAACCTTAGACGGATCCACCGCAATCCCCTTACCAGAAATCACGTGACCAAGAAAACTCACTTCTTTCAACCAGAATTCACACTTAGACAGCTTTGCATACAACTTCCTATCCCTCAAGATCTCTAATACCAACCTCAAATGCTCGGCATGCTCTTCTTCCGATTTAGAGTAAACTAGAATGTCGTCAATGAACACCACCACAAACCGATCCAGGTAATCATGAAAAATACGGTTCATGTATTCCATTAATACTCCCGGCGCATTAGTCACACCAAAAGGCATCACCGAATACTCATAATGCCCATAACGAGTCCTAAAAGCCGTCTTCTGAATATCCTCATCCTTCACCTTAATCTAATGGTAACCCGACCTCAAGTCAATCTTACTAAACACCTGAGCACCCACCAATTGATCCATCAAGTCATCTATCCTTGGAAGCGGATACTTGTTCTTAATCGTCACTTTATTCAATTGCCTATAATCAACGCAGAGCCTCATACTCCCATCCTTCTTCTTCACTAGCAACACCGGAGCTCCCCACGGCGACACACTTGGTCTCACAAACTTCTTTTCAAGCATATCCTCAAGTTGCTTCTTCAATTCAGACAATTCAGATGCTGACATCCTGTAAGGTGCCATAGAAACAGGTCTAGTACCAGGTACAAGATCAATAGCAAATTCAACCTCCCTCTCTGGTGGTACATCTGGAATCTCATCAAGGAAAACCTCAGGAAATTCCCGCACCACTGGCAACTCATCAACCTTAGCTTGATTCTCAACAGATAATGACGCCGTCAGCGAAAACAACTGAACTTCTCCCTTCATTATCTTCCAAAGCTGACCAGCAGGCAACAAAAAAGTTTCCTCCTCTACGGGAGAAGAGAAACTCACAGACTTGCTAACACAATTAATATGAACATGGTTATCCACTAACCAGTCCATTCCTAAGATAATATCCATTCCTTCCAATGGCAGACAAATCAAATCAACAACAAAATCTCGGCCGAAAATCGACAAAGGACACTTAGAACACACAAGAGAAGTAGTCACCGAACCCTTAGCTGGAGTATCGATAACCATCTCTCTCATCATAGAAGACAATGCAAGATTCAACTTTTCAACACACACAGCAGCAATAAAAGAATGCGTAGCACCGGTATCAACAATAGCAGGTAGAGGAGTACCATTAATGAAACATGTACCTCTAATCTCATTGGTCGTCTCAGACCCCGCAATAGCAAACACCTTTCCTCTTGACTTTTCCTTCTTTGGCTTGGTACACTTAGTGCTAATGTGTCCCACCTCTCCACAGTTGTAGCAGACCACATCCTTACGATCACAATCGGCCACCACATGACCCTCTTTGCCACAGCGGTAACACCTCTTTGTCTCAGCTTTGCAATCAATGCTCTTGTGACCAGACCTACCACATTTGAAACACACAATGCCCGCAGAAGCATCTCCCCCACTAGGCTTCTTGCCAGCAGCAGCCTTCTGTTTACCCTTCCCAGCAGGAACCTCATATGGCTTACCACGGTGTTGAGAATGACTCCTCTTATCTTTCATGATCTTGTAGTGAGCATTACTATCCTCCTCAAAGATCCTACAGCTGTCCACCAACTCAGAGAACACACGGATCTTCTGATATCCAATCGCCTTCTTAATGTCAGGCCTCAACCCATTCTCAAACTTAACGCACTTAGAAAATTCAGCAGTAGCTTCACTATAATGCGGATAGAACTTAGCCAATTCGGTGAACTTAGCAGCGTACTCAGCCACCGACTTGTTCCCTTGCTTCAGCTCAAGGAACTCAATCTCCTTCTTACCACGGACATCCTCCGGATAGTACTTCCTCATGAACTCCCTCTTGAAAACATCCCAAGTGATTTCCTCACCGGCATTCTCCAATCTTTGCATAGCCTCCAACCACCAATCATCAGCTTCCTCAGCCAACATATGAGTGCCATAGCGAACCTTCTGCACGGGAGTGCAATCCATCACACGGAAGATTCTTTCAATCTCCTTCAACCAAGCTAGAGCTCCATCGGGATCATACCTGCCTTTGAAGGTAGGCGGGTTCGCCCTCTGAAAGGTAGCCAAACTACGAGCCCCAGCACCCTCAGCACCTTGCTGATTCTCCACAGCTTGAGCCATAGCTTCCAAAGCAGCGGCCAGAGCAGCATCATTCCTTCCCGCCATCTCAGCTAAACACTACACCATAAGATATAATTAGAACTAAGAGACACCACGACTGGACACTTGGTCGGACAGACCGAACTGCTCTGATACCATTTGTAACATCCCAGACTGCCTCTAGAACCGTCGACTGCCCCTACGAACCAACACGAGTCTTTTCAGCATGCGTTGTCCTCACTTGCATGCTTTCTAGGAAACTTCCCAGAAGGTCACCCATCCCACTACTACTCCAAGCCAAGCACGCTTAACTATGGAGTTCTTTTGGGAAGGGCTCTCAAAAAGAAGATGCATCTTGTTGGTATAGGTAGTCCAAATTAATTCTTTTAAGCCTTCCTTTAACTGTACAGTCCCATACCTGCACAGCCTCAGGATCCCTCTCATTCCGGTGCGTATTCGGTTCATTCACGCGCTCCTTCGCTTTGAAGCTGCCAAGAGCCGCTCTTTGCCATGCCACCCTCGTCAACCCCGGATGTCACATGCCCACCAGCTTCCACTTGGTTCGTCCCCGAACCACACCGTACTGAGAGAGGTCTGCTGCTCTGATACCACTAATGTAACACCCCCTTTCTAACACGTCCAAAGTAATATAAAAATCAGAGTTTTCAAAAACCTTTTCGATACACCCACAAGGGAGTGCTACATTTACACCATACAACAAATAACCATATTTAAAATTCATCAAAATAGAGAAATGTGATACATAGCACATCGATCGGGACGAACCCTCAAAACACCTGTTCGACTACACCACAGTTATTATAATCACCATCGCAGCGGAATAAAGACAAGTCTCATAATATAATTCATACATCCCAAATAAATAGTTTGAAATCAACAGATAAAACAACAACAAAACTAATGATCGCCCCCCCCCCCCCCCCCCCCCAGGTGCTACGTATTAGAGCAAACGACACGGACCAGACTAAGGAAGGTAGAAGAACCTTCACTCGGGATCACCTGCACGTTGCCGACATAAGAAGCAACATATAAAGCAGAAGGGGTGAGTCTCTAACAAATATAATAGCATGTATGATAAGCAATATGTTAGAGTAAAGGCAACCATAAACACCGCCTCACAACACTACGAACATACAACATCATTATACAACATCAAGTCATAAGCATCAAGGAACATCACCAATTGCATGAGTATATGCATGAGGTGAAACCCACACCAACGGGCATATGCATGTGGTACCATCATCACCAATAATTGCCATTCGGGCATCATCACCTATAATTAATCATAAGGCCGAAGCCTACATCACCGATAAATGCATATGAAGTATGCGACTCCATGAACAATGCACCAACAACAATCCACAATCATAGTATTATATGTATAATACAACATCACCAATAATCATTGGATTCATCACCGTCATTAAATTCACCGTCACCATAAGTGGTCATAGACCCATCACCTGTCACCGTATTTAAATTCACCAAGTACATCACCAATCATAGCTCTATGGCTAACACCAAACTCGCCGGACACCCCAACACCAAAAATATAGACTACTTTATAAGTCCAAGACACGGGACAGTCACCGGAGTTGGCGCCCCGCAGCACACTGGCAACACTGGGCAACACTGCACACAGCACACAGGCAACACTGGGCAACACTGCACACAGCACACAGGCGACACTGGGCTACACTGCACACAGCACACAGGCAACACTGGGCAACACTGCACACAGCACACAGGCAACACTCGACAACACTGCACACAGCACATAGGCAACACTGTACACAGCACACAGGCAACACTGGGCAACACTGCACACAGCACACAGGCAACACTGGGCAACACTGCCCACAGCACACAGGCAACACTGGGCAACACTGCACACAGCACACAGGCAACACTGGGCAACACACTGCGCTAGCACACAGGCAACACTGGCAGCACACTGCGGCAGCACACAGGCAACACTAGCAGCACACTGCGCCAGCACACAGGCAACAATGGCAGCACACTGCGCCAGCACAACACCGGCATAACACCGAGACACCCAACACTCCACCACCAAATTTCAACATCATTGTTCATGACTCTTTCAAGCATATCATCGAACACCATACAAGCACCATATATTTACATTCCAAATCATTAAATCATTTCATCAAATACCTTACAACCAACATTCATTTCATCAATTATTCCAACAAAACACCAAGCATACCAAATTTCATCAAAATGAAATCAACAACATCATCACTCATTCAATCACCAAATCAATTAATTCACAACAACTTAAATCCTAAAACCCCACATAATAACCATCATACAATCCCATTATAAATGAAGAAAACCCACCCTTACCTTGAATTTTGGTGAAGACAAGCACTCTCCACAAAACCCCAAAGCAAAAGCAAGCAAGCAAGCTCCTCTTCCCTTCTCCTTGAAAATTGCGAGCTCTTCTTCTCCTCCTCTCCCTCTTTCTTCGCGTTTTCTCTCTCTCTCTCTATCTCACTTCTTTCTTTCTTTCTTTGATTTGTTTCAAATGAGCACCATCTCATAACCCCTAGACTAGATAATTAGACTCTTGGGCCTAGCTAATGGATCATGGGCCTCCTATTCCCACTCCATTAATTACTCATAACACCTCCTGAATAAATTAAAATACCGGATTATTAATTTAACTTAATAAATTATTGTAAGCCTTAAATAATTCAATTAAATAAATAATCAATTTATTTTAGGGCGTTACATCAAGTATTCAGTAAGATTGATTTGAGATCGGGCTACCATCAGATTAAAGTGAAAGATGAGGATATTCAGAAGACGGCTTTTAGAACTCGGTACGGGCATTATGAGTATTTGGTGATGCCTTTCGGTGTTACTAACGCGCCGGGAGTATTCATGGAGTACATGAACCGTGTGTTTCATGCTTATTTGGATCGGTTTGTGGTAGTATTCATCGATGATATTTTGATTTACTCTAAGACAGAAGAAGAGCGTGCAGAGCCCTTGAGATTGTCGATGCTGTAGTGCAATGGGAGACTCCAAAGTCGGCTACCGAGATTAGAAGCTTTTTGGGATTAGCTGGTGTTGCACCCCGAAAAAAAATCTGGATTGGACCTTTCATCGTACAACGTGAAAATTTGTGAAGCCGCCATCAACATTTTTTATTTAGGGACCAAAACATTGAAAAAGGGTCCTTTTTAAGGCGGGTGGTCCTTTGAGAGCTAGAGATGTAGGTTCGGGGGTCGGTTAGGTGTGGGGAAGGTATTAGCATCCCACATCTCCTTTCTACCGAAAGGGAACCTTTAACTTGATGTGCGGTTTTGACAGAGTTGATTTGAAACAATTCATTCTACTTCTTTTTTTTTATTTGAGAAAATGTTTTTGAAAACAGGGGAAAAGAAGAATCTTTTTATTATATTTTTTTTTAAAAGTGTGCTTGACGGGATGTGACCCGCTCCTACGTATCTCCCGGTGCGATGGAGAATTCAAAGCTTACGTAGTTCTCTTTAGTCGAGAAACTTTGGTGTTTTTTATTGTAGGGGTTTTCGGTCCTGAACTGTACAGTTCACTCGACCTAAAACAACAAACATCCTCGCCTGTATAGACGACGTGCCCCCTACTTTTTGAGAATGGTTTGAATTACTTGAAGAAAAGGATTTGTTGTGAGGTTGATTACTTTTATTTGAGCAACTGTCTTAGGCTCGCACGAACTGTACAGCTCGCTAACCCTAAGACGCTAACCGATCCCGGATGTACATCCGATTTGATTCCTTACTCATTTTTTTAAAAAAAAGGGGTTCAAGTTGTTAATTACTTGTTTTAATTCTCATAAGTATCCCAAGATGTTTGAGCTGTACAACTCCAATCTTAGGACGCTAGTCAACACCGGCCGTACGTCCGACTTGACTCCTTATGAATTTTCAAAAAGGGTTGTTGTTGATCTTAGAAAGAATTTGATTGTCTTATGAAAACAATTTGAGAAAAGATTGAGTTTGGAAAAAAGCTTTAGAAAATGATTGATTTGAAGAAAGGAGAAGGGAGTTTGAGGGTGACATTGGTCACAAAAGGTTTGTTGGGATGGCGTGGCATCCAAAAGGAAAAGAAAGTAGAACATTCAATCAATTTCCAAGTCAAGAACCAAAGTGCAACATTTAACAAATTGCAAGCAAAGCAATCAACAATGTAAGCATAAGCATAAACATTACCAATTACAACATTTGAGCACAAGAATGACACTTAGTCATCAACATCTAATGGCATGCATATGTAAGATCAACAATAGGCACACAAAGAGATCATACAAAAGTTCAATTCAATTAGGTGTCAACACAAGATAAAGCACAAGGTTGAATCCCTTTTAGTAATCCTTGACGCTTGAGACAATGCACAAGTGCATAAGTGTCTAGTCCTTTTACCAAATCATCAACATTAAAGCATAACATTGACCTAGAAAGAACATCACATTTGCAAGACCAAAAGTGACCAAAAGAGGGCATTAACAAGTCATTTTTGTAACCAAAATTGATTAATCAACTTAGAAAACTAGCATTTGCATTTTCAAGGAAGAATTGCACAAAGAAAATTGAATCATCTTAGGCAATCCTCATCACTTAAAGTGAAGTGCACTAGGCACAAGTGAGAGTCCTCTTGCCAATCCTCAACATAGAATAACTTTGCAAACAAGTTACTAACAAGCAAACCAAAGTTTACAATCAAAGCACAAGGTTGTGTTGAATCATCTTAGGCAATCCTCAACACTTAAAGTGAAGTGCACAAAGACACAAGTGTGAGTCCTCTTGCCAATCATCAACATATAACAATTTGCAAGCAAGATACAATCAATTAGCAACAATATTTTGCAATCAAAACATCAAATCAAATGCGTTGAATCATTTTAGTCAATCCTCTTGCCAATCATCAACATAACAATGACTTGCAAGCAAGATACCATCTATTAACATCAAAATAACTTGAGAAAACGTTTTTGATCACAATTGCAAACCCATTTCACAAGAAAATTAACAAACCCTAATTTATTAGAAACTTGCGAACCAAACAACAAATTCATTCAACAAATACACAAAATCAAGCGGGCAAATGACACTAACAAGACTTAGGAACATTTATTCACAAGATCCAAGCAATCAAACACCAAAATCAACAACTATTCATATTTTTTTTGATTTTTGTGAAATAAGAAGGCATGAAAAATGAATATTTGCAAAATCAAACAAAATGTTTCGACATGGGAACTTCAAAATCAAGCCTCAATAACAAGATTGCATAAAGAAATGCATCAAAACTCGATTAAACCTATTTTATGCTAAGGGTGCGAAACATTCATAGCTTCCTAACACAATTTTATTTCACAAAATGCAACAAACAAAATGATAACAACACAAATCACAATTTATTCAAGGGTGAGAAGCAATCTCAAACACCCAAGCCTCCCTAAGTGCTTGTCAAAATGTTTGAGATACCTCTCACAAACAACAATCAACAAATCAACAATATACCAACACTAAAATGCATGAATATGGTAGGATGCAAAATTAGAAACATGATATCTACATTTTGATGCAAAAAAGTTGAAGATGATGCTAGGTTTTAAGAAGTTTACCTCAAATCCAAGCTAAGGAATGACTAATATGAAGAACAAGACCACAAATCAACTTGAATCTTCACCAAACTTCAATGAAAACCACGAAATGCTTGCTTAAAAATGCCCTTTGATGATGCAAGTTTGAATTAAATTAGGAGAGAAGGAAGATATATGAAGTAGGGATGGAAATGAGGTGAGAAAATGGAAGTGAAATGAAGAAAAATGGAGGAGGGAATGGTTGTTGGTGGTTTCGGCCAAAGGAGGAGAGGAGAGGAGAGGTTTGTGTGCTAGGGTTTTGTGAATGAATTGTGAGGCCAAAAAAAAAAGTGTATGTGAGATGAGGTTTCTAAGGTATATATAGAGAGCAACTAGGTTTAAGGGTATTTAGGTCAATATGCACTAGTTGTGCTCTAGGATTTGATTTTAATTTTGAATCAAAGGCTAGGATTGAGGCTCACATGGATTGAGGACATTGAGAAAACACAAAATGAGAGAATAGAGAGGGTGAAATTCGAAATAGCAAGGGAGAGTGGTGCCCAAGTTTTGCAAGTTGTCATCTTGTACTATTGTACTATTATATGACCATTCTATTATCCCTTCATTTTTGATTATTCTTCTTAGGATAATTGTACAAAAATACACCCAATTTAGGCCACATACAAGGTATCTTGAGGAATATGCCATTTTATGAGATCACCATGACCAAAAATATCATAAAAACCTCATCTTGAAATTTTTGTAGAATATTCCTTCTTGATGCCTTTTTTGAATTTGAATTTTGTGCACAATGTATGCATGCCTGCGCATACATACATACATGACCAAAAATGTTTTGCCTCAAATAAATTTCTCTAAAATTGCACAATGATTCTTGATGAGAAATTATCTTATTTTTGACAATGACCAAAATACCCTTTTGCCCTAAAAACCTTGTTTTTTAACAACAAATGCATTTCCACTCTAACAATGAATTTAAAAGCCCTAGAATGACTTTTAAAACCCAAAAATGCATGCACAATGCTCTTCACACTTTTCAAAATAATGCCACACTTCTCAATTTATTTATTTTTGTTGAGAATTAGGGTATGACAGCTGCCCCTCTTTATTTGGATTTTAACAAGGAATATGAATTGGCCGAAACATATTCCGAGGAAAAATAGAAATAAAGAATTCAGAAATTATACCAATTTTGTCTACTTAGAGAAACCAGAATTTTCCTTTTTCTTTTTTTCTCTTTTTTGTTCCTTTTTGAAATATGATACAAATGCAATGAAAAGATTTTTTTTTGTTTTTGTTTTTCTTTTTGGAATCAATTGGTGTCAACCCTCAATAAGCCAGCGAAAGCAGTAAAGAAAGTAAAAAAAAAAAAGGGTGCCGGCCCTCATTAAGCCGGCGAAGGAGGCTGCCTAAAGCCTTTTAACGAATCGCGAACGATCCGAGCTTGCACTTGGGCCTGGGGAGCACGTGGGCTCAAAGGGGTGGTCTTTCGAGCGACCGGGGGAGGGTACTATATCAAGTCTAGATCTCGATATTTCCCTAGGACTGCGCCATGTTTTAGGCCAACACAGCTATCCTTTTCGACTGGACCTATTGAGGTCAGGGGGACTTACTCGCAGCTCGAATACGAAGTGAAGTCAATCTTTCTGGAGGACACGTGGGTCCAAAGGGGATTTGAAAATCCAATTGGTTTTCTTCAGTTGGTCAATGCTGCCGCACCGATCCAGGGTACCTGCATACGTTAGTTGATGCAAGGAATGGTGCATGAATGCAAGTTTTTTCTTACCTTAGTGGTGATCGAACGAACACGAGTTTCGTAGGATCGACCATCGGCGACTTGAGCTGTTACTAGCAGATAGCAACTTATTTGGATGCAGAAAAATTTAGCAAAGACATGGATATTCATGAAATGCTCCTTATTCTTTTTTCGATGAATGCACAAGAGGTGGATATGCAAATGTAATGCAAATGTATGTTATGCAAAGGCAGGTTATGCGAATGCACGTGATGCAATGAATGTTTTTTAATTTTCTTTTAGCATAGGGACTTTAGGATTCTTGAGTGATCAATTCAAGCGTCCTATCCTGACGACTATGACTATTTATTAAGAATGCCTCTTTTTGTTTTGAAAACTGATTTGATGTTTGATGTGATGATGATAAATGCTATGGAATGTCTGTGTTCTTTTGCTTTTATTGTGATGAATGTGGATGATGCGAATGTAATGCTTTGAATACATGAAATGCCTACATGCATGAGGAGGATGAATGATTGGAGAATTTAAACATTTTTGTAAACATTTTTATGATGATGAGACGCGAGACTTTGAATCAAGGAATTGAGATGGCTATGGACCATTCTTTGGAAAAACTAGATTTGATTCAAACTCTGGTGTTCTCAAGGTTTTTATTAACAAGCTCACTTATTTTCCTTTCCATTTCCATGATGACTGAACTTTAAACACCACATGATCAATTTGTATTCTCTCTTACTGAAGCATTGACTAGTAAGTATGCATAAGAGTGCAGATGTGGACGAGTGAGTCAGTTAACTTGGGATTGGTTTAGGACAGTGAGTTGAGAGACTGCCCCGACAGGAATTTATGGATGTGAATGACTTTAGGGAGAACTCTGCTCATTTGAGCGGGAGTGAACAGTTATGGAAATGCCCCACTTTAGAATGACAATTTCAAATGGGTTCTTTGAGTGGGTTTGTGAAAGGGGATGAAGTTATGGTACTGGTTATGAAATGAGGGTGGTATATGAATGTGATGGACAATGAACAAACTTTCCCAAGACCAGGGTGGGTGGGTGGTGAAGAGAATGCCCCAACTTTTGGATCTGAGTGGTGTTCTCAGTGCAAATCTTTGGTTCTCTATGAATGTCTTGACTTTTGGCATGAAAGAAGCCTCACTTGGTGATCACTAAACCTTGTTTTAATCTTTGATGCAAATCTTTTCCTTTGGGCCTGAGACATGAGGACCATCTAGGGTAATAGCAATGCCAGAGCCGCGCATAAGTTTGCTTGCCATTTGAAGTGATTGTGCCCGCGTTTGTTTTTTTTGCCAATTCATTTATTTGAGGGATCCCCTCTTTTCTGTGATTTTCAGAAATTTCGCAATGATTGTAATGCTTTTTGACTCATGCATAGGTTTCACAATTCCGTCTCATCAATCATAAAAACATTTATTTTAAAATAAAGAGACAAAATAAGTGAAGATAAAAGACACGAAAAGCAAACACACGGAAGAAAAAGTTGAATTCTTATTGTTATGGAAACTGGACGTGCAGAAGGTCACGCCAATTGAAAGTACATTGAAAAATTTTTAAACTGGAAAAATACAAGAAAAAGGGGAAGCAGATCTTGTGTTTTTTCTTTTGAAGTAACGATGCCAATCGTCCATACTCATGACCTTGATCACCCCTTTATCCGAACTTTTGGGAGTGCTGATTGCCTTTTTCATTCCAAGTTTTCTGACCCTAATTTTTGCCTGGATCACCCTTTGCGGGTTTTCAATCCACCGGGTTGCTCTGGTTTTGCCTAGGCCGCCCTTTGCGGGTTTTCAACCTAGCGAGCTGATTCTTACTTGGCTCATCTTTCTCTTTTTTCATTTATTTCTTTAGGCATACTCCTTTCTGACTGCATCTGAATTTACTGGAAACTGGGGTTTTCTTTTTTTGCATCCCATTTTGTGAGAATTAAAGGCCCCTTCGGAGAATAAGTTCTTCGTCTTCATGATACTGGGTTCATCTCCATGGGAATCCCTTTGGAGGTTCATGATCTTTTTGAGCATTGAGTCTTCTTTGAAATTGTTGAAGATGAGCTTTCTTCGGTTTGAGCTTTCTCTTATTCTTCTTCTGACATAAGACAAATGTACTTTGGTTTGATAAGGCTCAATGAAAGTATTACTTCCATCATATGGGGTTTGCCCCTGTTAGAGTTTAAAACGAAGCCTGATTTCCATGAAGGTCATCATCGTCCTTGATATCCTTTGTTGATTGTCTCTAACTGCCCCATTTTTAGGGTGGCGTAGGGAGGGATCATGATGCTTGAACTGGAGTCTTCATACTGTCATTTGTGACTACCTTAGCTTGGAAAGCTGCGCAACAGACCGAACTTTGGTAATTATAGACTTTGTTATAATGGCAAGTGTCTTATGTCAGAAGGGTGATTTACACAAACTTGTTGATTCATTGCTCTTTATCATGGCGTCAATCCTCTCCTTTGCTCAAATTGATCATGTCACTTGATTCCTCATGAGGACGGACCACTTTGTTCTCTTATTCTTGCACAACAGCTTGATTGCAAATCTGATGGTGGAGTCTGAGGAATGACTGAGGGTTTGTGGAGGGCGGGATGACGAGGTCGAGGTAGTGTTTGCGGTTTTATGAAAGGAGAGATGTATAGGAATGATGAAGTGTTTGAAGGTTTATGGAAGAAAGGGTGGTCATACACAACAAGGGTAGGAAGGTTCATTGAGACAAGGATCTCTTACGCTTTATGGCCAAATGTATCAGCTCACAACTTATATTTCTTTCGTCTCTTTTTCCCTTGTTTTTTTCATTTTTGGGATTTTCATTTTTTGAATCTGTTCTTTTTTGTTTCATTTTTTCTGATTTTTTCCTTTTTTTGCTTTTGAATTGAGTGAGCTGATAAAAGTGATACACTATTTTTGGATATTTGAAGTGATCCTTGTCTGGGGTGATTGGAGAGATAATGGCAATGAAACCCCTGCAGCGGTTGGAGGATGCTTGATTGGGTTCTGGTATTAACTGGGGTGACAGGAGGTTCAGAGGGAGGAGCAAATGAGATGGGTTGATTTCGTAGAAGGGCCATTGGTAGTGAGGAAGGTGGCGATGGCAGGCATTTGGTTATGAATTTTTTTTTGTGATGGGGTACTTGTAATGGGAAATGGGAAAGTTGGTTGATCTGAGGAAGGGAAAGGGTTTGGTCGCGAAAGAGGTTTGCTTGTAACATTTGTTTGGTTTCCTCAGCATTGCTCCACTTTGCTTGAACTTGTGCTTTGACTTCATTGCCCAACCTAGTTGTGGCATCATGAATTTCTACAGCCTTAGCCAATTCTTCACTTATTAACTCCGAAGAAACATCCCAGTTGTCTTCAGCCTCTCTCTCAGTTTGGTTAATCGGGTAATCAGAGTCACAATATGAACCATTGGCGTCGTTGTTTTCAAAGATTATTTTCATTTATTGTTATTTTTGATCCGCGTTGGGAGAAATTGAATAGCAAATAACAGACTCATGACAAAATGAAAGAAAGAAATTTTATTGAGGAATTCAAAATAACATTTTATTGATGATGATACTAAAAGGAAACATGTGTGCCCTTATTGAAATATCCTAAGGCCTTGGGCAGAGCCAAAGGATTGCATTACAGAAAATTGTTTTGAACTTAAAAACTACATGAAAATCAACAATCACTCATAAATGCTATGAAATGCATGACAAAGACACAAATGTTTTGATGATGCCGCTTTCACCACTTCAACCCTCTTCAACAACTGCTATCCTTGCTTAATAGTCCACAGACCCTGAGAACTTGATCCTTCCCCCCTTCTCAAAAGTTAACTGCTTGGAATCAATGAAGCCCTGAACCAAACTTTTCAAAAGATAGCAATTTTCAGCAGAATGCCCAATTGCCCCAGCATGGAGCTCGCAAGTGGCTTCTGGATTGTACCCGCTTGGGAATGGAGGTTGAACTGATCTCATCTTGCGAGGAGTGATCCATCCATGACTGATTAGATAGCTGCATAGGTCGGCGTATGACACGGGGATGGGGTTGGATCAAACTTGGATGGAGAATGATGATAAGGGAAGGAAACTGACAGACTCAAACAAGAGAAACCGCACATGGCATGCACGCCCACTAGAAGAATGCTTCGTAGAGAGTTAACATTGGTTAAAACATGATGGAAATTTTTTTTGATGAACTGTTTCAGTCTTTTATCATGGAATGGATGAGATGCAATGCCTTTTTTGAAGAAAATGCAAATGAACTGTTGATTTGAAAAACTGAGTGCCTTGGAACATCTTGAGTTTGCAAATAAGTAAGGGTAAACTTTTTCAACAGATTATTTTGCAAAAGCGTCTCGTCTCTCATCACAACTTTTTTATTTGGTTTATGCAATGTATGAATGAACAAATCATGATAAGCAAATGCATGAAAAATGACCACTTGAAAAGTGTAATTATTCTAAAGGAGATTTTTTTGTTTGTTTTTTATGCAAGATGAAATACGAAACTCCAATGCATTTTTGGATGATGCAAGTTGCAAGAATGATATTTTTTCAAAATGATTTTTATTCTTTAGAGGCACGGCAAGATCTGAAATACCAATGCCCCTTTTTGTGAAAATGATGACGTGAGGCAACCAATTGTCGTTACTCTGAGTAACTTGCATGAAACATTGAGTGGATCCTGACTCAATACTTCACGCAATATACTGAAATGCTTCGACATTTGGTTGACTCCACTTATTCACTTTATTTGAAAACAAACTGTGCCTGATTGGGTCAAAGTGCCCCGATATCGTAGAGTATCATCTCAAATTTGTAGTGCACAAACAAATTTGAGATATTACCCTTCATCATTCAAAGATGCACTTCTACCCATGGGACGATTGCATAAGGAGTTTCTCTTATTTCATTTTTTTTTTTGGAAAATGATTTAGAAAATGATTTTAAAAATGATTTGAAGATGCAAGTGATTTATTGAAAATTTTTTTTTTTAGAAAAAGGTGCTTTATTTGGGGAAAAAGGTTTTTAGAAAAAGGTGCTTTATTTGGGGAAAAAGGTTTTTAGAAAAAGGTGCTTGACGGGTATGACCCGCTCCTACGTATCCCCATTGTGATGAGGAATCAAAGCTACGTAGTTCTTCTTCGTCTTTTTTCTGAAATAATGCTTATGAGGTTAATGAAATGATGCATAAATGCTACACTGGCTCGACGCCCACATTATTTGATGAAGGTTTTTGTACATGATTATGGATGACTGAAATGCTTATGCTATGCAGATGATAATTGTTTTTTTCGTTTTCATTTTTCTTATGCAATGAAATGAAATGCATGATACTCGCAATTATTTTTAAAATGCACGAGAGACGTGATTTTTATTAAATGAAACTATATGCAAAATGAGAGGTTCACATATTTATATGCAAGGGAAAATAACAATGCACGAGAGATGTTTCTAAAAATGTTTTTTTTATATGCGAGAAAGTGCATGATACTCGCAATTTTTAATGCATGAAAAATCATGATCTTCACTGGATGAAGATGTATGCAAAAGGAAATGAGTAAAAAAAATTATTTACAATGCAAAGGCTTTCAAAAGCCGGAAATTCACACTTTTTTTTTTGATAATTTTTTTTCGGTTTATTTGCAAAAATATTTTATTTAGCATGGATGCAGGGGTATGAAGCTCCTTTGTGTCCTACCAAGGTTTCTTAGAGACAGGATCTATGGCTATTTCTACGGGTACACACTTCAAAGTTAGCACTAAAAGAAGGACCCTAAATAAGGCTCCTAGAGCCAACGACCTCATCTGAGACCACCGATCACAGGGCCGTACGTCCAAGTGATGATGTCTTCAATCAAAGCCAAACTCTAGGTGAAGTCTTCGCAACCACCCAACAAGACGTACGTCCAGTGAGCAGCCACTAATGACTTCGTTCTAGCCTAAGGTATACTCTAGCCCGGGTATAGGGCTGTCTCACCAAGAAATAAAGGTAAAAAGTGCAACGTGGGTGTAGGAGCACAATGATAAATATACCCCCCACCTGCAAGGAAAAACCAGAAAGAGTCCGGACAAGGAGTCGTCTACCCTAGAGTTTTGCAAACACATATCATTTCAACATAAACAAGTAAACTACCCTAGGGTTTCAACAATCATATGCACCGCTTACCTCGAGAAAGGGTGCAAGAAGAGGAGACATAATAGAATCGGGGAAATGCATGAACTTACCTCGAAGAAAGGGAGCGAAGAAGAAGGGATCATAGTAGAATTGGGGGAATGATGCATGAGCTTACCTTGAAGAAAGGGAGCAAAGAAGAAGGGGACATGGTGATTGGAGAAATGCATGATCATATTAAACATATAAACAAAAGAAGATGAAAGGAGAAGAAGGAACAAGAAGCGAACATAGAAGAAGAAGAGTCAAATGCACATGAATGCAACATAACAATACGAGAATGCAAGAGAACATTCAAACATCAGAAAGAGAGAAGAAAAAGAAGGAGAATAAAAGAGAGAAATAGAACAATCACATTCAAATCAAACAATTAAACCGCACTTCAAGTTAATTAGGCCTGACCCTCGTTTTAAAAGGAAAGTCCCCAGTGAAGTCGCCAGCTGTTGCACCCCGAAAAAAATCCAGTTTGGACCTTTCATCGTACAACGTGAAAATTTGTGAAGCCGCCATCAACATTTTTTATTTAGGGACCAAAACATTGAAAAAGGGTCCTTTTTAAGGCGGGTGGTCCTTTGAGAGCTAGAGATGTAGGTTCGGGGGTCGGTTAGGTGTGGGGAAGGTATTAGCATCCCACATCTCCTTTCTACCGAAAGGGAACCTTTAACTTGATGTGCGGTTTTGACAGAGTTGATTTGAAACAATTCATTCTACTTCTTTTTTTTTATTTGAGAAAATGTTTTTGAAAACAGGGGAAAAGAAGAATCTTTTTATTATATTTTTTTTTAAAAGTGTGCTTGACGGGATGTGACCCGCTCCTACGTATCTCCCGGTGCGATGGAGAATTCAAAGCTTACGTAGTTCTCTTTAGTCGAGAAACTTTGGTGTTTTTTATTGTAGGGGTTTTCGGTCCTGAACTGTACAGTTCACTCGACCTAAAACAACAAACATCCTCGCCTGTATAGACGACGTGCCCCCTACTTTTTGAGAATGGTTTGAATTACTTGAAGAAAAGGATTTGTTGTGAGGTTGATTACTTTTATTTGAGCAATTGTCTTAGGCTCGCACGAACTGTACAGCTCGCTAACCCTAAGACGCTAACCGATCCCGGATGTACATCCGATTTGATTCCTTACTCATTTTTTTAAAAAAAAGGGGTTCAAGTTGTTAATTACTTGTTTTAATTCTCATAAGTATCCCAAGATGTTTGAGCTGTACAACTCCAATCTTAGGACGCTAGTCAACACCGGCCGTACGTCCGACTTGACTCCTTATGAATTTTCAAAAAGGTTTGTTGTTGATCTTAGAAAGAATTTGATTGTCTTATGAAAACAATTTGAGAAAAGATTGAGTTTGGAAAAAAGCTTTAGAAAATGATTGATTTGAAGAAAGGAGAAGGGAGTTTGAGGGTGACATTGGTCACAAAAGGTTTGTTGGGATGGCGTGGCATCCAAAAGGAAAAGAAAGTAGAACATTCAATCAATTTCCAAGTCAAGAACCAAAGTGCAACATTAACAAATTGCAAGCAAAGCAATCAACAATGTAAGCATAAGCATAAACATTACCAATTACAACATTTGAGCACAAGAATGACACTTAGTCATCAACATCTAATGGCATGCATATGTAAGATCAACAATAGGCACACAAAGAGATCATACAAAAGTTCAATTCAATTAGGTGTCAACACAAGATAAAGCACAAGGTTGAATCCCTTTTAGTAATCCTTGACGCTTGAGACAATGCACAAGTGCATAAGTGTCTAGTCCTTTTACCAAATCATCAACATTAAAGCATAACATTGACCTAGAAAGAACATCACATTTGCAAGACCAAAAGTGACCAAAAGAGGGCATTAACAAGTCATTTTTGTAACCAAAATTGATTAATCAAGTTAGAAAACTAGCATTTGCATTTTCAAGCAAGAATTGCACAAAGAAAATTGAATCATCTTAGGCAATCCTCATCACTTAAAGTGAAGTGCACTAGGCACAAGTGAGAGTCCTCTTGCCAATCCTCAACATAGAATAACTTTGCAAACAAGTTACTAACAAGCAAACCAAAGTTTACAATCAAAGCACAAGGTTGTGCTCAATCATCTTAGGCAATCCTCAACACTTAAAGTGAAGTGCACAAAGACACAAGTGTGAGTCCTCTTGCCAATCATCAACATATAACAATTTGCAAGCAAGATACCATCAATTAGCAACAATATTTTGCAATCAAAACATCAAATCAAATGCGTTGAATCATTTTAGTCAATCCTCAACACTTAAAGTTAAGTGCGCAAATGCACAAGTGTGAGTCCTCTTGCCAATCATCAACATAACAATGACTTGCAAGCAAGATACCATCTATTAACATCAAAATAACTTGAGAAAACGTTTTTGATCACAATTGCAAACCCATTTCACAAGAAAATTAACAAACCCTAATTTATTAGAAACTTGCGAACCAAAACATAACCAAACAACAAATTCATTCAACAAATACACAAAATCAAGCGAGCAAATGACACTAACAAGACTTAGGAATATTTATTCACAAGATCCAAGCAATCAAACACCAAAATCAACAACTATTCATATTTTTTTTTATTTTTGTGAAATAAGAAGGCATGAAAAATGAATATTTGCAAAATCAAACAACATGTTTGGACATGGGAACTTCAAAATCAAGCCTCAATTACAAGATTGCATAAAGAAATGCATCAAAACTCGACTAAACCTATTTTATGCTAAGGGTGCGAAACATTCATAGCTTCCTAACACAATTTTATTTCACAAAATGCAACAAACAAAATGATAACAACACAAATCACAATTTATTCAAGGGTGAGAAGCAATCTCAAACACCCAAGCCTCCCCAAGTGCTTGTCAAAATGTTTGAGATACCTCTCACCAACAACAATCAACAAGTCAACAATATACCAACACTAAAATGCATGAATATGGTAGGATGCAAAATTAGAAACATGATATCTACATTTTGATGCAAAAAAGTTGAAGATGATGCTACGTTTTAAGAAGTTTACCTCAAATCCAAGCTAAGGAATGACTAATATGAAGAACAAGACCACAAATCAACTTGAATCTTCACCAAACTTCAATGAAACCCACTAAATGCTTGCTTAAATTAGGAGAGAAGGAAGATATATGAAGTAGGGATGGAAATGAGGTGAGAAAATGGAAGTGAAATGAAGAAAAATGGAGGAGGGAATGGTTGTTGGTGGTTTCGGCCAAAGGAGGAGAGGAGAGGTTTGTGTGCTAGGGTTTTGTGAATGAATTGTGAGGCCAAAAAAAAAGTGTATGTGAGATGAGGTTTCTAAGGTATATATAGAGAGCAACTAGGTTTAAGGGTATTTAGGTCAATATGCACTAGTTGTGCTCTAGGATTTGATTTTAATTTTGAATCAAAGGCTAGGATTGAGGCTCACATGGATTGAGGACATTGAGAAAACACAAAATGAGAGAATAGAGAGGGTGAAATTCGAAATAGCAAGGGAGAGTGGTGCCCAAGTTTTGCAAGTTGTCATCTTGCACTATTGTACTATTATATGACCATTCTATTATCCCTTCATTTTTGATTATTCTTCTTAGGATAATTGTACAAAAATACACCCAATTTAGGCCACATACAAGGTATCTTGAGGAATATGCCATTTTATGAGATCACCATGACCAAAAATATCATAAAAACCTCATCTTGAAATTTTTGTAGAATATTCCTTTTTGATGCCTTTTTTGAATTTGAATTTTGTGCACAATGTATGCATGCCTGCGCATACATACATACATGACCAAAAATGTTTTGCCTCAAATAAATTTCTCTAAAATTGCACAATGATTCTTGATGAAAAATTATCTTATTTTTGACAATGACCAAAATACCCTTTTGCCCTAAAAACCTTGTTTTTTAACAACAAATGCATTTCCACTCTAACAATGAATTTAAAAGCCCTAGATTGACTTTTAAAACCCAAAAATGCATGGACAATGCTCTTCACACCTTTCAAAATAATGCCACACTTCTCAATTTATTTATTTTTGTTGAGAATTAGGGTTTTGACCTAGGCGGACAAAATTAGGGTATGACAACCCGCTCCTACGTATCTCCCGGTACGATGGAGAATTCAAAGCTTACGTAGTTCTCTTTAGTCGAGAAACTTTGGTGTTTTTTTCTTATTGTAGGGGTTCTCGGTCCTGAACTGTACAGTTCACTAGACCTAAAACAAACATCCTCGCCTGTACAGACGACGTGCCCCCTACTTTTTGAGAATGGTTTGAATTACTTGAAGAAAAGGATTTGTTGTGAGGTTGATTAGTTTTATTTGAGCAAGTATCTTAGGCTCGCACGAACTGTACAGCTCGCTAACCCTAAGACGCTAACCGATCCCGGATGTACATCCGATTTGATTCCTTACTCATTTTTTTTTAAAAAAAAAGGGTTCAAGTTGTTAATTGCTTGTTTTAATTCTCATAAGTATCCCAAGATGTTTGAGCTGTACAACTCCAATCTTAGGACGCTAGTCAACACCGGCCGTACGTCCGACTTGACTCCTTATGAATTTTCAAAAAGGTTTGTTGTTGATCTTTGAAAAAAATTTGATTGCTATAGAAAAACAATTTGAAGAAAAGTTTTAATTTGAAAAATAATTTAGAAAAAGAAATGACTTGAAGAAGAGAGGAAGAGAATTGGAGGGTGATATTGATCACAAAAGTTTGTTGGGATGGCATGGCATCCAAAAGAAAAAGAAGTATAGAATTCAAATCAATTTCCAAATCAAGAACCAAAGTGTAAACTTTAACAAGTTGCAAGCAAAACAATCAACAATGCAAGCGTAAGCATATACCTTAACCATTACTACACTGGTGCACAAGAATGACGCTTAGTCATCTAACATTTAATGGCCATGAACATGCAAGATCAACATTAACCAAATAGATTGCAAGAATAGGCACACAAATAGATAATGCAAAAGTTTAATTCAAATAGGCATCAACACAAGATAAAACACAAGGTTGAATCCCTTTTGGTAATCCTTGACATTTGAGACAATGCACAAAGGCATAAGTGTCTAGTCCTTTTACCAAATCATCAACACAAAACAAATTATTAACCTAGAATGAACATCGCATTTGCATGATCACAAGTGACCAAAAGAAAGCAATAACAAGTCATTTTGTAGCCAAAATTGATTAATCAAGTTAGAGAACTAGCATTTGCATTTTTAAAAGAGAATTGCACAAAGGAAGTTGAATCATCTTAGGCAATCCTCAACATTTAAAGTGAAGTGCCTAAGGCACAAGTGTGAGTCCTCTTGCCAATCATCAACATAGAGTGATTTTGCAAACAAGTTACTAACAAGCAAACCAAAATTTTCAATCAAAGCACAAGGTTGTGTTGAATCATCTCAGGCAATCCTCAACACTTAAAGTGAAATGCCTAAGGCACAAGTGTGAGTCCTCTTGCCAATCATCAACATAGAATAATTTGCAAGCAAAGTACATAACGACCAACATCAAAACAATTTGAGAAATCATTTTACTCACAATTGCAAACCCCTTTCACAAAGAAATAACAAAACCCTAACTTATTAGAAACTTGCGAACCAAAACATAACCAAACAACGATTTTATTCAACAAATCCACAAAATCAAGCAAGCAAATGACACTAGCAAGACTTAGGAACATTTATTCACAAGATCCAAGCAATCAAACACCAAAATCAACAACTATTCATATTTTTTTTTATTTTTGTGAAAGTAAGAAGGCATGAAAAATGAATATTTGCAAAATCAAAAAACATGTTTGGACATGGGAACTTCAAAATCAAGCCTCAATGACAAGATTGCATAAAGAAATGCATCAAAACTCGATTAAACCTCTTTTATACTAAGGGTGCGAAACATTCATAGCTTCCTAACACAATATTATTTCACAAAATGCAACAAACAAAATGATAACAACACAAATCACAATTTATTCAAGGGTGAGAAGCAATCTCAAACACCCAAGCCTCCCTAAGTGCTTGTCAAAATGTTTGAGACACCTCTCACCAACAACAATCAACAAATCAACAATATACCAACACTAAAATGCATGAATATGGTAGGATGCAAGATTAGAAACATGATTTTTACATTTTGATGCAAAAAAAAACTTAGTGAATGATGCAAGAGTTTTGAGGTATACCTTGAATCCAAGCTAATAAATAAAGAGTATGAAGAGAAAACCCACAAATCAACTAGATCTTCACCAAAACCTTGCGCAACTTGCCTTGTTCTTGAGATTGGATGATGAACACTTGAATCATGGTAGAAGAGATGGATGATATATGAAGGAGTTAATATGAGATGGAAAATGGAAGTGAAATGAAGAAAAATGGAGGAGGGAATGGTTGTTGGTGGTTTCGGCCAAAGGAGGAGAGGAGAGGAGAGGTTTGTGTGCTAGGGTTTTGTGAATGAATTGTGAGGCCAAAAAAAGGTGTGTGTGAGATGAGGTTTCTAAGGTATATATAGAGAGCAACTAGGTTTAAAGGTATTTAGGTCATTGTGCATCTCATCTCACTCTAGGATTGCATTTAAAATTTGAATGGAGGGTGAGGATTGAAACACACATGATGAGGGACAAAAATGAAAAATTGGAGAGGAAATGGGGAGGGAATGGCGCAACATTGGGGTAGGGTGTGGTCTTGGTCACCAAGTTTTGCAAGTTGGCAATTGTACCATTGTACTATCCATGAACCCTCCAATTATCCTCTCAATTTTGATTATTCCTTTCAAGATAATTGTACATAAATCTAACCATTTTGAGCCACATACAAAGTATCTTGAAGAATATGCCATTTTATGAGATCACCATGACCAAAAATATCATAAAAATCACATCTTGAAACTTTTTTGTAGAACATTCCTTTTTGATGCCTTTTTGAATTTTTTGTGCATAATGCATGCATGCATGCATGCGCATGCATATATACATGACCAAAATGTTTTGCTTCAAATAAATTTCTCTAAAATTGCACAATGATTTTTGATGAGAAAATATCTTATTTTTAGAAAATGACCAAAATACCCTTTTGCCTTAAAAACTCAAAAATGCATGCACAATGTTCTTCACACTCTTCAAAATAACGCCACACTTCTCAATTTATTTATTTTTGTGGAAAATTAGAGTTTTAAACCTAGGCGGACAAAATTAGGGTATGACAGCTGGCTACTATAGAAGGTTCATTGAAGGCTTTTCTAAGTTGGCACTTCCTTTAACTCAGCTAACCTGCAAAGGTAAAGCCTTTATATGGGACGCTCGTTGCGAAGAGAGTTTCACCAAATTGAAGAAGAGATTGACGACGTCTCCTATCTTGACGTTGCCTAATCCGGGAGAGTCCTTTGTGGTGTACTGTGATGCTTCCAAGATGGGTTTAGGAGGTGTGCTTATGCAGAATGGTAAGGTAGTTGCTTATGCATCGAGGCAGTTGAGGACTCATGAGAAGAACTATCCTACGCACGATTTAGAACATGCTGCAGTTGTTTTTGAGCTGAAAATTTGGAGGCATTATCTTTATGGTTCTAGATTTCAAGTATTTAGCGACCATAAGGGTTTGCAGTACTTGTTTGATCAAAAGGAACTGAATATGGGACAGTGGAGGTGGTTGGAGTTGCTAAAAGACTATGATTTCAGTTTGAATTATCATCCAGGGAAAGCTAATGTCGTGGCTGATGCTTTGAGCCGAAAGACCTTGCACATGTCAGCAATGATGGTCAGGGAGTTTGAATTGATTGAGCAGTTCAGAGATATGAGTGTGATTTGCGAAGTGACACCTCAGAGTGTTATGTTGGGGATGTTGAAGATTAATAATGACTTTTTAGATAGCATCAGAGAAGCTCAGAAACTGGATGTTAAACTGGTAGATTCGACGGTAGGAATCGGGCAGTCTGAGAATAACGATTTTGAGTTGGATGCGCAAGGTGTGTTGAGATACCGTAATAGAATCTGCGTTCCTGACGATGCGGAAATGAAGAAAGCAATTCTCGAAGAGAGTCATAGAAGTAAGTTGAGTATTCATCCAGGAGCTACGAAAATGTATCAAGACTTGAGAAGATGGTTCTGGTGGCCTGGGATGAAGCGCGATGTAGCGCAATTCGTGTATGCATGTTTAACTTGTCAGAAGTCAAAAGTTGAACATCAGAAACCTGCGGGGTTGATGCAACCTTTAGAGATTCCGGAATGGAAATGGGGTAGCATTTCAATGGACTTTGTGACGGGGCTGCCTAATACTGTGAGAGGGCATGATGCGATTTGGGTGATTGTTGACAGGCTGACGAAGTCGGCTCATTTTATACCTATTAATATCACGTATCCGGTACCGAAGTTGGCTGAGATTTACCTCCAAAAGATTGTAAAGTTGCATGGTGTTCCTATGTGTATCGTTTCGAATAGAGATCCTAGGTTCACTTCTGATTTCTAGAAGAGTTTGTGTAACACCCCCTTTCTAACACGTCCAAAGTAATATAAAAATCAGAGTTTTCAAAAACCTTTTCGATACACCCACAAGGGAGTGCTACATTTACACCATACAACAAATAACCATATTTAAAATTCATCAAAATAGAGAAATGTGATACATAGCACATCGATCGGGACGAACCCTCAAAACACCTGTTCGACTACACCACAGTTATTATAATCACCATCGCAGCGGAATAAAGACAAGTCTCATAATATAATTCATACATCCCAAATAAATAGTTTGAAATCAACAGATAAAACAACAACAAAACTAATGATCGCCCCCCCCAGGTGCTACGTATCAGAGCAAACGACACGGACCAGACTAAGGAAGGTAGAAGAACCTTCACTCGGGATCACCTGCACGTTGCCGACATAAGAAGCAACATATAAAGCAGAAGGGGTGAGTCTCTAACAAATATAATAGCATGTATGATAAGCAATATGTTAGAGTCAAGGCAACCATAAACACCGCCTCACAACACTACGAACATACAACATCATTATACAACATCAATTCATAAGCATCAAGGAACATCACCAATTGCATGAGTATATGCATGAGGTGCAACCCACACCAACGGGCATATGCATGTGGTACCATCATCACAAATAATTGCCATTCGGGCATCATCACCTATAATTAATCATAAGGCCGAAGCCTACATCACCGGTAAATGCATATGAAGTATGCGACTCCATGAACAATGCACCAACAACAATCCACAATCATAGTATTATATGTATAATACAACATCACCAATAATCATTAGATTCATCACCGTCATTAAATTCACCATCACCATAAGTGGTCATAGACCCATCACCTGTCACCGTATTTAAATTCACCAAGTACATCACCAATCATAGCTCTATGGCTAACACCAAACTCGCCGGACACACCAACACCAAAAATATAGACTACTTTATAAGTCCAAGACATGGGACAGTCACCGGAGTTGGCGCCCCGCAGCACACAGGCAACACTGGGCAACGCTGCACACAGCACACAGGCAACACTGGGCAACGCTGCACACAGCACACAGGCAACACTGGGCAACGCTGCACACAGCACACAGGCAACACTGGGCAACACTGCACACAGCACACAGGCAACACTGGCAGCACACTGCGCCAGCACACAGGCAACACTGGCAGCACACTGCGCCAGCACACAGGCAACACTGGCAGCACGCTGCGCCAGCACACAGGCAACACTGGCAGCACTGCACACAGCACACAGGCAACACTGGCAGCACACTGCGCCAGCACACAAGCAACACTGGCAGCACACTGCGCCAGCACACAGGCAACACTGGCAGCACACTGCGCCAGCACACAGGCAACACTGGCAGCACCGAGACACCCAACACTCCACCACCAAATTTCAACATCATTGTTCATGACTCTTTCAAGCATATCATCAAACACCATACAAGCACCATATATTTACATTCCAAATCATTGAATCATTTCATCAAACACCTTACAAGCAACATTAATTTCATCAATTATTCCAACAAAACACCAAGCATACCAAATTTCATCAAAATGAAATCAACAACATCATCACTCATTCAATCACCAAATCAATTAATTCACAACAACTTAAATCCTAAAACCCCACATAATAACCATCATACAATCCCATTATAAATGAAGAAAACCCACCCTTACCTTGAATTTTGGTGAAGACAAGCACTCTCCACAAAACCCCAAAGCAAAAGCAAGCAAGCAAGCTCCTCTTCCCTTCTCCTTGAAAATTGCGAGCTCTTCTTCTCCTCCTCTCCCTCTTTCTTCGCGTTTTCTCTCTCTCTCTCTCTCTCTCTATCTCACTTCTTTCTTTCTTTCTTTGATTTGTTTCAAATGAGCACCATCTCATAACCCCTAGACTAGATAATTAGACTCTTGGGCCTAGCTAATGGATCATGGGCCTCCTATTCCCACTCCATTAATTACACATAACACCTCCTGATTAAATTAAAATACAGGATTATTAATTTAACTTAATAAATTATTGTAAGCCTTAAATAATTCAATTAAATAAATAATTAAATTATTTTAGGGCGTTACAGTTTGCAAGAGGCGTTGGGTTCTAAGTTGAGATTGAGCTCAGCGTATCACCCTCAGACGGATGGTCAGACAGAGAGGACTATTCAATCGTTGGAGGATTTGTTGAGAGCGTGTACTCTTGAGCAAGGAGGTTCGTGGGATACCCATCTCTCGTTGATAGAGTTTACCTATAATAACAGTTATCATTCTAGTATTGGGATGACACCTTTCGAAGCGTTGTATGGTCGAAGGTGTAGAACCCCTTTGTGTTGGTATGAATCTGGAGAGAGTATAGTGCTTGGACCTGAAATTGTTCGAGAAACGACTGAGAAGGTGAAGTTGATTCGTGAAAAGATGAAAGCTTCACAAAGTAGACAGAAGAGTTACCATGATAAGCGAAGGAAGGATTTGGAATTTCAAGCTAGTGATCATGTGTTTTTGAGAGTCACCCCTGTGACCGGTGTTGGACGTGCTTTGAAATCTAAGAAGCTTACTCCTCGATTCATTGGTCCGTATCAGATCACGGAAAGAGTTGGGAATGTAGCTTACGGAGTGGCCTTACCGCCTAATCATTCGAATTTGCATGATGTGTTCCATGTGTCACAACTTTGGAAGTATATTCCAGATCCATCTCATGTAATTCATATGGATGATGTGCAAGTACAGGATAACCTCACTGTGGAGACGATGCCTGTACGAATCGCGGACCATGAGACGAAGACTCGAAGGGGCAAAGAGATCGCCTTGGTGAAAGTAGTCTGGTTAGGAGCTACCGGAGAGAGCATGACATGGGAGTTGGAAAGCAAGATGCGGGAGTCCTATCCCGAGTTGTTCGAATCAAGTAAATTTTCGAGGACGAAAATATTCTAAGTGGGGGAGAGTTGTAACGCCCTAAAATTTAATCAAATTACTTCGAAGTTGGATTGCCGTAGGATAATTGTAAGAATTGAAATTATGGGCGTAGTAGCTATGTTGAAAATGAGTTAGATGATAATCACGTGTCGTGGGCCAGTTAAAAAAATAGCATTGGGCTTAGCACCGCGAGTGCGCAGCGCTCACGCAACCCTAGCAGCGTGTCCAGTGCGCAGCTTGCGCAGGAAGGCGTTTGTGCGCCACTCCTCCTTATAAATATAGCGCAAATATGCGCTAGGGCTGGTCTTTTTGCGCAGTCGCCCTCTTTTCCCTTCTTCTCCTTCTTCCTCTCACTTCTAAGTTACACAAAAGCCTCAATTTTCAAGAGCTCTAGCCTAGGATTGGATTGGGAGGGTTGATTTTCATTGCAATTCTCTACGTTCGTGATCGTCACGCGTCGTTACTATTGCAGGGGAGTCACCGTATTCGGAGAATCGAGGAACGAGGCTAGGAGGGAGTTTGCGCCACCATAGTTGAGGTAAGGGTGGGTTCGAATTCTATAATAGCGTATATGAGGGATCGTATGCGGGGTTTGGGGTTTATTATAGATTGCCTCTGTGTATGTTGCGTAGTTATGTATATATATATATATCGTATGAGAAATGTTTGATGAATTGACCGTGTGTGCTTGAATTCCTATGTCGTTAGTTCTAATTAAATCGAATTGTAATTTTGTTGGATTAAGGTTTTCACTATTATAATAAAAAAAAATGATAGGAATATAGATAACTCGTTAGTAAGAATTATAAATAATTTTCGTAATTGAATTGATGGTTACGTTAATGCTGTTACTGTTTTGATGTAATGCTATTGCTGTTTTGCTGTTAATGTTGTTGCTGTTTTGCTGATAATGCTATTGCTGTTTTGCTGTTAATGCTGTTGATGTTTTGCTGTTAAAGCTGTTGCGGTTTTGCTGTTATTGTTGTCATTGCTGTTACGTTTTGCTGCTTTGTTGTTGCTATTCTTGCTGTTGATGTTGCTGCTTTGTCAATATTGTTGCCACAGTTGCTGTTGTGGTTAATTGTTGCGTTGAATACATTGTCGAAAATGTGGTAAATTGCAGGTGAAGTTGTAAAAGTTGATTTGCCTCTATTTATTGGCAAAGATAGTAAATTGTAGGCCTATGGCCGCCATGACGTTTTGGTGTTGTTGTCGTGCGATTGCGTGACTGTGATTAGCGTTACTTGTACATTCACATTGTGTCGCATACCTTTGCATTTGCTTTACGACGTGAACGATGAGGGCTATGCCCTGTGAGCCACTATTTACTGGCAACGACGATTTTTACGACGGGAGTTTTGCTCCAATGGTACCACATGCATATGCACAGTTGCACTTCGATGATTCTATTGATGACTCTATTGAGGATATTATTGATGATATGTGTAATTCTATAGTACCTGACCTATCATATTGTTCTTCATACATGCTCTTATATAGTTCGATATCTCACCCCTTCTGTTTGAATGTTACCCCTATGTGGTAACGTGCAGGTAGTCGCGAATGAAGGCGGTGATCCTTCCTTAGTTGAGTCGGTGTCGTCACTCTGATACGTAACACTCGGGGGGATTGAACGCTGTTTTTTTTCCTTTATCATTTAGGTTGCAATATTTGTTGAACTCGAAGTTATTTCTATTAAGCAAATTGTTGATTTTGAGTTGTCAAATGGACAAGGATTGTTAAGATTGCTTCAAATTGAATTTACCATGAATGAATTATATTGTTTGTGTTAGGAAGTAAGTGTAGCACTCCAATATTTATGTTGAAAATTCCGCACTCTGATTTATAGTATTATTGGGTAGAATTGGGGTGTTAAAATTCGTGTCCTTGAATAAAATCATCTGTACTATCATTTTGTCTTCCTAACTTACAGGACTCACGGCTGTACCTGCTCCTGGATCAATACAACTCCCTTCTCACCCGAGTCCGACCCGAGTTGGCTACTCGGCGTACAATTGTTTAAGGCGAGGCCGTCGAAAGACAACACACTTGTCCTCTTCTCTGTCTTGGCTTAAATGTTGAGATGAAGACCGGAGGAAGAAGTCCCAAGCGATTTCAACCCCTGCTCTTTGAGCACATGCCTTCTCCCGAACTTTGAGCTTCGATGCTCAGTTCAGGACCGTGGAAGAAATCCACAGCGAATTCGAATTTTCTTTACTCCGAGCTTAAATGCTCTGTCAAGACTCAATTGACTCCGAGCTTAAATGCTCAGTCAAGATCTACTTGATTCCAAGCTTGAATGCTCTGCCAAGCTTTTGCAGGAAGAACCACGGCGTCCCGAAGTCATCTCCGGGTTCCGGCACCATGGTTGTGAACGATGAGAAGCGAATCGACAGGTCTTCAAGCCGAGCTCGATCCTAGCCAGCCAACCTCGACTTGGGGGGCCACTGTTCCGGCCCCGGCATTAAATAGCGCGGAACCTGGGCTGGCCCAAGTTCACATCGAGAACGGCCCAACAAGCGCCCACGAACCTCTTGTGGATAAATCAACGGCCACAATCGCAACACCCGTATCCAACGCCTCCGAAGCGGCTTCCTCATCAATAAATAAAGGATAGCCCCTCCAATCTGAGGTACGTACTCATTTCCTACTATTGTCGTCAAACTCTTAGATCCTAGTCGTGGTGTCGGCCAGAGGTTTGGACAGTGTTTGATTCCTTTTTCCTTCAACCAATTGCGTCGAGGAGGAAACTCTGCTCCTCAACTATGGGTTTACTGACTCCTCTAGAAAGCGTCAGGCAAGGTGAGAAGGGACGCGAATGTTGGATTACTACGGCTAATGCATAAAGTTAAATAAAAGGAAAAAATGCGATAAAGAAGATAAATGAAATAAACGTAGAGTTTGATTTTACTGTTGTGTGTTCTTTACATTTCACTCTAATGTTATATATATACACAGGCCCTCATCAGCCACTAAGCTAGCCAACATTTGGCTGCCGTTGGATTGATCTAAGATCAATGGCTCTCATCACTTCATAGGCCTTCAACGAAGCGGAGAACTGCCCACGATCCGTGCTTTCCAGCCTCGCTCTTCTCGTTGAACTCCAACCGCTCCGACGTTCTTTCTTCGTGTCGTGTCTTGCGTTCCAAGTAACGCCCACCTTGCCTCGGCCGTATGGTGGCTCGGCTGTCCTGGCCCCACTTTAGCTATTGGTTCAGGTATCCGAGCCGCCAAGGCCTTGGTACTCTATAGGATCGGGTAATACTTTCCCTCGGCTTGGCTCATTGGTCCTCAGGCATAGTCCTCCCTGGCGGTGGGGTTCTCTCATTTAATGCACCCCGAGGACCTTCTTGGATTCACTCTCTCTGGAAAAATACCTTTTTTGCCCTTTGTCGTATGGCTTCCCTTCATACCATATTCCCACTTTTCTTCTCTCAATCCTCGGCCTACGACCTATTTATTTTTGGGTGTTAACAATTGCCCCCCTTTTTGTGTTGTCGTGCGGCCTTGAGGATGTGATTGACGGTACGAAAACCCTTGAGATGACTTGAAGTGACGGTCAGAGGGGATGTAACCGCTGCTACATGACACTTGGCACTTCGCACGAATCAAAACCACTGCGCGATGGTTCCCAAGGACACGCCGGTTGAGTTTTCTTTGCGAAGCTATAAATAGCCCCCATCATTACCCCTGCACGGCTCTTTACGTTTTCGACATTTCTACTTAGTGTTGCAATTTCTCATTCTCTAGTTTCCCTTCCCGCTGATATTTTTTTCCACTCGCTTATCATGTTTGCCTCCCATGTTGCCTCTTCCTCCAAGGTTCATGCTCCCGTTATCTTCCAACCTGTGGGCGAACTCGCTGCCCTTCACACACTGGCCGACAACGCTGATCATGGTTTTTCGCTCTTCAAACAGTGTTTTGATGCTGCCGACCTCCCACTGAAGTCCTCTGGCTTCAACTCCGAGGCCAGATTCTCCGAGATCCGCGGGTGCCGATAAGTGATAAGGCCTAGATTGCCAGGGTCGACCATTTAAAGCCCCACAAGGGCGCGTCTTGGAAATACTGGGGTATCTACAACATGATTGAGGTGTCAACCAAGAAGATTTCCCGCAATGCCGATATCTTGCTTCCCCTGATCTCCTTCTGGTCAACAACCCTTAATGTCTTTATCTTCCCCTGGGGGATGCTGACTCCGACTATGCTGGATGTGGCCGCGATTCTTTGTCTCCCCGCGAGCGGTTTGGAGGTTCATACCAATTCAAGCCTTGTTGGTGAGGATCCCCCTTACACCTTCGCCTCCGATTTTGCCCAATTGTATTCGCAAAATGCTGCAACTTCTGGGACTATGTCCGAGGGGGAACATTGGGCCTTTCTAATGTACTTCTTCAACAAGTTCTTTTACGCCACAAAGTCCTTTGCTGTTGGCAGGGAACTCTCTGTTTTCGTCCACTTGCTGTTATCGGGTGGCAAATATGCCTGGGGCCCCTTCTTCCTTGCTCTCCTCTACTGGAGCATGGAAAGCTTTGTGACTCAGGTCAAGGAAAGCGGCAACTACTCTCGGGTCGACGGCCCGGTCTGGTTCCTTCAACTGTGGGCGCAACTTTACTTTCCCACTCTCGCTCCTGACCTGGATACCAAGACTCAACGTGTCCTGAGTATTGCCCTCACCGCCGTCCTTTCCTTGCCCCTGGATCGGGCGGAGGTGTTCAAGTTGTTTCTGGATCTTGATACGACCGCCGAAGATAGCACAGCCCAACCCTTTTGTTGGTATCCCTACTTAAAGCACCATTTGGGTCCTGACTAGGTGCTCACCCCTTAGTACATGGCCTTAATCTCCCCCACTGACCGCGACGTCCTTCATCACTGGAGCCGTGTACAAATTGCCCGTGACCTAATTGTCAGAGCCAAGCTCAGTTCCACGTTGAATTTCCATACCATCGAGCCTTATCATTCCAACCTCGTGGCCCGGCAGTTTGGGGTGGGTCAACTGGTGCCCGCTTTTTACTCTTCTCCGGCCGTGGTACCTCATCGGCAGAAGCTGCTCCCCCATGATCTTGAGAAAATCCTCAAGACGTAGGAGGGATAATCCCTCACCTTTGATTGGGGAACTTATCACGGTATTGCTGGGACGTTCCACTGCCAAGCAATCAGACAAGAAGAAGAAGAAGTCACAAGCTTCTGATCTTCCTCCCCGGTCAACCTCCTCCCCCCAATGGTAAGTTTCTTTCCTTTTTGTACGTTTCCTTTTCGAGATTCGTTACGTCTACCTGACCCCTTTTTCTTCATCAGCTCAAACTCCGGTCATAACTCTGGACGGCAGTAACGACGAGAACGATGAAGATGATGTCCCCCTGGCGCGGCGGAAAAGGTACAGGGATTTGTCTGCCCCCTGTCCCCTCCTTCTGAAAAGCGTCTTCGGGTAAGCTTCTACTCTTGCGCCACTTCTTACTCAGAGGTTTTTTCTGCATGTTTTCTTAATAACCCGATCATTGGTCATGTTGGTGCAGCGGCTCCGTGTGGGTTCTGTTTCTCCTCCGCCTCTTTCGGCTAATCCAGACCCACTCGGGGTGATTAGTCCAGCCAGGGGTTCTCCTCTTGAGGGGCCGGCTTCGCCAGATGTGGATGACGAGGACATACAGCATTTCTTTGCTGGTTTGGGTGACCCAGAGGCGGCCACTTCTTCCTGGCAGCGGATCATGCTTGAGTGGAAGTGGCCTTGGCCGGTGAAGTCCCTACTGATCTAGGGGAGGTTGATGATTTGCGGACCACCCTGTTCCGTGTCTCCCGTTCCTTCGAAGTCCCACCCACCAAACGGGACATCCTTGTAGAATTGGCCCTTCGGTTGGGGGAGATTTCCAGTCAGTCTCTACTGGCCAGATTAACTCGTGACCGCGCTCTAGGAACACTTGAGAGGCTGGCTGCCCTGATGTCTGAAAGAGATGGGTGTCTGGCCACCTTTCAAGCCCTCCATCAAGAAAAAATGGATGCTCTGACTGAAGAGAACGACATAGCTGGACGCATCAAAGCCGTGGAGGGTGAAATAGATTCCCTTCACTTGGAACTGGCTGCTCTGACGTCACTTGGAACTGGCTTAGAGGCATACCTAGACAGAGTAAGGTCACACTCTTGCGGATTGGCGAGAGTGGGGGGCCCTTAGAGCGCCCTACGAGCAGGACCTTGCCCTAGTGGCTCAAGAAATGGCCGAAGTCCCTATTCCTTCTAATGCGGCGGCGACAAAATCTCCTCCTCCTATCACTGCTCCATCACTTACCAATGTTCCTTCCACTGAGGTGGTGACCCTTGGGGATGATAGCAACAAAGGAATGGGGGTACTGGCGCCTAAGCCATGTCCTGTATTGGACCCGCCATCCGAAGGTTTAGAGATATTGGGGGCGGCTGCCGAAGTTGTAACGGATGAGGTTATGCTTGTGAGTATTGAGGCTGCCGTGACAGATATGGTTCAAGATGCTACTGGCTTCTGAGCCTTGTCTTTTTCCTTTTATTAACACTAGGCCGCCGGTGTGTGGCGAACCATCCTGACAATATTTTATATTGCTTTTAGATACATCTTTCAATTCCCCATATACTTTCCCACAAAGTAGGATAATTTGCTTTGAGGTATTTGCCATTTATTTTCGTTTCAAAATCTTCTCCGTCTAGAGTGATTTGACGATATGCTCCACTGTGATATACTTCGCTAACAATGTAGGGCCCGTCCCAATTCGGGGACCACTTGCCCAACTGGGGGTCTTTCCTCCCTAGTGGCAAAATGGCCTTCCATACAAGGTCACCTTCAACAAACTTCTTTGGTTTAACGTGTTTGTTGTAGCAGGAGTGTTGCCGTGCCACTCTCAACGAGGCTACACTGATCTCCAGTGGTAGCACGGCGTCCTGCCCATAAACTAAACGATAGGGGGTCACTCCCGTGGACGTAGACTTAGAATTTTCTCATAGCCCACAGGACCTCATTGAGGGTCCCATGCCACCGCCGAGACTACAAAAAACGACTATCAAAGCCCTTCCTATAGAAGAGCTAAGAAGGTACGTTCTTATCTGGCGGAAGGTGTTCTTTCCTAGTGGCATGATTTAGTCAGGGCAAAGGATGAAATGAAGAAGAGTTAGATTAAGGTTCGGTATTTTACTCTGGGTATCCTCTATGTTCTTCTTGATGAGTTCAATGATGATCTTATTGGTGGCCTCTGCTTGTCCGTTGGCTTGGATATAATAAGGAGACAAATGTCTCATTTTAATGTCGTATTCCGGTGAACATTGTACCTTGAACATTGTACCTTGATCAGCTGTGATTGTTTTAGGGATTCCATACTTGAAAATGATCTGGTTCTCTATGAATCTTATCACCGCGGCCTGATCAACGTTTCCTAACGGCATAGCTTCCACACAGGTTTGACAATAAGATGAAGCTCATCTGTCGACACCCTTTGGATTGGTCCGTGCAGCGGACAAGCCTCGCATCCCTTGGCAAATTGGAAGCAATCGACCGTGGTTGTTGGCCAATAGTACCTATGACGATAGATGAGCCACTTCATGATGGGGCCAGACCTATGGGCACCACAGACTCCCGCATGGATCTGTGCCATTACCATATAAGCGTCCTTCATCTTGAGGCACTTTAACAGTACCCCATTGGTACTTCTTTTGTATAGGTCGTCCCCTATCAATATATACTTCAATGCCCTTTGTTTGACCTTAAAGTCTGTGTCAACTGTCGGGCTACGGAGGTACCTCCTCAGCACCCCGATCCAGGTGTCGGCGGGATCCTCCTGGGTGAGGGTCATGACACTTTGTTGACGCACCTCGACCACTCTCTCCTTGCATCCCGAGGTTTGTTGGGCCAAGTCATTTGCTTCCTGGTTCTCATTTCTGGGGCCATACAGGATGACGACATCAACAAACAACTTTAGTAAGTTGTGCGCCGAGGCCCTCAGCTCTTTGAGCTTAACGTTGTAACACTTGTATTCCTCAGTGATTTTCTTGATCACCAGTTGGGAGTCACCTCTTATTTCCACGTAGTGGGCATTCATGCCGGCCAAGATGTCAAGTCCCATGATCAGAGCCTCATACTCAGCCTGAATGTTGGAGGCTTGGTCCGCTATCCGGCACATGAACCTCCATGTTTGGCCATAAGGGCTGGTGACGACTATACCCACTCCAGCCCTCGTCCGAGTGCTAGATCCGTCGAACATGAGGACCCATGGCTTAAGGCCTAGGTTGCTGACAGCTTCGGCCGGAGCATAGTGTGTCTCTATACATTGATGCTGAGCCAAAAGTCTGCTAGGGCCTGGCCTTTTACAACTCTCAAAGGTACATAAGTTAAAGCGAATGCGTTCAACTTAATGGCCCACTTAACGAGTCTTCTTTGCAAGACAGACCTATTAAGCAGATATCGAATGATTTCAACCTTGCATAAAACTAAAACTTCCTTAGGCAGAAGATAGTATTCAAGTTTAGTACAAGCGTTAAACAAAGACAAACAAAGTTTCTTAATGGGCGAGTATCTAGTCTCGGCGTCATTGAGTATCCTACTGAGATAATATATAGCACGTTCAGTGCCACTATCATCATCTTGAGCTAACAAGCAGCCGATGGCTTGGTCTTCGGCCGCAATGTATAGCTTCAGAGGTCTCCCAAGCTGTGGAGGTACCAGGACAGGAGGGCTGCTCAACGCTGCCTTGACTTGGGCGAAGGCCTCCTGTTGCTTGGCTCCCCAGATCATTTCTTCGTCATTCTTCATTCACAGCAACGGCGAGAAGGCTTTAAGCTTCCCTACTGAATTGGCGATGAATCTCTCTAGGAAGTTGATCTTGCCTAGTAAACTCTGTAGCACTTTCTTTGTTCTAGGGGTCTTCCGTCTAGGATAGCTCGAGCTTTGTTTTTGTCCACTTTAATGCCCTAGTTATGCACCAGAAATCCTAGGAAGTTACCTGCAAACACGCCCAAGGCACACTTAGTAGGATTATTCTTAAGATTGTGGAGTCTCATCCGCTTCAGAGCTTGTTCGAGCTCCCCCAGGTGGGCTTCGAAGCTCTTAGACCTGACGACGACATCATCATCAATGTACACTTCCATGTTTTTACCAATAAAGTCATGGAAGATGGCATTCATTGCCCTTTGGTACTGTGCCCCAGCAATTTTGAGGCCAAAAGGCATTACGAGCCGCTCATAGATACCTAAGGCGCCTGGGCACCTAAAGGCAGTCTTATGGGTGTCGGCCTCGGCCACATAAACCTGGTTGTAACAAGAATAGCCGTCCATAAAAGTCAAGATGGCATTGTTTGCGGCGATACCGACGAGCATATCGGCCACAGGCATACCGTAGTCATCTTTCGGAGTGGCCAAGTTCAGGATTCGATAATCAATACAGACCCTGACCTGGCCATTCCTTTTTATCAAAGGGACTATATTAGACAGCCATTCTACGTACCTGGCAGTTCTCATGAACCCTGCCTTTAAGAGTCTTTCCACTTCGGCTTTGATCTACGGCATTAGTTGTGGGTTTCACCTTCTCGTTGGTTGCCTGTGGGGCTTGCAACCTTCCTTGATCGGTAACCTATGCTCCACCAAGGCTCTATCAAGGCCTGGCATCTCATGGTAGTCCCATGCAAAGCAGTCACGATAATCCCGTATCAAGGCTACCATCTGATCACGTAGCTGCGGTTGGAGTTTACCGCTAACTTTAGTCATTCTGGGCTCACTCTCAGTTCCCAAATTCACTTCAACCAAGGGGTCTAGAGCTTCGAAGGTAGACATCTATCTCTGGATAGGCTCTATGTAGGGGGGTTCGGCCGACATCTCGTTGCCAAGGTCCTCCGAAGACTCCTCCGAGTCTTCATTCTTTCCGTGTACAGCACCAAACATTGCGTCTTCAATGCTGGACTCTATCTGAAATAGGTGCAGTCGGTCCAACACACTCTGTACCTCCCAAGGAAGATTAATCATTATTCTTATTACCAAGTCGTAAGTCGGCCAACATCTTGAATTCAAAACCCTTATTGGTCCAGTCACATGACTCAATACCGCCCTCTTTGTAATCCCCTGGTGTGGCGATCGGCCGCAGGTAGGAGGAGTAGAACACGACTTCTGTAACGCCCTAAAATTTAATCAAATTATTTCGAAGTTGGATTGCCGTAGGATGTTTGTAAGAATTGAAATTATGGGCGTAGTAGCTATGTTGAAAACGAGTTAGATGATAATCACGTGTTGTGGGCTAGTTAAAAATAGCATTGGGCTCCCTTCCTATGTGGATAAAGTCCCAAATAATTTAGCCCATTATGTTTCTCACTTATTATAAGTGGAGAGGATTAATTTAGGGTTGAGAGAGAGAGGAATTTCGGATTAGAGCAGCCACCAAAGAGAGAGAAAAGAAGAGAGAAAACAATTCCCGTTTTTCTCAAACCTGTCACCGTAAAATTGCGATTCCGGTTTCGTTAACCGTTGGATCGTCTTCGTTTTTGGGTAGCAGGTTCGTAAGATAGAGTTCTACACTTTCACCGATCGGATCTTCGAAACGAGTTCTGAGAAGAGAGATATTGGCTTCACACTGAAGCTGCAGTTTGGGGGAGTCGCCGTATTCGGAGATCGAGGAACGAGGCTAGCAGGGAGTTTGCGCCACCATAGTTGAGGTAAGGGTGGGCTTAACCTTGATAATGGGTTGATGATAATTATGTGTGGGTAGTCTAGGGTTTTGTTGAATTGTTCGTGTCGTTGCATATCGTGTTTTCGTTGAGATTGGTGCTTTGATGATTATTGCACGTTATTGTGATTTGTTTCGTTATTTGTTGTTGCGTGATTGTTGTATCACGATGATGGTGTTGTTATTGTTCGTGTTTTTGTTGTTGCTGTGCGTGGTTGATTGTTGTTGTCGCGTTGTCGAATTGTCGTTTTTGTTGTGGTGGTTGCGGTGTCGTTGCCGTTAGGGTTTGGTGTTTGGCAATTTAGCGATTCTGGACACAGGTTCGGTTTTTCTAAAACTGGCGCTGTTTGGTAGATCCAAAAATTATGAGGTTGATTGTTTTTGAAAATAGACTTAACGCCGGTCGTTTTGGCACTGGTTTCGTCAAATTCGGAGTTGTATAGCTCGAGTTATAGGTGATACAAGTTAGGTTAAAATTCTGGAAACGATTTGGGTATAGATTCGGTATTTCGGTGACTGGGAACGTTTTATTGACCGAAAAATTATGTGGTTTATTTTTCTGGAAAATAGACTTAATGCTTGTTAATTTGGCACTGGTTTGGTTGCGTTTAGAGTTGTGTAGCTCGAGATATGAATTCCACAAGTTAGAGTAAGATTCTGGAAACAATCTGGACACAGGGTCAGTGTTTTGGTTACCACGTTTTCAAAAGAACTCCTTTTCGAACGAATCCAATTTCTTTGAAAACTAGACAAAATTTGCCCCAGTTTATGCACAAGTTTCATCCAATTTGATTGAGTTTTGGTCACTTTGGAATTGCTTGAATTTGAAGGACAGAAACTGTCCTCTTTTGCAACTAGCCTGTGTGCTTTTCGAAAACTGTACCTATTGGACACTCTCCTTCAAAAACTGAACTTAGGGATGATAACCAGACCCATAGGGCTTTCCAACAAGTATTTATTTGTTGAAATCCGATGTCGTTTGCTATTTTAATTAATTCGCTGAAGTAGGTGCGATGTGCCTAGGCGCTGTGCGCCAGTCTTGTGCGTGGTGTGCGTGCGTTATGTCCGCGTTGTGGAGCCGTCTGGTGTTAATATTTCAGGTGCGGTGCTGGTATGCTCAGGAGAGTTTAGTGGTAGCTGTGATGCTACAACTTGGTGCTATTTTTGGTGAAATCATTTGTTTTGATTCTGGTGATATAGTATTTATTTTAAATACTTGTTATGGCGAGTTGGTGCATAATCATGGTGTCGCATTGTCATATGCATGTTTTGGTGATATAGGCTCTGCCTCTGGTGTTTGTTGGTGATATGCCCGTCGTGGCTCATTTTGGTGATCGGTACCGCATGCATATGCCCACTGGAGGGGTTGCATATCATCCCATTGTCTATGAATGTTATAGTTTTGGTGGTTCACTGTCAAATGGACTTTTCCTTTGGTATCTGGTGCTGTGATATGGTGTAATTGTATTGTGTTGCTGTAGTTACCTGATGCTAGCATATTTTTATCATCTGCTTATTATCTCTGTTAGACTCACCCCTTCTGCTTGGAATGTTGCTCTCATGCGGCAACGCTGCAGTTGATCGCTAGTGCTCGTGGAGGAATTGCTAGGTTTTGCTTCCTCTCTCGTTTGGGTCTGTGTCAGCTCTGATATGTAGCACCGGGAAGTCGTTAGTTATCGTTTTGAACTATTATTTTAGTTATTGGAAATTGTTTTAATTTATTTTGGAGATGTCTTTAATTGTTAATTCTGGAGATGTTTAAACTGGTTAATATTTCCGCTGCTTGGTGATTTCTTTTATATAAATTATTTTGGAGATTTTCCTTTTTTAAAAATGGTGAAAAAATGTAGCGCCCTTCGAGGTGACTCTGATAATTGTCTATTTAATTGTAATAGTAAAAGGGGGGTGTTACATTAGTGGTATCAGAGCAGTTCGGTCTGTCCGGCCAAGTTGTCGAGTCGTCGAGTCGAGTAACACTGAGTAATTGTTACTCGTTTCTGGTTATAGTTTCTGTTGCAGTGTTAGGTTGAGATGGCAGGACGGAACGATGCTGCACTCGCTGCTGCTTTGCAGGCTGTGGCTCAAGCTGTGGAGAATAACCCATGTGCTGCTGGTGATGCTGGGTCGCGCAGTTTGGCTACGTTTCAGAGGGAGAATCCTCCTACCTTTAAGGGCAAGTATAACCCTGATGGTGCTTTGGCGTGGCTGAAAGAGATGGAGAGAATCTTTCGTGTTATGGATTGCTCTGAGGCGCAGAAAGTCAGGTATGGTACTCATATGCTGGCAGAGGAGGCTGATGACTAGTGGTTGGAGGTGAGGCAGAGGTTGGCGACTGTGAATGAAGAGGTCACTTGGGCTGCGTTCGGCAGAGAATTTCTGAGAAAGTATTATCCTGAAGATGTCCGTGGGAAGAAAGAGATTGAGTTTCTAGAGCTGAAGCAGGGTAATATGTCGGTGACTGAGTATGCTGCCAAGTTCATTCAATTGGCGAAGTTCTATCCACATTATGGTGAGGCTGGTGCTGAATTCTCCAAATGCATCAAGTTTGAAAATGGGTTGCGGACCGTATAGAATGTCTGCATCTGAATTGTCAGAACTGAAGAAGCAACTCGAGGATCTGCTTGAAAAGAAATTTGTGAGGCCAAGTGTGTCGCCGTGGGGAGCTCCAGTGTTGTTGGTGAAAAAGAAAGATGGTAGTATGAGGTTGTGCGTAGACTATCGGCAGCTGAATAAGGTGACTATTAAGAACAAGTATCCGCTTCCGAGGATTGATGACTTAATGGATCAGTTGGTGGGTGCTCAGGTGTTCAGTAAAGTAGATTTGAGATCGGGTTATCATCAGATCAAGGTGAAAGACGAAGACATTCAGAAGACAGCTTTCAGAACCCGTTATGGGCATTATGAGTATTCCGTGATGCCTTTCGGTGTGACTAATGCGCCGGGAGTGTTCATGGAGTACATGAATCGTATCTTTCGTGAGTATCTGGATCGGTTTGTGGTGGTATTCATTGACGACATCCTAATTTATTCTAAGTCAGAAGAGGAGCATGCAGAACATCTGAGATTGGTATTGGAAATTCTGAGGGACAAGAAATTATATGCGAAGCTGTCTAAGTGTGAGTTTTGGTTGAAGGAGGTTAGCTTTCTGGGTCATGTTATTTTGGGGAATGGAATTGCCGTGGATCCGTCTAAGGTTGATGCCGTGTTACAATGGGAGTCTCCGAAGTCAGTTACTGAGATTAGAAGTTTTCTGGGTCTGGCAGGTTACTATAGGAGGTTTATAGAAGGATTTTCGAAGTTGGCACTTCCGTTGACTCAGTTGACTTGCAAGGGTAAAGCTTTCATCTGGGATGACTGTTGTGAAGAGAGCTTCAAAGAATTGAAGAAGAGGTTGACGACGTCTCCTGTTCTGACGTTGCCTAATCCGGAAGAGTCGTTTGTGGTGTATTGTGATGCTTCCAAGATGGGGTTGGGAGGTGTGCTTATGCAGAATGGTAAGGTAGTTGCCTATGCGTCGAGACAGTTGAGGACTCATGAGAAGAACTACCCTACCCATGATTTAGAACTTGCTGCAGTTGTGTTCGCGTTGAAAATTTGGAGACATTATCTGTATGGTTCGAGGTTTGAGGTGTTCAGTGATCATAAGGGTTTGCAGTATCTGTTTGATCAGAAAGAGTTGAATATGAGACAGCGCAGATGGTTGGAGTTGCTGAAAGACTATGACTTTAGCTTGAACTATCATCCGGGAAAGGCTAATGTGGTAGCTGACGCTTTAAGTCGAAAGACGTTGCATATGTCAGCAATGATGGTTAGAGAACTCGAATTAATTGAGCAGTTCAGGGATATGAGTTTGGTTTGTGAAGTGACGCCTCAGAGTGTCAGATTGGGGATGTTGAAGATTGATAATGAATTCATGGCTAGCATTCGAGAAGCTCAGAAGTTAGATGTTAAATTAGTTGACCTGATGGTTGGGATTGATCAATCCGAGAAAAAAGACTTTGAGTTGGATGCGCAGAATGTATTGAAGTACCGTGGGAGAATCTGCATTCCTGATGATGAGGAGATGAAAAGAGCAATTTTAGAAGAAGGTCATAGGAGTAAGTTGAGTATCTATCCGGGAGCTACAAAGATGTATCAGGATCTGAAGAAGATGTTTTGGTGGCCTGGTATGAAGCGTGATGTGGCGCAGTTTGTGTATTCCTGCTTGACTTGTCAGAAATCAAAGGTTGAGCATCAGAAGCCTGCTGGGTTGATGCAACCGTTGGAGATTCCGGAATGGAAGTGGGATAGTATTTCTATGGATTTCGTGATAGGGTTACCTAATACTGTGAGGGGGCACGATTCGATTTGGGTGATTGTGGATAGATTGACGAAGTCTGCTCATTTTATTCCTATCAATATCACGTATCCGGTGTCAAGATTGGCAGAGATTTATATTCAGGTGATTGTGAAGTTGCATGGTGTTCCTTTGTGCATTGTGTCTGACAGAGATCCTAGGTTCACTTCTGATTTCTGGAAGAGTTTGCAAGAAGCGTTGGGTTCTAAATTGAGGTTGAGTTCAGCTTATCATCCTCAAACTGATGGGCAGACAGAGAGGACCATTCAGTCGTTGGAAGACTTGTTGAGATCTTGTGTTCTTGAGCAGGGAGGTGCGTGGGATACTCACCTTCCGTTGATCGAGTTTACTTACAACAATAGTTACCATTCTAGCATCGGGATGGCACCGTTCGAGGCATTGTATGGTCGGAGATGTAGGACTCCGTTGTGTTGGCATGAATCTGGGGAGAGTATTGTTCTTGGACCCGAGGTTGTTCGAGAGACTACTGAAAAGGTGAAATTGATCCGTGAGAAAATGAAAGCGTCGCAGAGTAGACAGAAGAGCTATCATGATAAGAGAAGGAAGGATTTAGAATTCCAAGCTGGTGATCATGTGTTTTTGAGAGTCACGCCTATGGCTGGTGTTGGGCGTGCATTGAAGACAAAGAAGTTGACTCCTCGTTTCATTGGACCGTATCAGATCACTGAGAGAATTGGTAATGTTGCTTATAGGGTGGCCTTGCCGCCTAATCTTTCGAATTTGCACGATGTATTTCATGTGTCGCAACTTCGGAAGTATATTTCGGATCCGTCCCATGTGATTCCGATGGATGATGTGCATGTGCGGGATAATCTCACTGTGGAGACAATGCCTGTGCGAATTGAAGATCGTGAAGTGAAGACTTTACGTGGCAAAGAGATAAACCTGGTAAAAGTGGTCTGGTTAGGAGCTGCTGGTGAAAGCATGACATGGGAGTTGGAGAGCAAGATGCGAGAGTCCTATCCGGAGCTGTTTGAATCAGGTATGTTTTCGAGGACGAAAATATTCTAAGTGGGGGAGAGTTGTAACGCCCTAAAATTTAATCAAATTATTTCGAAGTTGGATTGCCGTAGGATGATTGTAAGAATTGAAATTATGGGCGTAGTAGCTATGTTGAAAACGAGTTAGATGATAATCACGTGTTGTGGGCTAGTTAAAAATAGCATTGGGCTCCCTTCCTATGTGGATAAAGTCCCAAATAATTTAGCCCATTATGTTTCTCACTTATTATAAGTGGAGAGGATTAATTTAGGGTTGAGAGAGAGAGGAATTTCGGATTAGAGCAGCCACCAAAGAGAGAGAAAAGAAGAGAGAAAACAATTCCCGTTTTTCTCAAACCTGTCACCGTAAAATTGCGATTCCGGTTTCGTTAACCGTTGGATCGTCTTCGTTTTTGGGCAGCAGGTTCGTAAGATAGAGTTCTACACTTTCACCGTTCGGATCTTCGAAACGAGTTATGAGAAGAGAGATATTGGCTTCGCACTGAAGCTGCAGTTTGGGGGAGTCGCCGTATTCGGAGATCGAGCAACGAGGCTAGGAGGGAGTTTGCGCCACCATAGTTGAGGTAAGGGTGGGCTTAACCTTGATAATGGGTTGATGATAATTATGTGTGGGTAGTCTAGGGTTTTGTTGAATTGTTCGTGTCGTTGCATATCGTGTTTTCGTTGAGATTGGTGCTTTGATGATTATTGCACGTTATTGTGATTTGTTTCGTTATTTGTTGTTGCGTGATTGTTGTATCACGATGATGGTGTTGTTATTGTTCGTGTTTTTGTTGTTGCTGTGCGTGGTTGATTGTTGTTGTCGCGTTGTCGAATTGTCGTTTTTGTTGTGGTGGTTGCGGTGTCGTTGCCGTTAGGGTTTGGTGTTTGGCAATTTAGCGATTCTGGACACAGGTTCTGTTTTTCTAAAACTGGCGCTGTTTGGTAGATCCAAAAATTATGAGGTTGATTGTTTTTGAAAATAGACTTAACGCCGGTCGTTTTGGCACTGGTTTCGTCAAATTCGGAGTTGTATAGCTCGAGTTATAGGTGATACAAGTTAGGTTAAAATTCTGGAAACGATTTGGGTATAGATTCGGTATTTCGGTGACTGGGAACGTTGTATTGACCGAAAAATTATGTGGTTTATTTTTCTGGAAAATAGACTTAATGCTTGTTAATTTGGCACTGGTTTGGTTGCGTTTAGAGTTGTGTAGCTCGAGATATGAATTCCACAAGTTAGAGTAAGATTCTGGAAACAATCTGGACACAGGGTCAGTGTTTTGGTTACCACGTTTTCAAGAGAACTCCTTTTCGAACGAATCCAATTTCTTTGAAAACTAGACAAAATTTGCCCCAGTTTATGCACAAGTTTCATCCAATTTGATTGAGTTTTGGTCACTTTGGAATTGCTTGAATTTGAAGGACAGAAACTGTCCTCTTTTGCAACTAGCCTGTGTGCTTTTCGAAAACTGTACCTATTGGACACTCTCCTTCAAAAACTGAACTTAGGGATGATAACCAGACCCATAGGGCTTTCCAACAAGTATTTATTTGTTGAAATCCGATGTCGTTTGCTATTTTAATTAATTCGCTGAAGTAGGTGCGATGTGCCTAGGCGCTGTGCGCCAGTCTTGTGCGTGGTGTGCGTGCGTTATGTCCGCGTTGTGGAGCCGTCTGGTGTTAATATTTCAGGTGCGGTGCTGGTATGCTCAGGAGAGTTTAGTGGTAGCTGTGATGCTACAACTTGGTGCTATTTTTGGTGAAATCATTTGTTTTGATTCTGGTGATATAGTATTTATTTTAAATACTTGTTATGGCGAGTTGGTGCATAATCATGGTGTCGCATTGTCATATGCATGTTTTGGTGATATAGGCTCTGCCTCTGGTGTTTGTTGGTGATATGCCCGTCGTGGCTCATTTTGGTGATCGGTACCGCATGCATATGCCCACTGGAGGGGTTGCATATCATCCCATTGTCTATGAATGTTATAGTTTTGGTGGTTCACTGTCAAATGGACTTTTCCTTTGGTATCTGGTGCTGTGATATGGTGTAATTGTATTGTGTTGCTGTAGTTACCTGATGCTAGCATATTTTTATCATCTGCTTATTATCTCTGTTAGACTCACCCCTTCTGCTTGGAATGTTGCTCTCATGCGGCAACGCTGCAGGTGATCGCTAGTGCTCGTGGAGGAATTGCTAGGTTTTGCTTCCTCTCTCGTTTGGGTCTGTGTCAGCTCTGATATGTAGCACCGGGGAGTCGTTAGTTATCGTTTTGAACTATTATTTTAGTTATTGGAAATTGTTTTAATTTATTTTGGAGATGTCTTTAATTGTTAATTCTGGAGATGTTTAAACTGGTTAATATTTCCGCTGCTTGGTGATTTCTTTTATATAAATTATTTTGGAGATTTTCCTTTTTTAAAAATGGTGAAAAAATGTAGCGCCCTTCGAGGTGACTCTGATAATTGTCTATTTAATTGTAATAGTAAAAGGGGGGTGTTACAACTTCAAACATCTTTATCTCTGCTAGGAAAGGATTGGGATCAGCTTCCACTATCTCCACCTTGTCTTCCACCCATATCATGAGCCTCTGGTGCAACGTGGAGGGAACACATTCACTAGTGTGGGTCCAATCTCTCCCCAGGATCATCGTGTATGTGGGTTTTTCTTCAATGACGAAGAATGCCAATCGATTTACCTTTGACCCAACCGTCACATCGGCCACGAACACTCCCAATGCATGAGAGGGGTGGCCCATGAAACTGGTCATGGTCATGGTAGTAGGAATGAGAGCTTTGGCGTTTTTCCCTAACCTTTTCATAGTTGACAGTGGCATGATGTTCAGCACAACACCATCATCTACAAAGACCCTATTGAACAACTTCCCATTGAGGTGGGGTTTAATGTACAATGGCTTCAGGTGTCTGGTCATATCTGCAGTTTGCTTTTCACACAGCATGCCTTTTGTAATTGGTCCCTCGGCTTCTGTCAAGGCGGCCCATTCAGCCTCCTCGGTGAAGAAATATCCCTCGAGGGTCTTTAGCTGATCCTTGATCCCTAGTGGAAGGAGGCCCACCATTTCCATGTCCGCATAGAATTCTCCATCGGCCTCATCCATCAATTCGTCTAGTATTGACTTAGTGATGGAATTTCTGTCGAAGTCTCTACGCCAAAAGGGTGTTCCTCTTCTTCCCCCACGAGGTCGTCTTCTTGCAACTCTTGCTCGGTCATTGTACCCCCATCCTGGGATTCATCGATTGGTTGGAATCGCCTCAGACTATGAGGTCCGTAGAGGCATTCTATCACCGCCCTTGTGAGGGGACTATGGGGTGCCTCCACCATGCCTACCATTGCCTGGTCCCCTCCCTCGTGATCAACAGGTGGCTCTGGGGCAGCTGTCTCGGGAGGCTACTCAGGAGTTGCGTCCTCGAATGGCTTTCGGAAGGCCTGTTCCAACCCCGTAGCAACAGATGCTGCGGGGATGGTCTGGGTATTCCCATCTCTAGCAGAGGTGAGCATCTGGAGGGTCTCTTTCATCCTGTTGGACGCCCAAGCCCTTTGCAGCCTCCTTTTCTGCGAGCGAGATCTGGAGGCCACTTTAGGGGCTGACATCTCAACGGCCGCTTGAGTCATCTACTGATCCTGCGGCACATATGTCGGAGGTTTGACCGTCCTGGTGGCTTTCAACTCTCGGTCATTGAGGACCGAGATATCAACCGGGGTTGAGCTATGGGTTCCAGTGACTTGGGCCACTCTTCTCTCTTCTTTGGGGCGAGTTCCCCCGTTTGGGACTGGCAGGCTGGCTTGCTAGATGGAAGCATCGGCGGGCGTACCGTGCCCTCGATTTGGGATGGCTTGGAGTCTTTCCCCTCAGATCCCCGTCTTGGGCACATGTCTGTCGGGGTTGATCTTGGACAAATGCAAGTTCCTAAGCTCGTGGACAAGCCTCCCTGGCTTAGGAAGCCTCTTCTGAGGATGACTCGGCGCCCCTATCTGCAATTTTTGTTGTAGCAGGGCCCTTCTTTCTACAACTGTGGATCCCCGTGCGGGTGAGCCCAAACGGCTGAACACAGCTGTCTCCCTCTCTGGGGAAATCTCTCCCTTCGGGACCCACATGTACTTCTTCCTCCCTCTCCCTCGGTCGCTCCCCGAGAAGGAGACCATGTTGACATTCATGCTGGGGAAAGGGTCAGTGTCGACAATCATCTCTGATGCTCCCTTGTCATCCATTTTAATTCTCCCCTTCCTGATGGCCTCCTGAATGGCTCGGCGGAAGATAATACAGTTCGAAGTGGCATGATTAAAGGAGTTATGCCACTTGGAGTACTTCTTCCCCTTTATTTCCTCAGGCGGGGGGATCTTCTGGCCGCCAAGGATCTTGATCTGTTTGTCCTTGAGGAGGTAGTCAAAGATTTGGTCAGTGTTAGAGATGTCAAAGGAACATTCAACCCTTTCCTCGTCCTTCTCTTTACCTTTGGCAGGCTTAAGAGCTTGCTTTCGTCAATCTCTTAGGTCCTAGCCGTGGTGCCGGCCAGAGGTTTCGGCAGTCTTTGATTCCTTTTTCTTCAAGCAATTGCGTCGAGGAGGGAACTCTGCTCCTCAACTATGGGTTTCCTGACTCTTCTAGAAAGGGTCAGGCAAGGTGAGAAGGGACGCGAGTGTTTGATTACTATGACTAATGTATAAAAAATAAAGTAAAAGAGAGAAATGCGATAAAGAAGATAAATGAAATAAACGTAGAGTTTGATTTGATTGATGTGTGTCCTTTACAATTTACTCTAATGCTATATATATATATAAACACAGGCCCTCGTCGGCCACTAAGCTAGCCAACGTTTTCCTGCCGTTGGATTGATCTATGATCAACTGTTTTCATTACTTCATAGGCCTTCAACGAAGCGAAGTAACTGCCCACGATCCCTACTGGCATGGTTAGTGGGGTGAGTGTTCGTTGCTCCAGGTTTTCCGGCCTCGCTCTTCCGTTTGAACTTCAACCGTTCCCACGTTCTTCCTTTGTGCCATGTCCTGTCTTCCAAGTAACCCCCATCCTGCCTTGGCCGTATGGTGGCTTGGCTATCCTAGCCCTTCCTTAGGTAATGGTCCAAGCATCCGAGCCACCGAGGCCTTAGCACTCTATAGAATGGGGTGGTCACTTCCTTCGGCTTAGCTTACTGGTCCTCGGGCATAATCCTCCCTCAGGGGTTCCCTCTGCTTAACACGCCCCGAGGACCTTCTTGGGTTCAGTCTTCTTCGGCGAAATACCTTTTCTATCACTTCTTATATGGCTTGCCTTCACACCGTACTTCCCTTTTTTGGTCCTCGGCCTACGACCCCTTTATTTTTTAGTGTTAACAATTTCCCCCCCTTTTTGTGCTGTCGTGCAGCCTCGAGGACGTGATTGACGTTACGAAAACCATTTGATGTGATCTTTTGACATGACGGTTAGAGGGGAAGTAACCGCTGCTACATGACACTTGGCGCTCTGGACGAATCGAAACGACTGCGCGACGGTTCCCAAGAATGAGTCGGTTGAGTTTTGTGAAGCTATAAATAGCCCTCATCATTACCCTTGTACAGTTACTTGCCCTTGCTCAAAACTGTTCTTCTCCTTACTCGAATCCCTTCCATCCTTCCATCTTTCATCCGTCATGTCTTCCAACTCTGATTCCCAAAACAGAGACCATAGTTACGGCGGCGGCGACAGCCCATCTAACTCTTCTTCCTCCTCCGGGGGGTCCTACGCATGAGGTCTCATCTCGGGACATCCTGATTGCCGTCGGCGGAGGTGTGACCATCCAGCCCATTGCATCCACGGTCCCTGCAAGCGTGGAGGCTTTTAAGGAAATCTTTGGCGTAGCCGGTGGCCTGCCCATCTCCCACGACAAGTTCAACTTGAATGCCAAAGTGACCAAGACCAGGGGATGGGCCAAACCAACCGACGAGTACCGTGCTTGGTTCGACCGTCTTCACTCCTCTAAGAGAGACACCTGGACTGGCTGGGGCCTGTATGACATGAGCTCCCTCTCGACTTCTTATATTCCTTATGACTTCAATGTTCTGGTTTCTTGCGGGTGGCCTGTATTCCAGGTTTCTTGCGGCGAACACACAGACCAGTGGGGAGGTCTCCGACGCGGAGCATACAGCTTTCCTCATGTACTTCTTCTACCGCTTTTTCTACAGAACTACTTCGACTTGTGTCGTTCAGGAGTTGCAACCCTATGTTGTCATGATGTGCTATTCTGGTGAAGTTTTTGCCTGGGCCCCCTACTTCCTCGACGAGCTCTACAGGAGTATCAGGGTTGTGCTGGATCAGATTAGGGATAATGGCCCTATCTTCAAACTACAAGGACCCCTGTGGTTTCTACAACTGTGGGCCAAGCTCTATTTCCCCCACATCTTGTTTGCTGACCGTAAGGCCACTTCAACTGTGGTGCTTGGGGCCTCATCTTTGGGAGATACCTGTTCGTGACATAAGCCGAGTCCAGTTTGCGGAGGTCCTCCTATGGATGTCCCCTAGTGAAGTGGGTTGGTGTCCCGTTCTTGACAAGAATTTCGGCCCAGATTGGATTTTCAGCCCTCAAAAAGATCAATCCTAAGTAGAACTCTCGGCCCGTATTACGGCTCCTGACAGTTGGCTTTCTGCTGTGGTGGTGAGGGACTTTCCAATCGGTTACCTCGCTACCTCCCGGTATAGTAAGTCCCTTGCGGAGTATTACCATCCAAACTTCGTATGCCGCCAGTTCGGCCTCCTGCAGCACATTCCTCTGCCTTACCAAGCACTAGGTGTCCTGCCCGACGCACTGGCTTGTTTGAGTCCCAGGTCTGCGAGTTGATTAATGGCAACCAGCGCATGCTTACGGAGGGCGTTTGGGCGCATTTCCGGGTCTGTGTGGGGACGACCTACTGTTGTGTGAAAACAATATGTGCAAGTATACACAATCGTAACAAGTAATAAAGAGTAAGTAGAGATCGTTCCCACGAGGATTGTTGAGTTCTTTTCTATATTTAATTAGCAGGTAAGCTAGTAAGTAAAACAAAGTAAAATAACAAGTTGTAGAACTTAGTTTTATCAACAAACAGTAATTAAGATAAATGATTAGTAGAAATCCAGAATGAGAGTAAGTTGGGAATGCTTTCACTATGGAAATTCATAATAATGCTCAAAATGCTATGCTAAGTGCTGCAGTAATAGGTGCTGCCGCAATTGTGCATTATGTCTAATGCTTAACACTAGGCTTTAGTCGCCCCAAATTATGTCTAATTCGGAAGAGATTATTTCCCCAGGCTACTGGAGAACAAGCAGCATTACACCTAAGTGTTTTACCTCATGGCTTATGCCTCTCCTATGTCTAGGACTCAAGCAAGGAACAACTATATGTCTATAGTGCAACATAACATGTTATCTTGTGAGATATATATACACACCATGTCTGTGAATGTATATCTACTTAGATTAGACGGCCAATCCTAATCTAAGATGGAAATAGTAAAAACACACAAGATAAAGCGCTCAACACAATAACATAAGCATCAAGAACATTAAGACTTCATTACATAGATCTAAACATCCCAACTAAGAGTATTTAGCTCATGATGAGCAAACAACACAAGAAATACAACTCAAACATAAATGTTAAAGCCATAATACCGAAAATACAAGGAAGAAAGATACTAAGAAGAGGTAGACTGAAGATTGGCTCCAAGAACAGTAGCATGGAGGTTCAGATCAGCTCCCAAATCCACGAAAATCTCCAAGTAAATCAACTCGTGTATTGCTGCAGCATCACTCCCAGCAACAGAATTTCTACCTTTTATTGTGAAAATGGAGCTTGGAACGAAAATGGAGAGAAAGGCTATGTCTAACCCTGGCCTCCTTTCTGAACCAGCCTCCCAAATGAGGAAGATGAGCTCCCTTTTATAGAGCTAGGGTTTAGTGATTAAAGAAATGTCATTTGGAGGCTCTTTTTGTCATTATGTGTGCCTAGGAGTACAAGTGACCACATAGATGGAATATTCTTGGCATAATAGTACCCATTCACTACTACAGGACGTGCCTGTCCTTTTTGACAGCTAGCAGGCGCTGAAATCCATGTGACAACATTTTCTCTCTCATTTGTCGCAGAAATGCAATGCTGCGGCACCTGATGCTGCAACAATGAAATACACACATAAAAGCACAAAATGGGGCACCAAAGTGCCAAATGACTCCAAATCAGAATTAATTCTTCTTTTACACTAAACAACATATTTGAACTATCTAAACACAATATTACTTTAGAACTCACAACAATTTAAGCTAAGAAAGCATAAATAACTCTATATAAAATAGAGGTATCACCTACTCTTTCACTAACTCGTGGCCTGGTGTTAAAGAGCTTTCCTACCCTCACGGAGTTGATAGGTGTTTATCCCAATGCCTTGGCCGTTTAGGAACCACTCCTTCCAGAATCCTTGCTAGTTCAAGTGCTATCCCTTCCAGAACGCCTACTCCTGCCCCCTCTGCTCGACGTCCTGCAACCCGCTCTCGGCCTTCAACAGGTATGTTTTTGTTTTTATCTTCGTTTTCTACTTTCTTCGTGTTTCAATTGTTGCTCCAACTCCTCTGTTTTGGTCAGATTCCAACCCAGGAGGACAGGGTGAAGCCCCTGCAAGAACCCCCTCAGCTAGAAGAGCTGGTGCAGAAACAGGGGGCGTCTCTTCTCTTGCGAAAAGGCATAAGGTACAGTGCCGTCCCCTTTCTTCTTGCCTTAACCTTTGACATCTCCTCTCTTACAGCGACTTTTTTCTCGCAGGCTTCTACCTCTGCTCATCGCTCCCCTCTTCCTCCAACTCCCCACCAAACTCTTGGGGCCGAGGTGGCCCAATTCTTTGCTTCTCGGGGAAAATCTCAAGCACCTTCCCCTTCGAAGACGGAGCTGCAGAGACTGGAGGATACCCTTCGAGGGGAAGTTGTCACTGATCCTACCCAGCTGGCCGATTTGACATCGTTCACCTTCCGTCTAGCTTCTGTGGAGGGTTTTGCCAGAGCCCAGGCGGCGGGTGTTGACGAATGTTGGCTATGGTCTTCCAGAAATATCTCGGAATTACTCGGCGGCCAAAGCCCTTAGGGATGGTGTGCAGCAGGCAATGGACCACCTGAGTGCCCTGCATGAGGAGCGCAGGACTTGTTTGGCTGATTGTTAACAGGATTGAAACAATTGAGGGTGTAATGTCTGATCTTCAACGAGAACCGCAGCTCTTACTCCCTCAGCGGAAGGAGGCGGCCGCTAAACTTGCTAAGATTTTGGAAGATCAGAAGCATTTGTATGACCAAGCCAAACCCCTGGCCAATCAAGTTAAAGATTTGGAGACTCAGAAGGAAGGCTTCCGTTATGACCATGAGGCTGGCCAAAGTAATCTGTAGTCTGCAATCTCTTCTTGGGAGACGTAACGTGCTTGTCTGGCTTCTGTCCCTGCTGCCGAATCCTCTGTGGCTGGAACCGCTGGACCGGCGATGACCCAGCAAGTGTCTGCCCTTGTAGAGGAAGTAGATTCGGTCGCCGAGAACTGAAGGTGCCTTGGTGATTTTGCTTTCTGTTCCTGCTTTTGTTTCTCCACTAGGCTGTCGGTGTGTGGCGAGCCAGTTTGACAATATTTCAGTTACTTTTCTTTCAAATCCATCTTTCAATTCCCCGCATACTTTCCCATAGAGTAGGATAATATGCTTTAAGGTATTAGCCGTTTATTTTCGTTTCAAATTCTTCTCCGTCTAGAGTGATTAGACGGTAAGCTCCACCGTGATATACTTCACTAACGATATATGGCCCATCCCAATTCGGGAACCACTTACCCAACTGGGGGTCTTTCCTCCCTAGTGGTAAAATGGCCTTCCTCACGAGGTCTCCTTCAACAAACTGCTTTGGCTTAACGTTTTGTTGTAGGCTCGGGCCGCCTTGGCTTTATTCATTTCTATTCTACTGAGGGCAGCAAATTTGTAGTCATCCACCGAGTCTAGCTCCATCAACATGGCTTGCTGATACTCATCCATACTAAGGGAGTGCTGTCGTGCCACTCTCAACGAGGTTAAACTAATCTCCAGTGGTAGCACGGCATCCTGCCCGTAAACCAAAAGATAGGGAGTCACCCCTGTGGCCGTAGACTGATAGGCCGCAAGTGCACGGTTCTATCGCGTAATAAAAAGTATCGATCCACAGGGAGTTTTTGTGATTACCAATCTAATTTTTTTGATGGTTATTAGCGGAAAGGAATCGTTTAAATAAAGAGAGTATTTTTGTTTTGTAAAATTCAGAATAAAAGATGCCTTGGGATCATGGTTAGATCACAATGATGGAAATAAATAACCCTTTAACTACTCTCTATCTTATTTTGATATTGTTTTAAGGACAAGGTATTCTTTTGGTGTAATTCAAGCTTCCTTTCGGAATGCAAGAATGTGTCTCGAAACAATGATCAAACCTATTCTCATGGTTGATCATCGCAGAGACCCATTAAGCACAACCTTATTGTCCCAAGGCTAGCAATGCTATTCTCATGCTTTGCTTTGCCTTGTCTAATTCCATTTGTTCCAATATCAAACTTCACCTCTCGGTACTTCGTTTGATATTTGTTTTATAAAATTCAGTTCTATGGAATTAGATTAAAATTCAAGTTCTAAATAAGATAGAGTTTAGTCTTGGATTTGTTTAGGGACTCATCATTGGATTGTGTCCCACAATCCCAAGACTAAAGAAGTCTACTCACACATGATCATAGTAGACAAGGGAGTTGAAGAGAATGACATAAAAGAAAATGACATAAAAATAAATAACAGAATGTAAATGACAAAATGTAAAGAAAGCAATAGAGAACTGAAATGTAAAAGTGCTAGAAGATAAATGGCAGAAAAATAAAGAACAAGAAAGTAAAAGAAAACAAGTAAACAAGAACTAAAATGAGAGCAAAAACTTATATAAACTTTGGGTGTAAATTTCAAGTATGCAAAGGTGAGATTACAACTGAAATAAGGTCCTATTTATAGGCTAGGATCAGTAGACAAGCAGATCAATTCGCATAAAATACAATAAAGACCATAAAGAGAGAAAGAAAACAGTTTTGAAACTGTTTTCTGGGTCCTGAAGAGTTGCACGGTCCATGCAACATTGGCACGGGTCGTGCTATGTGAGAAAACAAGTGAAACTGGAGATTTTAAGGTCTGCACAGGTCGTGCAACATTCGCACGGGTCGTGCAATGTTTCAAATGCACTTTAAAAGTGACTTTTCAGCAACCAACTTGACCAGCACGGATAGTGCTGCTTCTGCACGGGGCGTGCAACATTTCTGGCTAAAATTCCTTGGCTTTTCGGTTGAGCACGAGTTGTGGCACGGTCCATGCTATATTCCTTGTATCTTGGCACTATTTTTCTCCTTGCTTTGCACTATTCTTCCTTGCTTTGCACCCTTTTTTATTCTCTTCTAATTCTTGGCCTATTCTTCATGCAATGTTCATTCTTTCTTCAATTGAAATCCCTGAAAATAAAACTAATAACTTGTAGTAAAATAGTTCAATAATGGAACTAAGTTCCCACAATATTTATTCAAATTAAACATTAAAAACACTCAATTTTTGGACTTATCAAACTCCCCCATGCTTGAATCTTTGCTTGTCCTCAAGCAAGAACAATCAAAACTAGCAAGCACATGTTAGTAACTGCATTCTCAAAAATTTCACTCAACAAAGTTAGCCAAATGAGGGACCAAAAACAGAGGCATATGATAGACAAAATACAATATCACAAGTGAGATGCCAGATGTTTGCCCAATTAGAGGCTTATGACCTGAAAAGTACAATTGTGCGAACATAGGCACTCGCTCACAATGTCTGAGTGTTTTAGGGACTTGGGCAATATTTCGCTCAAGTTTCAACACATGTTCATTGCCATAGGTTTGTAAGTTGACCAATATCTCTACTAAAAAGTTCACAAACACGCGAAAGATGGGATCCATTTGGTTGTAACGGGGCATTGGGGTATTAGCGTTAGGTAGGGAATAAGAAAGAAGGAAAAACAAATGGCTAAAAAATAAAATCAATGATAGCAAACTTTGAAATCAAAATGGAGCTTCTACCAATTTTGCACTTTTTTGTCTAAGTCTCCAAGTTTGCTTCCACTTCCATTCTTCTTCATTTCATTCACTTGAGCCCACTCTTTTTGACTTGGTTTTTGTCTTTGAGATTTGAGTGAACTCATTTCTTTCTGATTTCCCTTAATTTTGCCATTTTCCCCCTTTTTGCTTTCGTTTTCTTTTATATTTCACTTCTATATTTTTTTTTCTTTGATTGATTTTTCTTCTCTTTCTTTGAGGAAAAATGGCAATACAACCAGCTTATGTCCATGAGATATATGATATGGCATGTAGGACAAAAACCTGCAAATTCAATAGTTGCTCCAATCCGATTCCAAAGTTTACCAAAAACAAAAAGAAATTCATTTCTGGGTGCTAATGGAATAAAAGTATAGGCACAAAGGGGCAACTAGAGGGAAATTTTTAGCAAACACTAACTCTAAGGCCTCAAGAAAAATTCCTAAAATCCCCTGATTCTTTCGCATGTTGCAAATCATTTTTCGCTTCAAAACGGTCAACAAACAAATTCTGGAATGATACAATTTGAGAAACATACACTCAGCAAAGAAAAGGGGATAAAATATATAATTTCAATAACATCCCCTTGTGAAGGCTCTATATCTCACATTTTAGTAGCTGGTTCACACAGAGTACAATTCAGACATGCTAATTCTCAGCTTCCAATCATGACAGCCTCACATTTACATTTAGCACAAGTGTATCATACAAATCAGTTTTGTGGTCCCAGAAAAGACTAAGCTCTATATTTTTTTTTTCTTTTTTCAAATGCAATTATTAACAAGTGCTAAAAAGTTTTCACAGTCAACTTGCAAGAAAACAACAACAACAACTCAAGGCATGGGAGAAATCAAGACTCACTATCTTAAAACAGTAAAAACAACAAAATATAGCAGAAAAAACGAAAAAAAATTAAAGGGAAAAGAAATAAAACAAGGTAAATACCCCCCATGCTTAGACTAAGCATTGTCCTCAATGATTTGCAATAAAAACAACATGAAAGGGGGTAAGAAAGCTCACAAGTACTGTGGCGGCCCAGAATTTCTTGAGACATTGTGATGATTATTTTTCCTACAAAAAGACAAACAACGTTAACCCGTGGGTTGCCTCCCACGCAGCGCTCTTTTAACGTCACTAGCTTGACGGGTATGGTCATTATCCTGGATCCAACCTAGGGATTCTTGTCCCTTTAACTTTCCAGACCATGAGGATTTTTGGCTTCTTCATCTTTCCCCCTATATGTGACATTTTTCTTTCAACATCATCTATCCATGTGGGCTTTGTGAAAACACCTTTTCGGCGAGCACGTTTTTCCACTTTACTCTTGATCTTTTGTGGGGATTTGTTCTCTTTCAATTCATTATGTTTGGGTTTTAGTTCAAGAATTTCCACCTTACTCCAGTTTGTATTGTTAGCAATGAAAAGATTAGAGTTCAAACCCATGAATTCGTACCTTGGAGATGACGGAAGAGTTTTCAATTCAACCTTTGGTGCTTCTATTGGAAGAGAATCAGATTTTTCCTCAACCAGTTCTTCAATATCCAAGTCTTTTATAAGAGGATTCTCATCCAACAATTGTGCATAGACTTGGGCATCTTCAGTTAATTCTTTACCTGCATTGTTAATCAGACATTCTTCCAAACCATCGCTTGAAGATGGTGCTAAAGAGAACTCTTTCACGCAATGGTCAACAAGATCAATCATGCAACAAGAGTCCTGAATTGAAGGACTCTTCATCAAATTAGCAAGTTCAAACTCAATCTTTTCTTCACCTACATTGAATGCCAACTTACCATGCTTAACATCAATTATGGCCCCTGCAGTAGCAAGGAAAGGTCTCCCCAAAAGAATTGGAACTTGGGAGTCCTCCTCCATTTCCATCACAACAAAATCTGCTGGAATAAAAATTTCTCCTACTTTAATAGGAATATCCTCAAGAATACCAGCTGGATATTTAGTGGAACGGTCAGCCAATGTTAAGGTCATATTTGTAGGTTTCAACTCTCCTATGCCTAACCTCTCAAAAAGGGATAAGGGCATTAAGCTCACACTAGCTCCTAAATCACACATGGCTCTTTTAATAGTCTCACTTCCAATGACACAAGGGATGGAAAAGCTACCAGGATCTTTAAGCTTTGGAGGCAGTTTATTTTGAATAATAGCACTACATTCTTCAGTTAAAGCTACTCTCTCATTGTCATCTATCTTTCTTTTCTTAGATAAAATTTCTTTCAAAAACTTTGCATAAGATGGCATTTGAGACAGTGCATCGGTGAAAGGAATGTTAATGTAGAGCTTTTTCAACAAATCAACAAATTTTTTAAACTGCTCATCAAGCTTTGATTTGGCAAACCTTTGTGGGAATGGTATTCTAGGTTGAATTACACCAAAAGAATACCTTGTCCTTAAAACAATATCAAAATAAGATAGAGAATAGTTAAAGGGTTATTTATTTCCATCATTGTGATCTAACCATGATCCCAAGGCGTCTTTTATTCTGAATTTTACAAAACAAAAATACTCTCATTATTTAAACGATTCCTTTCAGCTAATCACCATCAAAAAATTAGGTAATCACAAAAACTCAGCTAAAATTCCTTGGCTTTTCGGTTGAGCACGAGTTGTGGCACGGTCCATGCTATATTCCTTGTATCTTGGCACTATTTTTCTCCTTGCTTTGCACTATTCTTCCTTGCTTTGCACCCTTTTTTATTCTCTTCTGATTCTTGGCTTATTCTTCATGCAATGTTCATTCTTTCTTCAATTGAAATCCCTGAAAATAAAACTAATAACTTGTAGTAAAATAGTTCAATAATGGAACTAAATTACCACAATATTTATTCAAATTAAACATTAAAAACACTCAATTTTTGGACTTATCATAGACTTTGAATTTCTCATAGCCCACAGGACCTCATTGAGGGTCTCATGCCACCTCCGGGGTTTATCCTCTACGTTCTTCTTGATGAGTTCAATGATGATCTTATTGGTGGCTTCCGCTTGTCCGTTGGCTTGGGCATAATAAGGGGACGAATGCCTCATCTTAATGCCGTATTCCTGGGCGAAGGCCACCACTTTTTCTCCGGTGAACATGGTGCCTTGATCGGCCGAGATGGTTTCGGGGATTCCGTACCTGAAGATGATCTGGTTCTCTATAAATCTGATCACCGCACCGTGATCAACATTTCCTAACGGCATGGCTTCCACCCATTTAGTGAAGTAATCGGTGGCTACGATGATGAAGTTGTGCCCTTGTGAACTCGTAGGGTATATCTTGCCGATTAAATCCATGGCCCACCCTCTGAACGACCAAGGTTTGACGATAGGATGGAGTTCGTCCGCCGGCACCCTTTGAATCGGTCCGTGCAGCTGACAAGCCTCGCATCCCTTAGCGAACTCGAAGCAATCGGCGGTGATTGTCGGCCAATAGTACCCATGCCGGTAGATGAGCCACTTCATGATGGGGCCAGACCTATGGGCACCACAGACTCCTGCATGGATCTGTGCCATTACCAAATAAGCATCCATCATCTTGATGCATTTTAATAACACCCCATTGGTACTACTCTTATACAGGTACCTCGTCAACACCTCGATCCAGGCGTCGGCAGGATTCTCCTGCGTGGGACTCATAACGCATTGTTGTAGCACTTCGACTACCCGCTCCTTGTATCACGATGCCTGCTGGGCTAAGTCATTCGCTTGCTGGTTCTCATTCCTAGGGACGTACATGATGACAACATCGGCAAACAACTTCAGCAAGTTGTGCGCCACCCTCAGCTCTCTGAGCTTGGCGTTGTAGCATTTGTATTCCCCAGCGATTTGTTTGATCACCAGCTGGGAGTCTCCCCTTATCTCTACATAGTGAGCCTTCCTGCCGGCCAAGATGTCAAGTCCCATGATCAAGGACAGGGGGGTTGGTCAAGGCAACCTTGATTTGGTGAAAGGCCTCTTATTGCTTAGCTCCCCAGATCATTTCCTCGTCATTCTTCATTCGTAGCAACAGCGAGAAGGCTTTAGAAAACCTAAATGTAGGCTTTAGAAAATTGTAGTTTGGCATTTTTGGTGGTGGTTGTTTCGATTAAATGTATAGTTGATGTTTTCATTAAATGTATAGTTTATGTGAGAAGTAGGACCCACAAAAATTAAAAAGTGAGATAGAATAAAAAGTCAATTTTAGAAAATGGTAGTTTGGTACTTTTTGTAGTAGAATTATTTTTTTATTAAACATATAGTGGAAAAAGCAAGATAGAATAGCTTTAGAAAAATAAATTTGGTATTTTTGGTAGTGGTTGTTTTGATTAAAAATATAGTTGATCGATGTATATTTGATGTTTGATTAAATGTATAGTCGATGTGAGAAAGAGGGACCCAAAAAAGTTAAAAGTGAAATAGAAATAAAAATTAAGTTTAAGAAAAGGGTGCTTTAGTATTTTTGGTAGTAAATTAATATCCACTAAAAAGAAAAATTGAAATAGAATAAAAAGTAAATTTTAGAAAGTTTGGTATTTTTGGTAGTCATTGATTAAATGTACAATTGATAGTTGATAGTTGATGTATAGTTTAATTTAAGTTAAGAGATGATGTGGAAAAGTAGGACCCGCAAAAATAAATGTGGAGGTAGAATAGAAAGTGAGCTATAGAAAAAGGTGGTTAGAAAATGGTAGTTTGATATTTTTTGTATTGTTTTTTTTAGTTAAATGTATAGTTGCTTGATTGAATGTAAAGTTGATAGTTGATGATTGATGATGTGAAAAAGTGGGACCCACAAAAAATAAAATGTGAAATGTAATAAAAATGTAGTTTGGTATTTTTGGTAGTGGTTCTTTAGATTAAACGTATAGTTGAAAAAGCTTGGTAGTGGTTCTTTAGATTTTTGGTAGTGGGTCTTTAGATAAAAAGATAGTTTGGTATTTTTGTGAGTTTTAGAAAAGGGTAGTTTGGTATTTTTGTAGTGGTTATTTTGATTAAATGTATATTTGATTTAGTCAAAAAAAATGTATATTTGATAGTTGATAGTTTATGTATTGTTGAAGTGAAGAGATGATGTGAGAAAGTGGGACGCACAAAAACGAAAAAGTGAGATAGAATAAAAGGTGAGTTTTAGAGAAAAGTAGTTGTCTATATTGGCTAGTGAGTGATTTGATTAATGGTATTAAATGTATAGTTTTTTTATTTGCAAAGTGATTAGTAATTAGACTGTTAGTTATTAGGGGGAGGGAGAGCGGGTTCGGATCCATACGCCTACTTGTTTCAACAAACAACGTGTCTTTCACTAAACCTTGTCAGCTACCCTTCTGATACTTAAATGTATAGTTGATAGTTGATGATTTATGCATGATGTGAGAAAGTGGTGCCCAAAAAAACAAAAAGTGTCCTAGATTTAGTTTCGTTGAAACAAACCCTTCCATAAAAAGAAGTTGTTGTCATTTCACAAATGAACTCTAAATTCTATATTTGATATCATTTCACCAACCACAATATAATTTCACCAAACCCCAGTTATAGAAGGAAAAAATTACGCTATTTAATTAAGTGTATGCAAACCCCAAAGCAAATGAAGTTCTCGTGGTTAAATTAATCATTGCAACTTCATATATGTTTTCCTCAATGATTATGGCAATGTCGCAGGCAATGTTGGGTGTGTTTATTGGTGCTCTTGTGATTTGCTCACTTCTCACCCAAAATGCTAATGCTGAAACCGTAAACATGGAGGGAAAAAAATTGAACAACGAATTCTTAATCAAGGGTGGAAAAGTAGTCAATAACGAATCCTTAAACATTGAGGGAAAAGGAAAAGATATAGGATATGGGCCAATACGAGGAGGGGACGAACCCAATTGTAGTAAGAAGAATCCTGGTGCATGCACACCTAAGCCAGAGAATCCATATAATAGAAGCTGTGAGCCAATAACTAGGTGCCGTAACGCAACAATATAAATGAAATTATGTTGGTTGTATTTTACTTTTGGATAAATTTTGTATTGGTTTGTATTACTTTATATCAATAAATAATGTAAAAGGAACATTGTGCTTTAAATATTTGAATCATTAATTATTGCAATCGTGAAAATGTTTCTTGTGAAGTATCGTGAATATTTGTAATTGGAAAATCAACTGTGGTTGTGATTTATTGATTTATGTATTTTTTTTCTTTTTCACAAGAATACACCACTTATGTTTACACACATATGCTTTGCTAATATCCGCAAACAACTCGAGGCATTTGATCCGTGTTTAATACTGTTTTCGGTGAAGTTTTGGATACTAGAAGAGTTCCAAAAACGTGCATATTATTATGTTCTATTTATTGGTTTGTAAATATAACTTCAACTCAATAATTTTAATAATACAGAAGGGGGAATGTTGGCTTAGTAATATAAGCAACATTGCACGTGGACAGACTTGTTACTATCAGGGTCGATTCTCATAGTGGACAACCTTAGTGTTGTTTAGTACAAAATCTGCTTCTAAGCACAAGCGGAGATTAGTCTTTCATTTAAAGCATTCAGACACTCTGCGAGTAGTCAGCAATAGTCGAACCAAAAAAATAATATTTGAGCCATTGATTCTAGCAAAAAAAGTACATGTTTGATGTTGCAGATGTTTGTAGTTGTTCAATCAACTATCGCTCTGATTTATTTCCATATTTATTGGTGTTTTTAGTACCACACCATTTATGCTTATTTTGAAGAAAAAAATTTATCTTTATGCATATTTAACACTCCTTAAAACTCTCAACAACTATATAAAACTCTCAACTGAAAGATACATGGTTGCCTCTAACAGGCTAGATAACTCATACTCGAAGACAGACTCGTCTCTCACAGGCTAGGTGACTCAAACTCGATGACAAGGTCGCCTCTCACAGGCTAAGCACGACACAAACTGAATACTACCCATCTAAAATTGCATACATACTGAAGAAGGACACACGTGCCCCACAAAACTATCATCAGAAAGCAACAATCATAAAATTGCATACATACTCAAGAATTATCTTAAAATTAGTTAAATAACTATGCCCTTAAAACTAACAACCCCAGTTCTAAGCCATATAAAAATTAAATAACAAATCCAATATAATCACTAAATATAAGTATTTTAGATTTAATGCACATAAACTAAAATAAATATCTTACGTACTATATCTCCCTTAATTAAGGTAAATCACCCAACTATTATTTAGCAAGTCAATAGACAATTGCATTCTCCTATTTATAAAATTCATCTCACTTTATTTGAAAATTTTAGTTTGGCGTTTTTGGTGGTGGTTGTTTCGATTAAATGTATAGTTGATGTTTTGATTAAATGTATAGTTTATGTGAGAAGTAGGAACTTCGAAGTGGGACAACTCGTGCTTAGAAAGGCTGACATCGGTCAGAAGAATGCTGGCCAGGGCAAGCTCTCCCCCAACTGAGAAGGGCCCTACCGTGTCGTCGCTAGAACGGGCAAGGGCGCCGACAGTCTTCAGACCATGAGCGGTGGTGCAGTATCAAGGACTTGGAATGGTATGAACCTTAGGAGATACTTTATCTGATTAATCATTTTGTAAACATTAAAATAATGTCATATTAAACTCAATGAATGAAAAGCAGAACGAGCGGGACACTCTTTTGCCCATGGGGTTTTTTTTCGAGGCCCGACCGTTCGTCAATAAAGACGAGGCATTTCTTTTATACTCTATGTTGACGTCTTCATTACAATTGATCGATGGCAAACGAATAACCCCTTGAGCGAGTTAAACTCAAACCGAGCGACCAAAAAAGATGGTCGCACCTCCCAAAAATGAGCTCCATCTGGGTAGAAACTTGGTAAGCTGCTTACGGGCGATAACTGGAGTTCGACTAGAATAAGGCGACTAATGAAATCGTACGACCAAACGAGCTTGCAAAATAAAGAGAAAATGAACAAGTGTAACTTAGTACGACCGAATGTGAAAAACGACCAAGTACAAAGGCAACATATAAAGAAAAGGTAGAGCAATAGATATTTAAATTGGCAGGAGAAGGCCGGGCACCGTTAAAAGTGCATATTACAAAAAGAGGCGACCTATAGGCCGCCCACCAACAAAAACACAAAGAAATTACAACAAAGCTGAAGATTCATTCTTGGCGGCTGTAGATGACCTCCTGTTCTCTCGTCATGTTCCCTTCCTCATCCACCAACTCGGGATGAATGATCTTACCGTCCTTGAGGAAATGGTCGTTCTTGACAATATTGCGATTAATCTCAAGAGTGGGAAAGCAATATTGCACCTGGGCAAAAACCTCTTCGTACCGTTCCTTGGCGATCTCCAGCGTGGACTCCTCCAAGACCCCATAGTCGGCCAAAGACTTATCACGATCGGCTTCCATTCCACGAAGGTCTCATTTCAGGCCCTCCACTTCCTCCTCGAGCCCTTTGACTTAATTGGATAATTCATTCACTCTAGTCGTTTCAGAGGTCAACTTCTTCTCCACTTCTGATTTAGCAGCCTGGGCAGCATCCCACTGGGTTGGAGAGCAGCCTGAGCCTCTTCAAGCTTTTTCTTTGTGGATTCCAACTCCGCCCGCAGTTCTGTGATATGAGCGAGAGCACGTTTACATTTGTAAGTCTTATCCAATAGATCGCTCTCCAACCATAAATTAGTATGAACGAGGCGCATACCTTCTTGTCGTTCGGCCTCCTCATCCTTAAAACGAGCAAGCTTAGAGGAGGCCGCTCTAGCCACGTCGGACATCAAGAGAAGTGGATCCTGACGAAGATGATTAACATCTGCATCAGTGAGATCGTCCAAATCTAGAGTTGGGGACGACCTCCTTTGTGTGTCTTTATTCTGCTTAGGAGGTGGTGGAAGATCGAACTCAGAGCTGCTGGTCCCAGCCATGTGCTGAACTCGATCCCTTTTCTTCTTCAAAATGGATGAGCTCAGCCCCTTGCCTGTATCAGGCCGGGCTCCCCCGCAGTCCAAATTGATTGTAGCAGTAGGGGAGGAAGAAAATTAAACGTTCTTTCCCTTCTTCGCATTTCAGAAGAGGGCTTCATAACCAATCTTAGACATTTGACCTGCATAAGAAAGAGACGACCTGTCAGAAGCAATGCAAGAGAACAAATGAAGGAAAAACAAACGAGCAGGTAGTCGAACCAAGCTTTTCCTTAACAAAGGCAAGATTCTTAGCTCGTGCTAGATAATAGCACTAGAACCATCCTCCCTCTAACCAGCTAGCCTTGTTTTCCAGAATTCTAACGCTTTCCTTGTCATATTCCCCGAGCTTGTACCTGGTTGGGTAGTGGATTGTTGCTCGGTTGTAATGGGCATACAACCACGGCAACGAGAACTTCATGCTAACTATCTCACCTCGGTCGTTCACAGACTCGACTGCTTCACGAGCTCGATTGTAACACCCCCTTTCTAACACGTCCAAAGTAATATAAAAATCAGAGTTTTCAAAAACCTTTTCGATACACCCACAAGGGAGTGCTACATTTACACCATACAACAAATAACCATATTTAAAATTCATCAAAATAGAGAAATGTGATACATAGCACATCGATCGGGACGAACCCTCAAAACACCTGTTCGACTACACCACAGTTATTATAATCACCATCGCAGCGGAATAAAGACAAGTCTCATAATATAATTCATACATCCCAAATAAATAGTTTGAAATCAACAGATAAAACAACAACAAAACTAATGATCGCCCCCCCCCCAGGTGCTACGTATCAGAGCAAACGACACGGACCAGACTAAGGAAGTAGAAGAACCTTCACTCGGGATCACCTGCACGTTGCCGACATAAGAAGCAACATATAAAGCAGAAGGGGTGAGTCTCTAACAAATATAATAGCATGTATGATAAGCAATATGTTAGAGTAAAGGCAACCATAAACACCGCCTCACAACACTACGAACATAAAACATCATTATACAACATCAATTCATAAGCATCAAGTGTAACACCCCCCTTTTACTATTACAACTAAATAGACAATTATCAGAGTCACCTCGAAGGGCGCTACATTTTTCACCATTTTAAAAAAAAAACACCATTTATTCCAAAAAAAAATCTCCAAAATAATTTATATAAAAGAAATCACCAAGCAGCGGAAATATTAACCAGTTTAAACATCTCCAGAATTAACAATTAAAGACATCTCCAAAATTAATTAAAACAATTTCCAATAACTAAAATAATAGTTCAAAACGATAACTAACGACTCCCCGGTGCTACATATCAGAGCTGACACAGACCCAAACGAGAGAGGAAGCAAAACCTAGCAATTCCTCCACGAGCACTAGCGATCACCTGCAGCGTTGCCGCATGAGAGCAACATTCCAAGCAGAAGGGGTGAGTCTAACAGAGGTAATAAGCAGATGATAAAAATATGCTAGCATCAGGTAACTACAGCAACACAATACAAATACACCATATCACAGCACCAGATACCAAAAGAAAAGTCCATTTGACAGTGAACCACCAAAGTTATAACATTCATAGACAATGGGATGATATGCAACAACACGAACTATTCAACAAAACCCTAGACTACCCACACATAATTATCATCAACCCATTATCAAGGTTAAGCCCACCCTTACCTCGAATAACGTAAGCTCCGGAACACGACGAACGAGACACGAACAAAACCACAGCAACACGAACGATCTCCTTTTGAAATTCTTCGCGAAACCCTCCTATTCTCTCCCTCTTTGCGCCGCGTGCTCTCTCTCTCACTCTCACTTTCGTTTTTCTTTTGCTTGCTGCGAATGAGGGTTTGGCTTAAACCCCCAGGGTTTAAGTTGACGGCTCAGTAAACACTGGGCTCTCTACGTCACCACCTCCTTTACTCGTTTCACCTCCTACGCATATAAAATATTAACCTTTTAATTTATCTATACCCCGCCTCCAAATTATTTTAATAATTCAATCAACTATTTTAATTAAATTATTTCCGGGGTGTTACAACCCTCCCCCACTTAGAATCTTTCGTCCTCGAAAACATACCTGATTCAAACAGCTCCGGATAGGACTCTCGCATCTTGCTCTCCAACTCCCATGTCATGCTTTCACCAGCAGCTCCTAACCAGACCACTTTCACCAGGTTTATCTCTTTGCCACGTAAAGTCTTCACTTCACGATCTTCAATTCGCACAGGCATTGTCTCCACAGTGAGATTATCCCGCACATGCACATCATCCATCGGAATCACATGGGACGGATCCGAAATATACTTCCGAAGTTGCGACACATGAAATACATCGTGCAAATTCGAAAGATTAGGCGGCAAGGCCACCCTATAAGCAACATTACCAATTCTCTCAGTGATCTGATACGGTCCAATGAAACGAGGAGTCAACTTCTTTGTCTTCAATGCACGCCCAACACCAGTCATAGGCGTGACTCTCAAAAACACATGATCACCAGCTTGGAATTCTAAATCCTTCCTTCTCTTATCATGATAGCTCTTCTGTCTACTCTGCGACGCTTTCATTTTCTCACGGATCAATTTCACCTTTTCAGTAGTCTCTCGAACAACCTCGGGTCCAAGAACAATACTCTCCCCAGATTCATGCCAACACAACGGAGTCCTACATCTCCGACCATACAATGCCTCGAACGGTGCCATCCCGATGCTAGAATGGTAACTATTGTTGTAAGTAAACTCGATCAACGGAAGGTGAGTATCCCACGCACCTCCCAACCCCATCTTGGAAGCATCACAATACACCACAAACGACTCTTCCGGATTAGGCAACGTCAGAACAGGAGACGTCGTCAACCTCTCCTTCAATTCTTTGAAGCTCTCTTCACAACAGTCATCCCAGATGAAAGCTTTACCCTTGCAAGTCAACTGAGTCAACGGAAGTGCCAACTTCGAAAATCCTTCTATAAACCTCCTATAGTAACCTGCCAGACCCAGAAAACTTCTAATCTCAGTAACTGACTTCGGAGACTCCCATTGTAACACGGCATCAACCTTAGACGGATCCACGGCAATTCCATTCCCCGAAATAACATGACCCAGAAAGCTAACCTCTTTCAACCAAAACTCACACTTAGACAGCTTCGCATATAATTTCCTGTCCCTCAGAATTTCCAATACCAATCTCAGATGTTCTGCATGCTCCTCTTCTGACTTAGAATAAATTAGGATGTCGTCAATGAATACCACCACAAACCGATCCAGATACTCACGAAAGATACGATTCATGTATTCCATGAACACTCCCGGCGCATTAGTCACACCGAAAGGCATCACGGAATACTCATAATGCCCATAACGGGTTCTGAAAGCTGTCTTCTGAATGTCTTCGTCTTTCACCTTGATCTGATGATAACCCGATCTCAAATCTATTTTACTGAACACCTGAGCACCCACCAACTGATCCATTAAGTCATCAATCCTCGGAAGCGGATACTTGTTCTTAATAGTCACCTTATTCAGCTGCTGATAGTCTACGCACAACCTCATACTACCATCTTTCTTTTTCACCAACAACACTGGAGCTCCCCACGGCGACACACTTGGCCTCACAAATTTCTTTTCAAGCAGACCCTCGAGTTGCTTCTTCAGTTTTGACAATTCAGATGCAGACATTCTATACGGTGCCATAGACACAGGTTTAGTATCAGGTACCAGATCAATAGCAAACTCAACCTCTCTCTCTGGTGGTACATCTAGAATCTCGTCGGGAAAAACCTCAGAAAACTCTCGCACCACCTGCAACTCATCAACCTTCGCTTGGCTCTCAGCAGACAATGACGCCATTAATGAAAACAACTGGACGTCATCTCTCATTACCCTATGCAACTGACCAGCAGACAACAAACCAGACTCTTCCTCTTTAGGAGAAAAGAAACTCACAGACCTTTCATGACAGTTGATATGAACATGGTTATCAACTAACCAGTCCATACCTAGAATAACATCCATTCCGCTCAGCGGCAAACAAATCAAGTCAACGAGAAAATCATTACCGAATATCGATAAAGGGCATTTAGCACAAACAACCAAGGTAGTCACCGAACCCTTAGCCGGAGTATCGATAACCATCTCCCTCAACATAGAAGATAAAACAAGATCTAATTTCTCAACACATGCAGTAGCAATAAAACAATGGGTAGCACCAGTATCAATAATAGCAATAAGAGGAGAATTATTAATATAGCATGTACCTCTGATCTCATTCACTGCTTCTGACCCTGCCAGAGCGAACACCTTCCCAACGGACCTTTCTTTCTTCGGTTTAGGACACTGAGTGCTGATATGACCACCCTCACCACAGTTGTAGCATAACACATCCTTTCGATCACAGCTAGACGCCATATGACCCTCTTTACCACACTTGTAGCACTTCTTCACATCACCTGGACAGTCAGGACGCTTATGACCGGGTTTACCACACTTGTAACATACCACACTAGCAGCAGCATCTCCCCCACTAGGTCTCTTACCCACAGCAGTTCTCTGATTGCCCTTACCAGCTGGAACCTCATACGGCTTCCCACGACTCGAGAAATTCTTCTGCCTATCCCTCATGACTCTAGAATGAGCATTACTGTCTTCCTCGAAGATTCTGCAGCTGTCAATCAACTCCGAGAACACCCGAATTTTCTGATACCCTATCGCCTTCTTGATATCAGCCCGCAACCCATTTTCAAACTTGATGCATTTGGAGAATTCAGCACCAGCCTCACCATAATGTGGATAGAACTTCGCCAATTCAATGAACTTGGCAGCATACTCAGTCACCGACATATTACCCTGCTTCAGCTCCAGAAACTCAATCTCTTTCTTCCCACGGACATCTTCAGGATAATACTTTCTCAGAAATTCTCTGCTGAACACAGCCCAAGTGACCTCTTCATTCACAGTCGCCAACCTCTGCCTCACCTCCAACCACCAGTCATCAGCCTCCTCTGCCAGCATATGAGTACCATACCTGACTTTCTACGCCTCAGAGCAATCCATAACACGAAAGATTCTCTCCATCTCTTTCAGCCACGCCAAAGCACCATCAGGGTTATACTTGCCCTTAAAGGTAGGAGAATTCTCCCTCTGAAACGTAGCCAAACTGCGCGACCCAGCATCACCAGCAGCATATGGGTTATTCTCCACAGCTTGAGCCACAGCCTGCAAAGCAGCAGCGAGTGCAGCATCGTTCCGTCCTGCCATCTCAACCTAACACTGCAACAGAAACTATAATCAGGAACGAGTAACAATTACTCAAGTGTTACTCGACTCGACGACTCGACAACTTGGCCGGACAGACCGAACTGCTCTGATACCACTAATGTAACACCCCCCTTTTACTATTACAACTAAATAGACAATTATCAGAGTCACCTCGAAGGGCGCTACATTTTTCACCATTTTAAAAAAAAAAACACCATTTATTCCAAAAAAAATCTCCAAAATAATTTATATAAAAGAAATCACCAAGCAGCGGAAATATTAACCAGTTTAAACATCTCCAGAATTAACAATTAAAGACATCTCCAAAATTAATTAAAACAATTTTCAATAACTAAAATAATAGTTCAAAACGATAACTAACGACTCCCCGGTGCTACATATCAGAGCTGACACAGACCCAAACGAGAGAGGAAGCAAAACCTAGCAATTCCTCCACGAGCACTAGCGATCACCTGCAGTGGTGCCGCATGAGAGCAACATTCCAAGCAGAAGGGGTGAGTCTAACAGAGGTAATAAGCAGATGATAAAAATATGCTAGCATCAGGTAACTACAGCAACACAATACAATTACACCATATCACAGCACCAGATACCAAAAGAAAAGTCCATTTGACAGTGAACCACCAAAGTTATAACATTCATAGACAATGGGATGATATGCAACAACACGAACAATTCAACAAAACCCTAGACTACCCACACATAATTATCATCAACCCATTATCAAGGTTAAGCCCACCCTTACCTCGAATAACGTAAGCTCCGGAACACGACGAACGAGACACGAACAAAACCACAGCAACACGAACGATCTCCTTTTGAAATTCTTCGCGAAACCCTCCTCTTCTCTCCCTCTTTGCGCCGCGTGCTCTCTCTCTCACTCTCACATTCGTTTTTCATTTGCTTGCTGCGAATGAGGGTTTGGCTTAAACCTCCAGGGTTTAAGTTGAGGGCTCAGTAAACACTGGGCTCTCTACGTCACCACCTCCTTTACTCGTTTCACCTCCTACGCATATAAAATATTAACCTTTTAATTTATCTATATCCCGCCTCCAAATTATTTTAATAATTCAATCAACTATTTTAATTAAATTATTTCCGGGGTGTTACATCAAGGAACATCACCAATTGCATGAGTATATGCATGAGGTGCAACCCACACCAACGGGCATATGCATGTGGTACCATCATCACCAATAATTGCCATTCGGGCATCATCACCTATAATTAATCATAAGGCCGAAGCCTACATCACCGGTAAATGCATATGAAGTATGCGACTCCATGAACAATGCACCAACAACAATCCACAATCATAGTATTATATGTTTAATACAACATCACCAATAATCATTAGATTCATCACCGTCATTAAATTCACCATCACCATAAGTGGTCATAGACCCATCACCTGTCACCGTATTTAAATTCACCAAGTACATCACCAATCATAGCTCTATGGCTAACACCAAACTCGCCGAACACACCAACACCAAAAATATAGACTACTTTATAAGTCCAAGACACGGGACAGTCACCGGAGTTGGCGCCCCGCAGCACACAGGCAACACTGGGCAACACTGCACACAGCACACAGGCAACACTGGGCAACACTGCACACAGCACACAGGCAACACTGGCAGCACACTGCGCCAGCACACAGGCAACACTGGCAGCACACTGCGCCAGCACACAGGCAACACTGGCAGCACACTGCGCCAGCACACAGGCAACACTGGCAGCACACTGCGCCAGCACACAGGCAACACTGGGCAACACTGCGCCAGCACACAGGCAACACTGGCAGCACACTGCGCCAGCACACAGGCAACACTGGCAGCACCGAGACACCCAACACTCCACCACCAAATTTCAACATCATTGTTCATGACTCTTTCAAGCATATCATCAAACAGCATACAAGCACCATATATTTACATTCCAAATCATTGAATCATTTCATCAAACACCTTACAAGCAACATTAATTTCATCAATTATTCCAACAAAACACCAAGCATACCAAATTTCATCAAAATGAAATCAACAACATCATCACTCATTCAATCACCAAATCAATTAATTCACAACAACTTAAATCCTAAAACCCCACATAATAACCATCATACAATCCCATTATAAATGAAGAAAACCCACCCTTACCTTGAATTTTGGTGAAGACAAGCACTCTCCACAAAACCCCGAAGCAAAAGCAAGCAAGCAAGCTCCTCTTCCCTTCTCCTTGAAAATTGCGAGCTCTTCTTCTCCTCCTCTCCCTCTTTCTTCGCGTTTTCTCTCTCTCTCTCTCTATCTCACTTCTTTCTTTCTTTCTTTGATTTGTTTCAAATGAGCACCATCTCATAACCCCTAGACTAGATAATTAGACTCTTGGGCCTAGCTAATGGATCATGGGCCTCCTATTCCCACTCCATTAATTACTCATAACCCCTCTTGAATAAATTAAAATACCGGACTATTAATTTAACTTAATAAATTATTGTAAGCCTTAAATAATTCAATTAAATAAATAATTAAATTATTTTAGGGCGTTACATCGATCGCAAACGGGAATGACCCACACGTAATCGTGCCTCCAAGGTTTTGAAGAATCACAATAAGGCTTGAAGATTTTAGGAGCGTCCTGACGCCTTTTTAGACTTACATGTTCCCCATCGTTCGGGATCGCTCTTCAGCTCAACAGTACGACTGACCTCGATCAAAGTAAAGAAGAGGGCACAAGTACACTCCCGCTCAATCACCGTCATGAGACTCTCAAACACATTGAGAAATACCCATGAGTTGAGATGCAACTGCAAAGGGGCAATCCCAAGATAGCTCAGAACACGTCTTTGGAAAAATGTGAAGGGCAGGCGAATTCTGATGTCTTTAAGGACATTGGTGAACATGATGAATTTCAGAGTTGAAGGAATACTAGCCGCATGATCTTCCACAGAGACGCCCTCGACCTGCCATACTTGGCCCCGGTGGTCGACCAATTGTGCAAACCAAGACTCCATCTCGTCCCCTAGAGGAAAAACTGAAGAAGTGCCGAGGATCACCGAAGATACCCAAGAGTGGTCGCTTTGGATCGTTCTGCCCCAATTAGGCTCCACTATCACTCGGGGCACATTGTTTCCTCGGTTGATAGTTGCTGACTCGCTTAAAGACTGGTCGACAGTATTCTCATTGCCCACAGTGTAATCCAAAGTCACCCCACTTTGTGAGGAGGACGTTCCAGGAGAAGGAATAGAGTCAGAACTCCTCGAAAGGGAAAAGCGATAAGTAGAGGATGGACTCGACAAATCAGTCGAGGACGAATTGGAGGGGTAATCTAAGGGAAGAAACTCGCTCATTGTTTCACACTCCTCCAGTTGCGTAGCGCGCTCGACCAGGCGGACTGAGGGACCACCAGATAGACGAGCAGTTTTCTTCGTCTGCGCCAAGACAGGTGGTGTGTGAAAAGGTAATGTGCAAGTATACACAGTCGCATCAAGTAATAAAGTGAAAGTAGAGTATCGTTCCCACAGAGATTGGATTAATTTACAAGTTTAAAATCAATAGTTCACTAGTGAAAAGTAACCAATAAACAATATATGGTGAGAGTGCAAGAATGAAAATAAACAAGCAAGTAAAAGATGTATGAAATCAATGGAGAATGATAGTTTTGATGTTCTTTACCAAATAAGTCACTTTTGAGAGTTTTGTGTTATATGTTTTGCAGGTGCACTAGATGCAGTTGCATTTGAATTGTGCTTCTCAGTCACTGTCTTCAGAGTTTCATTACAAGCTCTTAAAACCTTGTCTTGAATTAAAGAGAGAAGTTGTCAATTCCTTTCTGGCCTTCTTACAATTCTTGTCTAAGATGCTAAAAGATCATTATAAGATTAAAACATCCCAACTAAAAGAGTTTAGTTCGTGCTAGACATCACAAGGCTTATATAAATAGAACAAGTCGTATTCATATAATTGAAATAACAAAAGGAAACAATAAGATAGGAGTTACACGATTGGAGTTCCCTTTGCATGGAATTGCCAAGTGATGCAAATGCACTACTCCACTGCACTAAGCTACCTCTATGTAGAAGTGAAGAAAGAAGTTGTCAATTCCTCCCTTACCTTCTTATAATCTAAAAACTAACTAAAACTAAATTCTTGAAATGTAAATTGAAGCGTATGAGATGATTCTTCAAGTGAGAAGTGAGGGTCCTTTTATAGCCTTCAAAAAGTGAGATTTCCTTGGACATTAAGTTAACTTGAGAAGTTAACTAGGGTTACTTTTCAGATCTTCAAAAAGCAAATTGAATCCCACACTCAAACACAATTGGAGGTCCAATAATGGATGGCCTGTGTCCCTAAGTGAGTTTTCCTCATGGTTGGGTTTCTTTGGAGAAAACTATGACCTCTTTTGAATCCATGTGCCTCCAAAAGTAGATTGGAAAATTGCTTTATTAAATTCAAGAGGTCCTATAGAGATTTGACAAATGTCCTCAAGAGGTGGCTCCTTTGAGTGAGGTTACTTCATGGATGGGTTTCCTAAGGTTGGAGTAATTTCTCACTCGTAAATGTAATGCCGATGCATCAGTCTGCCACGAATGCTGGTGCATTGAGTGCTGGAGCATTTTAATGGTCTAAAATCTTTTCGAGCATTGTAGTCTGTTTCTAGTGCAGATGCATCCAGTGCATGTGCACTATTGTATTCTGGTGCAGGTGCATCAACTGCAGGTGCACTGAACAAACAGATCAAACATACAAATATATATATGCAAAATGCTTAACTCATTACATAACCCTTGTTAAAACTTTGAATGTTGTTATTTTATTTATAGAACTATATTTAACACTTATTTCACTTGAATTTAAGCAATTATTTAGGTTTAGTTGTATAAATAACCCTATTTAGGTTTAGTTGTATAAATAACCCTATATGAAAGAGAAACACAAATAAGATTTTCATAATTAAGAAGAACAGGTCATCTCATATCTTTTCAAAGAATGATTTTTCAAATAATGCATTTTATGAACTTCATTTTTCCGAAAATTTTGTCGTTGTGCCTTTGTTTTCTAAAACACCCAAAGTTATTAAAACTCATTTATGTGAGTGTATGTCCCACTGAGTTCAGATCAATTCCAAAACTAACTAAAAAATTTCTCTTAGGCTTTGAAAAATTGAGATCACGTTCGGTCAAAGTAAAGATGTTTCAAAATATAGATTAGACTAACAACATCCTCAAGACTTGGGGGGCTCTAAGCACAAATAAAGGGCTTTGATTTGAGTATTTCAAAATTGTTGAGTCAATGCACTATTCCTATTTTTGATGGTTCTTTTTCTTGATGCAGATGCATTGAGTCTGAGTGCATCTCTTTTCTGAAGTGCAGGTGCACTGGACATTTTGTAGTGCAGGTGCACTATACTTTGACGGTGTAGGTGCATTGAGTGCAGCTGCACTGATACTACTTTCAAGACTTGTAACATATATTGCCCTCCTCACTGACCCCCTTATGCATACTTTTTTTTTCTTCTTTTTCTTTCTTTTCTTTTTGAATTTTTCTTTTCTTTTCTTTTCTAATGCACTTTTGGAACGGGTACAGTTTATGACTCAGGAAAATATAGCTATTTAAAACACTTTTGTAGTACATTTTGATAACCTATGGCATTGACTACTCTAAGTTCCTTATACTTTGCCTTAGTATTCGTGGAAACTCCCCCAAACTTAATTCCTTATGCTCTTCTACATTTTTAATAAAAATTTAGTTTTGACCTTAGCTTTCTAAAAATCCCTCTAGCATCAGATAGTTTTTCAAATAGCAAGGTTAAGTCTTTTCAAAACTCAGCTTTGATGTGTCAAAGTAATAATAAAATTGGTCATTTGGGGAAAACAAGGCTTCTTTCTTTTTTTATCTTTTATCATTAAAAATCACTTCAAAGAATACATTTTTCTATGTTTGTGAAAAAGATTTTTAAGCTGATCATGCTTCAAATCTATGAAATCCTAACACATATTTAAACATGTAGACACACATAAAAACAAACATATATCAGAGCAAGCACACATAAGAACAAACATATATCAAAGCAGACACACATACTATAGTTAAACATATATGCATAATTATAATATAATAAATTAACTTCTCCCCCCAACTTAAAGTTGAGCAGTGTCCTCACTGCTCTTTAAAAATAAAAACCATGGGAGGAGGATTAGTTCACAAAATAAGATAGTGCAAAATATAATTATCCAAAAGCATAATTAAACATAATATTTAACAACATTCAAATATAATTACTATTACGATGCCCCACTGCAGAATGCTTCACCTTCTGTCTCTTCTTTTTGGGCTCCTCAGGTTTGGATGCACCTGCACCAGTTGCAGTTGCATCAGGTACATCAGTGACGGATGCAATTTGCATCTGGTGCACTTGCATCAGGTTTCTCTGCAACATTCTTCTCAGCATTTAAATTTTCACCCAAGTGTGTTGTGGAGTTTGATGCAGGAGCACTGAAATTTTGATAGTGCAGGTGTAAGCAGTGCAGCTGCACTGGGAATTCTCTTAACCTGTTTTCATACAAAACACTTCAAAACATAAATTAAAACTAACATAATTAATACTTCAAAATCATGGGTTGCCTCCCATAAGCGCTTGATTTAAGAGTCTTCAGCCTGACTAAGTCTGGTGGCAGATATCTTCAGCCCCTAATGCAGCTGCACACGGTGCTACTACATTAGTATTCTGCATAATTGACAGCATCTGCACAAGACCACTCATTCACACCTGCAATGGAAAAAACAAAAACACACAAAACACAATTAGTCCTAAAAATTTGGATTGCCTCCCAGTACCGCTTATCTTATAGTCTTTAGCTACACTTGTCATTCAAAACCTAAGTTAGGGTGGATAATAGGACAAGAAGAAAATATCATCCTTCCTCTTTCTTCTTTTTGTTAGAAATCCCATGTATTTGGCATAGGGAAGCAAGTGATCCCATGCCCCAACCAACAAGCATTTGGGATAGCAATTCTCATTTTCTTGAAAAAATTTAAGCTCATTTTGTGGGGGATGCTTTTCTTCAATTTCTTCGTTTATTAATGCAGGAGCACTGAATGCTAGAGCATTGATCAGATGATCATGTTGTTTGTGGAATTGGTTCTGCACCAATTGATCCAGAGAGATTATGGCTGAACACTCTTGACTATCCTCTGTAGGATATTTAAGAGAATTCATGGCATTGAATTTCACCTCTTGATAATTCACCCTCATGGTTAGTTCACTTTTTTGTACATCAACGAGTGTCTTTCCAGTTGCCAAGCATGGTCCTCCAAGGATGATTGGGACTTCTTTATCTGCATCAAAATCAAAAATAACAAAATCTGCAGCAAACACACATTTGTCAACTTTAACCAAGATATCTTCTATGATTCCTTCTGGATATGCTATTGATCTATCAGCAAAATGAAGTGTCACAGTTGTAGGGCTGACATTTCCAATTCCAAGTTGTGTAAATATGGATTTAGGCATCAAGTTGATACTTGCACCTAAATCACATAATGCACGACCAGTATAAAATTTTCCAATTGCAAATGGAATTGTGAAGCTACCATGATCCTTCAACTTCCTAGGAATTTTGTTTTGCATGATGAGACTGCATTCTTTTGACATGACAACTGTTTCAAACTCCCCTAATCTTCTTCTTTTTGTAAGCACATCTTTCATGAATTTTGCATAATTTGGCGTTTGTTGAAGTGCTTTAAGTAAGGGTACATTGATGTGTAACTATTTTAGAACTTCAAGAAATTTACTGAATTGTTTCTCCGCATGAGCTTTTTTCAATCTTTGAGGATATGGAGGAGGAGGGTATTCAGGAACTAACCTTGGCATTTGAACTTTTTCAGATGCAGGAGCATTGGATGCTTCTGCACTTTGTGAATTTTTTTCTTTTCTATTTTTCTCATTTTTTTCATTTTTTTCTTTTCCTTTCTTAAATTCACCTTCAATCTCATATGGCTCTGAAAGATCTTTCCCATTTCTCAAATATATAGCACTGACATGCGCCTTCGCAGAGGTTTGTGGAGTTGAAGCTTCTGCAGTGAATGGTAATGATCCACTTGGTCTTTGGGAAAGGGCTGTGGCTAATTGTCCAACTTGAATCTCCAAGTTTTTGATGGAGGCATTAAGAGTTTGAATTTGAACTTTTGTATCACTCATAAATGCTTCTGTCCTATCCATAAATGCATCTGTTTTACCCATAAATACTTTCAATAATGCTTCCATGGAGGTGTCTAGTACTGGAGCAGGTGGACTTTGGACTTGCTGAGAATGGAATCCTGGTGGAGTGGAGGGTGCTGCATCACTGAATATAGCTTCATTACCTCCCCATCTAAAAATTGGGTGATTTTCCCAACTAGGATTGTAGGTATTTGAGTAGAGATTGTTATTATTGTTGTACCCTTCATAGTTGACAGAGATAGGGTTGCTGGGACATTCTTCATACAAGTGTTCTCCTCCACAATATACACAACTAATTGTTCCTGGAGGGGTTTGTTCAATTGCAGTTGCTCTGGTTTCTGTTGATGCAGCTGCATTAAATGAAGGAGCATTGGTAGGGTTGAAATTTCTGATCTTGTTGGCTAGTGAGGCTACTTGAGCTGATAGTGCTGATATTTCACTAATTTCATGAACCTTTGCTATTTTCTTTTGAGCATTTACCCATTCTGTGGGCCATTGGTAGTTGTTGGTTGCAATATTTTCTAAACCACCAGATGAGGCATCAAGCATGAGTTTGGTTTGTGGTTCCAAACCATTATAAAATGTTTCCATTTGAATAATAACAGGAATTCCATGGTAGGGACATTTTCTCAACAATTCTTTCCATCTTTCCCATGCTTCAAACAAAAACTCAAATTCTTTTTGTTTAAAAGAAGTGATCTCATTTCTCATCCTGGCATTTTTGATAGGTGGAAAATATTTTGCTAATATTTTTTCAGCCATCTCATTCCAAGTAGTGATAGAGTTAGGCTCTAGAGAGTTCAACCAAGCCTTAGCTCTATCCTTCAAGGAATATGGAAATAATTTCAACCTAAAAGCATTTTCACTAACACCAGGAATGATAAAATTGCTACACACTTCTAAAAATTGTTTTAAGTGCAAATAAGGGTCCTCATGAGGAGAACCACTCAATTGGCCTACTGTTTGAAGTATTTGGAACATTATAAGTTTGAATTCAAAATGTGTTGCAGAGATTTCAGGCTTAAATATGCAAGGTTGCATAGTTTGAGGGTCATAGCATAATCTCTCATTTGCCTATCTTTGTCATTTAACATACCTATTGCTCCCATGTTGATGAATTGTTGTGGTGAAATCATGCTAGAATCTCTGCCTTTGGTTCTTTGTTGTCTTTGCAAGCTCCTAAAGCTCCTCTCTATCTCAGGGTCTAACTGGGACCTGTGCATAAAAATGCTAAACACAAGAAAAGAAACAAAGTAAAGTGTTCACTAACTTACTACTAATCTAAACTATAAAATTAGTGGCAATCCCTGGCAACGGCGCCAAAAACTTGGTGTGCAAAAGGTAATAAAGTGAAAGTTGAGTATCGTTCCCACAGAGATTGGATTAATTTACAAGTTTAAAATTAATAGTTCACTAGTGAAGGGTAACCAATAAACAATATATGGTGAGAGTGCAAGAATGTAAACAAACAGAAAATATACAAGTAAAAGATGTATGAAATTAGTGGAGAATGATAGTTGGGATGTTCTTTATCAAATAAGTCACTTTCGAGAGTTTTGTGTTATATGTGGTGCAGGTGCACTGGATGCAGTTGCATTAGAATTGTGCTCTTCAGCTCAACAGTACGACTGACCTCGATCAAAGTAAAGAAGAGGGCACAAGTAGACTCCCGCTCAATCACCGTCATGAGACGCTCAAACACATTGAGAAATGCCCATGAGTTGAGATGCAACTGCAAAGGGGCAATCCCAAGATAGCTCAGAACGCGTCTTTGGAAAAATGTGAAGGGCAGGCGAATTCTGATGTCTTTAAGGACATTGGTGAACATGATGAATTTCAGAGTTGAAGGAATACTAGCCGCATGATCTTCCACAGAGACGCCCTCGACCTGCCATACTTGGCCCCGGTGGTCGACCAATTGTACAAACCAAGACTCCATCTCGTCCCCTAGAGGAAAAACTGAAGAAGTGCCGAGGATCACCGAAGATACCCAAGAGTGGTCGCTTTGGATCGTTCTGCCCCAATTAGGCTCCACTATCACTCGGGGCACATTGTTTCCTCGGTTGATAGTTGCTGACTCGCTTAAAGACTGGTCGACAGTATTCTCATCGCCCACAGTGTAATCCAAAGTCACCCCACCGTGTGAGGAGGACGTTCCAGGAGAAGGAGCCGAGTCAGAACTCCTCGAAAGGGAAAAGCGATCAGTAGAGGTTGGACTCGACAAATCAGTCGAGGTCGAATTGGGGTGTAATCTAAGGGAAGAAACTCGCTCATTGTTTCACACTCCTCCGTTTGCGTAGCGCGCTCGACCAGGTGGATTGAGGGACCACCAGATAGACGAGCAGTTTTCTTCGTCCGCGCCAGGACAGATGGTGTGCGAAAAGGTAATGTGCAAGTATACACAGTCGCATCAAGTAATAAAGTGAAAGTAGAGTATCGTTCCCACAGAGATTGGATTAATTTACAAGTTTAAAATCAATAGTTCACTAGTGAAAAGTAACCAGTAAACAATATATGGTGAGAGTGCAAGAATGTAAACAAACAGAAAATAAACAAGCAATCAAAAGATGTATGAAATCAATCGAGAATGATAGTTTGGATGTTCTTTACCAAATAAGTCACTTTTGAGAGTTTTGTGTTATTTGTTTTGCAGGTGCACTGGATGCAGTTGTATTTGAATTGTGCTTCTTAGTCACTGTCTTCAGAGTTTCATTACAAGCTCTTAAAACCTTGTCTTGAAGTAAAGAGAGAAGTTGTCAATTCCTTTCTCGCCTTCTTACAATTCTTGTCTAAGATGCTAAATAAGTTCACTCCTATATTTTAAGTACCCACTATATCATCCTAAGGACTATGTTATCCTATGTCTAGGTTTCAGCATGGAATTATCAAAGTTTCCTTTATTAAACACTTATCCATATTAGTTCTTGAGTTCTAATCGTAAACCATGTCTGTATTTATGATTTGCATTCATTTTTAGATGGCCAATTCTAAAGATGAATATGAAAAAGTTATCATGCAGGAACTAAAATGCAAACATCACATATGAACCCAATAACTTACTTAAAAGATCATTATAAGATTAAAACATCCCAACTAAAAGAGTTTAGTTCATGCTAGACATCACAAGGCTTATATAAATAGAACAAGTCATATTCATATAATTGAAATAACAAAAGGAATAATAAGATAGGAGTTACACGGTTGGAGTTCCCTTTGCATGGAATTGCCATGTAATGCAGATGCACTACTCCACTGCACTAAGCTACCTCTACGTAGAAGTGAAGAAAGAAGTTGTCAATTTCTCCCTTACCTTCTTACAATCTGAAAACTAACTAAAACTAAATTCTTGAAAGGAAAATTGAAGTGTACACTAGTGCAGAAAAGTCATTTAGCATCAGTTGTTTTGGACATTTAGCATCGGTTATTCGACGATGCTAAATCCCCAGATGCTAAATGTCCCACATTTAGCATCGGTTATTTAACCGATGCTAAATGTCTCTAACATGTACATTTAGCATCGGTCGTATTGAATAACCGATGCTAAATCTCTTTTACATGTACAATTAGCATCAGTTATACTATACAACCGATGCTAAATGTAACTTACACGTACATTTAGCATCGGTTGCATCGTATAACCGATGCTAAATGTCTCTTACATGTACATTTAGCATCGGTTATACTATACAACCGATGCTAAATGTAACTTACAAGTACATTTAGCATCGGTTTTATAGTATAACCGATGCTAAATGTCTAATTTTTTTTTTATCCATACCAGTCAACTAATTCATAATAACCTGTATAATTTCGATCATCAACACATAATAAATATATAAAAATACTTGATATTCCATTAAACTTAACATCTTACATTTAGGAAACATTAATCTACTTAGAAAACAAAATAACAATGTCAAACTACACAACAAAATGCAAAAAAAAATAGTGTACACAAGTTAAACTACGCAAGTTTTCTTTTTTGGAGGGTCGACACTAGAGTCATCCATGATATCTGTTTGAACAAAGGAAACAAAGTATATCAGTTAGAACCAGAGTCATCCAATTAGTGGCAAAGGAACCATAGGAACAAAATATATCAGAACATATGTTAACAAGATCTGTTGTTTCTAACTAATAATATCCTAACATATACAAATTAATCCCCGGCATTAGCAAAACATATGACATTTCTCAGCTAGCATGATTTAAGGGAGGATCCAAACACCCTCTATGTAAGTGGAAAAAAACTAAAAATAAGTAAATCAAATTGTCATCCTAAGTAGACTTGTATATCCAACTAACAAAGACATTCTAAGTAGACTTGTATGTCCAAGTCAAGGACTAGTTTACAGATCATATCTCATGTGTGAAAGATATGCAAAGGCTTACTTCCAATACTTTATAATTGAAAATAACATCAAAGGAAGCTAACAAAAAATATCATGATACAATAGTTGCATAGTTCTATGCAGATAACACATAATTCCTCCACTCTGCTACCATATAAAACAAAACTCATACTGCACTAGACACCAGAATTAAGAAACCAAAATTCATGATGATATTGCATCTCTACATACAACTAGTGACATCAATGCATCTCTACACCGAAGTTTCAGCAGCCAAATGAGTACTAAAACACAACACAAAGCACAATCACAATTGATAAGTACTAAAACAACATAAATCTACAATTTAGATCTAAGAAACTTCAATTCTCCTAGAACAAAACAAATTAACGATTTCACGATTGTAATCAGAGACAGATCAATAAATTCATTTCGTGAGTCGCAAACCCTACGCCGCCGGTGTCAGTGGCATGTACACAGTCCCAAATTCTAGATATATCAAACAAAGTTCTCATTTTTCACTTCCAGTCTCACATTTATTCGATGATGGTATAGAAACAAAACAAGTGTGGTATTGCAGGAAAAAAACAATCCTCAGAGCTTGAAATGTAAACTAAGATTTCACTTCAGAACTACAAGATTCAATTCTCAACATCAAATATCCATTTTCTAGCAACAATTCAAACAAATTTCATTCCTCCTCCAACCTTCAAGCATAAATGTAAAGCTCTGTTTCCAGAAATTTGTAGTCAAACCTACAAATCTCTCTTCGTCAAGCAAGGTTCCGTTTCGGAACAGTAGCTAACCCTAATCTATGGAGCAAGTGAAGCTGAAGGGAGACGAAGTAAAGGCAGTGAACGAAGTGTGAGCGAAAATTCTGAACGAAGTTCAAAATACAAAATACAAAAGAAAGTAACCCTACCAGTTGAAAATGAAAACGCAGTGAGCGAAAATTCTGAACGAAACTTGAAGATTCTGAACGAAGTGTGAGATTGAAGATTTCTGAACTAAAAAGAAAACAGTGAACGGAGTGTGAGCTTGAAGATCCTTCAAAAATGGGGTTTAACAATGAACGAAGGTTGAAGGTTTCAACGAAGAAGGGTTTGTGTGAGGAAGAGAAGGTGTCGCGTAAGGGTTTGTGGGAGCATCGTGTATTGGTTGTGTTTTGTGCGAGAAACTAAAACTGGGTGTCGACATTTAGCATCCGTTGTTTTTAACCACCGATGCTAAATGTCCAAAGCAAGTACATTTAGTATCAGTTGTTAAAAGAACCGATGCTAAATGATGGTTTCTCAAGTCAATTTTTGCTCGTAATTTCAAAAATACCACCGGTTACACATTTAGCATCGGGTGTTCAAACAACCGATGCTAAATGATGCTTCCTAAAGCCAATTTTCCAATAGTGGTATGAGATGATTCTTCAAGTGAGAAGTGAGGGTCCTTTTATAGCCTTCAAAAAGTGAGATTTCCTTGGAGATTAAATTAACTTGAGAAGTTAACTAGGGTTACTTTTCAGAACTTCAAAAAGCAAATTGAATCTCACACTCAAACACAAATGGAGGTCCAATAATAGATGGCCATGTGTCCCTAAGTGAGTTTTCTTCATGGTTGGGTTTCTTTGGAGAAAACTTTAACCTCTTTTGAATCCATGTGCCTCCAAAAGTAGACCGCATATTTGCTTTATTCAAGTAAAGAGGTCCTATAGAGATTTGACAAATGTCCTCAAAAGGTGGCTCCTTTGAGTGAAGTTACTTCATGGATGGGTTTCCTAAGGTTGAGGAAATTTCTCACTCGTAAATGTAATGCTGGTGCATCTGTCTGCCACTAATGCTGGTGTATTGAGTGTTGGAGCATTTTTATGGTCTAAGATCTCTTCGAGCATTGTAGTTTGTTTCCAGTGCAGATGCATCTAGTGCAGGTGCACTGTTGTATTGTGGTGCAGGTGCATCAACTGCAGGTGCCCTGAACAAACAGATCAAACATACCAATATATATGCAAAATGCTTAACTCATTACTTAACCCTTCTTAAAACTTTGATTGTTGTTATTTTATTTATAGAACTATATTTAACACTTATTTCACTTGAATTCAAGAAATTATTTAGGTTTAGATGTATAAATAACTCTATATGAAATAGAGTTATCAACAGGCTACCCTGAAAGGAGAGGGGGGAAAGTCAGGACCACCCTAATCGATGATTCGCAGAGGGGGTGACAAGGTCGAACCCGGGCCTGACACCCCCTTCTCGCTTCAAAGGAAGAGAGAAGAAAAAAAAAGTTTAAAGTTGTTAAAGACCAATGCCTGGAGTAGGGGAAAAATTAAGCCAAAGGTCGGTCGCCTCTTTGATTAGGAGAATCAAGCCAGTTAGAGTCGTGTCACGCCAGAGAGAGAGATCGTTCACAGGGAAACACTTCGCCAGAACCTAGCCGGAAAGTTGACCGTTCGTCAGAAGATTTCTAATCGCCCTCGGAGCAAGCAGATCGCAAGAATAATATTGAGTGAAGGAATGAGCACCATATATATTGGGGAAAACATCCCAAACATCGAAGCGACTTGACCTTTCATTTCAAGCATTAATGGAGGTCTCAAAAATCGAATCGTCATCATGACGGCGCCCCCATTGGGAATCTCAAACGTCTCATCACTCTGAAAATGTCGGCCACGTCATCAAAAGCTGGGGCAACCACTTATTAAACGGAAGAGCACGACATGCTGCCCGAGTGCCAGAACCCGCTGTAAATCGACCTCGTCCCTACCCCCGAGCAGACAAAAAAGGCGACGAGTTAAAATTGACTATACAAGCCTGCACCCGTTCTTATAAACGACTTCGGCTTGGGGGGCAACTGTTCTAGACTGGGTCGAGGCCATATCCAGATGGCTATGTGAGACCGGCCACTAACGAACATCAACATGAAAGGAGCTGAAATCAACGACCCAAATTTACTCGTACAGTGATCCTACGGTCATCCGCAAATTCCTGACTCTATATAATGAGGTCTGACCTCATCTGACAGGTACACACTATTCACCCATATCGTTACTCTGCTCACATTCCCTCACTTACTTGGGCGTTGGAGTGTCATTGCAGGAACAACCCGCGGTGGGCTCTGAACGCGGACAGCAGATACAACAGATCGACCTGCTACCTAGGCCGTCCATCCTGATCGACCGAAGGTACAGTTCAATTTCTATATTTATCGATGTTTTTAGTACCGTACTGTCATACCCTAATTTTGTCCGCCTAGTTTCAAAACCCTAATTTTCAGCAAAAATAAATAATTTTGTGAGTGATGCATTATTTGAGAAAGGGTTTAGGGTATTTACCCAAGCATTCTAAGGTTTTCAAAATCATTTTTGAGAAATTAAGGAATTTTGGGGCATTTAAAAGGGGCATTGTTTGGTCAATTTCAATTTAATAAATTTTTGCTAGCTGAAAATCCAATTAATTAATTTTTGGGAATTTATTTAATGAAATTGTATTATTTTGAACAAAATAAATAAATAAAGAAAATCATTTCTCAAATTATGCGCATATTTTATATGTGTAGTAAAAAAAATCAAGTTCAAATTAATTCAAGAAAGCATTTCAAAAAAATAGTACAAGGAATATTCCCAAAAATTACATGATAAGATTTTTGTTGGCAATTTTGGTCATCTCTCATTTTCAAAAATGGCATATTCTCCAAGATACCTTGTATATGGCTCAAAATGGTTAGATTTATGTACAATTATCTTGAAAAGAATAATCAAAATGGAGAGGATAATTAGAAGGTTCATGGATGGTACAATAGTACAATTGCCAACTTGCAAAGCTTGGGCACCACCCCTCTCCCTTCCTTTGGCCGAATTCTCCCTCCCCATTTCCTCTCCAATTTTGCATTTTTTTGCCCTTCATCAAAGTGTGTTTCAATCCTCACCCTTGATTCAAAATTAAAATGCAATCCTAGAATGAGATGAGGTACTCAATGACCTAAATGCCCCTAAACCTAATTGCACATTATATATACCCTCATATCCTCACCTCTCAGGAGGTTGGCTCACAATTCACACTAAAAACCCTAGCACACAAACCTCTCCTCTCCTCTCTTCCTTTGGCCGAAACCACCCCCTCATTCCCTCACCTCATTTCTTCACTTTTTCACTTCAAATCAACATTCTAGTCCTAAATCCTTCATCATCCTTGCATTCTCTTCAAAGATCCATCTTCAAATCTCAAGAATCAAGCTCAAGATTGAAGATTAGAGGGTTGATTCAAGTGGTTTAGTGTTCATTCACCTTATTTCTTTTGCTATTCTAGCTTGGAGTTGAGGTATACTCTCACTCTTAACATCATCAAAATTTTAGCATAAAAAATGTAGATCATCAATCTATTTTTGCATATCAAACATTTCTTTGCATTTTAGTGCTCTATTTTTTTTGTTGAAATGTCGATATAATTGTTGTTGTTGAATGAGAGATGTGTTTCAAGCATTTTGACAAACACTTTGGGAGGTTTGGATGCTTGAAATGCATCTCTCTCTTGGAATAAATTGTGTGTTTGTGCTATTTGCATTTTAGTGCTCTATTTTTTTTGTTGAAATGTTGATATAATTGTTGTTGTTGAATGAGAGATCTGTTTCAAGCATTTTGACAAACACTTTGGGAGGTTTGGATGCTTGAAATGCATCTCTCTCTTGGAATAAATTATGTGTTTGTGCTATTTTCATTTTAGTGCTCTATTTTTTTGTTGAAATGTTGATATAATTGTTGTTGTTGAATGAGAGATGTGTTTCAAGCATTTTGACAAACACTTTGGGAGGTTTGGATGCTTGAAATGCATCTCTCTCTTGGAATAAATTGTGTGTTTGTGCAATTTTCATTTTAGTGCTCTATTTTTTTGTTGAAATGTTGATATAATTGTTGTTGTTGAATGAGAGATGTGTTTCAAGCATTTTGACAAACACTTTGGGAGGTTTGGATGCTTGAAATGCATCTCTCTCTTGGAATAAATTGTGTGTTGGTGCTATTTTCATTTTGTGCTTGCATTTTCATGAATAAAATTGTGATTTGGGATTATGTTTCATTTCGCATATTGTAGAAAAATTAAGGTTTGTGTGATTTTAGTGCATTCCTTTGCTTAATCATGTGAATCCTTGCCAAAAAGCTTGATCTATGTCATTTGCTTGCATGATTTTGTTGTTTTCAAAGAATAAAATGAGCTTTTAGCTCTATGTTGGTGTCGCAAATCATGAATAGAATTAGGGTTTGTTAATTTTCTTGTGAAATGGGTTTGCAATTGTGATCAAAAACGTTTTCTCAAGTTATTTTGATGTTAATTGATTGTATCTTGCTTGCAAATTGTTATATGTTGATGATTGGCAAGAGGACTCACACTTGTGCCTTGTGCACTTCACTTTAAGTGTTGAGGATTGCCTAAGATGATTCAATACAACCTTGTGCTTTAATTGTAAACTTTGGTTTGCTTGTTAGTAACTTGTTTGCAAAGTTATTCAATGTTGAGGATTGGCAAGAGGACTCTCACTTGTGCCTTAGGCACTTCATTTTAAGTGATGAGGATTGCCTAAGATGATTCGACTTCCCTTGTGCAATTCTTGTTTAAAAATGCAAATGCTAGTTCTCTAACTTGATTAATCAATTTTGGTTACAAAATGACTTGTTAATGCTTTCTTTTGGTCACTTGTGATCATGCAAATGTGATGTTCATTCTAGGTTAATAATTTGTTTTGTGTTGATGATTGGTAAGAGGATTCAACATGTGTTTTTGTGCATAGCTAAATGTTGAGGATTACTCAAAAGGATTCAACTCTTGTATGAATTTTTAATGTTGATGATTTGGTAAAAGGACTAGACACTTATGCCTTTGTGCATTGTCTCAAATGTCAAGGATTACCAAAAGGGATTCAACCTTGTGTTTTTATCTTGTGTTGATGCCTATTTGAATTAAACTTTTGCATTATCTATTTGTGTGCCTATTCTTGCAATCTATTTGGTTAATGTTGATCTTGCATGTTCATGGCCATTAAATGTTAGATGACTAAGTGTCATTCTTGTGCTCAAATGTTGTAATTGGTAATGTTTATGCTTATGCTTACATTGTTGATTGCTTTGCTTGCAATTTGTTAAATGTTGCACTTTGGTTCTTGACTTGGAAATTGATTGAATGTTCTACTTTCTTTTCCTTTTGGATGCCACGCCATCCCAACAAACCTTTTGTGACCAATGTCACCCTCAAACTCCCTTCTCCTTTCTTCAAATCAATCATTTTCTAAAGCTTTTTCCAAACTCAATCTTTTCTTAAATTGTTTTCATAAGACAATCAAATTCTTTCTAAGATCAACAATAAACCTTTTTGAAAACTCATAAGGAGGCAAATCGGACGTACGGCCGGTGTTGTCTAGCGTCCTAAGATCGGAGCTGTACAGCTCAAACATCTTGGGATACTTGTGAGAATCAAAACAAGTAATTAACAACTTGAACCCTATTTAAAAAAATGAGTAAGGAATCGAGTCGGATGTACATCCGGTATTGGTTAGCGTCTTAGGGTTAGCGAGCTGTACAGTTCGTGCGAGCCTAAGATACTTGCTCAAATAAAAGCAACCAACCTCACAACAAATCTTTTTCTTCCTTAATCAAAAAAACATTTTCAATAAGTAGGGGGCACGTCGTCTGTACAGGCGGGGTTGTCTTTGTTCTAGGTCTAGTGGACTGTACAGTCTAGGACCGAAAACCCCTACAATAAAAAACACCAACACAAAGTTTCTCAACTCAAGAGAACTACGTAAGCTTTGAATTCTCCATCACACCGGGAGATACGTAGGAGCGGGTCACATCCCGTCAAGCACACTTTTAAAAAATAATAAAAAGATTCTTCTTTTCCCCCGTTTTCAAAAACACTTTTCTCAAATAAAAAAGAAGTAGAACGAATTGTTTCAAATCAACTCTGTCAAAACCGCACATCAAGTTAAAGGTTCCCTTTCGGTAGAAAGGAGGTGTGGGATGCTAATACCTTCCCCACACCTAACCGACCCCCGAACCTACATCTCTAGTTCTCAAAGGACCACCCGCCTTAAAAAAGGACCCTTTTTCAATGTTTTGGTCCCTAAATAAAAAATGTTGATGGCGGCTTCACAAATTTTCACGTTGTACGATGAAAGGTCCAAACCGGATTTTTTCGGGGTGCAACAGCTGGCGACTTCACTGGGGACTTTCCTTTTAAAACGAGGGTCAGGCCTAATTAACTTGATGTGCTGTTTAATTGTTTGATTTGAATGTGATTGTTCTATTTCTCTCTTTTCTTCTCCTTCTTTTTCTTCTCTCTTTCTGATGTTTGAATGTTCTCTTGCATTCTCGTGTTGTTATGTTGCATTCATGTGCATTTGACTCTTCTTCTTCTATGTTCGCTTCTTGTTCCTTCTTCTCCTTTCATCTTCTTTTGTTTATATGCTTAATATGATCATGCATTTCTCCAATCCCCATGTCCCCTTCTTCTTTGCTCCCTTTCTTCAAGGTAAGCTCATGCATCATTCCCCCAATTCTACTATGATCCCTTCTTCTTTGCTCCCTTTCTTCAAGGTAAGTTCATGCATTCCCCCGATTCTATTATGACCCCTCTTCTTGGCTCCCTTTCTTGAGGTAAGAAGTGCATATGATTGTTGTTGGAACCCTAGGTTAGTTTACTTGTTTGTATTGAAATGATATATGCTTGCAAAACCCTAGGGTAGACGACTCTTTGTATGCACTGTTTCTGGATTTTCTTTGCAGGTGGGGGGGTATGTTTGTAGTTGTGCTCCTACACACACATTGCACTCTTTTTACCCTTATATTTCTTGGTGAGACAGCCCTATACCCGGGCTAGAGAATATCTTAGGCTAGAACGAAGTCATTAGTGGCTGCTCACTGGACGTACGTCTTGTTGGGTGGTTGCGAAGACTTCACCTAGAGTTTGGCTTTGTTTGATGATACCATCACTTGGACGTACGGCCCTGTGATCGGTGGTCTCAGATGAGGTCGTTGGCTCTAGGAGCCTTATTTAGGGTCCTTCTTTTAGTGCTAACCTTGAAGTGTGTACCCGTAGAAATAGCCATAGATCCTGTCTCTAAGAAACCTTGGTAGGACACAAAGGAGCTTCATACCCCTGCATCCATGCTAAATAAAATATTTTTGCAAATAAACCGAAAAAAAATTATCAAAAAAAAAATGTGTGAATTTCCGGCTTTTGAAAGCCTTTGCATTGTAAATAATTTTTTACTCATTTCCTTTTGCATACATCTTCATCCAGTGAAGATCATGATTTTTCATGCATTAAAAATTGCGAGTATCATGCACTTTCTCGCATATAAAAAAAAACATTTTTTAGAAACATCTCTCGTGCATTGTTATTTTCCCTTGCATATAAATATGTGAACCTCTAATTTTGCATATAGTTTCATTTAATAAAAATCAGGTCTCTCGTGCATTTTAAAAATAATTGCGAGTATCATGCATTTCATTTCATTGCATAAGAAAAAATGAAAACGAAAAAAAACAATTATCATCTGCATAGCATAAGCATTTCAGTCATCCATAATCATGTAAAAACCTTCAGCAAATAATGTGGGCGTCGAGCCAATGTAGCATTTATGCATCATTTCATTAACCTCATAAGCATTATGTCAGAAAAAAGACGAAGAAGAACTACGTAGCTTTGATTCCTCATCACAATGGGGATACGTAGGAGCGGGTCATACCCGTCAAGCACATTTTTCTAAAAACCTTTTTCCCCAAATAAAGCACATTTTTCTAAAAACGTTTTTCCCCAAATAAAGCACCTTTTTCATAAAAAAAAAATTTCAATAAATCACTTGCATCTTCAAATCATTTTTTAAAATCATTTTCTAAATCATTTTCCAAAAAAAATTAAATGAAATAAGAGAAATTCCTTATGCAATCGTTCCATGGGTAGAAGTGCATCTTTGAATGATGAAGGGTAATATCTCAAATTTGTTTGTGCACTACAAATTTGAGATGATACTCTACGATATCGGGGCACTTTGACCCAATCAGGCGCAGTTTGTTTTCAAATAAAGTGAATGAGTGGAGTCAACCAAATGTCGAAGCATTTCAGTATATTACGTGAAGTATTGAGTCAGGATCCACTCAATGTTTCATGCAAGTTACTCAGAGTAACGACAATTGGTTGCCTCACGTCATCATTTTCGCAAAAAGGGGCATTGGTATTTCAGATCTTGCCGTGCCTCTAAAGAATAAAAATCATTTTGAAAAGATATCAGTCTTGCATCTTGCATCATCCAAAAATGCATTGGAGTTTCGTATTTCATCTTGCATCAAAAACAAACAAAAAAATCTCCTTTAGAATAATTACACTTTTCAAGCGGTCATTTTTCATGCATTTGCTTATCATGATTTGTTCATTCATACATTGCATAAACCAAATAAAAAAATTGTGATGAGAGACGAGACGCTTTTGCAAAATAATCTGTTGAAAAAGTTTACCCTTACTTATTTGCAAACTCAAGATGTTCCAAGGCACTCAGTTTTTCAAATCAACAGTTCATTTGCATTTTCTTCAAAAAAGGCATTGCATCTCATCCATTCCATGATAAAAGACTGAAACAGTTCATCAAAAAAAAATTTCATCATGTTTTAACCAATGTTAACTCTCTACGAAGCATTCTTCTAGTGGGCGTGCATGCCATGTGCAGTTTCTCTTGTTTGAGTCTGTCAGTTTCCTTCCCTTATCATCATTCTCCATCCAAGTTTGATCCCGCCCCATCCACCCATAAAGTACATACTCTCCCCGCATTAGTACACACTTGACTTTTGGTTTAAATCCTCCATACAAGAGGGCAATTCTGTAATCACTTAATTACCTTGTTACGATTGTTTTTCTTTGGTGCAAGCCTAAAATATGCATGCATTTATTCAGTCATTCGTTCTTGTGCTTATGTCGTGTGCTCTGCTAAACAGAAGGAATGGCAAGTTGGATTTATTCTCTAGCAAGAAACATGGCAACAAATCAAGACGAATCAAATCAGGGTGATCCAGGCGAGGTTCAGGGTAATCAGGGACAACACAATCAAGGAAACCCAGAGATTGAGAATTCTGGCAATTCGGGCCCAGATGATCTTGTTATGGAAGTTCTCAAACAGCTAGTCCAAGAGAATCAGGTATTAGTCCAAGAGAATCGGGCATTAAATGCTAGAGTCGAGGCGATGGGAATGCAAATGACTGAAATGATGGATATCCTGCAAGCCTTGAAAAACGGGATCACTACTGAAGCTGCTGCTGTTGTAAACCCTGGTGGGACTGCAACCATCCTTCCTACTTCGGGACCCGCTGAAACTGTGACTGCTATTCCTCCTCCGGGATCCGGGGTCAATCATCCTGCTCATGCCGCTCAATACGAGGGTTATCATCTCAATGTTGGTAGTGGTCCTCAGGGTCACCCGGCTGCAGCTCCTCAAGCAAGAGACAAGTACCAAGGGTCAGAAGAGCGGCCGAAAGCAATTGAAGAAGCCATGGAGGTACACGATTCAGGTCTGGCCCTTAATATGATTCCCTCTCCCATATTCAAGGTGCCTAACATTGGTAAGTTCGAAGGAATGACTTGTCCTGTTAATCATGCGGCTGCATACTGTACAGAAATGTTCCCACTCACAAAAGATGACGAGTTGTTGACCTACTACTTCCGAGAAAGTTTGGCTGGGGAAGCTTTAAGCTGGTACATGCAAAAACATACTCACACTAGGTGTTGGAGAGAGTTAGCTAATGCTTTCCTGGAGCGGTTCAACTACAATATTGGCAAGGCTCCCAACAAGGCACATTTGCAAAATATGGCACAAAGAAACAAAGAAACATTCAGAGAGTACGCCCTGCGGTGGAGACATTTGGCAGCACAGGCGAAACCGTCTCTTCTTGAGAAGGAGATGGTCGGCATATTCATGAACACTCTACCGCCACTGTATTATGACAAGTTAGTTGAGAGTGCCTCTTCAAGCTTCAAAGACTTGGTCCTTGCTGGGGAAAGTTTGGAGAATGGAGCAAAGAAAGGAAAAACTGCCTACAGTTCAACCGAAGCTACTCCCATAGCAGGATCCGGGGATGTCTCCTATAGTCCCGAAATCCTCCCTCAAGTCCTGCACTCCTCCACTCAAGTCAGAAAAAGCCAGAAAACACAAAATTATGTGAGAAGGAAGCCTGAGGATTTCGATCCAATTCCAATGTCCTACTCGGACCTGTTTGACCATCTTGTCAGTCATGACCTAATTTCCATCCGCTCCATGAAACCCGTTCAGCCTCCTTTCCCGAGAAGCTATGACCCAAAAGCTACGTGCAAATTTCATGCAGGGGGAGTGGGACATTCTGTGGAAGATTGTAAAGCATTGAAACATGCGGTCCAGGATCTAATTGACTCCAAACATTTGAATTTCAATGACAGCAATGTTAATAGCTTGACTGTGAAGGAGAGTGGAGAAACCAGTGCTGTGGCGGGCAAAAGAAGGTCACCACATTACAACCCCATCGCCGTGTCATACGCCGACCTATGCAGCTATCTAATCAGTCATGGATGGATCACTCCTCGCAAGATGAGATCAGTTCAACCTCCATTCCCAAGCGGGTATAATCCAGAAGCCACTTGCGAGCTCCATGCTGGGGCAATTGGGCATTCTGCTGAAAATTGCTATCTTTTGAAAAGTTTGGTTCAGGGCTTCATTGATTCCAAGCAGTTAACTTTTGAGAAAGGGGGAAGGATCAAGTTCTCAGGGTCTGTGGACTATTAAGCAAGGATAGCAGTTGTTGAAGAGGGTTGAAGTGGTGAAAGCGGCATCATCAAAACATTTGTGTCTTTGTCATTCATTTCATAGCATTTATGAGTGATTGTTGATTTTCATGTAGTTTTTCAGTTCAAAACAATTTTCTGTAATGCAATCCTTTGGCACTGCCCAAGGCCTTAGGATATTTCGATAAGGGCACACATGTTTCCTTTTAGTATCATCATCAATAAAATGTTATTTTGAATTCCTCAATAAAATTTCTTTCTTTCATTTTGTCATGTGTCTGTTATTTGCCTTTCAATTCCTCCCAACGCAGATCAAAAATAATAATAAATGAAAATAATCTTTGAAAACAACGACGCCAATGGTTCATATTATGACTCTGATTACCCAATTAACCAAACTGAGAGAGAGGCTGAAGACAACTGGGATGTTTCTTCGGAGTTAATAAGTGAAGAATTGGCTAAGGCTGTAGAAATTCATGATGCCACAACTAGGTTGGGCAATGAAGTCAAAGCACAAGTTCAAGCAAAGTGGAGCAATGCTGAGGAAACCAAACAAATGTTACAAGCGAACCTCTTTCGCGACCAAACCCTTTTCCTTCCTCAGATCAACCAACTTTCCCATTTCACATTACAAGTACCCCATCACAAAAAAAATTTCATAACCAAATGCCTGCCATCGCCACCTTCCTCACTACCAGTGGCCCTTTCTACAAAATCAACCCATCTCATTTGCTCCTCCCTCTGAACCTCCTGTCACCCCAGTTAATACCAGAACCCAATCAAGCATCCTTCAACCGCTGTAGGGGTTTCATTGCCATTATCTCTCTAATCACCCCAGACAAGGATCACTTCAAATATCCAAAAATAGTGTATCACTTTTATCAGCTCACTCAACTCAAAAGCAAAAAAGGAAAAAATCAGAAAAAATGAAATAAAAAGAACAGATTCAAAAAATGAAAATCCCAAAAATGAAAAAACAAGGGAAAAAGAGACGAAAGAAATATAAGTTGTGAGCTGATACATTTGGCCATAAAGCGTAAGAGATCCTTGTCTCAATAAACCTTCCTACACCTTGTTGTGTATGACCACCCTTTCTTCCATAAGCCTTCAAACACTTCATCATTCCTATACATCTCTCCTTTCATAAAACCGCAAACACTACCTCGACCTCGTCATCCCGCCCTCCACAAACCCTCAGTCCTTCCTCAGACTCCATTATCAGATTTGCAATCAAGCTGTTGTGCAAAAATAAGAGAACAAAGTGGTCCGTCCTCATGAGGAATCAAGAGACATGATCAATTTGAGCAAAGGAGAGGATTGACGCCATGATAAAGAGCAATGAATCAACAAGTTTGTGTAAATCACCCTTCTGACATAAGACACTTGCCTTTATAACAAAGTCTGTAATTACCAAAGTTCGGTCTGTTGCGCAGCTTTCCAAGCTAAGGTAGTCACAAATGACAGTATGAAGACTCCAGGTCAAGCATCATGATCCCTCCCTACGCCACCCTAAAAATGGGGCAGTTAGAGACAATCAACAAAGGATATCAAGGACGATGATGCCCTTCATGGAAATCAGGCTTCGTTTTACACTCTAACAGGGGCAAACCCCATATGATGGAAGTAATACTTTCATTGAGCCTTATCAAACCAAAGTACATTTGTCTTATGTCAGAAGAAGAATAAGAGAAAGCTCAAACCGAAGAAAGCTCATCTTCAACAATTTCAAAGAAGACTCAATGCTCAAAAAGATCATGAACCTCCAAAGGGATTCCCATGGAGATGAACCCAGTATCATGAAGACGAAGAACTTATTCTCCGGAGGGGCCTTTAATTCTCGCAAAATGGGATGCAAGAAAAGAAAACCCCAGTTTCTAGTAAATTCAGATACAGTCAGAAAGGAGTATGCCTAAAGAAATAAATGAAAAAAGAGAAAGATGAGCCAAGTAAGAATCAGCTCGCTAGGTTGAAAACCCGCAAAGGGCGGCCTAGGCAAAACCAGAGCGACCCGGTGGATTGAAAACCCGCAAAGGGCGATCCAGGCAAAAATTAGGGTCAGAAAACTTGGACTTGAAATGAAAAAGGCAATCAGCACTCCCAAAAGTTTGGATAAAGGGGTGATCAAGGTCATGAGTATGGACGATTGGCATCGTTACTTCAAAAGAAAAAAACATAAGATCTGCTTCCCCTTTTTCTTGTATTTTTCCAGTTTAAAAATTTTTCAATTGGCGTGACCTTCTGCACGTCCAGTTTCCATAACAATAAGAATTCAACTTTTTCTTCCATGTGTTTGCTTTTCGTGTCTTTTATCTTCACTTATTCTGTCTCTTTGTTTTAAAATAAATGTTTTATGATTGATGATACTGAATTGTGAAACCTGTGCATGAGTCAAAAAGCATTACAATTATTGCGAAATTTCTGAAAATCACAGAAAAGAGGGGATCCCTCAAATAAATGAATTGGCAAAAAACAAACGCGGGCACAATCACTTCAAATGGCAAGCAAACTTATGCGCGGCTCTGGCATCGCTATTACCCTAGATGGTCCTCATGTCTCAGGCCCAAAGGAAAAGATTTGCACCAAAGATTAAAACAAGGTTTAGTGATCACCAAGTGAGGCTTCTTTCATGCCAAAAGTCAAGACATTCATAGAGAACCAAAAATTTGCACTGAGAACACCACTCAGATCCAAAAGTTGGGGCATTCTCTTCACCACCCACCCACCCTGGTCTTGGGAAAGTTTGTTCATTGTCCATCCCATTCATATACCACCCTTAGTTCATAACCAGTACCATAACTTCATCCCCTTTCACAAACCCACTCAAAGAACCCATTTGAAATTGTCATTCTAAAGTGGGGCATTTCCATAACTGTTCACTCCCGCTCAAATGAGCAGAGTTCTCCCTAAGGTCATTCACATCCATAAATTCCTGTCGGGGAAGTCTCTCAACTCACTGTCCTAAACCAATCCCAAGTTAACTGACTCACTCGTCCACATCTGCACTCTTATGCATACTTACTAGTCAATGCTTCAGAGAGAGAGAATACAAATTGATCATGTGGTGTTTAAAGTTCAGTCATCATGGAAATGGAAAGGAAAATAAGTGAGCTTGTTAATAAAACCTTGAGAACACCAGAGTTTGAATCAAATCTAGTTTTTCCAAAGAATGGTCCATAGCCATCTCAATTCCTTGCATTCAAAGTTTCGCGTCTCATAATCATAAAAATGTTTACAAAAATGTTTAAATACTCCAATCATTCATCCTCCTCATGCATGTAGGCATTTCATGTTATTCAAAGCATTACATTCGCATCATCCACATTCATCACAATAAAAGCAAAAGAACACAGACATTCCATAGCATTTATCATCATCACATCAAACATCAAATCAGTTTTCAAAACAAAAAGAGGCATTCTTAATAAATAGTCATATTCGTCACGATAGGACGCTTGAATTGATCACTCAAGAATCCTAAAGTCCCTATGCTAAAAGAAAATTAAAAACATTCATTGCATCACGTGCATTCGCATAACCTGCCCTTGCATAACATACATTTGCATTACATTTGCATATCCACCTCTTGTGCATTCATCGAAAAAAGAATAAGGAGCATTTCATGAATATCCATGTCTTTGCTAAATTTTTCTGCATCCAAATAAGTTGCTATCTGCTAGTAACAGCTCAAGTCGCCGATGGTCGATCCTACGAAACTCGTGTTCGTTCGATCACCACTAAGGTAAGAAAAAACTTGCATTCATGCACCATTCCTTGCATCAACTAACGTATGCAGGTACCCTGGATCAGTGCGGCAGCATTGACCAACTGAAGAAAACCAATTGGATTTTCAAATCCCCTTTGGACCCACGTGTCCCCCAGAAGATTGACTTCACTTCGTATTCGAGCTGCGAGTAAGTCCCCCTGACCTCAATAGGTCCAGTCGAAAAGGATAGCTGTGTTGGCCTAAAACATGGCGCAGTCCTAGGGAAATATCGAGATCTAGACTTGATATAGTACCCTCCCCCGGTCGCTCGAATGACCACCCCTTTGAGCCCACGTGCTCCCCAGGCCCAAGTGCAAACTCGGATCGTTCGCAATTCGTTAAAAGGCTTTAGGCAGCCTCCTTCGCCGGCTTAATGAGGGCCGGCACCCCTTTTTTTCTGTTTTCTTTACTGCTTTCGCTGGCTTATTGAGGGTTGGCACCAATTGATTCCAAAAAACAAAAAAAAAAGAGAAAAAAAAAAGGGGAAAACTCTGGTTTTCTCTAAGTAGACAAAATTGGTATAATTTCTGAATTCTTTATTTCTATTTTGCCTCGGAATATGTTTCGCCAATTCATATTCCTTGTTAAAATCCAAATAAAGAGGGGCAGCTGTCATACCCTAATTTTGTCCGCCTAGTTTCAAAACCCTAATTTTCAGCAAAAATAAATAATTTTGTGAGTGATGCATTATTTGAGAAAGGGTTTAGGGTATTTACCCAAGCATTCTAAGGTTTTCAAAATCATTTTTGAGAAATTAAGGAATTTTGGGGCATTTAAAAGGGGCATTGTTTGGTCAATTTCAATTTAATAAATTTTTGCTAGCTGAAAATCCAATTAATTAATTTTTGGGAATTTATTTAATGAAATTGTATTATTTTGAACAAAAAAAATAAATAAAGAAAATCATTTCTCAAATTATGCGCATATTTTATATGTGTAGTAAAAAAAATCAAGTTCAAATTAATTCAAGAAAGCATTTCAAAAAAATAGTACAAGGAATATTCCCAAAAATTACATGATAAGATTTTTGTTGGCAATTTTGGTCATCTCTCATTTTCAAAAATGGCATATTCTCCAAGATACCTTGTATATGGCTCAAAATGGTTAGATTTATGTACAATTATCTTGAAAAGAATAATCAAAATGGAGAGGATAATTAGAAGGTTCATGGATGGTACAATAGTACAATTGCCAACTTGCAAAGCTTGGGCACCACCCCTCTCCCTTCCTTTGGCCGAATTCTCCCTCCCCATTTCCTCTCCAATTTTGCATTTTTTTGCCCCTCATCAAAGTGTGTTTCAATCCTCACCCTTGATTCAAAATTAAAATGCAATCCTAGAATGAGATGAGGTACTCAATGACCTAAATGCCCCTAAACCTAATTGCACATTATATATACCCTCATATCCTCACCTCTCAGGAGGTTGGCTCACAATTCACACTAAAAACCCTAGCACACAAACCTCTCCTCTCCTCTCTTCCTTTGGCCGAAACCACCCCCTCATTCCCTCACCTCATTTCTTCACTTTTTCACTTCAAATCAACATTCTAGTCCTAAATCCTTCATCATCCTTGCATTCTCTTCAAAGATCCATCTTCAAATCTCAAGAATCAAGCTCAAGATTGAAGATTAGAGGGTTGATTCAAGTGGTTTAGTGTTCATTCACCTTATTTCTTTTGCTATTCTAGCTTGGAGTTGAGGTATACTCTCACTCTTAACATCATCAAAATTTTAGCATAAAAAATGTAGATCATCAATCTATTTTTGCATATCAAACATTTCTTTGCATTTTAGTGCTCTATTTTTTTTGTTGAAATGTCGATATAATTGTTGTTGTTGAATGAGAGATGTGTTTCAAGCATTTTGACAAACACTTTGGGAGGTTTGGATGCTTGAAATGCATCTCTCTCTTGGAATAAATTGTGTGTTTGTGCTATTTGCATTTTAGTGCTCTATTTTTTTTTGTTGAAATGTTGATATAATTGTTGTTGTTGAATGAGAGATGTGTTTCAAGCATTTTGACAACACTTTGGGAGGTTTGGATGCTTGAAATGCATCTCTCTCTTGGAATAAATTGTGTGTTTGTGCTATTTTCATTTTAGTGCTCTATTTTTTTGTTGAAATGTTGATATAATTGTTGTTGTTGAATGAGAGATGTGTTTCAAGCATTTTGACAAACACTTTGGGAGGTTTGGATGCTTGAAATGCATCTCTCTCTTGGAATAAATTGTGTGTTTGTGCTATTTTCATTTTAGTGCTCTATTTTTTTGTTGAAATGTTGATATAATTGTTGTTGTTGAATGAGAGATGTGTTTCAAGCATTTTGACAAACACTTTGGGAGGTTTGGATGCTTGAAATGCATCTCTCTCTTGGAATAAGTTGTGTGTTGGTGCTATTTTCATTTTGTGCTTGCATTTTCATGAATAAAATTGTGATTTGGGATTATGTTTCATTTCGCATATTGTAGAAAAATTAAGGTTTGTGTGATTTTAGTGCATTCCTTTGCTTAATCATGTGAATCCTTGCCAAAAAGCTTGATCTATGTCATTTGCTTGCATGATTTTGTTGTTTTCAAAGAATAAAATGAGCTTTTAGCTCTATGTTGGTGTCGCAAATCATGAATAGAATTAGGGTTTGTTAATTTTCTTGTGAAATGGGTTTGCAATTGTGATCAAAAACGTTTTCTCAAGTTATTTTGATGTTAATTGATTGTATCTTGCTTGCAAATTGTTATATGTTGATGATTGGCAAGAGGACTCAGACTTGTGCCTTGTGCACTTCACTTTAAGTGTTGAGGATTGCCTAAGATGATTCAATACAACCTTGTGCTTTAATTGTAAACTTTGGTTTGCTTGTTAGTAACTTGTTTGCAAAGTTATTCAATGTTGAGGATTGGCAAGAGGACTCTCACTTGTGCCTTAGGCACTTCATTTTAAGTGATGAGGATTGCCTAAGATGATTCGACTTCCCTTGTGCAATTCTTGTTTAAAAATGCAAATGCTAGTTCTCTAACTTGATTAATCAATTTTGGTTACAAAATGACTTGTTAATGCTTTCTTTTGGTCACTTGTGATCATGCAAATGTGATGTTCATTCTAGGTTAATAATTTGTTTTGTGTTGATGATTGGTAAGAGGATTCAACATGTGTTTTTGTGCATAGCTAAATGTTGAGGATTACTCAAAAGGATTCAACTCTTGTATGAATTTTTAATGTTGATGATTTGGTAAAAGGACTAGACACTTATGCCTTTGTGCATTGTCTCAAATGTCAAGGATTACCAAAAGGGATTCAACCTTGTGTTTTTATCTTGTGTTGATGCCTATTTGAATTAAACTTTTGCATTATCTATTTGTGTGCCTATTCTTGCAATCTATTTGGTTAATGTTGATCTTGCATGTTCATGGCCATTAAATGTTAGATGACTAAGTGTCATTCTTGTGCTCAAATGTTGTAATTGGTAATGTTTATGCTTATGCTTACATTGTTGATTGCTTTGCTTGCAATTTGTTAAAGGTTGCACTTTGGTTCTTGACTTGGAAATTGATTGAATGTTCTACTTTCTTTTCCTTTTGGATGCCACGCCATCCCAACAAACCTTTTGTGACAAATGTCACCCTCAAACTCCCTTCTCCTTTCTTCAAATCAATCATTTTCTAAAGCTTTTTCCAAACTCAATCTTTTCTTAAATTGTTTTCATAAGACAATCAAATTCTTTCTAAGATCAACAATAAACCTTTTTGAAAACTCATAAGGAGGCAAATCGGACGTACGGCCGGTGTTTTCTAGCGTCCTAAGATCGGAGCTGTACAGCTCAAACATCTTGGGATACTTGTGAGAATCAAAACAAGTAATTAACAACTTGAACCCTATTTAAAAAAATGAGTAAGGAATCGAGTCGGATGTACATCCGGTATTGGTTAGCGTCTTAGGGTTAGCGAGCTGTACAGTTCGTGCGAGCCTAAGATACTTGCTCAAATAAAAGCAACCAACCTCACAACAAATCTTTTTCTTCCTTAATCAAAAAAACATTTTCAATAAGTAGGGGGCACGTCGTCTGTACAGGCGGGGTTGTCTTTGTTCTAGGTCTAGTGGACTGTACAGTCTAGGACCGAAAACCCCTACAATAAAAAACACCAACACAAAGTTTCTCAACTCAAGAGAACTACGTAAGCTTTGAATTCTCCATCACACCGGGAGATACGTAGGAGCGGGTCACATCCCGTCAAGCACACTTTTAAAAAATAATAAAAAGATTCTTCTTTTCCCCCGTTTTCAAAAACACTTTTCTCAAATAAAAAAGAAAAGTAAAACGAATTGTTTCAAATCAACTCTGTCAAAACCGCACATCAAGTTAAAGGTTCCCTTTCGGTAGAAAGGAGGTGTGGGATGCTAATACCTTCCCCACACCTAACCGACCCCCGAACCTACATCTCTAGTTCTCAAAGGACCACCCGCCTTAAAAAAGGACCCTTTTTCAATGTTTTGGTCCCTAAATAAAAAATGTTGATGGCGGCTTCACAAATTTTCACGTTGTACGATGAAAGGTCCAAACCGGATTTTTTCGGGGTGCAACACGTACCATTTATGCTAATCACCATTTATTGGGCGTTGAGTGTCCTTATGCATATTTAACACTGGAGCTTAAAACTCTCAACAACTATATTTTCGAAAAGTGAGTTTTCTAAAAGGGTAGTTTGGTATTTTTGGTAGTGGTTGTTTTGATTAAATGTATTGTTGATTGTTGGTGTAGAAAAAGTTCGATAGAATAAAAAGTCAATTTTAGAAACGATTAGTTTGGTATTTTTGTTAGTGGTTTTTTGATTAAATGTCTAGTTTATAAAAAGTGAGATAGAATAAAAAGTGAGTTTTAGAAAATGATAGTTTGGTATTTTTGGTAGTTGTTGCTTTGATTAAATGTATAGTTGAAAATGTGAGATAGAATAAAAAACAAGTTTTAGAAAATGGTAGTTTAGTATTTTTTGTAGTAGTTGTTTTGAATGAATTTATAGTTGATTGATTAAATATATAGTTGATAGTTTATAATTAATGTATAGTGTAACACCCCAATTCTACCCAATAATACTATAAATCAGAGTGCGGAATTTTCAACATAAATATTGGAGCGCTACACTTACTTCCCAAAACAAACAATATAATTCATTCATGGTAAATTCAATTTGAAGCAATCTTAACAATCCTTGTCCATTAGACAACTCAAAATCAACAATTTACTTAATAGAAATAACGTTGAGTTCAACAAATCTTGCAACCTAAATGATAAAGGAAAAAAAACAGCGTTCAATCCCCCGAGTGTTACGTATCAGAGTGACGACACCGACTCAACTAAGGAAGGATCACTGCCTTCATTCGCGACTACCTGCACGTTACCACATAGGGGTAACATTCAAACAGAAGGGGTGAGATATCGAACTATATAAGAGCACGTATGAAGAACAATATGATAGGTCAGGTACTATAGAATTACACATATCATCAATAAAATCCTCAATAGAATCATCAAAGTGCAATGCGGAATGCGACTCAACTGTGCATATGCATGTGGTACCATTGGAGCAAAACTCCCATCGTAAAAATCGTCGTTGCCAGTAAATAGTGGCTCACAGGGCATAGCCCTCATCGTTCACGTCGTAAAGCAAATGCAAAGGTATGCGACACAATGTGAATGTACAAGTAACGCTAATCACAGTCACGCAATCGCACGACAACAACACCAAAACGTCATGGCGGCCATAGGCCTACAACTTACTATCTTTGCCAATAAATAGAGGCAAATCAACTTTTACAACTTCACCTGCAATTTACCACATTTTCGACAAGGTATTCAACGCAACAATTAACCACAACGGCAACTGTGGCAACAATATTGACAAAACAGCAACATCAACAGCGCAAATTAAACAGCAAGAATAGCAACAACACAGCAGCAAAACGTAACGGCAATGACAGCATTAACAGCAAAACAGCAACAGCATTAACAGCAAAACATCAACAGCATTAACAGCAAAACAGCAACCGCATTAGCGTAACCATCAATTCAATTACGAAAATTATTTATAATTCTTACTAACGAGTTATCTATATTCCTATCATTTTTTTTTTTATTATAATAGTGAAAACCTTAATCCAACAAAATTACAATTCGATTTAATTAGAACTAACAACATAGGAATTCAAGCACACACGGTCAATTCATCAAACATTTCTCATACGATATATATATATATATATATATATATATATATATATAACCACGCAACATACACAGAGGCAATCTATAATAAACCCCAAACCCCGCATACGATCCCTCATATACGCTATTATAGAATTCGAACCCACCCTTACCTCAACTATGGTGGCGCAAACTCTCTCCTAGCCTCGTTCCTCAATTCTCCGAATACGGCGACTCCCCTGCGATAGTAACGACGCGTGACGATCATGAACGTAGAGAATTGCAATGAAAATCAACCCTCCCAATCCAATCCTAGGCTAGAGCTCTTGAAAATTGAGGCTTTTGTGTAACTTAGAAGTGAGAGGAAGAAGGAGAAAAAGGGAAAAGAGGGCGGCTGCGCAAAAAGACCAGCCCTAGCGCATATTTGCGCTATATTTATAAGGAGGAGTGGCTTACAAGCGCCTTCCTGCGCAAGCTGCGCATTGGACACACTGCTAGGGTTGCGTGAGCGCTGCGCACTCGCAGTGCTAAGCCCAATGCTATTTTTAACTGGCCCACAACACGTGATTATCATCTAACTCATTTTCAACATAGCTACTACGCCCATAATTTCAATTCTTACAATTATCCTACTGCAATCCAACTTCGAAGTAATTTGATTAAATTTTAGGGCGTTACATATAGTTGAAGTTAAGAGACGATGTTAGATAGTAAGACTCACAAAACATAAATGTACGCTTTAGAAAATTGTAGTTTGGCATTTTTGGTGGTGGTTGTTTCGATTAAATGCATAGTTGATGTTTTGATTAAATGTATAGTTTATGTGAGAAGTAGGACCAACAAAAATTAAGAAGTGAGATAGAAAAAAAAGTCAATTTTAGAAAATTGTAGTTTGGTACTGTTGTCGTCAAACTCTTAGGTCCTAGCCGTGGTGTCGGCCAGAGGTTTGGACAGTCTTTAATTCCTTTTTCTTCAAGCAATTGCATCGAGGAGGGAACTCTACTCCTCAACTATGGGTTTCCTAACTCCTCTAGAAAGGGTCAGGCAAGGTGAGAAGGGACGCGAGTGTTGGATTACTACGGCTAATGCATAAAAATAAAGATAAGGCAAGAATGCGATAAAGAAGATAAGTGAAATAAACGTAGAGTTTGATTTGATTGATGTGTCCTTTACATTTCACTCTAATGCTATATATATACACAGGCCCTCGTTGGCCACTAAGCTAGCCAACATTTACCTGCCGTAGGATTGATCTAAGATCAATGGCTCTCATTGCTTCATAGGCCCTCAACGAAGCGGAATAACTGCCCATGATCCCATTGGCACAGTTAGTGGGGTGAGTGCTCGTTGTTTCGAGTTTTCCGGCCTCGCTCTTCCATTTGAACTTCAACTGTTCCCACGTTCTTCCTTCGTGCCGTGCCTTGTGTAACACCCCAAAATAATTCAGTTATTTATTTAATTGATTATTAGGGTTTACGACATTTTAATTATAATTAAGTTAATTGATATGTTAACTTATTGGTTTAGGAGTTGGAATGCAAGTTTGAAGAGGTGTGGGTATTAAGCCCAAAGGCCCATAATCATTTTAGGCCCATAAGGTAATCAAAGTTACTTTGAAGACATAGAAGTCAAATTGAATTTGAAGACTTAGTCATCATATTTGACTAAGTGACTTAGTGTTGTTTCCTTTCTTTTTTTTTTGTCAAAGTAAGAAACAAAGAAAAGAGAGAAAAAGGAGAGAAGAGGACATAGCAAGAAGAAGAGAAAGGGAAGGGATTTTGTTGATTTTTCAAGAGGAATTGCTTGGATTAGGGCTTATTTTCTTCAAGGAATTCAAGGTAAGGGGGCTCTCCTAACCTATAATAGGGTTTGTGTTTTCAATATGTTAGAATAGGGTTTTAGGGGTTTTTGATGTGTTTGAATGAATTTTGTTGATTGAATATGAGAATTGATTGTTTGGTGATGTCTTTGAACTAATTTGGGTGTGGTTTTGGTGTTGTTTTGTTGAAATAAAAAGTTGTCAAAAATTGCACATTATGTGTTTGTGAAAATGTCTCAATGAGTTGGTGAAATTTTGTGTGAATCGGATATGAAATTTGATGATTGAATATGGTGATATTGATGTTGTTATTGGTGTTGAAATTGTGGTTGTCGAAGGTTAGAATTGGTGGTGAAGTTGAAGTTGGAATGGTTAGGTTTGGTGAAGTGTGGTTTGGTGTGGGTAGTGTGCTAAGCGCCAAAACTGTGCAGTGTGCATGAAAAATGATTTTTTGCCAACTTGGGCATGGGCCCAAGTGGCGAACCAGGGCCCCAATGATGGTGAACCCTAGTGGCGCACCTAGTAGAGGGTTAGTAAAAGGGGCGGTTCAAGAGTTTGTCCAAAATGCACGAGTGGATTGGGACGCGGGCACCGTGCCCAAGTTGGTTGCCAGAGCTGTTTGGAGCCCTGTGTCTAGGCGCCAGAATCCTGTTTTTGTGATTTTTTGTCAATTTGGGCATGGGCCCAAGTGGCGAGCCAGGGCCCCAATGATGGTGGACCCTTGTGGCGCATCTAGGAGAGAGGGAGTACTAGGGCCGGGGCCAAGAGTGGCCCCTGGGTTCGCGGTGGTTTGGGCACGGGCACCGTGCCCAAGTTGGTTGGTGCACGCTGCCTGGAGCCCTTGTGCTGGGCGCCAACTTTGTGTGTGCTGCCCAAATTTTGTGCCAAAGTGCAGGCGCCCTGGCAGCGTTGCTCAGGTGCGCCAGTGCTGTGTGCTGTATTCAAGGGAGCTGTCTGGCAGTTTTGCCAGTGATGTTGACTAGGTGTGGGGCCTAGTGTGTTGCCCGGGGCTGCCGGAGCTGCCGGAGTGCAGTTTTGCCGGATTTGCCGGTTTAGTGTGCCGGTGTGTACTGTTTGAGTTGTAAAACTCAAGTGTGGGTGTTTATCCACGGTTGGACTTATAATTTGTCAAAAATATCGGTGTGAGCCTTAGAGCTGTAAAGTGGAGTGGTGTTGGTGATTTTGGTGATGATAAAATAATTATTGGTGATAAAATAATTATTGGTGATGAAACAATTATTGGTGATGATGAGTGGTGCTGATTTTGGTGATTTTGGTGTGTGTTCTACATTGTTCATGGTGTCGCATAAATCATGTGCATTTTTGGTGATGAAGAGGCTGCGGTCTAGGCTTCGGCCACTTTGGTGATAAATGCCCTCAAGGCTTATTTTTAGGTGATGAATGGATCCACATGCATATGCCCTTGGTGTTGGGTTGCATTTGCATGCATATACATACGCATTTGGTGATGTTTATTGGTGTAGCTGAGTTATGTATTGTGAATTGTTGTGGTGTGCCGGTTTATGGTAGATTGGTGTTTTAATTGTGTTTTTCTCTATCATATTTGATTATATCATATTCTATTATATGTTAGAGACTCACCCTTCTGCTTTCGTGTTGCTTCTTATGTCGGCAACCTGCAGGTGATAGCGAGTGAAGGTTCTACCTTCCTTATTTCCGGTTTTTGGTGTCATGCTCTGATACGTAGCACCCGGGGGGGCGAAACACTTTAGGAGTTGTATTTTGTACTGTTATTAGACAGTGTACTTTGGTGATGTATTATACATATGTATGAGATATGTATTTATTTCCGCTGCGAGTTGTATATCCGACTGTTATGTCATGACAGGTGTATTGTGAGGGTTCGTCCCGATTATGTGCTATGTATCGTACTACTTTATGTTGATGATTTCATTATGTGATGTTTGGTTTTTGAAACGACGAAAATGTGATATCTCCCTTGTGATGGTTGAGTTTTAAAAAGAAATTTTCCAACTCTGATTTTATTAATTAAAATGGTAGAATACGTAAGGGGGGTGTTACATTAGTGGTATCAGAGCAATTCGGTCTGTGTGACCAAGTTGTTTAGTCTTGAGTCTTTTAATTCTCGAGTCTTGTTGCTCGTTCTAACTGATTTTGTTTCAGTGACTTGTTGAGATGGCTGGGAGGAATGATGCTGCTTTAGCTGCTGCTATGCAAGCAATGGCAGATGCTGTAGGTGCTGAGGGGAATGCTGCAGCTCGTGGTTTAGCTACGTTCCAAAGGGAGAACCCGCCTGTCTTCAAGGGGCGGTATGACCCTGATGGAGCTCTTGTGTGGCTGAAAGAGATAGAGAGGATCTTCCGAGTTATGGATTGCACTCCAGCTCAGAAGGTTCGATTCGGTGCTCACCAGTTAGCTGAGGAGGCTGATGATTGGTGGTTGGGAACTCTGCAGAGGCTTGAGGATGCCGGTGAGGAGCTCTCTTGGAATGTCTTCAAGAGAGAGTTTTTGAGGAAGTACTTCCCGGAGGATGTTCGGGGAAAGAAAGAGATGGAATTTCTGAACTTGACTCAGGGAAATAAGTCTGTATCTGAGTATGCAGCCAAGTTTGAGGAATTGGTTAAGTTCCACCCGCATTACAATGGTGCTGATGCTGAATTCTCTAAATGCATCAAATTTGAAAGTGGATTGAGGCATGATATTAAAAAGGCAATTAGCTACCAGAGGATCCGTAGGTTTGCTGATTTGGTGGATAGTTGCAGAATCTTTGAAGAGGATAGCAATACCTCTTATAAGATTGTGAAAGAGAAGAGGGGACAGTTTCAGAATCGTAGTAAACCTTATGATGTGTCCGGTGGGAAAGGTAATCAGAGAGCTGCTGTTGGTTCTGGCAAGAAACCAAGTGGGGGAGATGCTCCTGCTAATTTTGTGTGCTACAAGTGTGGTAGGCCTGGTCATAAGAGTTATGAGTGTAGTTTTGATGAGAGAAAGTGTTTCAAGTGTGGTAGAGGAGGTCACCTGGCTGCTGATTGTGACCGCAAGGATGTGGTTTGCTACAATTGTGGTGAGGTGGGTCACATTAGTACCAAATGCACTAAACCAAAGAAGGAGAAAGCAAGTGGAAAGGTGTTTGCTCTTGCTGGGTCAGAGGTGACCAATGAGATTTCAGGTACGTGCTTCATTGATGGTATTCCTCTGATTGCTATAGTTGATACTGGTGCTACACATTCTTTTATTGCTGCGGTATGTGTTGAAAAGTTGCATCTTGAGTTGTCTTCCATGATGAGGGATATGGTTATCGATACTCCAGCTAAGGGTTCGGTAACTACTTCTCTCATGTGTGCTAAGTGTCCTTTGTCGGTTTTCGGCAAAGATTTTATTGTTGATCTGATTTGTCTTCCTTTGGTGGGGATGGATGTTATCTTGGGTATGGACTGGTTGGTGCATAACCATGTTCATATCAATTGTTGTGATCGGTCTGTTAGTTTCTCTTCTCCGGTGGAGGAAGAAACTGTCTTGTTGTCTGGGGGTCAGTTGATGAAAGCAATGAGGGGAGAAGCTCAGTTGTTTGCTGTGATGGAATCATTATCTGCTGAGAGTCAAGCAAAGATTGATGAGTTGCCGGTGGTACGGGAGTTTCCTGAGGTCTTTCCTGATGAGATTCCGGATGTACCACCAGAGAGGGAAATGGAGTTTTCTATTGATCTGGTACCTGGCACTAGGCCTGTGTCAATGGCACCTTATAGAATGTCTGCATCAGAGTTGTCTGAGTTGAAGAAGCAGCTTGAGGAGTTGCTTGAAAAGAAGTTTGTGAGACCTAGTGTATCTCCGTGGGGTGCTCCGGTGTTGCTTGTGAAGAAGAAGGATGGGAGTATGAGGTTATGTGTTGATTATCGGCAATTGAACAAAGTGACAATTAAGAACAAGTATCCGCTTCCAAGAATTGATGACTTGATGGATCAATTGGTGGGTGCACAAGTGTTTAGCAAGATTGACTTGAGATCGGGTTATCATCAAATTAAAGTGAAAGATGAAGATATTCCGAAGACGGCTTTTAGGACTCGGTATGGTCACTATGAGTATTCGGTGATGCCTTTTGGTGTCACTAACGCTCCTGGGGTATTCATGGAATATATGAATCGTATTTTTCATGAGTATCTAGATCGGTTCGTTGTGGTGTTCATTGATGACATTTTGGTGTATTCAAAATCCGAAGAGGAGCATACTGAGCACTTGAGGTTAGTGTTGGAGGTCTTGCGGGATCGGAAGTTGTATGCTAAATTGTCTAAGTGTGAATTTTGGTTGCGGGAAGTGAGTTTCCTTGGGCATATTATTTCCGGTGATGGGATTGCGGTAGATCCATCCAAAGTTGATGCGGTGTTGAAGTGGGAGACTCCGAAGTCGGTCACTGAGATTAGAAGTTTTCTTGGGTTAGCTGGTTATTATAGAAGATTTATTGAAGGCTTTTCGAAGTTGGCTCTTCCACTAACTCAGTTGACTTGTAAAGGAAAGGCGTTTGTGTGGGATGATCGGTGTGAGGAAAGTTTCAAAGAATTAAAGAAGAGGTTGACGACGTCTCCGATTTTGACGTTACCTAAACCAGAAGAATCCTTTGTTGTGTATTGTGATGCTTCGAAGATGGGTTTAGGAGGAGTTCTTATGCAGAATGGTAGAGTAGTTGCTTATGCTTCTCGGCAGTTGAGGATTCATGAGAAGAATTATCCTACACATGATTTGGAGTTGGCTGCGGTTGTGTTTGCATTGAAGATTTGGCGGCATTATCTTTATGGTTCTAGATTTGAAGTATTTAGTGATCATAAAGGTTTGCAATATTTATTTGATCAAAAGGAGCTGAATATGAGGCAGAGAAGGTGGTTAGAGTTGTTGAAAGACTATGACTTTAGCTTGAACTATCATCCGGGGAAAGCTAATGTTGTAGCCGATGCTTTAAGTAGAAAGAGTTTGCATATGTCTGCAATGATGATTAAGGAGTTGGAGTTGATTGAACAATTCAGAGACATGAGCTTAGTTTGTGAAGTATCTCCTCAGAGTATCAAATTTGGTATGTTAAAGATTAATAATGATTTTCTAGTTAGTATCAGAGAGGCACAGAAGTTGGATGTGAAGTTGGTAGACATGATGGGTGAAGTTGGACAAGCTGATGACAATGATTTCAGGTTGGATTCTCAAGGTGTGTTGAGGTTCCGTGATAGGATATGTATTCCTGATGATGTAGAGATGAAGAAAGCAATTCTTGAGGAGAGTCACAGAAGTAAATTGAGTATTCATCCCGGAGCTACAAAGATGTATCATGATTTGAAGAAATTGTTTTGGTGGCCTGGTATGAAGAAGGAGGTAGCTCAGTTTGTGTATGCCTGTTTGACATGTCAGAAGTCGAAGGTTGAGCATCAGAAGCCTGCAGGGTTGATGCAACCTTTGGAGATTCCTGAGTGGAAGTGGGATAGTATTTCCATGGATTTTGTGACGGGTTTGCCAAATACTTCGAGAGGATTTGATGCCATTTGGGTGATTGTTGACAGATTGACAAAGTCTGCTCACTTTTTACCGATTAGCATTACTTATCCGGTTTCTAGGTTGGCAGAGATTTATATTCAGACAATAGTGAAGCTGCATGGTGTGCCTCTATGTATTGTGTCAGATAGAGATCCAAGATTCACTTCTAAATTTTGGAAAAGTTTGCAAGAGGCTTTGGGTTCGAAGTTGAGATTGAGTTCAGCTTATCACCCGCAGACTGATGGTCAGACGGAGAGGACTATTCAGTCACTTGAGGATCTGTTGAGAGCTTGTGTGCTTGAGCAGGGAGGTTCATGGGATGGACATCTTTCGTTGATTGAGTTCACTTACAATAACAGTTATCATGCTAGTATTGGAATGGCTCCTTTCGAAGCATTGTATGGTAGGAGGTGTAGGACTCCGGTGTGTTGGTATGAATCCGGAGAAAGTGTTGTACTTGGACCGGAGATTGTTCGTGAGACAACCGAGAAAGTGAAGCTGATTCGTGAAAAGATGAAAACTTCACAAAGTAGACAAAAGAGTTATCATGACAAGAGGAGGAAAGATTTGGAGTTTCAGGCTGGTGATCATGTGTTTCTGAGAGTTACACCTGTGACCGGTGTTGGTCGTGCCTTGAAGTCGAAGAAGTTGACTCCTCGTTTTATTGGACCATATCAGATTTTAGAGAAAGTTGGGAGAGTTGCTTATCGGGTGGCTTTGCCACCTAATCTTTCGAATCTTCATGATGTGTTTCATATTTCACAGTTGCGGAAGTATATTCCGGATCCATCTCACGTAATTCAAATGGATGATGTGCAAGTGAGAGAGAATCTCACTGTTGAGACTATGCCGGTGCGGATCGAAGATCGTGAGGTGAAAACTTTAAGAGGAAAAGAGATCCATTTGGTGAAGGTAGTTTGGTTAGGAGCTACCGGAGAGAGTATCACTTGGGAGTTGGAGACCAAGATGCGGGAAGCATACCAGGAGTTATTTGATTCAGGTATGTATTTCGAGGACGAAATATTCTAAGTGGGGGAGAGTTGTAACACCCCAAAATAATTCAGTTATTTATTTAATTGATTATTAGGGTTTACGACATTTTAATTATAATTAAGTTAATTGATATGTTAACTTATTGGTTTAGGAGTTGGAATGCAAGTTTGAAGAGGTGTGGGTATTAAGCCCAAAGGCCCATAATCATTTTAGGCCCATAAGGTAATCAAAGTTACTTTGAAGACATAGAAGTCAAATTGAATTTGAAGACTTAGTCATCATATTTGACTAAGTGACTTAGTGTTGTTTCCTTTCTTTTTTTTTTGTCAAAGTAAGAAACAAAGAAAAGAGAGAAAAAGGAGAGAAGAGGACATAGCAAGAAGAAGAGAAAGGGAAGGGATTTTGTTGATTTTTCAAGAGGAATTGCTTGGATTAGGGCTTATTTTCTTCAAGGAATTCAAGGTAAGGGGGCTCTCCTAACCTATAATAGGGTTTGTGTTTTCAATATGTTAGAATAGGGTTTTAGGGGTTTTTGATGTGTTTGAATGAATTTTGTTGATTGAATATGAGAATTGATTGTTTGGTGATGTCTTTGAACTAATTTGGGTGTGGTTTTGGTGTTGTTTTGTTGAAATAAAAAGTTGTCAAAAATTGCACATTATGTGTTTGTGAAAATGTCTCAATGAGTTGGTGAAATTTTGTGTGAATCGGATATGAAATTTGATGATTGAATATGGTGATATTGATGTTGTTATTGGTGTTGAAATTGTGGTTGTCGAAGGTTAGAATTGGTGGTGAAGTTGAAGTTGGAATGGTTAGGTTTGGTGAAGTGTGGCTTGGTGTGGGTAGTGTGCTAAGCGCCAAAACTGTGCAGTGTGCATGAAAAATGATTTTTTGCCAACTTGGGCATGGGCCCAAGTGGCGAACCAGGGCCCCAATGATGGTGAACCCTAGTGGCGCACCTAGTAGAGGGTTAGTAAAAGGGGCGGTTCAAGAGTTTGTCCAAAATGCACGAGTGGATTGGGACGCGGGCACCGTGCCCAAGTTGGTTGCCAGAGCTGTTTGGAGCCCTGTGTCTAGGCGCCAGAATCCTGTTTTTGTGATTTTTTGTCAATTTGGGCATGGGCCCAAGTGGCGAGCCAGGGCCCCAATGATGGTGGACCCTTGTGGCGCATCTAGGAGAGAGGGAGTACTAGGGCCGGGGCCAAGAGTGGCCCCTGGGTTCGCGGTGGTTTGGGCACGGGCACCGTGCCCAAGTTGGTTGGTGCACGCTGCCTGGAGCCCTTGTGCTGGGCGCCAACTTTGTGTGTGCTGCCCAAATTTTGTGCCAAAGTGCAGGCGCCCTGGCAGCGTTGCTCAGGTGCGCCAGTGCTGTGTGCTGTATTCAAGGGAGCTGTCTGGCAGTTTTGCCAGTGATGTTGACTAGGTGTGGGGCCTAGTGTGTTGCCCGGGGCTGCCGGAGCTGCCGGAGTGCAGTTTTGCCGGATTTGCCGGTTTAGTGTGCCGGTGTGTACTGTTTGAGTTGTAAAACTCAAGTGTGGGTGTTTATCCACGGTTGGACTTATAATTTGTCAAAAATATCGGTGTGAGCCTTAGAGCTGTAAAGTGGAGTGGTGTTGGTGATTTTGGTGATGATAAAATAATTATTGGTGATAAAATAATTATTGGTGATGAAACAATTATTGGTGATGATGAGTGGTGCTGATTTTGGTGATTTTGGTGTGTGTTCTACATTGTTCATGGTGTCGCATAAATCATGTGCATTTTTGGTGATGAAGAGGCTGCGGTCTAGGCTTCGGCCACTTTGGTGATAAATGCCCTCAAGGCTTATTTTTAGGTGATGAATGGATCCACATGCATATGCCCTTGGTGTTGGGTTGCATTTGCATGCATATACATACGCATTTGGTGATGTTTATTGGTGTAGCTGAGTTATGTATTGTGAATTGTTGTGGTGTGCCGGTTTATGGTAGATTGGTGTTTTAATTGTGTTTTTCTCTATCATATTTGATTATATCATATTCTATTATATGTTAGAGACTCACCCTTCTGCTTTCGTGTTGCTTCTTATGTCGGCAACCTGCAGGTGATAGCGAGTGAAGGTTCTACCTTCCTTATTTCCGGTTTTTGGTGTCATGCTCTGATACGTAGCACCCGGGGGGGCGAAACACTTTAGGAGTTGTATTTTGTACTGTTATTAGACAGTGTACTTTGGTGATGTATTATACATATGTATGAGATATGTATTTATTTCCGCTGCGAGTTGTATATCCGACTGTTATGTCATGACAGGTGTATTGTGAGGGTTCGTCCCGATTATGTGCTATGTATCGTACTACTTTATGTTGATGATTTCATTATGTGATGTTTGGTTTTTGAAACGACGAAAATGTGATATCTCCCTTGTGATGGTTGAGTTTTAAAAAGAAATTTTCCAACTCTGATTTTATTAATTAAAATGGTAGAATACGTAAGGGGGGTGTTACACCTTGCCTTCCAAGTAACACCCATCTTGCCTCGACCGTATGGTGGCTCGGCTATCCTGGCCCCACCTTAGGTAATGGTTCAGGAGTCCGAGCCACCAAGGCCTTGGCACTCTATAGGATGGGGTGATTACTCTCCCTCGGCTTGGCTCATTGGTCCTCGGGCATAGTTCCTCCTCGGGGGTTCCCTCCGTTTCATGCAGCCCGAGGACTTTCTTGGGTTAACTCTTTCTTGGAAAAATACCTTTTTGCCCCTTGTCATATGGCTTGCCTTCACACCATACTTCCCCTTTTTCCTTTTAGATCCTCGGCCTACGACCTATTTTTTTTTGGGTGTTAACAATTGCCCCCCTTTTTTTGCTGTCGTGCGGCCTTGAGGACGTGATTGACGGTACAAAAACCTTTGAAATGATTTTGAAGTGACGGTTAAAGGGGACGTAACCGCTGCTACATGACACTTGGCGCTCCGCACGAATTGAAATGACTGCCCGAAGGTTCGCAAGGACAAGCCGGTTGAGTTTTGCGAAGCTGTAAATAGCCTTCATCATTACCCCTGCACAGCTCTTTGTATTTCTGAAATTCTTTGCTTTCGGCTCACCTGCCCCTTTCCTCAGATCAACCCTTCCTTCAAGCTTTTATTATTCCCCTTCTTATGAACCAGACTCTTTTCTGCTCTCCTGTTACTTCCTCCTTCGTCTGACATGCCCTCCTCCTCCGGCTTACAAGTTTCGGGCCATGACTACGGTGGTGACGGTGCTACCTTGGGTTTTCCATTGTTCCTCGGAAATTCTCCCATTGAAACCACCCTCTGGGATGTTCCAGTTGCTGCTATTGAGAGGGGGATCGTTTCGACTGCCATTCCCCGGGCTTGCGAGGGTTTTGGTGCACTAACACTTACTTTTGGTGTCTCCGGTGGCCCGCCCATCCCACCGGGTTGGTTTACAATGGCAGAGAGCGAGGGAATGGGCCAATGCTACCGGCGAATCTTTCCGATGGTTAAAGTATCTTTGCATCTTTCCGACAGGCGCAAGGAAATGGTGGTGCATCCGACTCCTTCAAGAGGGAATCCTTTACCGACTCTGGCTTTCATGTTGTATTTCAAGGTTTGTCCGTGGACAGCCGTCTCACTCGGTCTCTTGGCAGTCTAGGGGGAACCTCAGCACTTCTTCCTCCGGCTAGTTTACCAACGAGCACTAGCATCTTACTGGGTAGTCTAGTGTCTATTAAGAGGGGGTGATTTTTTGTAACGGGGAACTGAAGATGTTTAATTTTGTCCTGTTAACACCAGGCCGTCGGTGTGTGGCGAGCCGATTTGACAATATCTCGTATGTTAAATCCATCTTTCAATTCCCCGCATACTTTCCCATAAAGTAGGATAATATGCTTTGAGGTATTTGCCATTTATCTTTGTTTCAAATTCTTCTCCGTCCAGAGTAATTAGACGATATCCTCCACCGTGATATACTTCGCTAACGATATAGGGCCCGTCCCAATTCGGGGACCACTTGCCCAACTGAGGGTCTTTCCTCTCTAGTGGCTAAATGGCCTTCCATACGAGGTCTCCTTCAACAAACTACTTTGGTTTAACGTGTTTGTTGTAGGCTTGGGCAGTCTTGGCTTTATTCATTTCTATCCTACTAAGGGCAGCCAGTCTGTCATCATCCATCGAGTCTAACTCCATCAACATGGCTTGCTGGTACTCATCCATACTAAGGGAGTGCTGCCATGCCACTCTCAACGAGGCTATACTGATCTCCAGTGGTAGTACGGCATCATGCCCATAAACTAAATGATCGGGGGTTACCCCTGTGGCCGTAGACTTAGAATTTCTCATAGCCCAAAGGACCTCATTGAGGGTCTCGTGCCATCGTCGAGGCTTATCCTCTATGTTCTTCTTGATGAGCTAAATGATGATCTTATTGGTGTCCTCCGCTTGTCCATTGGCTTGGGCATAATAAGGGGACAAATGACTCATCTTTATGCCGAATTCCTGGGTAAAGGCCACTACTCGTTCTCCAGTGAACATGGTACCTTGATTGGCCGTGATGGTTTCAGAGATTCCATACATTTCCTAATGGCATGGTTTCCACCCACTTAGTGAAGTAATCGGTGGCTACAATAATGAAGTTGTGCCCTTTTGAACTCGGAGGGTATATCTTGCCAATTAAATCCATGGCCCACCCTCTGAATGACCAAGCTTTGACAATAGGATGGAGTTCATCCGCCGGCACCCTTTGGATTGGTCCGTGCACCTCGCAAGCCTCGCATCCCTTGGCAAACTGGAAGCAATCGGCCTCGATCGTTGGCCAATAGTACCCATGTCGATAGATGAGCCACTACATGATGGGGCTAGACCTGTGGGCTCCACAGACTCCAGCATGTATCTGTGCCATTACCATATAAGCATCCTTAATCTTGAGGCACTTTAACAGTAACCCATTATTACTTCTTTTGTATAGGTCTTCCCCTTTCAAGATATACCTCAATGCCTTTTGTTTGACCTTAAAGTCGGTGTCAGCCGTCGGGCTACGGAGGTACCTCGTCAGCACCTCGATCCATGCGTCGGCAAGATCCTCCTGGGTGAGAGTCATACCACTTTGTTGTAGCACCTCGACCACTCGCTCCTTGTATCCCGACGCTTGCTGGGCCAAGTCATTTGCTTGCTAATTCTCATTCCTAGGGACAAACAACTTTAGCAAGTTGTGCACCAAGGTCAGCTCTTTGAGCTTAGCGTTGTAGCACTTGTATTCCCAGTGATTTGTTTGATCACCAGTTGGGAGTCACCCCTTATCTCCACATAGTGAGCCTTCATGTCGGCCAAGATGTCAAGTCCCATGATCAGAGCCTCATATTCGGCCGGATTGTTGGAGGCTTGGTCCCCTATCCGGCACATGAACTTCCTTGTTTGGCCTCAAGGGCTGGTGACGACTATACCCACCCCGGCTCTTGTCCGAGTGCTAGACCCATCGAACATGAGGATCCAGGGTTTAAGGCCTGGGTAGCTGACAGCTTCGGCCGGAGCATCGTGTGTCTCCACACATGGATGCTGAGCCAAGAAGTCTGCCAGGGCCTGGCCTTTCACAGCTTTCAGAGGCACATAAGTTAAAACAAACGCGTTCAACTTAATGGCCCACTTAACGAGTCTTCCTTGCAAGACAGGCCTATTAACCAGATATCGAATAATGTCAACCTTGCATACAACTAAAACTTCCTTAGGCAAGAGATAGTATTCAAGCTTAGTACAAGCATTAAACAAAGACAAACAAAGTTTCTCAATGGGCGAGTATCTCGTCTCGGTGTCATTGAGTAGCCTACTGAGATAATATATAGCACGCTCAGTGCCACTATCATCGTCTTGGGCTAACAAGCAGCCAATAGCTTGGTCTTTGGCCACAATGTATAGCTTCAGAGGTCTCCTTGGCGGTGGAGGTATCAGGACAGGGGTGTTGGTCAAGGCAGCCTTGATTTGGTGAAAGGCGTCTTGTTGCTTGGTTCCCCAGATCATTTCCTCGTCATTCTTCATTCGTAGCAACGGCGAGAAGGCCTAGGAAACATAAATGTAGGCTTTAGGAAATTCTAGTCTGGCATTTTTGGTGGTGGTTGTTTCGATTAAATGTATAGTTGATGTTTTGATTAAATGTATAGTTTATGTGAGAAGTAGGACCCACAAAAATTAAAAAGTGAAATAGAATAAAAAGTCAATTTTAGAAAACGGTAGTTTGGTACTTTTTGTAGTAGATTTTTTTTATTAAACGTATTGTTGAAAAAGCAAGATAGAATAGTTTTAGAAAAATAAATTTGGTATTTTTTGTAGTGGTTGTTTTGATTAAAAATATAGTTGATCGATGTATAGTTGATGTTTTGATTAAATGTATAGTCGATGTGAGAAAGAGGGACCCAAAAAAATTAAAAGTGAGATAGAAATAAAAATTAAGTTTAAGAAAAGGGTGGTTTAGTATTTTTGGTAGCAAATTAATATCCACAAAAAAGAAAAATTGAAATAGAATAAAAAGTAAATTTTAGAAAGTTTGGTATTTTTGGTAGTCATTGATTAAATGTACAGTTGATAGTTGATAGTTGATGTATAGTTTAAGTTAAGAGATGATGTGGGAAAGTAGGACCCGCAAAAAATAAAAGTGGAGGTAGAATAGAAAGTGAGCTATAGAAAAAGGTGGTTAGAAAATGGTAGTTTGATATTTTTTGAATTGGTTTTTTTTATTAAATGTATAGTTGCTTGATTGAATGTATAGTTGATAGTTGATGATTGATGATGTGAAAAAGTGGGACCCACAAAAAATAAAATGTAAAATGTAATAAAAATATAGTTTGGTATTTTTGGTAGTGGTTCTTTAGATTTTTGGTAGTGGGTCTTTAGATAAAAAGGTAGTTTGGTATTTTCGTGAGTTTTAGAAAATGGTAGTTTGGTATTTTTGTAGTGGTTATTTTGATTAAATGTATATTTGATTTAGTCAAAAAAATGTATATTTAATAGTTGATAGTTTATGTATTTTTGAAGTGAAGAGATGATGTGAGAATGTGGGACGCACAAAAATGAAATAGTGAGATAGAATAAAAGTTGAGTTTTAGAGAAAAGTATTTGTCTATATTGGCTAGTGAATGATTTGATTAATGGTATTAAATGTATAGTTTTTTTATTGGCAAACTGATTAGTAATTAGACTGTTAGTTATTAGAGGGGAGGGGGAGGCGGGTTCGAATCCTTACGCCTACATTTTTCCACCAACAACGTGTCTTTCACAAAACCTTGTCAGCTACCCTTTTGATACTTAAATGTATAGTTGATAGTTGATGATTGATGCATGATGTGAGAAAGTGGGGCCCAAAAAAACAAAAAGTGTCCTAGATTTAGGATGCTTGAAACAAACCCTTTCATAAAAAGAAGTTGTTGTCATGTCACAAATGAACTCTAAATTTTATATTTGATATAATTTCACCAACCACAATATAATTTCACCAAACCCCAGTTATAGAAGGAAAAAATTACACTATTTAATTAAATGTATGCAATCCCCAAAGCAAATGAAGTTTTTGTGGTTAAATTAATCATTGCAACTTCATATATTTTTTCCTCATTGATTATGGCAATGTCACAGGCAATGTTGGGTGTGTTTATTGGTGCTCTTGTGATTTGCTCACTTCTCACCCAAAATGCTGATGCTGAAACCGTAAACATGGTGGGAAAAGAATTCAACAACGAATTCTTAATCAAGGATTGAAAAGGAGTCTATAACGAATCCTTAAACTTGATGGAAAAGGAAAAGATATAGGATATGGGCCAATACGAGGAGGGGACGAACCCAATTGTAGTGAGAAGAATCCCGGTGCATGCACACCTAAGCCAGAGAAATCATATAATAGAAGCTATGAGCCAATAACCAGGTGCCATAACGCAACAATATAAATGAAATTATGTTGGTTGTATTTTACTTTTGGATAACTTTTGTATTGGTTTGTATTACTCTATATCAATAAATAATGCAAAAGGAACTTTGTGCTTTAAATATTTGAATCATTAATTATTGCAATCGTGAAAATGTTTCTTGTGAAGTATCGTGAATATTTGTAGTTGGAAAATCAATTGTGGTTGTGATTTATTTATTTATGTATTTTTTTTCTTTTTCACTAGAATACACCACTTATGTTTACACACATATGCTTTGCTAATATCCGCAAACAAAATTTTCGCGATGAATAGCATTATTGGAAAAACAACTTGAGGTATTCAATGATCCGTGTTTAATACTGTTTTCCGTGAAGTTTTGGATACTAGAAGAGTTCCAAAAACGTGCATATTATTATGTTCTATTTATTGGTTTGTAACTATAACCTCAACTCAATAATTTTAATAATACATAAGGGGGAATGTTGGCTTTGTAATTAAAGCTACATTGGGACACGTGGGCAGACTTGCTGCTATCGGGTTCGATTCTCATAGTGGACAACCTTAGTGTTGGTTAGTGCAAAATCTGGTTATAAGCACAAGCGGAGATTAGTCTTTCGTTTAAAGGATTTAGACACTCTGCGAGTAGTCAGCAATAGTCGAACCAAAAAATTAATATCTGAGCCATTGATTCTAGCAAAAAAAGGACATGTTTGATGTTGTGACTGTTTGTAGTTGTTCACTCAACTATCGCACTGATTTATTTCTATATTTATTGGTGTTTTTAGAACCGCACCATTTATGCTTATTTTGAAGAAAAAAAACTGTCTTTATGCATATTTAACACTGGAGCTTAAAACTCTCAACAACTATATAAAACTCTCAACTGAAAGATACATGGTTGCCTCTAACAGGCTAGATAACTCATACTCGAAGACAGACTCGCCTCTCACAGGCTAGGTGACTCAAACTCGATAACAAGGTCGCCTCTCACAGGCTAAGCACGACACAAACTGAATACTACCCGTCTCAATAATATTCATATGAAGGATGTGCCTCACAAAACTATCATCAGAAAGCAACAATCATAAAATTGCATACATACTCAAGAATTATTTTAAAATTAGTTAAACAACTATGCCCTTAAAACTAACAACCCCAATTCAAAGACATATAAAAATTAAATAGCAAATCCAATATAATCACTAAATATAAGTATTTTAGATTTAATGCACTTAAACAAAAAATAAATATCTTACGTACTACATCTCCCTTAATTAAGGTAAATCACCCAACTATTATTTAGCAAGTCAATATACAATTGCATTCTCCTATTTATAAAATTCATCTCACTCTATTTGAAAATTATAGTTTGGCATTTTTGGTTGTGGTTGTTTCGATTAAATGTACAGTTGATGTTTTGATTAAATGTATAGTTTATGCGAGAAATAGGACCCACAAAAAATTAAAAAATGAGATAGAATAAAAAGTCAATTTTAGAAAATGGTAGTTTGGTACTTTTTGTAGTAGATTTTTTTTTATTAAACGTATAGTTGAAAAAGCGAGATAGAATAGTTTTAAAAAATAAATTTGGTATTTTTGGTAGTGGTTGTTTTGATTAAAAATATAGTTGATCGATGTATATTTGATGTTTGATTAAATGTATAGTCGATGTGAGAAAGAGGGATCCAAAAAAATTAAAAGTGAGATAGAAATAAAAATTAAGTTTAAGAAAAGGGTGGTTTAGTATTTTTGGTAGTAAATTAATATCCCCAAAAAAGAAAAATTGAAATAGAATAAAAAGTAAATTTTAAAAAGTTTGGTATTTTTGGTAGTCATTGATTAAATGTATAGTTGATAGGTGATAGTCGATGTATAGTTTAACTTAAGAAATTATGTGGAAAAGTAGGACCCATAAAAAATAAAAGTGGAGGTAGAATAGAAAGTGAGCTATAGAAAAAGGTGGTTAGAAAATGGTAGTTTGATATTTTTTGTATTAGTTTTTTTGATTAAATGTATAGTTTCTTGATTGAATGTATAGTTGATAGTTGATGATTGTTGATGTGAAAAAGTGGGACCCACAAAAAATAAAATGTGAAATGTAATAAAAACGTAGTTTGGTATTTTTGGTAGTGGTTCTTTAGATTAAACGTATAGTTGAAAAATCTTGGTAGTGGTTCTTTATATTTTTGGTAGTGGGTCTTTAGATAAAAAGGTAGTTTGGTATTTTTGTGAGTTTTAGAAAAGGGTAGTTTGGTTTTTTTGTAGTGGTTATTTTGATTAAATGTATATTTGATTTAGTAAAAAAAAATGTATATTTGATAGTTGATAGTTTATGTATTGTTGAAGTGAAGAGATGATGTGAGAAAGTGGCAAAAATGAAAAAGTGAGATAGAATAAAAGGAGAGTTTTAGAGAAAAGTAGTTGTCTATATTGGCTAGTGAGTGATTTGATTAATGGTATTAAATGTATAGTTTTTTATTGGCAAAGTGATTAGTAATTAGACTGTTAGTTATTAGAGGGGAGGGGGAGCGGGTTCGAATCCTTACGCCTACGTTTTTCCACCAACAACGTGTCTTTCACTAAACCTTGTCAGCTACCCTTCTGATACTTAAATGTATATAGTTGATAGCTGAAGATTGATGCATGGTGTGTGAAAGTGGGCCCCAGAAAAATAAAAAGTGTCCTAGATTTAGTTTGCTTGAAACAAACCCTTCCATAAAAAGAAGTTGTTGTCATTTCACAAATGAACTGTAAATTCTATATTTGATATAATTTCACCAACCACAATATAATTTCACCAAACCCCAATTATAGAAGGAAAAAATTACACTATTTAATTAAATTTATGCAAACCCCAAAGCAAATGAAGTTCTCGTGGTTAAATTAATCATTGCAACTTCATATAGTTTTTCCTCATTGATTATGGCAATGACACAGGCAATGTTGGGTGTGTCACAGGCAGCACTAGGCATTGAGAGATGCCGGAGTCTTCTAGCTGTGGTGAGTCCGAACCTTCTGATGGACCTGTTGGTTCCTCGGAATGATATTTTCGAAGGTAACCTGGTGATGCCAATGCCGGCCGTTCCTTTGGATCAAGCGCTGTTGCACTTTGTTGGCTCCGAGGCGGAAGTCTTTGAATGAAGCCTTTCCTGTTTTTATCTTTTTTTTGTAAATGTAAGGCCGTGGCCCCCCATATGTAACCTTTTTAAGATATCAATGGAAATTTCCTTTTTCTGCACTGTCATTTCAGTTGTTTATAGTTCTTATTTGACGTAGAGAGATGATAGTGGCCGAGGCCGAGTTTAAGATTAGCTGTGTACCTTCGTTCCCTGATGGAGCGCGAGGATCGGAGATCAGGGATGCCTTCGTCCCCTGATGGAGCACGAAGCTCAAAGATCAAGCGATTTTTATCCCCTAATGGAGCGCGGAGCTCGGAGATCAGGGGGTCTTTATCCCTTGATGGAGCCCGGGGACTTCTTCCTTCGGCCTCTAATGGAGCTTTGAGCTCAAGGATCAGAGGGAAGGCTGCTCGCTTGGCGCGAGATAAGGGTCGCCTCCCGAGTGAGCATTTGAGCTCGTAAATGGAAAGGACATGGGCCTCGCCTCAGACCGTTGCCCATCGAGTGACCAGCTCGGGTCAGACTCGGGTAAGAGGGGCTTCGCCGGAGTCGAAACCTGCGAGTTAGAATAAAAATAGACAGTGAGTATGTTTCTACAATCCTTTTATTGAAGACAGGAATCAAAGTTGGATACAATCTTGATGTTTAGTCTGTTTTTAATTCCCTCTTTGGGGTGCGGTCTCTTTACTGTTCATTCGTGGCGTTTGAGCCGGCCAAAGCGAGTGTTTCCTTCTCAGCTCGACTGTCCGACTTCAGACACAGGTATTGGCATCTCTTTGCCCCGTCGAGGTCCACGAGGATGGTGATCACCTCTTCTTTTTTTGAAAGTAACCTCATTTTGAGATGAACTGTGGAGGCTACAGCCCCGAGCTTCCCCAATGTCGGACGGTCGACGATACAGTGATATGGGGATGAGTAAGGTAACACTAGGAACCTGGTCTTGATAGTTTTGGAGAGTTCGTCTTCTCCGTAGGTTACTCTCAGCTTGAGGTAGCCTAGGGGTCGGGTCCTGGCGCCGTTGAATCCCACCAGATCGGATCCTTCGTAGTTGGAGAGGTCTTTCTCGGATATTTTAAGTTTGGGGAGCAGTTGTTTGAAGAGAATGTCCACCGAACTTCCTTGGTCGACAAGGATTCTTTTTACATCGACCCGGGCCAACATGGCTGAAATGACTAAGGGGATCTCTTCGTTGGGCTTACCTCGGAGGAGATCTGATTCTGCGAAGGACAAAGGGGGTCTGTCTTTTCCGATTGCGAGCGAACCCGCGGTCGAGCCGATGCTGAGGACTTCTTCCCAATGCCGCTTGATGGAGCGCTTCGTTCTTCGGACCTCCATGGAGTAGCCCCCCATTATGACCATGGCCACGGGGCGTAGTCTCTGCGACCTCGGTGTTTCTTCCGCAGAATCGCTACTATCAGCAGCGGACTTCGTTACTTCGTTTACTGCTGCCTTAGACTTCAGAGGTGAGTGTTTTGGAGACCTCTCCCTCTTCTTGTCGTCCGTCCTTAGGTACTGCTTCAGCTTTCCTCTTTGGATTAAGTACTCTATGTCGTCTTTCAACACTCTGCAGGCTTCCGTGTCGTGGCCGCTGCTTCGGTGGTACCTGCAATAAGCTTTTTTGTTGGTGTTTCCCCACTGGGGGATCGGAGCTAGCCATTTCACATCGTGGAATTTGGTGCTTGCGCATTCGGCTAGGATTTTTTCCCTCGTCGCGTTGAGCTCGGAATATTCCGCGTGTCTTCCGTGCCACTCTTTGCTTCCGGCCCCGAAATCCTTCTTGTTTTTCCCTTTGCCCGACGTCGAGGCTGGATTGGAGGTGTCCGCGGCGTCGGCCTCCTCGTAATCGATATAGTGTTGCGCTCGCCTTAGGAATTCGTCTAGGGTCTTTGGCTTACGCAGCTCGACGCTGATCTGGAAGAGGCTCCCTTTCCGGAGCCTGTGTCTCATGAACAGGACCCTGATGTCATCGGAAAGTTGGTGCACCTCATCAGCTATTTGGTTATACCGTTCAATGTAGTCCGTGAGAGATTCCTTTTCCCCCTGCCGGATTCCCTGTAGGATATCTTCGGATTTGGGCTTCACCCTGGAGGTGGTGAAGCGTGACGAGAATAGCTTTGTCAACTGCTTCCAGCCCGATATTGACCCCTGAGGCAGGTCGCAGTACCATTTAAGGGCGCAGTTGCTTAGTGAAAGGGGGAATAGCTTGCATCGGACAAAATTCGAGGCATCGCGATAATCCAACATCAGGTCAAAGGTGTCTACGTGCTCTTCCGGGTCTCCCTTTCCGTCGTACACGTTCAGCCTTGGAGGTTTCTCAAGAGACTACGGGATCCGGCATTCTATGATCTCGGGGATGAACGGACTGGCCCGGGACCACTTGTCTTTCTTGGACTTGCCCTTACCGGTGGCTTTCTTGCGGGGAGAAGGGTCCCTAGATGAAGAGGAGGAGTCAGAGGACGGATCGTCCGAGTCGCCCGGGAACTCCGACCACGGCGGGCAAGGCGGAGTTGGAGGTTTACCACGTCACTTCTTCCTCCGGACCGGTGGGGAGATGTTGCTGGGGGTGCCTTCCCGTGGAGGCGACGTACGGCGCCTTCGAGATACCAAGGTCCGAGCCAGAGACTGGGGAGGTCGATCTCCGGGTTTGGGTTGAGCTGCGGTGGCCCTGGCGATGGTGGCCATTTCTTGTTGCATCAAGCTCTGACTGCGTCGTTCCAGTATGTCGAGGAGTTGGCTCACCGCTTGGAGTTGTGCCGAGATGGCGTTGATTTGTGGAACCGGGAGGGGAGGCGGAAGCCGGCCCAAGCTGGGAATTACCGGGGCTTCCTCCGGAATAGTCTGCACGTCTCCCTCAGGTGTATCCTGAGGATGGGCCCCGGAATTAGCCTTCTGGAGTCAGGATTGATATCGAGTGGGTGGTCGTCCTCGCAGAGCCGTGGGTATTTGAGTATGAAGTCGGATGGGAGAGATTGGTCTCCCACTGTGATCGCCAATGTTCGATACCCGAGTACAAGTAGCTACCTCGGATGGATCTGCGCCGCGAGGACAGAAGGGTGATTTCGGGTTGCTGAGTCTGGACCTCTGAGTGACCGAGGTGTGCTTGTCCTGCGCCTCGGGTGGGGTACTTGCAAGCACTCCGATGCCTAAGTCAGCAAGGGAAGTGAAGCGGTAATAGAGACGGGAATGGAAAGCGTACCTGGAAATGGTGAGCAAGTCCTGTATTTATAGAGCAGATTGCCGTTCCTGCACCGTTGGATGGGACGAGCGGGTCCGGACCGTCGGATGCGGATCCAGGCGCAGCGAAAGGCAGCAATGGGTTGGGCCCAAATGCCATAAGTTTGGCCCTGTCTGGAACAGTTATCGAGCAGGAACTAAAATGCAAACATCACATATGAACACAATAACTTACTTAAAAGATCATTATAAGATTAAAACATCCCAACTAAAAGAGTTTAGTTCATGCTAGACATCACAAGGCTTATATAAATAGAACAAGTCATATTCATATAAGTGAAATAACAAAAGGAAACAATAAGATAGGAATTACACGGTTGGTGTTCCTTTTGCATGGAATTGCCAAGTGATGCAGATGCACTACTCCACTGCACTAAGCTACCTCTATGTAGAAGTGAAGAAAGAAGTTGTCAATTCCTCCCTTACCTTCTTACAATCTATGAACTAACTAAAACTAAATTCTTGAAATGTAAATTGAAGTGTATGAGATGATTCTTCAAGTGAGAAGTGAGGGTCCTTTTATAGCCTTCAAAAAGTGAGATTTCCTTGGAGATTAAGTTAACTTGAGAAGTTAACTAGGGTTACTTTTCAGATCTTCAAAAAGCAAATTGAATCCCACACTCAAACACAAATGGAGGTCAAATAATGGATGGCCATGTATCTCCCTAAGTGAGTTTTCTTCATGATTGGGTTTCTTTGGAGAAAACTTTGACCTCTTTTGAATCCATGTGCCTCCAAAAGTAGATTGGACAAATGCTTTATTAAAGTAAAGAGGACCTATAGAGATTTGACAAATGTCCTCAAGAGGTGGCTCCTTTGAGTGAGGTTACTTCATGGATGGGTTTCCTAAGGTTGGAGTAATTTCTCACTCGTAAATGTAATGCTGGTGCATCAGTCTGCCACGAATGCTCGTGTATTGAGTGCTGGACCATTTTGATGGTCTAAGATGTCTTCGAGCATTGTAGTCTGTTTCCAGTGCAGATGCATCTAGTGCAGGTGCACTATTGTATTCTGGTGCAGGTGCATCAACTGCAGGTGCACTGAACAAACAGATAAAACATACCAATATATATGCAAAATGCTTAACTCATTACATAACCCTTCTTAAAACTTTGAATGTTGTTATTTTATTTATAGAACTATATTTAACACTTATTTAACTTGAATTTAAGCAAGCGGGTTGGAGTCATGTCACGTTGGAGAGAGAGATCGTTCACAGGGAAGCACCTCGCCAGAACCTAGCCGGAAAGTTGACCGTTCGTCAGAAGATTTCTAATCGCCCTCAGAGCAAGTAGATCGCAAAAATAATATTGAGTGAAGGAATGAGCACCATATATATTTGGGAAAACAGGCCAGACATCGAAGCGACTTGACCTTTCATTTCAAGCATTAATGGAGGTCTCGAAAATCGAATCGTCATCATGACGACGCCCCCATTGGGAATCTCAAACATCTCATCACTCAGAAAATCTCTGCCACTTCATCAAAAGCAGGGGTGTAGCGACCGAAAAATCCGAAGGAGGGATCCTTCGAGGTGTCAGATGAAGCCGCCATCAAAGTTTAGGTTAAAGGGCCAAATATTGACAAATCCCCTATATAGGCCTATACGAACCAAATTAGAGTACTAGCACCCTACGACATCCTTCCTAAGGAAGGTTACCTTTTAACTAAATGTGCAAAAAGATGTTAATTTGAAATATATTGTGTTTTACCCTTATATACAAATTAGAAATAAAAGACTTGATAAATAGTTAGTTGTTTTTGTTATTTTTGTTGAGAAATAAAAGAAGGAAATAAATTAGAAAAGAAACTAAAAAAATGGTTTTATTAGTGCAATTGACAGAGGTTGGCCACCCTCTGCTCCTACGTATCTCCTGGTAGAGAATCAAATCACACGTAGTTCTTGGGGTAGAAAATATTTGTGTTTAGTATTTTTTTATTTATGAGAAAATCATTTTTGATTGAGTGAAATAAGAAAACATAGTAAGTTGTAAGACAGTAATGAGGGAGGTGTAATTAGTATCAGGGTGCTGTATTATAAATAGGGGAGTGCAAAAAGAAGAAACCCAATTTATATTCCTACCCACGAGTTCTGGGCCTTCGGGGGTGTATAATAGAAAAGGGGCTTAATTAGCAATCTGTTTTTAAAATTAAAAATAAAAGTAATATAATAAAATGATATATAAGGTAACTTTAAAGAAAGGGACCCTAATTCTATTCCCAACCTCTCTCAGCGCCGTTTCCTCCATTTTTTTGGAGATAAGAGAGAAAACTTCAGCTTCCATGATAGAGAGAGGAGAGAAGGAAAGGGAGAGGAAGAGAAGAGGAAGAGAAAGAAAACGAGAGAGAGAGAGACGAAGAGGGAAGGGAAGGGAAGAATGGACTTGCGACGGCGGAGGGAAGCAACGCCGGAGGGAGGACCGTGGTGGCGGCGCTAGCGATAGCGACTGCGAGATTCATTCGAAGATGACGATGACACATACGACGACGCACGCTTAGGGAGAACGATGGCGACAGCGGTGTTGAATGGAGGCTCCGGCAGCGTGAACGACGTGGGGGTTTTCACGCCGGTGACATACAGGATGCGGTGAAAGAGGACAACGGCGGAGCCACGGTGTTTCGCGGCGGCGCTAGTGGGAGAACGGCCAGAACCCAGGTTCGGTCCATGGCTTCTTGTTTGTTTTTCCTTTTTTACATCTCTGTTCCTCTTCTTCTTGTTATAACCTTCTTCTATGCCTATTGTTTTTGCTGTTAACGTTATTTTTTTGACGAACCTATTCTACCTAGAGTACTCACAACATTAATATCTCTAACATAAACTAAGCATTATATTTTTTTTATTTCATATACATAGCTTCAATCATGATGTAGTAATAAGAAACGAAAGCACATAACTGAATGTCTTTTAAAAAAAGAATTTGACCAACCTAAACGCCAGCTTCTGATAGGCCTCCTCAGGTTGTCTCTGCTACTGCCGAACCTCTGCCGCTGTCCGATTTTCGCACTTGCTGCTTCTCCTTTCTTTGTTTCGGAAATTTCTGAGTGTTTCGTGATTAGGATTTCGGTGTGAAACCCTAATATTTTTTTTGCTTTGACTTTCTGTGTTTTTGCGTGAATACGGCTGTGAATTCTTGTCCCTTCTCCTCTGAAATCAGTCTCTTTTTATAGGTAAAAATTAGGTTATTTGTCATCAATTCTTGATTCTAACCTGATTTTCTTTCCTTTTTTAGATTAAGGTTGAAGAAAACTTGGTGAGCAAGGATCCAAGAAGCCCAGCTGCTGCTGTTTTGGGCTGATGCGCCCTTTTTACAAATTTTTTTGTATTTTCGTATTTTATATTTTTTGTAAATTCTGAATATTATTTTTTGTATATTTTGGACTGGGGACTATGTTGTAAAAACTGATTATATATAAAAAACTTTGTGATATGCAGTTTTATTATTTTTAGTTAAGTAAACATGAAGATAAGGAGTTGGGCCAAGACCAAAACAAAACATCCGGCCCAATCCAAAAAATGAGTCAAAGCAGGCCCAATTAGAAGAAAATAACTCCAATTGCAAAGGAAACTACAACGATAAACAAAATTAGGACTAATTGTCATCGTAGGCCCAATCACGCAAACGCACGCTCAATTTGGACACTAAGTGCATTTCAACCCAAACAAACAAAATATAGATATCGGCCTAACTTATGAGGTGGCATCTATTGACATGTGGTATAACAAGGGGCAACCACTTATTAAACGGACAAGCACGACATGCTGCCCGAGCGCCAGAACATGTTGTAAATCGACCTCGTGCCTACCCGAGCAGACAAAAAAGGGGACGAGTTAAAATTGACTTTACAAGCCTGAACCCGTTCTTATAAACGACTTCGGCTTGGGGGGCAACTGTTCTGGACTGCGCTGAGGCCCAATCTAGACGGCTAAGTGAGACCAGCCCACTAACGAACATCAACATGAAAGGAGCTGAAATCAACGACCCAAATCGACCCGTACAGTCATCCTATGGTCATCCACAAATTCCTGACACTATATAAAGAGGTCTGACCTCGTCTGACAGGTACACACTATTCACCCATATCGTTACTCTGCTCACATTCCCCCACTGACTTGGGCGTTGGAGTGTCGTTGCAGGTACAACCCACGGTGGACTCTGAACGCGGACAGCAGATACAACAGATCGACCTACTACCTAGGCCGTCCATCCTGATCGACCGAAGGTACAATTCAATTTCTATATTTATCGGTGTTTTTAGTACCGCACCATTTATGCTAATCACCATTTATTGGGAGTTGGAGTGTCCTTATGCATATTTAACACTGGAGCTTAAAACTCTCAACAACTATATTTTTGAAAAGCGAGATACAAAGAAAAGTAAGTTTTCTAAAAGGGTAGTTTGGTAATTTTGGTAGTGGTTGTTTTGATTAATTGTATTGTTGATTGATTGTTGGTGTAGAAAAAGTTCGATAGAATAAAAAGTCAATTTTAGAAATGATTAGTTTGGTATTTTTGTTAGTTGTTTTTTGATTAAAAGTCTAGTTGATAAAAAGTGAGATAGAATAAAAAGTGAGTTTTAGAAAATGATAGTTTGGTATTTTTGGTAGTTGTTGTTTTGATTAAATGTATAGTTGAAAATGTGAGATACAATAAAAAACGAGTTTTAGAAAATGGTAGTTTAGTATTTTTTTTGTAGTAGTTGTTTTGAATGAATTTATAGTTGATTGATTAAATATATAGTTGATAGTTGATAATTGATGTATAGTTGAAGTTAAGAGACGATGTTAGATAGTAAGACTCACAAAACATAAATGTAAGCTTTAAAAAATTGTAGTTTGGCATTTTTGGTGGTGGTTGTTTCGATTAAATGTGTAGTTGATGTTTTGATTTAATGTATAGTTTATTTGAGAAGTAGGACCCACAAAAATTAAAAAGTGAGATAGAATAAAAAGTCAATTTTAGAAAATTGCAGTTTGGTACTGTTGTAATCAAACTCTTAGGTCTTAGCCGTGGTGTCGGCCAGAGGTTTGGACAGTCTTTGATTCCTTTTTCTTCAAGCAATTGCGTCGAGGAGGGAACTCTGCTCCTCAACTATGGGTTTCCTGACTCCTCTAGCAAGGGTCAGGTAAGGTGAGAAGGGACACGAGTGTTGGATTACTACGGCTAATGCATAAAAATAAAGTAAAGGCAAGAAATGCGATAAAGAAGATAAATGAAATAAACGTAGATTTGATTTAATTGATGTGTGTCCTTTACATTTCACTCTAATGCTATATATATACACGGGCCCTCGTCGGCCACTAAGCTAGCCAACGTTTACCTGCCGTAGGATTGATCTAAGATCAACGACTCTCATTTAGTCATAGGCCCTCAACGAAGCGGAATAACTGCCCACGATCCCACTGGCATGGTTAGTGGGGTGAGTCCATTTGAACTTCAACCGTTCCCATATTCTTCCTTCGTGCCGTGTCTTGCCTTCCAAGTAACACCCATCTTGCCTCGGCCGTATGGTGGCTCGGCTATCCTCTCCCCAGCTTAGGTAATGGTTCAGGTGTCCGAGTCACCAAGGCCTTGGCACTCTATAGGATGGGGTGATTCCTCTCGCTGGGCTTGGCTCATTGGTCCTCGGGCATAGTCCTCCCTCGGGGGTTCCCTCCATTTTACGCGCCCCAAGGACCTTCTTAGGTTCACTCTTTCTTGGCAAAATACCTTTTTGCCCCTTGTCATATGGCTTACCTTCACACCATACTTCCCCTTTTTCCTCTTTGATCCTCGGCCTACGACCTATTTATTTTTGGGTGTTAACAATTGCACTGACACTTACTTCTGGTGTCACCAGTGGCCCGCCCATCCCACCGGGTTGGTTTACGACGGCAGAGAGCAGGGGAATGGGCCAATGCTACCGGTGAATCTTTCCGATCGTTAAAGAATCTTCGCATCTTTCCGACAGGCGCAAGGAAATGGCGGTGCATCCGACTCCTTCAAGAGGGAATCCTTTACCGACTCTGGCTTTCATGTTGTATTTCAAGGTTTGGCCATCGACAGCCGTCTCACTCGGTCTCTTGGCTGTCTAGGGGGAACCTCAGCACTTCTTCCTCCAACTAGCTTACCAACGAGCACTAGCGTCTTACTGGGTAGTCTAGTGTCTGTTAAGAGGGGGTGGTGTTTTGTAACGGGGAACTGAAGATGTTTAATTTTGTCCTGTTAACACCAGGTCGTCGGTGTGTGGCGAGCCAATCTGACAATATCTCGTATGTTAAATCCATCTTTCAATTCCCTGCATACTTTCCCATAGAGTAGGATAATATGCTTTAAGGTGTTTGCCATTTATCTTTGTTTCAAATTCTTCTCCGTCCAGAGTAATTAGACGATATGCTCCACCGTGATATACTTCGCTAACGATATAGGGCCCGTCCCAATTCGGGGACCACTTGCCCAACAGGGGGTCTTTCCTCCCTAGTGGCAAAATGGCCTTCCATACGAGGTCTCCTTCAACAAACTGCTTTGGTTTAACGTGTTTTTTGTAGGCTCGGGCAGTCTTGCCTTTATTCATTTCTATCCTGCTGAGGGCAGCCAGTCTGTCATCATCCACCGAGTCTAGCTCCATCAACATGGCTTGCTGGTACTCATCCATACTAAGGGAGTGCTGTCGTGCCACTCTCAACGAGGCTACACTAATCTCCAGTGGTAGTACGACATCCTGCCGATAAACTAAACGATAGGGGGTCACCCCCGTGGCCGTAGACTTAGAATTTCTCATAGCCCACAGTACCTCATTGAGGGTCTCGTGCCACCGTCGAGGCGTATCCTCTATGTTCTTCTTGATGAGTTAAATGATGATCTTATTGGTTCTGGGGGCCTTGCCTCTAGGATGGCTCGAGCTTTGTTCTTGTCCACTTCAAGGTCCTGGTTATGCACCAGAAATCCCAGGAAGTTACCTGCAAACACGCCAAAGGCACACTTAGCGGGGTTCATCTTAAGATTGTGGAGTCTCATCCGCTTCAGAGCTTGTTCGAGAACACGCAGGTGGGCTTCAAAGCTCTTGGACCTGACCACCACATCATCAATGTATACTTCCATGTTTTTGCCAATAAGGTCATGGAAGATGGCATTCATTGCCCTTTGGTATGTTGCCCCAGCATTTTTTAGGCCAAAAGGCATTACGAGCCACTCATAGACGCCTAAAGCGCCTGGGCACCTAAAGGAAGTCTTATGGGTGTCAGCCTCGGCCACATAAATCTGGTTGTAACCAGAATAGCCGTCCATAAAAGTCAAGATGGTATTGTTCGCCGCGGCGTCAACAAGCATATCGGCCACAGGCATACCGTACTCATCTTTCGGAGTGGCTAAGTTCAGGTTTCTATAATCGATACAGACCCTAACCTGGCCATTCTTTTTGACCATGGGGACTAAATTAGACAGCCATTCTACGTACCTGGCAATTCTGATGAACCCTTCCTTCATGAGTCTTTCGACTTCGGCTTTGATCTGCGGCATTAGCTGTGGGTTGCCTATGGGGCTTGCAACCCTCCTTGATGGGTAACCTAAGCTCCACCAAGGCTCTATCAAGGCCTGGCATCTCATGGTAGTCCCATGCAAAGCAGTCACGATAGTCCCGTATCAAGGCTACCATCTGATCACGTTGCAGCGGTTGGAGTTTACCGCTAACTTTAGTCATTCTGGGCTCATTCTCCGTTCCCAAATTCACCTCAACCAATGGGTCCTGAGCTTCGAAGGTAGGCATCTTTCTCTGGATAGGCTCTATGTAAGGGGGTTCGGCCGACAACTCGTTACCAAGGTCATCCGAAAGCTCCTCCGAGTCTTCGTCCTTTCTGTGCACAGCACCAAACATAGCCTCTTCAATGCTGGACTCTATCTGAAATAGATGCAATTGGTCTAGCAGGCTCTGTACCTCCAAAGGAACGCTAATCATTATTTTCGTTGTCAGGCTGTGAGTCGGCCAACATTTTGAACTCAAAACCCTTCTTGGTCCCGTCGCACGACTCAATAGCGCCCTCTTTGTAGTCCCCCCGGTATGGAGAGCGGGCGCAGGTAGGGGGAGTAGAACACGACTTCAAGCATCTTTATCTCTGCTAGGAAAGGATTGGGGTCAGCTTCCACTATCTCCACTTTGTCTTCCACCCATATCATAAGTTTCTGGTGTAGAGTGGAGGGAACGCATTCACTAGTGTGGATCCAATCTCTCCCCAGGATCACCGTGTATGAGGGTTTTCCTTCGATGACGAAGAATGCCGATCGAGTCACCTTCGAACCAATCGTCACATCGGCCACCAGCACTCCTAGTGCATGAGAGGGGTGGCCCATGAAACTGGTCATGGTCATGGTGGTGGGAATGAGATCCTCGGCGTTTTCCCTAGCCTTCTCATAGTCGACAGCGGTATGATATTCAACACAGCACCACCATCTACAAAGACCCTATTGAACAACTTCCCTTTGAGGCGGGCTTTAATGTATAATGGCTTCAAGTGTCTTGTCATATCTGCTGTTGGCTTTTCAAACAGCACGCCTTCTGTGATCGGTCCCTCGGCTTCTGTCAAGGCGGCCCATTAGGCCTCCTCGGCGAAGACATCTTCCTCAAGGGCCCTTGGCTGATTTCTAGCCCCTAGAACTCCGGTGGAAGGAGACCCACCATCTTGATGTCTGCATAGAATTCTCCATCGGTTTCATCCATCAAGTCATCTAGAATTGATTCGGTGATGGAATTTCTGTCGAAGTCTCTAGCACCAAAAGGGTGTTCCTCTTCTTCCCCCAGGAGGTCGTCTCCTTAAAGTTCTTGCTCGGTCATTGTACCCCCATCCTGGGGTTCACTGGCTGGTTGGGATCGCCTTGGACTATGGGGCCCGTAGAGGCACTCTATCACCGCCTTCGTGAGGGGACTGTGAGGCGCCTCCACCATGCCTACCATTGCCTGGTCCCCTCCATCGTGATCAACAGGTGGCTCGAGGGCAGCTACCTCGGGAGACTACTCAGGAGCTGTGTCCTCCACTGGCTTTGGGAAGGCTTGTTCCAACACCGCTGCAACAGATGCTGTGGGGATGGTCTGGGTATTCCCATCTCTACTAGAGGTGAGCATCTGGAGGGTTTCTTTTATCCTACTGAACGCCCTAGCCCTCTGCAGCCTCCTTTTCTGCGAGCGAGATCTAGAGGCCACTTCGAGGGCTGGCATCTCAACGGCCGCTTGAGTCATCCACTGATTCTGCGGCACATCTGCCAGAGGTCTGACCGTCCTGGTGGCTCTCAATTCTCAGTCATTAAGGACTGTGTTGTCAACCGAGGTTGAGTTCTGGGTTCCGGTGACTTGGGTCACCCTTCCTTCTTCTTTGGGGTGAGTTTCCCGGTCTGGGGCTGGCAAGGTGGCCTACTCGATGGATCTATCGGCGGGCCTACCGTGTCCCCCCATGCGGGATGGCTTGGAGTCTTTCCCTCAGGTGCCTCGTCCTGGGCACTTGTCTGTCGGGGTTGAGATTGGTTAAATGCAACTCCCTAAGCTCGTGGACAAGCCTCCCTGGCTTATGAAGCTTTATCTGAGGTTTCTGAGGTTGACTCGGCGCCCCTATCTGTAATTTTTCTTGTAGCAAGGCCCTTCGTTCTAAAAATGTGGATCCCCGTGGAGGTGAGCCCAAACGGCTGAACACAGATGATTCCTTTTCTAGGGAAACCTCTCCCTTCGGGACCCACACATACTTCTTCTTCCCTTTCCCTCGGTCTCTCCCTGAGAAGGAGACCATGTTGACATTCATGCTGGGGAAAGGATCCGTGTCGACAATCATCTCTGATGTCCCCTTGTCGGCCATTTTAAATCTCCCCTTCCTGAATGGCTCGGCGGAAGATGATACAATTCAAAGTGGCATGATTAAAGGAGTTATGCCACTTGCAGTATTTCTTCCCCTTTATTTCCTTAAACGGAGGGATCTTATGGCCGTCAAGGAGCTTGATCTATTTGTCCTTAAGGAGATAGTCAAAGATTTGGTCAGCCTTGGAGATGTCAAATGAATATTCAACCCTTTCCTTGTCTTTCTCTTTACCTTTAGCAGGCTTAAGAGGTAGACCTTCCCCTTAACTATCTCGGCCACTAGGATGTCTGTCGTGTAATCGGCTGACTCATCATAGTCCGAATCCTCGGCTGCGTCCACCACCGATACCAGCTGTGGCCCTCGGCCCCTCGTGTCTTTCTTCCTTTCTCTCTCTTGGACGTACTATTCCACTTGAACTGCCCGGGAAGCTAAACCACTGAGGTCGCTGCAAGCTTATCCCAAAGGCTTTTCCTTCAATTGAGGGTGCATTCCAGAGATGGCCATGGAGGTAAGTTGGGATTCTTGGAAAGGCACCGAGCACTTTTCGGCCATCTTTCTGAATCTCTCAATGAAATCGGTCACTGCCTCATCCACCTTCTGCTGCAAAGAGGAATATCACAAGAAGGTCGTCCCTGCCAAGGACAGATGGAATAGCTGCAACTTGTGATACTCGTTCTGGTTTCCTTCCCCACATTGGGCCGTGAATCAGCCGATGTGCTCCATAGTAGACTTGCCATCGTCCCCAAAAAACGTGGCGAAATCGGGGGGTTTGGATCCTCTGGGTAGAGGTACCAAACGGTCCACCCACTCGAGTTAAGGCTTCCTGTACACTGAACAATCGAGCGGCTTCAACTGCACACCAAAGAACTTCTTGATGGTGTCAACGATGAGATTAGGGTCCAGAAGTTGAGGCCTCGCTGATCCAGGTGGAGGCGTTGGGCGCCATAGTGTGTCTGGGGGACCCTGTGCCCCTGGCTGCGGTGGTACCTGAGGTGCAGCATCTGTCCATGGCTTCCCAGGTACTACTTGGGCCAGGTTAGCAAGGCCAGTTCCTGGTACAGGTGCTTGCGCGCCTCGGAGAGGTGAAACTTGATTCCATGGCTGCTCTACCGGGGCGACACCCATCTGTGTCTGCATATAGGAACCCGTCGGGTAGGTACTGATTGCACCGGGGTACGGCTGACTAGGAGGTAGACTTGCCGAGCCAGGTGGGTTCTGGACCCATGGCTGCTAACTCGGGCAAAAACCATCGTTCCTGCCAATCCCTGATTCCGGGGCGAAGGCTTGCCCCCTGCGTAAGCCGGGTAGTTAGCCGTGGTAGAACATCCATAGGATGATCCTTGCGGTAGAAGGCCATCTCAACAAAAAAATTGAAAAACTCCTCTTTGGACTAAATTTATTGAATTTTTTAAAACAAGGGGACTAAATATCTGAATTTTTAAAAATTGGGGGACCAAAACTATAATTTAGCCAAACAAAAAAGCACAAACTTAAAAATCCACAATTTCAAGTTAAAGGGAATCAGCAAAAAATTCTAAAATAAAAAATGACTGAAACCAAGAAAAAAATTCAAGGTCACAATTAGAGAAACCAAAAAGATATAACTAAAAATTATATTAAAAAAATTAAATATTGATTACAAAAAAATACAGATTGAGTACACCATTTAATGCTCTGCATGTAGTGGATTTTTTTAATAGACAATGTTAGTGTGGGAGGGGAATGTTAGTATCCCGAGTTTGAAGTCGGGACCTCTTGCTTGCACTCTTTTGGTGCACTACTTCGACCTCTCTTAGCTTACCAACTAAGCTACCTACTTTATATCTATAGAAGGGGATGGGGAGGGGATAGGGATGGCTAGCATCGACATGACACGTTTCGAATCTGCAAAGGGAACAACAGTAGTTGAAGGCATGAGACGAGAAAAGTGTGGAAGTGCATATCTTGGGGCTGTTTGGATTAGGTTATTTTTAAACTTATGAAAAATAACTTATGGAGATAAATAAGTTTTTATGTTGATTAATAAGTTCTCACTAACAAAAGTTATATCTTCATAAGTTGTTTTTCCATAAACTACCTTAACAAGCTTACGAATAATACATAAAAGCTTATTTATGTGCATAAGTTGTTTTTCATAAAATCAAAATAAGCTCTATCCAAGTAGGCCCTAGAAGAAGGGTTTGATGGTGGTAGTGAGCACAAATTCCCTTTTACATGAGCAGATTAGTCTGGATCTTGAGTTAGAGAGAAGAGATTCTTCTAAGCTGGAAAATGTGTGATAAGTGTTGAGTGGTGAGTGTTAATTGAGAGAGAAGTGACGATATCTGGCTGAAAGGGAAGAGCTTTTGGTGAGTACGTGAGTGAGAGAGAAGTGATGAGTGGTTTTTTGGCTCAGTACAAGTGATGTGTGGTGAGAGTTGTGAGAAGGTTCTGGAGATGTATATTTTTTTATTAATATAATCAGCTATAGTTTCGTAGTCTTCAAGGATTCAAAATTAGTGAGTCTCTCTCGGTTGACTTATTACAATTTGCGGACGACACAATATTCTTTTGTGAAGAGGGGGGGGGGGGGGGGGGGGGGGGGGGGGGGGGGGAGAATAGTATATGGAGCTTGAAAGCCATCCTAAGAAGTTTTGAACTTGTCTCGGGATTAAAAGTCAATTTTGTGAAGAGCAACGTGATTGGTATCAATATGGAAGATAGAACGATGACGGGGATCTCTCATTTCCTAGCTTGCAAGTTGGGATCGACTTCGTTCAAATTCTTAGGGGTTTCGGTGGGAGCGAATCCACGAAGAATTAGTACTTGGCAGCCGGTTATTGACTCTATAAAGACCCGTCTCACAAGTTGGAAGAGTAGGCAATAGGAGGCCGTGTGACGCCTATTAATTAGGTGTTGGCGGCGCTACCGTTATATTTATTTTCTTTCTATAGAGCTCCTAAGAAGGTGGTTGAAGAAATTAAAAAGTTGCAAAGGAGGTTTTTATGGGGGGGAGATGAGGAGAATAAAAAGATAGCATGGGTGAGTTGGGACTTGGTTTGCAATCCGAAGGAAAAGGGTGGATTAGACATTAAAAACTTGGAGGCGTTCAATTTGGCCCTCTTAACTAAATGGAGATGAAGAATTTTGACGGAAGAGGGAAGCCAAGTATGGAAAGAAGTGTTGAAGGAGCGATATAATTTAAATGGAAGATGGCCAAAAGAAAATGAATATAGGCGAGGGTGGACGAAAAATTCAATTTGGTGGCGAGACTTGTGTTTACTAGGAAACGATACTCATTTGGATGACGGATGGATCAATGAAATTGTTTTTTTTTTAGATAACCAATGAAATTGTTAAATTAAAGGTGTGAAGGGGAAATAAAGTACGATTTTGGACCGATTGTTGGTTAGGGAGGGACTGTTTTGCTGAGTTATTCCCATTAATGTTTAGAAATTGTAACACGAAAGATGCTGTCATAGAGGAGATGGGGGCGTGGACCGAGAATGCGTGGCGTTGGGATTGGAGCTGGGCGAATAATTTGCTGCTGGAAGATGGGCAGAACCTTGAATATTTGAAGGAAATGCTGCTGGATGTTCGTCCAACGCAGAAGGCTGAAAACTGGTGGTGCTGGACGTGAATCCGGCATCCGGTTTCACTGTTAAATCTTGTTAAGAATGGCTGTCTGATTTTTACGCAGGTAGACAGGATGAGGCGCGCACAACTCTTGCGTGCAGGAAGCTGCGGAAGAACGCTGTTCCATCAAAAATTCTGGTATTCGCTTGGAGGGTGTTGTTAAACCGTGTGGCGACCCGTGATGCTTTGTTCAAGCGTGGAGTTATGCTGTCCGTTGATGATATCAAGTGTGCCTTCTACGATTACCATGAGGAGTTTGTGAAGCATCTCTTTATGAATTGTGTTATTGCACAGAATGATTGGCAATCATGCTTGGTTGGATGCACAAATGGAGGCTAATGATGACATAATTGCTCACTTTTTGGAATTTGGCAGACTGGTTAAAGGCGAGAAAATAAGAGGAGTGAAGCACCTAATATGGTTGGCGACTATTTGGAACATTTGGTTGGCGAAAAATAAGGTTGTTTTCAACGGGGAGGTGATGTCGGTGGCTGAAATTGTCTCGGCAATTAAATATTGTGCTTGGAGTTGGTTTAAGGCTAGGAAGGGTAGAAAGTGTCAGGTTGTGTGGTCAGATTGGTTTAATTGCCCATTGGGTTGTATTTCACTATTGTAAAACTGTCTATAGTTTCATTGTAGTTGGGGTACCCTTTTTCCCATTGGGTTTTGGCCCTCGGAGGTTTTAACGAGACCCCCTAAGTGTAACGAGTTGGTGCACCCCTAGTGCGCCCCATAACACAATTGCTTATAAAAAAAAAGCTATAGTTTCGAAGCAATCTATAAACACTTCATGTGGATGGGACTTGTAAGGTATTACACTATTCGATCTTTATCTTTTATAATAATAATAGTACTTTATAATAAAATACTATATGGTGTGTAGTACATTTGCTAGCTTGAGTATAAACACTCCATCATGGTTCCGACTTCTGAGGTATCAAAAAAAAATTCTTTTTATTTGCTTAAAATAAAAATCAACTAGTATTGATGTGTCAAAAAATAAAATATGGCATGAGAAAAATTGGAGTGAGTGACAATCATATTGAAAAAGTATATTTAACACAATGTTAGAATGTATCATGTTGTATAACATGATTGTTGAAGTCTTGAAGATGAACGGGACACATATAACGGCAATTTTGATAATGACCATATAGATTATAATTTCTCCACGGCAAAACTTTCAAATAGTCTTGATGCCAGTTTCACAATGTGTAGTTTGATAAGGTTCAAAAGTTTCCAACTTTAGCTACTTCAATCATGACTCTCCTGTAAAGTTGTGGACACTCTCAAACGAATATTTTAATCTTCCAGTGGCTATATTCAACTTCCATGAGCTATTTAAAGGATGCATTTTGAAATTACAAAGCATGAGGTTATACTGGAACCTTCTCAAGTTCAAGCTTCTGTAGTATCCAACCTTCTCATCCCACACTCAAAGAGTCTAAATTTTATTTTCTAGAATACTTTTATTGAGTGTGTGTTAGCTTGGTAAGTATCACTGCATACATTATATCTACTTTATATTCAAGTTGTTAAACATCCCAAAACCTCTTATTGTAAACACCACCTTGGAACATTCAATCAAACTACCTCGAGAGAGGTGAGTGTTGGTGTTGAACTGACTTGATAAAGGAACCTTTAGGAAACTAGTTGAGAGTTTTCTAGTAGGTGGAACTATCGAGGTGTAGCTGTGTAAGAGAGCACTTGAGACTTTTGTGTGTGATCAAAAGCTAGTGTTGTGAAAGTCTTTTGTGTTTGATCAAAAGCGAGTTTAATAGTCATTTAAGAAATAGTGGAAATACTCACAAGGAAGTGGGGAGAGGACGTAACTAACATTGGGTGAACATCCATAACTCTCCTGTGTTATTTACTTGCGTTCCAAACTATTTGCTCACTCTCTACAACATACTTGATGTTTTAAAACCAAGGGACGGATTGTTTATCCAACATTTTCAAAACATTTTTTAACCAGATTAAAGCTATTAATCTATTAATCTATAATCAGGTTAAAGCTTGCATACATCTTACAAGCTTTTGTTTCTCATATAATAGGTCTGTTTTTTTTATTATCATTAGTGCATTTAGGTTTGTGTGTGAGTTTATTCACTATCTCTAACATTCTCATATCAAAGCGTATTTTTCTTTTTGATACTTTTGTATTAGTTAGTATTACTTTATATCAATAAATAATGCAAAAGGAACATTGTGCTTTTAATATTTCAATCATTATTTTTTGCAATTGTTAAAATGTTTCTTGTGAAGTATCGTGAATATTTGTAGTTGGAAAATCAATTGTGGTTGTGATTTATTTATTTATGTATTTTTGATTTTTCACTATAATACACCACTTATGTTTAGACAAGTAAGCTTTGCTAATATCCGCAAACAAAATATTCGCGATGATTAGAGTTATTGGAAAAACAACTCGAGGCATGGAATGGTCTGTGAAATTTTGGATACTAGAATAGTTCCATAATCGTGCACATTATTATGTACCATTTACTAGTATATTACCCGTGCATCCGCGCGGACTTATTGCGTTACTAACATCTTTATACTGAAATAGAAATATTAATTTGAATTGTCATTCTTCTAAAGTCAGTTGTACAATATAAAGATTGTAACAGTTTTGTTGTAATTAATCCGAAATTATCCCGTGAAAATCAAGACAAAATTAAAGTAAACGAATTTAATTAGTCCGAACCTTACCCCGTGAACATTACTAATCTAATATCTATCTAATATCTATTTAATCAAACAAACAACTTACAAAAACACGATTTTACATATTCATTTTTTGACACGTCACCACTCTACTTCCCATTTTTTTATTATATTTTCTCTTACTTTTTAACTCTCTCTCTCTCTCTCTCTCTCTCTCTCTCTCTCTCTCTCTTTCAATCTCACATTTCCCAATATTTCTTACTTTTTTACCAAATTTTGGAGGAGTGAGATTAGGAGCAACTATGGTCATCCCTTGCTATAGAATCCATGACTGATACTGCTCATCTCTAGCAGCTTGAGGTCTCTGACCATGTTGGATGATTGTTTGACCTTCAAGCACATTCTTTAGCAGAGCTTTCATCCTTCTCATCATTTTTTCCATCTTAGACATACGTTTCTCAAGAGCTTCAAAGGCAGGTGGGCTTTGCTCTTTAGATTCCTCAGCAACCCTCTCTTGAGCTACACCAGAATGTTGGCCAACATTGAAGAAAGAGGAATCCAGAGACCCAAACTTAGATGGCATGTAAGAAAGGTGAGTTTGGGTGTTGATGGAAGGGTACATTGGTTGAGGGGAGTCATCTTGAGGTGTTTGGTTGAGATTTAGAAATTGATTGATGTTTGAGGAGGTTATGGTGTTGGTGGTTTTCAGAGGTGAGATTCCATGTTCTATGTTGATGGGAGTAAGTAATTGGTCAAGTTTGTGGGAGGTTACACGTGAGATAGTGGGATTTGGTGATGGTTCAGTAGGAGGTGCAATGGAGATGGGAGTGGTTGAGGTGAGATAGATGGAAGTGTAGGCATTTGTTCATTCAACATTGAAGGTACTCTGGGTTTGTACGATAGGTCAGGAGGTGTTATAGTGAGGCTCCCCCTGTGGTGATGCTGGGATTGGTTGGGTTAAAGGTTCAAAGACATTACCATCTATAGCTTCTTGAGCAGAATCATGCTTCTCTGCTTCAACAATTTCACCTTTCTCAGCTTGTGCAGATACTTCTTTCTCAGCTTCTTTTTCATCTTGTCCTTCACTTTCATCAATTGCCACCTCATGTGGTGGTTCTTCAGTAGTCTCAACATTCAAATTGAATGGAGTAAGGCTTTCAAGCAATACTGTTCTCTCAAAACCATTACCACCAGATGAGTTGAGGTGAAATTCCTCAATCTTCTCTTCTGTATTATCACCACCAGAGTTCCTTTCTGGTGTGCGCATATCTTCTCCAGCAGCAACATAACCAAAATGTTGTACCAGATTACTAGTTACCTCTTGATCAATAGGTTTCCCTACAGTTCCTTCCTTGCCAAAACAAATCTTGAGGTTGAATGATCAAAAACTTTCTTCTTATCTGTGATGGTCCTCTCATCATCAGATTCTACTTGAGGACCCTTCTCAAGTTCCTTTGAGGCATGCTCCTCTTGAGATTTTTCCTTCTCAGCAAGTTCCTCTTCATTCCGATCCTTCTCAGATACTAGTACCTCATTTTCTTGAACTCTTTCAACCTTCTCAGGTTTTGTTTCCATTTCGGAGCCTTTCTCAGGAGCCTTTTCCATCTGTTGTGGAATAGGATCATTCTTCTTTTTGCTCTTTGTCTCCCTTCTTATCACTTCAGCAAGTGATTCTTCTGTTTTAACCTCTGTGGACACACTGGACAGTGGCATAGTCTTCTGTTTCTTCTTCTTCCTATCAGCAGGAATGTCAATCAAGTAATGACACCCTCATCAATAGGAATGTCTATCAAGTAATGATTGAACATTCTAGTGAGAGCCTAGCCATAAGGTAAGGAAGTAGAGGCTTTATCCGACAAGATTGCATTTATCATGTGGTGGATCATGAGAAAGGGAAGGCTAATGGGTTTGTTAGTGATGAGATGATATAGTATCATGCAATCACCAGTAGTAACTTTCTCAAATGAACCAGCCCTAGGAAGAAGAGTATGTGAGCAGATATGGTGAAGGATTCTAACCATGTCTTTTAGATTTGGGGCTGTTATAGGGAGAGAAGGGTCTTTAAGAAGGGTGGCCTTAACTTCATGTAGGGAAATTCCCATCAACTTATACAAGGATTCATCATAAACTTGAGTTCCTTCATCTGGTATGTTGACCCAAGAGGTGATTTGTGGAGGACCATATTTGACTTCAGAAGGATTTTTGTGTTGCTCAACATCAATAGGTGATCAGCCATTTTTAATGCACTCTTTATAGCTTTGCATTTGGTGTTTTTAATCTTACTTTGTACCTAATATTTAAGTCATAGCACGTTTCTAGACTTTGGGTCTTATTTTGCTGTGGTTCTCTGATTGAGGCGTGCAAGCGTGAGTTCGAAAGCTAAGGCACAAAGCTACAAATCTTCTGTTGAGCTCGAAACCAAGTTCGGAAGTCTTGAACGCCAAAACAGCGAAATACTGAAGTAGTTTAATGTAAAACGGGTTTATCGAGCTTTTATCATAGAACCCGTTTAGGGATTTAGGGTTTTCATTTTGTCCTATTTAAATACACTTTTCAGAGCCGTCTTTTGGCTCTGTTACGGATTATCATACACATTACAAAACTTTTATGCTCTAACCTCCATGGAAGCCTAAAACCCGAAGTCAATTCATTGGTGACCGGGTGTCGTTGTACAGATTTTTAGGTTAGGTTCTTTATTATTTATGATATTTTGTCTTAGTTTCTAATTCGTCTCTATATATTTTGTTTTTGTTCTTAATGGCTGCAATATCAGTTCTTCTTATTTCACTTAAATCATTCGAATTCTGTGTTTGAAAAACGTGATTCATTTTTGTACACGCTTGCTTGTAAACAATCTTGTTTCATAACTTTTGATTATTTCGAGTTATTTGGATGCTTAATTTATTTAATTCGAATAGAAATTGATAGAGGATAGACATGAATTTTGTTATGATATTGGTTATGCTATGAACAACGCTTGTCCACTTTCGTGATCGATTGAACCCACTGTTTCGACGCTTGCTCGAAACTGTGTGAAATCGTATAATCTAATTAACGCTTGTTCTAGTTCGTTTATAACAATCTGGAATTGGAAATCCTTAGAGACGTTACTTTTTAGAACCAATGATAAATTCGAGAAGCACACTCTAAAACCGGTGAATTGATCGTCTCTCGCCAATTGTTGCTCCTATCTAATCGAAACTTTTCCAATCAAAACCCCCTTTTTAATTATTACTTTGTTACTTGTTGTTGGTGATTTCAGTATTAGAGGTCCTCGTTAGGAGACCAAGGTCTCTTACCTTGATACTATATTAAACCCTTAAAATTATTTTGACCCTAAAAGGGAGCTATGGCCGAAAAATCCTAAATTCGTTTGTTTTCTCTTTTTACGTAATTATTTGAATATTTTATAATCTCAAAAAAATCGAATGATCTTGTTTTGATTTTGTTAGATTTTTAGTGGTGTTTTTATATTTTTTAGATTAGTTTTGATTTGTTTTAGATTTTCTTCCTTAGTTTTAGTCATAACTTCTTAGATTCTGATTTTGTTGATCATAACATGGCTGGCAGAACTCTTAGGGAACTTGCTGCACCTGATGTTACTTACAAAGATTTGTGTATCAATTATCATAATGTTGAAGTGCCTTTTGAATTAAATCTGTTTTGATACACTTGTTGCCCAAGTTTCATTGTATGCTCAACCATGAAGCCCCAAGGTGTTCTAGAGGAGATCATCAAACTGAGAGGATTTCCATTCTCACTCCAAGATGAAGCCAAGGATTGGTTATATTACCTCCAACCAGGTTCTGTTGAAAATTGGAGTGACTTGAAAAAGTTGTTCCTAGAGAAATTCTTTCCTACATCCAGAGCTGCTTCAATCAAAGAAGAGATATGTGGTATTAGCAAAAACTCCGTTGAGTCTCTACATGAATACTGATAGAGATTCAAGAAATAGTGTGCAGGCTGCCCGCACCACCAGATCTCTGAACAATTTCTCATGCAGTACTTCTATCAAGGGTTCCTACCCATGGACCGAAATATTATGGATGCTTCTAATGGAGGTGCATTTGTAGACAAGACCTCAGTAGATGCAAGAGGTTTAATTGAGAATATGTCCATTAACTCACAACAATTCACAACTAGAAGAAATTCTGCAGTTCTAACAAGGAGAGTAAGTGAGATACATGCTACTGATCATAAGAGCTTAGCAAACAGCTTGGATGAACTCACAGTTTTGGCAAAAAAATTGGCAACAGGTCAGAAAGCAAGGGTTTGTGGTATTTGCACCTCTATAGAGCACCCCACAGATTCTTGTCCTACGCTGCAAGAGGATTCTAATGCTGATACCCTTCATGCATATGCAACCAATATATTTAACCCTCAAGCCAATGTTGATTTGTCTTCTAGCAGGTACAACCCAAACTGGAGGAACCATCCAAACCTGAGATGGGGAAATCCAACTACACAACAACAAGCTGCTGTCAGGCCTGCACTTTCATTAGAGGATTTAGTTAAGCATATGGCTGCCCAGAATCTCCAGTTCCAAGAGTGGACAGATGCCTTAATTAAGAATTTGCAGACACAAGTTGGACAGATGGCTACCACAATTAATCAGATGCAAGCCCGTGGGAAATACCAACTTCCTGCTCAAGCAGTGGTTAATCCGAATGCACCAAACCCCAATGTTAGTGCTATCACATTGAGATCAGGGAAGACTGACATTCCAAAGGTGCCTGAAACTTCTGTGTTGAAAATAGAAAAGCACCTGGACCTGCTGATGATGAGGAATACATACCACCACTCCCTTTCCCTCCAAGAGCACTAGTGACTAAAAGACAATATAAGGCAGATAGGGACAGTGAGATTTTAGATACTTTTAGGAAGGTGGAAGTCAACATTCCCCTTCTTTAGGCAATTAAGCAGATTCCAAAATATGCCAGATTTCTGAAAGAGTTGTGCACATACAAGAGAAAGAGAAGACAAAAAGGAATTGAAAAAGTGAACGTGGGGTATAATGTTTCTGCCCTCATGTTGCCCATGCCTCAAAAGTGGAAGGATCCAAGAACTTTCTCCATTCCATGCACCATAGGCAGTCGTCAGTTTTGATGATGCCATGTTAGATCTAGGAGCTTCAATCAATGTAACTCCCACATCTATTTTTAACTCTCTTGCTCTTGGACCTTTGCAGGAAACAAATGTTACCATCCAGCTAGCAAATAGAAGCAATGCTCGACCTGTTGCACTGGTTGAGGATGTTCTTGTTAAAGTTAATAATTTAATCTTTCCTGTAGATATTTACATTCTAGACATGGAGGAAGAAACTAAGTCCAACAGGTCGCCTATCATTTTAGGCAGACCATTCTTGAGGACTGCCAAAACCAAAATTGATGTACATGCAGGGACTCTTTCCATGGAATTTGGTGATACCACTGAAAAATTCAGCATCTTTAATGTTAAGAAACACCCCATGGAAGAGCTTCCCCTTTGTAAATTTGAATTGCTTGATTGTTTGGTTGATACTTTGCAGGTTGACACACCTCCTATAGCTTACTCTTATTTTATGCTTGTTGTTTTCATTGAAGACAATGTATGATTTAAGTGTGGGGGGTGTCTTTTAGTAGCTTCGTAGTTTGTCTTTTTCTTTTAATTTTTGATTTGTTTTTTAGTTTTTCTTATTTAAAAAAATTAAAAAAAAAGATATTTTAGCATGTTTTTCCATTGTGAGTGATGTTACTATTCTAGGACCAAAGGTGTTTTGACATGATTTGATTGATCTCTTGTTGCTCTTGGTATAATAAGTTGCATATGAGCATTAGATTTTTCATCATTTGTGATAGTCAGTGTCCCTGATGAGAATTGAGCCTTTTATTGGATGGACTACATTTTGCCGTTCTCTTATTTCTTGTGTGTGACTCACTCATGTTTGTTAGTTACTCAAGAACTTTACTTGATTCTTGTTGAAGCACTTGTTCGCATGCATGTTTGAAATGATCTAGGCAGTTCTGTTCTTTTTTAGCTACTAGCCAAATAAACCTACCCTGAATTTATCTCTTTGTGTAAGCCCCTTTGAGCCTTTTTATCCCATTCTTTGTTTTATAGCTCATTACAATCCCAAAAGTGAAAAACAATGATATTACCCAATCTTAGAGGGTGAAGGAGCTTTGAATTGAAAATTGTCAAATCCATAAGTATGGGGATGTCCAATTGTTGCAATTGTGGATCTCACTTGGGTTAGTTCTTGGGTTCTCAATGAAAAGTTTGGCTAGTACATTTGTATAGAAAAATATTCACACAAAAAAGGAAAAAAAATAGAAAGAAAAAAATGAAAAAAAAAAGAAGAAAAAAAAAGTCAAAAGAAAAAAAATGCAAAGTGTATATACCTTTTTATCTTTGTATCAAGAAGAGTGAAAGTTGTGTGGAGAGAGTATATCAAAATAGAGAAATTCGTCATATCTTATTGAAGTTGAACCCTCTCATGCTCATTCTACAATTGATTATTCTACAATTGATTTTCATTGCTTCTTTATCCTCTTTGATTCTTTTTAGCTTAGTTCCCCCTTAGGATTACCCCACCTTGACCTTGGCCCCATTACAACCCTTATAAAGACCTTTTGATCTTATGTGCATGTGTTCTTAAGTGTGGATGGTAGAAGCTTGTCAAGCATATGGTAGTGCTAACTTTCATTGATGTGCTTATTATATATGTGAGGACTTGAGTGACTGAGAGCATTACTAATACATATCCTGTGAGGACTCATCACTTATGATTCACTCTCTAGTGCTCTATTCTCTTGTTTGTCTTGATTGTAATTAAGTGCTATCTCTGATTGTCATTCTCCTTGAAGCCTAGGAAAAGCACCTCTCTTATGACTTTGCATTCTTTGGGTTAATTGGAAATTCATGTATTGTTTTTGGGTTTTGTTTTGTGTGTTTTTCCCGGAGTGCAAAAAATTATTTGTGGGGGAATTTGATCAGTGCATTTTAATGCACTCTTTATAGCTTTGCAGTTGGTGTTTTTAACTGTACCCTGTACCTAATATTTAAGTCTTAGCACGTTTCAAGACTTTGGGTCTTATTTGAGCAGTATAGTAATTTCTTGATTAATTCTTTTTTTTTTATTGTATATTGACCCCTGTCTACTCTGCAGGCCATAACTTTGGCTGTGGTTATCCGATTGAGGCGTGCAAGCATGCGTTGGAAAGCTAAGGAACAAAGCTACAAATCTTCTATTGAGCTCGAAACCCAGTTCGGAAGTCTTGAAGGCCATGTTGTGTTAAAAACACACTTAGAGCAAGTGTACTCTTTCGCAGAAGTAGTATAAAAGATTATGGTCTCCACAGGAATTAATTAACAACTACTAAACTACTTAGAATTATTTATTGTTTAGACGAGTGAATAATTGAGTTGTAATTGAAACAATAAATAAAAGTAAATAAATAACAAATAATAAAATGCAAGATTTAATAAATGGAGAGAGGTCTAGGGTGGCGGTTTCACTTGCAAGCTTCGATTCCCCTAGGTCTAATTCTACCTGAATTGCCTTATTTTATTTAACTACCAATCCCTTTACTAAAGCTATTAATCTGTTTTGTCATTCGCGATTAATATTCTTTTTCCTAAATTAACCCTAGTTTGGTCATGCTAGAATTTAAATTCAAGAAAAGCATAAAGTACAAAAAAGTTGAATGATTGGAAGACTAAATTAAGGTTTGTTCATTCATTAATTATAGCCCCAATTATCCTATAGGTCCAGCAATTAGTTGTAGTACGGTCGCTAATCAACTAATTGATTATGAACATGCAAAGGGTGATCAATCCTAAATATGTGATTAAATCAATAGGATAATATTAATTAAAATAAAAATAGGAATCCAAACCAGAAATTGGAACATAAAAAGGTCTCTAAGCAAGCAAGATTCACCTAAGACCCTAGAAGAGAATTTAGGTATCCATAGGTATCAAGAACAATAAAATAGAAATAAGGTTCATGAATTACAGAGATAAGAATAACCCGGTAAATAGAGAAATTACTAGTCTAATTCTTCAATCTCCTTTTTCTGCTCTAGAGCTTTCTCACGATGTCAAGAACGGTACCCAAAATCTTCGTCCCTCTACTCGTATGCGTCAGGTAGTGTTCCTCTTTCTTTTTAATTCTTTCGTCAATTGTTGAATACGGCTCTCCTCTGTGTTGCAATTGACGGCTTCTTTATATGCTCTAACCTCCATGGAAGCCTAAAACCCGATATCAATTCATTGGTGAAGGGGTGTCGTTGTACAGATTTTTAGGTTTGGTTCTTTATTGTTTATGCTATTTCGTCTTAGTTTCTAATTCGTCTCTATCAATTTCATTTTTGTTCTTAATGTCTGCAATATCAGTTCTTCGTATTTCGCTTGAATCATTCGAATTCTGTCCTTGCAAAACGTGATTCGTTTGTGTACGCGCTTGCTTGTAAACAATATTCTCGATTCATAACTTTTGATTATTTCGAGTTATTTGGATGCTTAATTTATTTAATTCAAATAGAAATTGATTGAGGATTGACATAAATTTTGTAATGATATTGGTAATGGTTTGAACGATGCTTGTCCACTTTTGTGACCGATTGAACCCATTGTTTCGGCGCTTGCTTGAAACTGTGTGAATTCGTATAAAGTAATTAATGCTTGTTCTGGAATTGGAAATCCTTAGAGACGTTACTTTTTAGAACCAATGATAAACTCGAGAAGCACACTCTGAAACCGGTGAATTGATTGTCTCTCACCAATTGTTGCTCCTATCAAACCAGAACTTTTCTAATCAAAACCCCCTTTTTGTTATTAATTTCTTACTTGTTGTTGGTGATTTCAGTATTAGACGTCCTCGTCAAACGACCAATACTATATTAAACCCTTAAAATTATTTTGACCCGCGTACGACCTCAGATCAATAGGAGCATCTGGAGCAGTTCCAGTAGTGTTTTTAGAAGCGGAATGAAACTTAACTTGCATTTATCTCCTTGGATTTCCACTTGGAGTGTGTTTCATTTTTGCAGAGTGTGTTTTTATTGGTTTTACGTTAACAGGTTTTTAAGGGGGACCAACGAGAACGAAATTAGGGATTATAGAATCTGTCTCTTGTGATTTCGAATCAGAGTAAGTGGAAGAAGGTTCAGCATTTTTGGTTCTTACCATTTGAGAACTTAGGGATTTTGGGAAGAAGAGAGAAATGACTGTTTCGTGAGTTTATGAGAGAGAGAAGGCGAAGTGAAGTGTTTTAATCACTTCAAAGCAGTTATTGTCTAATGGTTAGGATCCTATTTATGGGTTTTTTTAATATTTCTTAACCTAACACAAAAGGAATAAAACATATAAACAATTAAATGCAAACATTAAACAAAACAAACAACAAACAACATAAAATCTTTTTGTATTTTTATGGTCATATGTATCTGATGACCCTTCTCAATAAATGAGAAGGTTGAGGGTTATGACCCTTCTCATTACTGAGAAGGTTGCTGGTCATGACCCTTCTTATCTGAGGGGGCTTCAATGATATGAAACATGCTTTTAATGTAACAAAAACTTTCCTCTAGGAGAGGTTTAGTGAAAATATCCGGTAGTTGATGTTTAGTATCCACAACAACCAGTTCAATGTCTTTCTTTTGCACATGATCTCTAATGAAATGATACTTAATATCAATGTGCTTTGACCTAGAATGCTGAATTGGATTTTTAGACAAATTTATAGCACTAATGTTATCACAAAATATTGAAATACTTGAGTAAATTAAGAAGAAGTCTTCAAGTTGATTCTTGATCCACGGAATATGAGAGCAATAGCCTTCAGCTGAGACATATTCAGCTTCTGTTGTTGTTAGGGCAATTGTACTTTGTTTTCATCAACACCATGAAATGAGTGATTCTCCAAGTAGTTCGCATGAACTACTTGTGCTTTTTCTTTCAATTTTATCTCCAGCATAGTCAGCATCACAATACCGTATAAGCTAAAAATGTGTTCTCTTTTTGTACCATAGACCAATGTTAGGTGTTCCAACAAGATATCTGAAAATTCATTTGACAGCACAGAGATGAGATTCTTTTGGAGTAGTTTGAAATCTAGCACATAGCCCTACTGAGAAGACTTTGTCTGGTCTACTTGCAGTGAGGTATAATAGAGGACCTATCATGCCTCTGTACTCCTTTTCAGAAACAGACTTACCCTTCTCATCTTTTTCAATACTTAGAGAATGGTGCATTGGTGTAGCCATGGCTTTTGCATCACTCATCTTATATTTCTTAAGAAGATCTTTGATGTATTTCTCTTGTGAAATAAAGATACCCTTCTTAAGTTGTTTGATTTGTAGGCCAAGAAAGTATCTTAGCTCACCCATCAAGCTCATTTCAAACTCACTCTTCATTAATTTTCCAAAGTCATTGCATAGCTTTTCATTTGTGGCTCCAAAAGAGTGCCATCTATTTTTCCTCTTGAAAAACCATTTTTGAGTAGAAAAGTACTAAGTCTCTCATACCAAGTTCTAGGAGCTTGTTTAAGTCCATAGAGAGGCTTAGTTAGTTTGAAAACTTAGTTTGGATGTTTCTCATCAATAAGACCAGGAGCTTGGTGTACATACACTTCCTCATTTAAAAATCCATTTAGAAAACCACTTTTGACATCCATGTGAAAGAGTTTGAAATCTTTACGAGCAGCATAAGCAAGAAGTATTCTAATAGCTTCTAATCTAGCAACAAATGCAAATGTTTCATCATAATCAATACCTTCCTATTGATTGTAGCCCTGAGCAACTAACCTTGCTTTGGTTCTGATGACTTTAACATTCTCATCCATTTTGTTTCTAAAAACCCATTTTGTGCCAATAACAGATTGATGTTTTGGAGATGGGACTAAGTTCCTTACCTCATTATTCTCAAATAGAGCAAGATCTTCTTGCATTGCTTCTACCCAAGGTTGATCAACAATTGCTTCATTTATATTCTTTTGTTCTATTGATGAGATCGGAGCACTAGGAGAAGCTTCTCTTCTGAATGAACTTCTAGTTCTTACTGGTTCAGAAGTTTCACCAATAATTTGCTCTTGAGGATGGTGAGTTACTAGTCTCCAACTTCTTAGTAGTTCAGAAGCTTGAGTTGGTTGGCTATTTGGGTTATCTAGAGTTTGAGAAGGATTAGGTGTTGATTCAGTTTCCGCTTTCTCATTTACTTCATCACTTTTCTCGTCTGTTTTATCTGCATCTATCTCATCAGACATTTCTTTTTGCTGCATTGTTAGTTTCAATAAACATAATATGCATGCTTTCTTCAACATCTTTAGTCCTAAGATTAAACACTCTATATGATTTTAATGTGAGAGAATATCCTAAGAATAATGCAGGATCAGACTTAGCATCAACCTTTCCTAAATTGTCCTTGTTATTTAAAACATAGCAATCACAGCCAAATACATGAAAATAAGAAATGATAGGCTTCTTTCCTTTCCAGTGTTCATATGGGGTTTTGTTCAAAGTTTTGTAATGGTTTCCTGTTCAGAATGTATCAAGCAGTGTTTACTGCTTCTGCCCAAAAGTATTTTTCAACTTTTGAATCATTGAGCAATGTTCTAGCCATTTCTTGCAATGTTCTGTTTTTTCTTTCGACTACTCCATTTTTGTTGAGGAGTTTTTGGACAAGAGAAGTTGTGATATACACCATTCTCTTCAAGAAAAGTTTTAAATAAAGCATTTTCAAATTCTCCTCCATGGTCACTTCTGATTGCAACAATGTTAGAACTCTTCTCATTCTAAACTTTGTTAAAAAAATGTTTTGAAACTTTCAAAAGCTTCATCTTTGTGTTTTAGAAAAATCACCCATGTGTACCTAGAGTAGTCATCAACTATAACAAAACTATATCTCTTTCCACTTAGGCTAGCATTCTTAGTAGGACCAAAAAGATCCATGTGCAGAAGTTCCAAAGGTCTTTGAATGGAAATCATGTTGACAGGTTTAAAGGATGATTTAACATGCTTTTCTTGAATGCATTCTTCACATGATTTATCCTTCTCATACCTTATCTTTGGAAGTCCTCTGACTAAATCAAGTTTGGACAATTTTGAAAGGGTTTTCATGCTAATGTGACCAAATCTCCTATGACACATCCATTTATCATCTTCTTTTGAAATTAAGCATATTTGAAATAGTAGATCATCAAGACAAATTCAATAGAGATTGTTTGTTCTATGACCAGTAAAAATTGTTTTTCCAGACTCTAAACTATTTATTTTACTCACATCAGATTTAAAAAATTGAACATTTTGAATCTGAGCAAAGTTTATTTTACCTACTGTATCTACTCCTTTGATGAAGCCTTTGTCAGTGTTGCCAAACATAACAAGTCCTCAATTTAAGCTCTCGATGGAGAAGAACTTATCCTTCTCCCCTGTCATGTGCCTTGAGCATCCACTGTCTAGAAATCACAATTTTCTTCTTGATGCTATGAGGCATGAATGCATTGGAATTTGACACAGATTTAGGTACCGATTTGTCTTTGGGTCCTTGAGGATTAGTTTTCATTTTATGGGATTTTTTTGGCTTGTTGCTACACACTGAAATATGATTTCCCGTTTGTAAACCTTGATCATTTGATTCTGGGCTTTCTGTTACCCTTCTTATATATCTGACCTTTCTCAAGAGGAGTTAGACTTACTTGAGAAGCTTCAAGACTTTGTACACAAATCATAAGCTCATTTGTCAAATCACTAACTTGTTTTCTAAGCATTCCATTTTCATTTTCTAGTTCCAAGTTAAGGACAATTGATTTTTCTGGTATTTTCAAGTTGAAAAGCTTAAACTGTTCAGATAGTTTGAAATGGGATTGTTGTAAAGTGTGAATTGTTTTTCCCATTCTTTCATTTAGTGTTTTTAGCTCCTCATTTTCCTTTTTTAAAACACATAACTGATCTTTGAAAAACATGCATTTTTGAGAAAGGAAGTTTGAGTCATAAAGCAAGCTATCAATGGAGGATTCTACTTCTTGGCAATATTTACATTTAGAGGGTTTAAAATCATATACCTCTTCTTGTTTAGTTCCTGCCATGAGACATAGATTTGCTGTTTCTTCTGCAAGCTCAGCTGATGATTCTTCTGAATCATCCCAAGTGGCGATTAAAGCTTTCTTCTTTGGTGAGAACCTTCTTGGACTCTTCTTATTTGGAAAAGGGCAATCTTGTTTCATGTGGCCAGGCTTCTTACATTCATAACATGTAATTTTTTATTTGCTCCCGTCTCCTTTAAACGTGTCTCTTCTGAACTGAGGTTTTCCTCTTCTTTTGTTGTTTAGCCTTCAATTGATTCTTTTAGATATCAAGGATAATTCTTCTCCTTCTGTATCATCATCAGTTTTTTGCTCTTCATCATCCACTTGAGAAGATTTAAGTGTCAGTGATCTGGATAGATTTTTCTCGGAGCACTTAACCCATTGAGGATTCTGGTGAATCTACTGAAAATTTCGTTAATGGTTTCATCTTCAGTCATTTTGAACATTTCAAACTCATAGATGAGCATGCCTTTCTTTGCTTCTTTGATTTGATCAGTTCCTTCATGAGCAGTTTGTAGTGTATCCAATATTTCTTTGATTTGTCATATTCTACTCTTCCCAAAGCACAAGTTAGATAATACTTGGTTTTAGCATACTGTAGTACACGATGCTTCTCATCAGCAGTCCAATCAGCCTTGGGTTTAGGAATACGGCTATTTGGTACAAGATCTACCACTGTGTTAACATATGGACCATTTTCAACAATATCCCATATGCCAGTGTCTCATGATTAAAGGAAAAGCTACATTTGGCTTTTCCAATAGTAGTAGTTGTTCCGGACTGGGCCAAAGCATCACAAAGCTTGGGCCTGGCCCAATTTCGCATCCGAAATGACCCGACGCTCACTCCACTGTCAAGCATCCGCATCCAACGGTCAGGATCCAAAACGCCTGAATCTGATGCTTCAGGTACGACACTTCTATCTATAAATTGAGGTACAACCCTCCGTTTCCAGGTACGTTCTCATTATCTTCTTGTTCCTCGCATACCTATTATCTTTAACTTACTGACTTGAGCGTCAGAGTGTTTGCAAGTACTCCCCACCCGACGCGCACATGCTTCTACCTCGAGCCATCCGAGGCCAATCTTTAACCATCCAAAGTCCATCTTCAAATCTTCAGAAGCACATCAACTTGTACCCCGGACGCAGCGATATCCGATGTCCAGGTACCGAACAATGTTTATATCATTTGATCATAAAACCAATATTAAAATTATTGGATTACCTGAACAAATAGTGGGCAAATAATCCATGTTGCAGCTTTTTGTTTCCCAATGCCCTTCGTTTCACGTGTCAGCCATAAGCAAGAGAGAAATTGTCTACATTCGAACAGGGATAATTGTTGTGTGTAGTCTTAATGGGTCAACACCACGATATATTGGAAAGAGATAGGGGTCTCTCCTTAAGTCAAAATAATATAGACTGACTTACCCATCATATTAAGTCCTCACAAAAAAAAATAGTACTTCCACGACTTACAAAAAATCCCAATTAAACACAATAATATTAATAATAAATTTGGAATTGAAATAACCATACTAGTTTGCGATCTAATTAATCTGAGTATTAGACAAAAAATCAGTTTGACTATCCTAGTCCAGAATAAATAATCCAAGAGAAAGAAGCAAGAAATGTGATTTTCAAGCTATCATAGATAGTTGCTCTTGTTCATACAGGTGAGCCGATTATCAATACCTTTATATGGCGACAATGTAATTTTTCCAAATCATATCAAAAGTCAATAGCAAAAGTGATAAAGAAAAATTTCAGAACAAAATTTAATACTTTTAAGTAAAATTGAAAATATTAATAGAGTTGGACTTGTGAAAATGCTTTATCTGTTGGCATTTCCGTTGCTAACAGTTCCAAATGCAAACAAAGAAAACACATCAGAATATCAAGGTAAATAATATACCATTGCCAATACTATATGCCAGAGACTTTGTCAAAAAAAACACTATATGCTAGAGACACAAAGAAACCTTGACGTAGATATTCAACAAGTGTGAAAAAAAATTACAATAAGAAAGAAGTTGCACTACTAAATCTCTACTCATATATGACTCAAATAGTTAAAATTAGAAGTATACATACATGAACATGGATGCAACGAAATATTTCCAATTCAAAAAAAAATAATTTGAGCAATCTCCCTATTATATGAAAACTATAAGTACAAATGATGTTTCCTTTTTTATTAGTGATAACTTTTTTTAACCCAGGAGTGTTGTTGAGCGGTTGGGGCTCATCATCCCTTAACCAAGTGTCGAGGGTTCGATCCTCGCATTTAGTATGAAGCAACTTTAAATCCCTGGGTCGGTGGATACCCTGGTCTCAACCCAAAAAAAATATTCGAATTTTAAAAATCTTCTATCAATTCATTTAAATGGAAATTTTAAATTTTAAATAATAAACTAAGCATTTATTTTTCCAGCATTATAGATATGGTAGCGTTTTATTTTTATTTTTGAATTAATGTTAAATTCAAATAATAAACAACACATTTACACCAGCATTAAAGAGACACGTTTATGGTAACTTTTTTTATTTTCTTTTTGAATTAATTTTTTTAAAGAGGTCAGCGACACATAGAATTATTATTATGATACATCAGATGTAATGCTTAAATGGCTTCCTATTGAGTTGACATTTGGAATAATCCTAAAATAGATTATTCAAAAATATATTATTAATAGAATAGATAATAAATATCAATAACTAATGCAGAAGGACCATAGTGCTTTTAATATTTGAATCATTAATTATTGCAATCGTGAAAATGTTTGAATCATTATTTATTGTATTATTTTATATCAATAAATAATTCAATAGGAACATAGTGCATTTAATATTTGAATCATTAATTATTGCAATCGTGAAAATATTTGAATCATTAATTAATGTATTACTTTATATCAATAAATAATGCAAAAGGAATATAGTGCTTTTAATATTTGGTATATTATTTCACCAACCACAAGCTACATAGGGAAAAAACTACACTATTTAATTAAATGCATGCAAACCCCCAAAGCAAATGAAGTTCTCGTGGTTAAGATAACCATTGCAACTTCATATATTTTTTCCTCATTTATTATGGAAATGTCAAAGGCAATGTTGGGTGTGTTTATTGGTGTTCTTGTGATTTGCTCACTTTTCACCCAAAATGCTAATGCTGAAACTGTAAGCATTGAGGGAAAAGATATAGGATATGGGCCAATACGAAGAGGGGACCAACCCAATTGTAGTGAGAAGAACCCTGGTGCATGCACACCTAAGCCAGAGAATCCATATAATAGAAGCTGTGAGCCAATAACCAGGTGCCGTAACGCAACAATGTAAATGAAATTATGTTGGTTGTATTTTACTTTTGGATACCTTTTGTGTTGGTTTGTATTACTTTATATCAATAAATAATGCAAAAGGAACATTGTGCTATTAATATTTGAATTATTAATAATTGCAATCGTGAAAATGCTTCTTGTGAAGTATCGTGAATATTTGTAGTTGGAAAATCAAATGGGGTTGTGATTTATTTGGTTAAGTATTTTTGCTTTTTCACTATAATTCACCACTTATGTTTACAGACATAGGCTTTGATAATATCCGCAAACAAAATATTTGCGATGATTAGCATTATTGGAAAAACAACTCGAGGCATTGAATGATCTGTGTTTAATACTACTTTTCGTGAAGTTTTGGATACAAGAATGGTTCCAAAAACTTGCATATTATTATGTACTATTTATTGGTTTGTAACTGTTAACACCCAAAGTTAATAAAGTCGTCGGCTGAGGGTTGATGGAAAAGAGGAAAAGGACTGGAGTGCTAAGGCATGCCACTAGATTAAAATCTTAGGAGATAATTGCTAATGAAAATGAACTTAAGAGAGAGATAATTGCTCATTATACGACAAAACAAACTCTCCGAGGAAGGGGTAAGCCCGAGGGAAATGAGCAAGGCAGAGGGAGAGTAAAGTCTCATCTTATAGAGTGTAATGGCCAGGGTGGCTCGGATGCCTAAATCACTGTCCGAGGACAAAGGTAAGCCGAGGAACCAAACGTTCGAGTTAAGGCAGGCTTGGATGGAGGGTAAGGAAGTGGAAGCACGAAGAAAGAACGTGGGAGCAGTTGAAGATCAAGCGATGGAGCGAGGGAGTTTTACCCCACTAACTGTGCTACTGGGATCGTGGGTAGTTACTCCACCTCTTTAGGGCATAGGAAGAATGATAGGCATTCATCTTTGATTGATCCAACGGCAGGCAGGTGTTGGCTTGAATAGTGGCCGACGAGGGCCTATGTATATAAATAGGAAAGGGATAACTGTGCAGACACACCCATCAATCAAATAGCTCTACTTTTATTTCGATTTTATCTTCTTTTACCGCACTTTACCTTTATTTTATCTTTATGCATTAGGCTAGTAGAATACTCCAACCCTCACGTTCCATTCACCCAACCTAGCCCGTGGATTATGAGGAGCCCGTGGTGATGACCATATCGTTTATTCGGCAGCAAATCGACATGGGGATACACAATATCATGTACCAACTTTCCCACCAATTGGCTAACATAGTGAAACTTATGGTGCACAATGAGGTGAAGCAAGACAAGGAAGGGGAATAGAGACGTGCTACGCAAGCTAGCAGCACGATGAACTATGGTTTCCCCAGCCCATCACGGGTAGGACACCCTAACTCTACGAGAGGAACGCATCAGACTCTGCCATACACCAACCCTTTTGGACCTCAGCAGGAATCCTCCTATAACCTAAAGGGAGGTATGCAATAGTGTCCACCACCGAGTGGGAGTTTGACTTTGTAAGAGTAGGCGTTCTCTCATCAGGTAAATCCGACTCTTGTGATTCCTCAGCCTAGTACGTTTGCCACAGCCAACACTGGGGGGTAGTTTATGGTGAATGTCACTAACACAGTTTCCCTTCAGTAGGGTCAAGTGCAATTGGCCAGAAGGCCACCCGATGTAGCAGACTTGGTGGGTCTACCACAAGGATCATCCTATGGATGCTATTCTGCGGCTAACTACCCGACTTACGCAGGGGGTAAGCCTTCACCCCAGAATCAGGGAATGGAAGGTGTTGTCGTCAAACTTGTAGGTCCTAGCCGTGGTGTCAGCTAGAGGTTTGGACGGTCTTTGATTCCTCTTTTCTTCAAGCAATTGTGTCGTGGAGGGAACTCTGCTCCTCGACTGTGGGTTTCCCGACTCCTCAAGAAAGGGTAAGGCAAGGTGAGAGGGGGACGCGACTGTTGGATTATACTACAGGCTAATGCATAAAGTAAAGTGAAGGATAGAAAATGCGGTAAAGGAAAGATACATTGAAATAAACATAGAGTTTGATTGATTGGATGTGTCTCTGTACAATTACTCTATTGCTATATATACACAAGCCCTCGTCGGCAACTATGCTAGCCAACATTTGCTTGCCGTTGGATTGATCTAAGATCAATGACTCTCATTGCCTCTTAGGTCCTCAAAGAGGCGGGGTAACCACCCACGATCCCACTGGCACGGTTAGTGGGGTGAATGCTCGTCGCTCCGCATTTTCTGGCCTTACTCTTCCGCTTGAACTTCAACTACACCAACGTTCTGTCTTCATGCCACATCTTCCTTGCCTTCCAAGCAACGCCCGCCTTGCCTTGGCCACTCGGTGGCTCGGCCGCACTAGCTTCTTTAGGTAATAGCTTAGGCACCCGAGCCACCTGGACTTTGGAACTCTATAAGCTGGGGCTATCACTTTCCCTCGGCTTAGTTCATTGGCCCTCGGGCGTAATCCTCCCTCGGGGAGGTTTTTGTCGTTTAGTGTGCCCCGAGGACCTCTCTTGACTTCACTTTATTTGGCAAATACCCATTTTGAAACATGTTGTATGGCTTGCCTTCACACCACTACTCTTTTCTTCCCTCTTAGCCCTCGGCCTACGACCTAATTATTTTTGGGTGTTAACAATTGTCCCCCTTTTTGTGCTGTCGTATTTTTAGGTGACGGTTAGAAGAGACGTTACTGCTGCTGTGTGCCACTTGGAGCTTCGCGTGAATCGAAACGGCTGCGCGATGGTTTCCAAGGACACATTGGTTAGTATTATGCCCAAAGCTATAAGATGCCCTCATCATTTTCCCTGCGCGGTTGCTTGTTCCTCCTCCTTTTCGAAATTATTTTGTCACCATCCCTATGCGATAGAAACTCTTCCTTTCTTTTTACCATGTCTTTCGATTCCGCCCCACTACCTTCGAGCGCGCTTTTATGTCCTCGCGACTTCCCATCACGCAAGGCTGGTTGACTGCAAGTGCCCGACTATCAAATGCTGGAGCATTGGCCACTCCCACCATCGACTACCGAGGCTGGTCAGAAAGGCATCACAGTGTTAAAGGCGGCACTTGGAAGACCATTGGCCTCCGTGACGTGATTGCCCTTTCTTCTTTTGTCGCTCCTACTCGCCTGAAGACAGTTCTCCCTCTTCTAGGCTTTTGGTCGTCCAACCTCAACGCCTTCATCTTTCCATGGGGCATCTTGACTCCTATCGTTCTTGATGTTTCTGCTATCACCAGCTTGCCTGCTTTTGGCAGGACTATCCAATCATCCAAACTGATGAAAGAGGTGGGCCATGTGCAGATTCCCGCTGGGGGTTCCCCTCCTAAGTTCCTTCTGGAAAATATTGGTATTGACCCAGAACTTTCAGATGACGGACACATCACCTTCCTTCTATACTTCTTTTGCAAGTTTTTCTATGGCACTGGTTCCACGGGTATCGTCAAAGAATTGCAGCCTTTTGCGGCTATGATGGCCAGCGGTACTCTCTTCGCTTGATCTCCCTGCAATTGTGGGCACTCCTTTATTTCCGCAAACTCTTCACGGAGGGATTGGAAGTTCCTAGACCGATTTCGAATTCGTGTCTCGGCCCTTACCTTTGGGGCTCCCCTTGCCATCGGCTGACTCCCCCTTGCCTTATGGAGGAACTCCAGCAGGCGGATTCACCCGTCGCCTTCAAGGAATTCGGTCTTTTGCAGTAAGTTCCTTTGAAGTACCCATCTTTAAGGGATTTCCACCGCCATGAGGGGCTAACCGATGCTCAGGTATCTGAGATGGTCACCATCAATCAGCAGCGGGTTGCTGAGTTCGTGTGGGCGCATTATACCATGTGTCCCGGGGAAACTAGTGCCTATGCCAATTGGTGGCATGGAGTTAGAGGTTTGGTCTTCCGCAAGCCACTTGATGAAGTGTTATCTTAGTAGCTAAGACGCCTTCGTAGGGTCCCATCCCCACTGGTTATAGCCGGGGGCCCCAGTAGTAGTGCCACTTCTCCCCTTGATGCCCGTCAAGTGACTCCACCAAAGCCTGTGGCTGGACGGCCTCCCACCAGATCTCAACCGACCCTTGGTAAGCTCTTCCGCCCTCCTATAGGATTTGTTTACTTCTTCACGTATCCCGTTTTTCTCCTTATTATTTTTGTATCTTCGCAGCACCTATCGCTAAGGACGATGATGATGGACCCATAACTTTTAGGCGACTATCACCGCTATCTTTTCCATTACTGCAGGTGGTCGCCGCCTTGGTCGCGGAAGAGCCTCTATCTCTCTGAGAGTTCTTCTCCCCAGTTTTCTCCCCCACTCCTCCTTCTATCTCTCTGTCATATCCCGGACGGTGACAGATATAGAGGTGGCCCAACATTTCATCGCTTGCCATCAATTTTTGGTTGCCCCCCTCTCTCTTGAGGAATTGCGAAAATTAGATGAGGCCCTCCACGGCGGGATCCTCACTGATCCTTCCCAGCTCATGGATTTCCGTTTGCTAGTCTTCAGGCTAGCCTCCCAAGAGGGTCTACTGGAGCGACAAAGGAGAGCTGTTAAACACATAGCCTATCGTCTTCTGGCCATCACTCTGGTTTATTCGGCAGCCAACGCCGTCCACTCTACTGCTTAGGAGGCGTTGGACCGCCTGAATACACTGCATGCCGAGCAAATCATGCTCCTTACCAACTATCGAGAGAAGGCGGCAGAACGTTAGTCCACCCTGGTTGAAGAGGAGACCAGGAGACGTCGAATTGGGGAGGTTGGGGTTTTTCTGACGGGGTTTCAACATGATTTGAGGTGCTGCGTGCCCAACATGCGGAGGCCGTGGTTGATGCTGCAAACCATGTTTGAGGGGAGCGACTTAGATGAGGGTAGTGGTAGTTCCTGCACTTTTAGTTACCACTAGGCCGCCAGTGTGTGGCGAGCCACCTTGCCACTGTTTTGTATTTAAATCCACTGTGGTATACTTCGCTAACGATGTAGGACCCGTCCGAATTTGGGGACCACCTGCCCAATTGGGGGTCTCTTCTCCCGAGTGTAAAAATGGCCTTCCATACGAGGTCACCATCGACAAACTTCTTCGTCTTGACATGCTTGTTGTAGGCCCGAGCCGCTTTAGCCTTATTCATTTCTATCCTGCTGAGGGCAGGCAGCCTGTCATCATCCACCGAGTCCAACTCCATCAACTTGGCTTGTTGGTACTCATCCATACTAAGGGAGTGCTGCCGAGCTACTCTGATCTCAACGACGATATACTGATTTCCAGGGTAGTACGGCATCCTGCCCATAGACCAAACGATAGGTGGTTGCCCCCGTTGCCGTGGACTTAGAATTTCTAATAGCCCAAAGGACCTCGTTCTGGGTCTCGTGACATCGCCGAGGCTTATCCTCTATGTTCTTTTTGATGAGCTCGATGATGATCTTGTTGGTAGCCTCTTCTTGTCCGTTGGCTTGAGCATAGTAAGGAGACGAATGTCTCCTTTTGATGTCGTACTCGTGAGTAAAGGCCACCACCCATTCCCCCGGTGAGCAAAGGCCACCAAACCTGAATATGATCTGGTTTTCTGTGAATCTGATCATCGCTACCTGATCAACGTTTCCCAAAGGCATGGCCTCCACCCACTTAGTGAAGTAATCGATGGCGACAATGATAAAGTTATGACCCTCTGAGCCATCACCATATAGGCGTCTTTCATCTTGAGCCATTTTAATAGCACCCCATTGGCGCTTCTCTTATATAGGTCGTCCCCTATCAAGATATACTTCAATGCCCTCTATTTGACCTTGAAGTCAGTACCAACCGTCGGGTTACGGAGGTACCTCGTCAATACCCCAATCTAGGCATCGACGGGCTCCTCCTCGGAGGGGATCACTGTATCCTGTTGTAGTACCTCGACGACTCGCTCTTTGTAACCCGAGGCTTGTTGGGCCGAGTCATTCGCTTCCTTGTTCTCATCCCTAGGGACATAGGTGATGACGACGTCAGCAAACAACTTTAGCAAGTTGTGCGCCGTGGCCCTCAGCTGTTTGAGCTTTGTATTGTAGCACTTGTACTCCCCAGTGATTTTCTTCATCACCAGTTGTGAGTCACCCCTTATTTCTACATAGTGGGCCTTCATGCCGGCCAAGAATATTAAGGCAAAATCCCTAATTAGTTTTGATGATTAACAAACCCTCAAATATGAGAAGCTTAAGTTATCTGATTTCATATACTAATGTCTCTTCTTGAGTGATTAATAAGTACAGGTTAATCAAGACACTCTCAAGAAGATGTATGCTTATGAGAAGCATCAAACTATGAGAATGTAACACCCCAATTCTACCCAATAATACTATAAATCAGAGTGCGGAATTTTCAACATAAATATTGGAGCGCTACACTTACTTCCCAAAACAAACAATATAATTCATTCATGGTAAATTCAATTTGAAGCAATCTTAACAATCCTTGTCCATTAGACAACTCAAAATCAACAATTTGCTTAATAGAAATAACTTCGAGTTCAACAAATATTGCAACCTAAATGATAAAGGAAAAAAAACAGCGTTCAATCCCCCCGAGTGTTACGTATCAGAGTGACGACACCGACTCAACTAAGGAAGGATCACCGCCTTCATTCGCGACTACCTGCACGTTACCACATAGGGGTAACATTCAAACAGAAGGGGTGAGATATCGAACTATATAAGAGCATGTATGAAGAACAATATTATAGGTCAGGTACTATAGAATTACACATATCATAAATAAAATCCTCAATAGAGTCATCAATAGAATCATCGAAGTGCAATGCGGAATGCGACTCAACTGTGCATATGCATGTGGTACCATTGGAGCAAAACTCCCGTCGTAAAAATCGTCGTTGCTAGTAAATAGTGGCTCACAGGGCATAGCCCTCATCGTTCACGTCGTAAAGCAAATGCAAAGGTATGCGACACAATGTGAATGTACAAGTAACGCTAATCACAGTCACGCAATCGCACGACAACAACACCAAAACGTCATGGCGGCCATAGGCCTACAATTTACTATCTTTGCCAATAAATAGAGGCAAATCAACTTTTACAACTTCACCTGCAATTTACCACATTTTCGACAAGGTATTCAACGCAACAATTAACCACAACAGCAACTGTGGCAACAATATTGACAAAGCAGTAACATCAACAGCGCAAAACAGCAAGAATAGCAACAACACAGCAGCAAAACGTAACAGCAATGACAATAATAACAGCAAAACCGCAACAGCTTTAACAACAAAACATCAACAGCATTAACAGCAAAACAGCAACAGCATTATCAGCAAAACAGCAACAGCATTAACAGCAAAACAGCAACAGCATTACATCAAAACAGTAACAGCATTAACGTAACCATCAATTCAATTACGAAAATTATTTATAATTCTTACTAACGAGTTATCTATATTCCTATCATTTTTTTTTGATTATAATAGTGAAAACCTTAATCCAACAAAATTACAATTCGATTTAATTAGATTTAACGACATAGGAATTCAAGCACACACGGTCAGTTCATCAAACATTTCTCATACGATATATATATATATATATATATATAACTACGCAACATACACAGAGGCAATCTATAATAAACCCCAAACCCTGCATACGATCCCTCAGATACGCTATTATAGAATTCGAACCCACCCTTACCTCAACTATGGTGGCGCAAACTCCCTCCTAGCCTCGTTCCTCGATTCTCCGAATACGGCGACTCCCCTGCGATAGTAACGACGCGTGACGATCACGAACGTAGAGAATTGCAATGAAAATCAACCCTCCCAATCCAATCCTAGGCTAGAGCTCTTGAAAATTGAGGCTTTTGTGTAACTTAGAAGTGAGAGGAAGAAGGAGAAGAAGGGAAAAGAGGGCGGCTGCGCAAAAACACCAGCCCTAGCGCATATTTGCGCTATATTTATAAGGAGGAGTGGCGCACAAGCGCCTTCCTGCGCAAGCTGCGCACTGGACACGCTGCTAGGGTTGCGTGAGCGGTGCGCACTCGCGGTGCTAAGCCCAATGCTATTTTTAACTGGCCCACGACATGTGATTATCATCTAACTCATTTTCAACATAGCTACTACGCCCATAATTTCAATTCTTACAATTATCCTACGGTAATCCAACTTCGAAGTAATTTGATTAAATTTTAGGGCGTTACAGAGAAGACTTAAGATAATATTGCCCACAATGTTCTTAAAGAAGAAACCTTCTTGTGATAAGATCAAAAGATCAAGACCATATGGTAAACTTGAGAAAGATCATCATGAGAAGCTTCATTTGTATCTATGGCAATATCAGAAAAATATCTAAGAAGGATCAACCTAAGAAGAGTCATGACAGAACTATAAGAAAGGAGATGAGAAACATCAGATGAGTAGAGTCAAGTTGAGAAGAATCATGACCATGAGAAGGGTCATACTACAAGTACCATTCTAAGGAACATCAACATGAGAATCATGAACTTGAGAAACATCATCTTCATCATGTCTCATATGTGAGAAGATTCACTGTCAGAAGAGTCATGACAACTGGAAATAGCTGTCTTCTGCAGAAAACCAGAAACACAGTTGTGTTGTGTAGACAGCTTTCCTCAACGACTATAAGCGGCTATATTAATTCACCAACGTCTATAATCTTTGGACCAGAGGATATTACACATAATTTCATCTATAAATTAACGCTCCTGGTTGCCATTGATCCTCATGAGAGTGCATTGAGTGCTTAACTTCGAACCTTCTCAAGTGTCAAAGTTTTCTCTCATCCATACTCAGCTACTACAAACCAGAAGGGATTCACATGATATCTGAGTATGTATTAAGTCTTGTGATGTTGTATTTATTGAATATTTCATTTGTATGAACCAAGCTCTAGAAATCCCTCAAACCCAAACACTTAAATAGTGAACCTGTAGGAAACCTTCTCAAGTGGCATGTGTTGCTGTAAGACTTGAGAAGTGAGACTTATGTGTTATATGCAGTCTAATAGCTCAGAAGGAGTCTATTAGGAGTGGTCACAGTAGGTAGAGCTATTTGAAGAAAACTACCAAGAGTTCTTTTAACCTAGGGATGTGTAAAAGGTGTAAACTATTTTGGAAAATAGTGGAAACACTCACAGGAAGTGAGGAGTGGATGTAGCCCAGGAATTTGAGTGAACCACTATAAATCACTGTCTTTATTATTGCTTTCAATTCATTAGTTTACACTACATGAGAAAACTTTCCATAAGGAGAGGATTTATGAAAACTGAGAAGGGTGTATTCTGACCCTTTTCTGATGATAAAAGTTTCAAGATAAAACATAGTTTTCAACTCTTCTCACTTCTTCCCGACACTATTAATATCTCTTGTTTATTTGTTTCTAGATGTATTACAACAATATAACTAGCTTAACAATACCTAAACAATCAAACAGAAACTTTGAGAAGAGTTAAGTATTGACGGCAGAACTTTCTTACCCTTCTCAACTCATCCATATAGTTGAGAAGACAGATAAATCATGTCATACCCAAATTTTGTCCGCCTAGTTTTAAAACTCTAATTTTCCACAAAAATAAATAAATTGAGAAGTGTGGCGTTATTTTTAAGAGTGTGAAGAACATTGTGCATGCATTTTTGAGTTTTTAGGGCAAAAGGGTATTTTGGTCATTTTCTAAAAATAAGATATTTTCTCATCAAAAATCATTGTGCAATTTTAGAGAAATTTATTTGAAGCAAAACATTTTGGTCATGTATATATGCATGCGCATGCATGCATGCATTATGCACAAAAAATTCAAAAAGGCATCAAAAAGGAATGTTCTACAAAAAAGTTTCAAGATGTGATTTTTATGATATTTTTGGTCATGGTGATCTCATAAAATGGCATATTCTTCAAGATACTTGGTATGTCGCTCAAAATGGTTAGATTTATGTACAATTATCTTGAAAGGAATAATCAAAATTGAGAGGATAATTGGAGGGTTCATGGATAGTACAATGGTACAATTGCCAACTTGCAAAACTTGGTGACCAAGGCCACACCCTACCCCAATGTTGCGCCATTCCCTCACCATTTCCTCTCCAATTTTTCATTTTGTCCCTCATCATGTGTGTTTCAATCCTCACCCTCCATTCAAATTTTAAATGCAATCCTAGAGTGAGATGAGATGCACAATGACCTAAATACCCTTAAACCTAGTTGCTCTCTATATATACCTTAGAAACCTCATCTCACACACACTTTTTTTTTGGCCTCACAATTCCTTCACAAAACCCTAGCACACAAACCTCTCCTCTCCTCTCCTCCTTTGGCCGAAACCACCAACAACCATTCCCTCCTCCATTTTTCTTCATTTCACTTCCATTTTCCATCTCATATTAACTCCTACTTCATATATCATCCATCTCTTCTACCAAGATTCAAGTGTTCATCATCCAATCTCAAGAACAAGGCAAGTTGCGCAAGGTTTTGGTGAAGATCTAGTTGATTTGTGGGTTTTCTCTTCATACTCTTTATTTATTAGCTTGGATTCAAGGTATACCTCAAAACTCTTGCATCATTCACTAAGTTTTTTTTGCATCAAAATGTAAAAATCATGTTTCTAATCTTGCATCCTACTATATTCATGCATTTTAGTGTTGGTATATTCTTGATTTGTTGATTGTTGTTGGTGAGAGGTGTCTCAAACATTTTGACAAGCACTTAGGGAGGCTTGGGTGTTTGAGATTGCTTCTCACCCTTGAATAAATTGTGATTTGTGTTGTTATCATTTTGTTTGTTGCATTTTGTGAAATAAAATTGTGTTAGGAAGCTATGAATGTTTCGCACCCTTAGTATAAAATAGGTTTAATCGAGTTTTGATGCATTTCTTTATGCAATCTTGTCATTGAGGCTTGATTTTGAAGTTCCCATGTCCAAACATGTTGTTTGATTTTGCATATATTCATTTTTCATGCCTTCTTACTTTCACAAAAATCAAAAAAAATATGAATAGTTGTTGATTTTGGTGTTTGATTGCTTGGATCTTGTGAATAAATGTTCCTAAGTCTTGCTAGTGTCATTTGCTTGCTTGATTTTGTGGATTTGTTGAATGAAATTGTTGTTTGGTTATGTTTTGGTTCGCAAGTTTCTAATAAGTTAGGGTTTTGTTATTTCTTTGTGAAAGGGGTTTGCAATTGTGATAAAATGATTTCTCAAATTGTTTTGATGTTGGTCGTTATGTACTTTGCTTGCAAATTATTCTATGTTGATGATTGGCAAGAGGACTCACACTTGTGCCTTAGACATTTCACTTTAAGTATTGAGGATTGCCTAAGATGATTCAACACAACCTTGTGCTTTGATTGAAAATTTTGGTTTGCTTGTTAGTAACTTGTTTGCAAAATTACTCTATGTTGATGATTGGCAAGAGGACTCACACTTGTGCCTTAGGCACTTCACTTTAAATGTTGAGGATTGCCTAAGATGATTCAACTTCCTTTGTGCAATTCTTGTTTAAAAATGCAAATGCTAGTTCTCTAACTTGATTAATCAATTTTGGCTACAAAATGACTTGTTATTGCTTTCTTTTGGTCACTTGTGATCATGCAAATGCGATGTTCATTCTAGGTTAATAATTTGTTTTGTGTTGATGATTTGGTAAAAGGACTAGACACTTATGCCTTTGTGCATTGTCTCAAATGTCAAGGATTACCAAAAGGGATTCAACCTTGTGTTTTATCTTGTGTTGATGCCTATTTGAATTAAACTTTTGCACTATCTATTTGTGTGCCTATTCTTGCAATCTATTTGGTTAATGTTGATCTTGCATGTTCATGGCCATTAAATGTTAGATGACTAAGCGTCATTCTTGTGCACCAGTGTAGTAATGGTTAAGGTATATGCTTACACTTGCATTGTTGATTGTTTTGCTTGCAACTTGTTAAAGTTTACACTTTGGTTCTTGATTTGGAAATTGATTTGAATTCTCTACTTCTTTTTCTTTTGGATGCCACGCCATCCCAACAAACTTTTGTGATCAATATCACCCTCCAATTCTCTTCCTCTCTTCTTCAAGTCATTTCTTTTTCCAAATTATTTTTCAAATTAAAACTTTTCTTCAAATTGTTTTTCCATAGCAATCAAATTTTTTTCAAAGATCAACAACAAACCTTTTTGAAAATTCATAAGGAGTCAAGTCGGACGTACGGCCGGTGTTGACTAGCGTCCTAAGATTGGAGTTGTACAGCTCAAACATCTTGGGATACTTATGAGAATTAAAACAAGCAATTAACAACTTGAGACCCTTTTTTTAAAAAAAAATATGAGTAAGGAATCAAATCGGATGTACATCCGGGATCGGTTAGCGTCTTAGGGTTAGCGAGCTGTACAGTTCGTGCGAGCCTAAGATACTTGCTCAAATAAAAGTAATCAACCTCACAACAAATCCTTTTCTTCAAGTAATTCAAACCATTCTCAAAAAGTAGGGGGCACGTCGTCTGTATAGGCGAGGATGTTTGTTGTTTTAGGTCTAGTGAACTGTACAGTTCAGGACCGAGAACCCCTACAATAAAAAAAACACCAAAGTTTCTCGACTAAAGAGAACTACGTAAGCCTTGAATTCTCCATCAAACCGGGAGATACGTAGGAGCGGGTCACATCCCGTCAAGCACACTTTTAAAAAAAAATATAATAAAAAGATTCTTCTTTCCCCCTGTTTTCAAAAACATTTTCTCAAATAAAAAAAAGAAGTAGAATGAATTATTTCAAATCAACTCTGTCAAAATCGCACATCAAGTTAAAGGTTCCCTTTCGGTAGAAAGGAGGTGTGGGATGCTAATACCTTCCCCACACCTAACCGACCCCCGAACCTACATCTCTAGTTCTCAAAGGACCACCCGCTTTAAAAAGGACCCTTTTTCAATGTTTTGGTCCCTAAATAAAAAATGTTGATGGCGGCTTCACAAATTTTCACGTTGTACGATGAAAGGTCCAATCCGGATTTTTTTCGGGGTGCAACAGCTGGCGACTTCACTGGGGACTTTCCTTTTAAAACGAGGGTCAGGCCTAATTAACTTGATGTGTGGTTTAATTGTTTGATTTGAATGTGATTGTTCTATTTCTCTCTTTTATTCTCCTTCTTTTTCTTCTCTTTCTGATGTTTGAATGTTCTCTTGCATTCTCGTGTTGTTATGTTGCATTCATGTGTGTAACGCCCTAAAATTTAATCAAATTACTTCGAAGTTGGATTGCCGTAGGATAATTGTAAGAATTGAAATTATGGGCGTAGTAGCTATGTTGAAAATGAGTTAGATGATAATCACGTGTTGTGGGCCAGTTAAAAATAGCATTGGGCTTAGCACCGCGAGTGCGCAGCGCTCACGCAACCCTAGCAGCGTGTCCAATGCGCAGCTTGCGCAGGAAGGCACTTGTGCGCCACTCCTCCTTATAAATATAGCGCAAATATGCGCTAGGGCTGGTCTTTTTGCGCAGCCGCCCTCTTTTCCCTTCTTCTCCTTCTTCCTCTCACTTCTAAGTTACACAAAAGCCTCAATTTTCAAGAGCTCTAGCCTAGGATTGGATTGGGAGGGTTGATTTTCATTGCAATTCTCTACGTTCGTGTTCGTCACGCGTCGTTACTATCGCAGGGGAGTCGCCATATTCGGAGAATCGAGGAACGAGGCTAGGAGGGAGTTTGCGCCACCATAGTTGAGGTAAGGGTGGGTTCGAATTTTATAATAGCGTATATGAGGGATCGTATGCGGGGTTTGGGGTTTATTATAGATTGCCTCTGTGTATGTTGCGTGGTTATATATATATATATATATATATATATCGTATGAGAAATGTTTGATGAATTGACCGTGTGTGCTTGAATTCCTATGTTGTTAGTTCTAATTAAATCGAATTGTAATTTTGTTGGATTAAGGTTTTCACTATTATAATAAAAAAAAAATGATAGGAATATAGATAACTCGTTAGTAAGAACTATAAATAATTTTCGTAATTGAATTGATGGTTACGTTGATGCTGTTACTGTTTTGATGTAATGTTGTTGCTGTTTTGCTGATAATGCTGTTGCTGTTTTGCTGATACTGCTGTTGCTGTTTTGCTGTTAATGCTGTTGATGTTTTGCTGTTAATGCTGTTGCGGTTTTGCTGTTATTGTTGTCATTGCTGTTACGTTTTGCTGCTGTGTTGTTGCTATTCTTGCTGTTTTGCGCTGTTGATGTTGCTGCTTTGTCAATATTGTTGCCACAGTTGCTGTTGTGGTTAATTGTTGCGTTGAATACCTTGTCGAAAATGTGGTAAATTGCAGGTGAAGTTGTAAAAGTTGATTTGCCTCTATTTGTTGGTAAAGATAGTAAGTTGTAGGCCTATGGCCGCCATGACGTTTTGGTGTTGTTGTCGTGCGATTGCGTGACTGTGATTAGCATTACTTGTACATTCACATTGTGTCGCATGCCTTGCATTTGCTTTACGACGTGAACGATGAGGGCTATGCCCTGTGAGCCACTATTTACTAGCAACGACGATTTTTACGACGGGAGTTTTGCTCCAATGGTACCACATGCATATGCACAGTTGAGTCGCATTCCGCATTGCACTTCGATGATTCTATTGATGACTCTATTGAGGATTTTATTGATGATATGTGTAATTCTATAGTACCTGACCTATCATATTGTTCTTCATACATGCTCTTATATAGTTCGATATCTCACCCCTTCTGTTTGAATGTTACCTCTATGTGGTAACGTGCAGGTAGTCGCGAATGAAGGCGGTGATCCCTCCTTAGTGGAGTCGGTGTCGTCACTCTGATACGTAACACTCGGGGGAATGAACGTTGTTTTTTTTCCTTTATCATTTAGGTTGCAATATTTGTTGAACTCGAAGTTATTTCTATTAAGCAAATTGTTGATTTTGAGTTGTCAAATGGACAAGGATTGTTAAGATTGCTTCAAATTGAATTTACCATGAATGAATTATATTGTTTCTGTTGGGAAGTAAGTGTAGCACTCCAATATTTATGTTGAAAATTCCGCACTCTGATTTATAGTATTATTGGGTAGAATTGGGGTGTTACATTAGTGGTATCAGAGCATGGTTGGGTCTGTCCGACCAAGTTGTCGAGTCATCGCTTCGATTAACAATCAAGTATTGTTATTCGTTCTAAACTATAATTTGTGTTGTAGGGATAAGCTGAAATGGCCGGACGGAATGATGCTGCTATTGCTGCTGCTTTGGGCCCTATGGCTCAGGCATTGAAGAATCAACAGAACGCTGGTGAGAATGCTGGATCTCGCAGTTTGGCGACTTTCCAAAGGGAGAATCCGCCCACTTTCAAGGGTAAGTATGATCCTGATGGAGCATTGGCTTGGTTGAAGGAGATTGAGAGAATCTTCCGTGTGATGGATTGCACTCCAGCGCAGAAGGTTCGTTATGGTACTCATATGCTGTCAGAAGAGGCTGACGACTGGTGGTTAGATACACGTCAGAGATTGGAAGCTGCAGGTGAAGAGATCACTTGGGTTGTGTTCCGTAGGGAGTTTTTGAGGAAGTATTACCCTGAGGATGTTCGGGGTAAGAAAGAAATTGAGTTTCTTGAGCTGAAGCAAGGGAACCTGTCAGTTACTGAATATGCTGCTAAGTTTGTGGAGTTGGCCAAATTTTATCCGCACTACAATGAAGCAACTGCTGAATTTTCAAAGTGCATAAAGTTTGAGAATGGGCTGCGACCTGAGATCAAAAAGGCAATTGGGTATCAGAAGATCCGTGTTTTCTCCGATTTGATTGACAGTTGCAGGATCTATGAGGAGGACAACGATGCTCACTATAAGATCATTAATGAGAAGAGGAGCAAGCAGCAGACTCATGGTAAGCCGTATGATGCTCCAGTTGGTAAAGGTAAGTAGAAAAGTTTTGATGGTAAGAGAACTAGTGGGGGAGACGCCCCTGCTGGTATTGTATGTTACAAATGTGGCAAACCTGGTCATAAGAGTAACGTGTGCAAGGTTGAGGTAAAGAGGTGCTTTCGTTGTGGTAAGACTGAGCACGAATCATCCGAGTGCAAGCACAAGGAGCAGGTCTGTTTCAACTATGGCGAAGAAGGGCATATTAGTAATCAATGTCAGAAGCCAAAGAAAGAAAGAGTTAGTGGAAGAGTGTTCGCTCTGGCAGGGACACAGACTACTGAGAACGACGGATTTATTGGAGGTACATGTTTCATTAATGGTGTTCCTCTAATAGCTATTATTGATACTGGTGCTACTCATTGTTTTATTGCTGCGGAATGTGTTAAAAGATTGGGTCTTGTGTTGTCTTCTATGAATAGGGAGATGGTTGTCGATACTCCAGCTAAGGGGTCGGTGACTACTTCTCTTGTGTGTTCTAAGTGCCCTTTGTCGATTTTCGACAGAGAATTTATTGTTGATCTGATTTGTCTGCCGTTAAGCGGATTGGATGTGATCCTAGGCATGGACTGGTTAGAATATAACTATGTTCATATTAATTGTTTTAGCAAGTCTGTGAGTTTCTCCACTCCCGAAGAGGAGGAGGCTGGTTTGTTGTCTGCTGGACAGTTGCGGAAGTTGATGCAGGAAGAAGTTCAGCTATTCTCGCTGATGGCATCGCTATCTGTTAAGAATCAAGCCATAATTGATGAGTTGCAGGTGGTGCGCGAATTTCCTGAAGTTTTCCCTGATGAGATTCCAAGTGTACCACCAAAGAGGGAAGTTGAATTTGCTATTGATCTCGTACCTGGTACCAAACCTGTTTCTATGGCACCTTAAAGGATGTCAGCATCTGAATTATCCGAATTGAAGAAGCAACTTGAGGATCTACTTGAAAAGAAGTTCGTGAGGCCGAGTGTATCACCGTGGGGAGCTCCAGTGTTGCTAGTGAAGAAGAAGGATGGAAGTATGAGGCTTTGTGTTGATTATAGACAGTTGAATAAAGTGACGATTAAGAACAAGTATCCACTCCCAAGAATAGATGATTTGATGGATCAATTGGTGGGTACTCAAGTATTCAGTATGATTGATTTGAGATCGGGCTACCATCAGATTAAAGTGAAAGATGAGGATATTCAGAAGACGGCTTTTAGAACTCGGTACGGGCATTATGAGTATTCGGTGATGCCTTTCGGTGTTACAACGCGCCGGGAGTATTCGTGGAGTACATGAACCGTGTGTTTCATGCTTATTTGGATCGGTTTGTGGTAGTATTCATCGATGATATTTTGAACTACTCTAAGACAGAAGAAGAGCATGCAAAGCACTTGAGATTGGTATTGGAGGTCTTAAGGGACAAGAAGTTCTATGCAAAGTTGTCTAAGTGCGAATTTTGGCTGAAGGAGGTGAGTTTTCTTGGTAACGTTATTTCTGGTAGCGGCATTGCGGTGGATCCATCTAAAGTCGATGCTGTATTGCAATGGGAGACTCCAAAGTCGGCTACCGAGATTAGAAGCTTTTTGGGATTAGCTGGCTACTATAGAAGGTTCATTGAAGGCTTTTCTAAGTTGGCACTTCCTTTAACTCAGCTGCCCTGCAAAGGTAAAGCCTTTATATGGGACGCTCGTTGCGAAGAGAGTTTCACCGAATTGAAGAAAAGATTGACGACGTCTCCTATCTTGACGTTGCCTAATCCGGGAGAGTCCTTTGTGGTGTACTGTGATGCTTCCAATATGGGTTTAGGAGGTGTGCTTATGCAGAATGGTAAGGTAGTTTCTTATGCATCGAGGCAGTTGAGGACTCATGAGAAGAACTATCCTACGCACGATTTAGAACTTGCTGCAGTTGTTTTTGCGCAGAAAATTTGGAGGCATTATCTTTATGGTTCTAGATTTGAAGTATTTAGCGACCATAAGGGTTTGCAGTACTTGTTTGATCAAAAGGAACTGAATATGAGACAGCGGAGGTGGTTGGAGTTGCTAAAAGACTATGATTTCAGTTTGAATTATCACCCAGGGAAAGCTAATGTCGTGGCTGATGCTTTGAGCCGAAAGACCTTGCACATGTCGGCAATGATGGTCAGGGAGTTTGAATTGATTGAGCAGTTCAGAGATATGAGTTTGATTTGCGAAGTGACACCTCAGAGTGTTATGTTGGGGATGTTGAATATTAATAATGACTTTTTAGATAGCATCAGAGAAGCTCAGAAACTGGATGTTAAACTGGTAGATTCGACGGTAGGAATCGGACAGTCTGAGAATAACGATTTTGAGTTGGATGCGCAAGGTGTGGTGAGATACCGTAATAGAATCTGCATTCCTGACGATGCGGAAATGAAGAAAGCAATTCTCGAAGAGAGTCATAGAAGTAAGTTGAGTATTCATCCAGGAGCTACGAAAATGTATCAAGACTTGAGAAGATGGTTCTGGTGGCCTGGGATGAAGCGCGATGTAGCGCAATTCGTGTATGCATGTTTAACTTGTCAGAAGTCAAAAGTTGAACATCAGAAGCCTGCGGGGTTGATGCAACCTTTAGAGATTCCGGAATGGAAATGGGATAGCATTTCAATGGACTTTATGACGGGGCTGCCTAATACTGTGAGAGGGCATGATGCGATTTGGATGATTGTTGACAGGCTGACGAAGTCGGCTCATTTTATACCTATTAATATCACGTATCCGGTACCGAAGTTGGCTGAGATTTACCTCCAAAAGATTGTAAAGTTGCATGGTGTTCCTATGTGTATCGTTTCGGATAGAGATCCTAGGTTCACTTCTGATTTCTGGAAGAGTTTGCAAGAGGCGTTGAGTTCTAAGTTGAGATTGAGCTCAGCGTATCATCCTCAGACGGATGGTCAGACAGAGAGGACTATTCAATCGTTGGAGGATTTGTTGAGAGCGTGTATTCTTGAGCAAGGAGGTTCGTGGGTTACCCATCTCTCGTTGATAGAGTTTACCTATAATAACAGTTATCATTCTAGTATTGGGATGGCACCTTTCGAAGCGTTGTATGGTCGAAGGTGTAGAACCCCTTTGTGTTGGTACGAATCTGGAGAGAGTATAGTGCTTGGACCTGAGATTGTTCGAGAAACGACTGAGAAGGTGAAGTTGATTCGTGAAAAGATGAAAGCTTCACAAAGTAGACAGAAGAGTTACCATGATAAGCGAAGGAAGGATTTGGAATTTCAAGCTGGTGATCATGTGTTTTTGAGAGTCACCCCTGTGACCGGTGTTGGACGTGCTTTGAAATCTAAGAAGCTTACTCCTCGATTCATTGGTCCGTATCAGATCACGGAAAGATTTGGGAATGTAGCTTACAGAGTGGCCTTACCGCCTAATCTTTTGAATTTGCATGATGTGTTCCATGTGTCACAACTTCGGAAGTATATTCCAGATCCATCTCATGTAATTCATATGGATGATGTGCAAGTACGGGATAACCTCACTGTGGAGACGATGCCTGTACGAATCGCGGACCGCGAGACGAAGACTCTAAGGGGCAAAGAGATCGCCTTGGTGAAAGTAGTCTGGTTAGGAGCTGCCGGGGAGAGCATGACATGGGAGTTGGAAAGCAAGATGCGGGAGTCCTATCCCGAGTTGTTCGAATCAGGTAAATTTTCGAGGACGAAAATATTCTAAGTGGGGGAGAGTTGTAACGCCCTAAAATTTAATCAAATTACTTCGAAGTTGGATTGCCGTAGGATAATTGTAAGAATTGAAATTATGGGCGTAGTAGCTATGTTGAAAATGAGTTAGATGATAATCACGTGTTGTGGGCCAGTTAAAAGTAGCATTGGGCTTAGCACCGCGAGTGCGCAGCGCTCACGCAACCCTAGCAGCGTGTCCAATGCGCAGCTTGCGCAGGAAGGCACTTGTGTGCCACTCCTCCTTATAAATATAGCGCAAATATGCGCTAGGGCTGGTCTTTTTGCGCAGCCGCCCTCTTTTCCCTTCTTCTCCTTCTTCCTCTAACTTCTAAGTTACACAAAAGCCTCAATTTTCAAGAGCTCTAGCCTAGGATCGGATTGGGAGGGCTGATTTTCATTGCAATTCTCTACGTTCGTGATCGTCACGCGTCGTTACTATCGCAGGGGAGTCGCCGTATTCAGAGAATCGAGGAACGAGGCTAGGAGGGAGTTTGCGCCACCATAGTTGAGGTAAGGGTGGGTTCGAATTTTATAATAGCGTATATGAGGGATCGTATGCGGGGTTTGGGGTTTTTTATAGATTGCCTCTGTGTATGTTGCGTGGTTATATATATATATATATATATATATATATATATATATATATATATATATATATATATTGTATGAGAAATGTTTGATGAATTGACCGTGTGTGCTTGAATTCCTATGTTGTTAGTTCTAATTAAATCGAATTGTAATTTTGTTGGATTAAGGTTTTCACTATTATAATAAAAAAAAATGATAGGAATATAGATAACTCGTTAGTAAGAATTATAAATAATTTTCGTAATTGAATTGATGGTTACGTTGATGCTGTTACTGTTTTGATGTAATGCTGTTGCTGTTTTGCTGATAATGCTATTGCTGTTTTGCTGATACTGCTGTTGCTGTTTTGCTGTTAATGCTGTTGATGTTTTGCTGTTAATGTTGTTGCGGTTTTGCTGTTATTGTTGTCATTGCTGTTACGTTTTGCTGCTGTGTTGTTGCTATTCTTGCTGTTTTGCGCTGTTGATGTTGCTGCTTTGTCAATATTGTTGCCACAGTTGCTGTTGTGGTTAATTGTTGCGTTGAATACCTTGTCGAAAATGTGGTAAATTGCAGGTGAAGTTCTAAAAGTTGATTTGCCTCTATTTGTTGGCAAAGATAGTAAGTTGTAGGCCTATGGCCGCCATGACGTTTTGGTGTTGTTGTCGTGCGATTGCGTGACTGTGATTAGCGTTACTTGTACATTCACATTGTGTCGCATACCTTGCATTTGCTTTACGACGTGAACGATGAGGGCTATGCCCTGTGAGCCACTATTTACTGGCAACGACGATTTTTACGACGGGAGTTTTGCTCCAATGGTACCACATGCATATGCACAGTTGAGTCGCATTCCGCATTGCACTTCGATGATTCTATTGATGACTCTATTGAGGATTTTATTGATGATATGTGTAGTTCTATAGTACCTGACCTATCATATTGTTCTTCATACATGCTCTTATATAGTTCGATATCTCACCCCTTCTGTTTGAATGTTACCTCTATGTGGTAACGTGCAGGTAGTCGCGAATGAAGGCGGTGATCCCTCCTTAGTTGAGTCGGTGTCGTCACTCTGATACGTAACACTCGGGGGGAATGAACGTTGTTTTTTTTCCTTTATCATTTAGGTTGCAATATTTGTTGAACTCGAAGTTATTTCTATTAAGCAAATTGTTGATTTTGAGTTGTCAAATGGACAAGGATTGTTAAGATTGCTTCAAATTGAATTTACCATAAATGAATTATATTGTTTGTGTTGGGAAGTAAGTGTAGCACTCCAATATTTATGTTGAAAATTCCGCACTCTGATTTATAGTATTATTGGATAGAATTGGGGTGTTACAATGTGCATTTGACTCTTCTTCTTCTATGTTCGCTTCTTGTTCCTTCTCCTTTCATCTTCTTTTGTTTATATGTTTAATATGATCATGCATTTCTCCAATCACCATGTCCCCTTCTTCTTCACCCCCTTTCTTCAAGGTAAGCTCATGCATCATTCCCCCAATTCTACTATGATCCCTTCTTCTTCGCTCCCTTTCTTCGAGGTAAGTTCATGCATTTCCCCGATTCTATTATGTCCCCTCTTCTTGGCACCCTTTCTCGAGGTAAGCGGTGCATATGATTGTTGAAACCCTAGGGTAGTTTACTTGCTTATGTTGAAATGATATGTGTTTGCAAAACTCTAGGGTAGCCGACTCCTTGTCTGGACTGTTTTCGGTTTTTCCTTGCAGGTGGGGGGTATATTTATCATTGTGCTCCTACACCCACGTTGCACTTTTTACCTTTATTTCTTGGTGAGACAGCCCTATATCCGGGCTAGAGCATACCTTAGGCTAGAACGAAGTCATTAGTGGCTGCTCACTGGACGTACGTCTTGTTGGGTGGTTGCGAAGACTTCACCTAGAGTTTGGCTTTGATTGAAGACATCATCACTTGGACGTACGTCCCTGGGATCGGTGCTCTCAGATGAGGTCGTTGGCTCTAGGAACCTTATTTAGGGTCCTTCTTTTAGTGCTATCCTTGAAGTGTGTACCCGTAGAAATAGCTGTAGACCCTGTCTCTAAGAAACCTTGTAGGGCACAAAGGAGCTGCATACCCCTGCATCTGAATAAAGATTTTTGCAAATAAACAGAAAATTTTCAAAAAAAATGTATGTGAATTTCTAGCTTTTGAAAAACTGTTATGTTGAAAATATTAATTTTTTTTTTCATCATGCATCCATTCATACACTTTGCATGCATTCTCACCAGTGCCGGGGAAATTGTAGATACCAAAAAAAAAAACAAAAAACACGCATTTTGCATCGCATGCATACACATATACTTATGCATCCATTCATTTCATGCATCCATGCATCTATTCATTCAGGCTCTTACACAATAAATGTTTAAGCAAACAGAAAAGGCAAGCTGGTTCGCCATCACCGTTACTACACTCGTCTACAGGCAAGGCTCATGGCAGAGAATCAAGAAAATCCGGACATTGAGGTTGAGTGTTGCCACTCGGGTCCGGATGATCCGGTTATAGAGATACTCAACCCCGAGCAGCTAGCTCAAGAAAACTGGGTTTTGAAGGATAAGGTAGGGGCTATGGAGGCCCAGATGGTTGAAATGATGGGTATGCTGAGGAATCTGAAAGGTGGAGCCAGTGCTGAGGCCACCGCCGTTGTAAACCCTGATGGAGTTGTCACCTTCATTCCCCCTCCGGGGCCTGTTAATACTGCAACTACTATTCCTCCTCCGGGAACAGGGATCCCTCATTTTGTCCACTCTCCAGGGGCAAACGGTCAGGGCCATCCAGCTGCTCAGAGGTACCCGTGGGGAATGCCAGTCAGTTATACGCCTCAAAATGTTGAATTCAATCCAGCTGGGGTAACAGGGCCAAGTCAGGCTGCTGTGGTCGTACCTGGTGGAGTTGTTGGTGGACCACAAGTCCACGCTCCTAATCATGATGCTGCGCTATAAAGAAATCCACTCAGTCCTACTCTTGGGATCACTACCAATCCACAGAATGTTGCGTATCAAGTAGGAAATCCCGCTCAGTTTGGGGGAAATTATTATGGGATGAGTAGTCATCCTCAGGGGCATGTGTTTGAAAACTCTCAACCAGAGACCAATATCGTGTGCTTGAAGAACGGTTAAGGGCTGTGGAAAGAACAGGTGTTAGAGTCAAGGATGCCCGTGATTTGTGTCTCGTTCCAGATATAGTCCTTCCTCCAAAGTTTAAGGCACCTGATTTTGACAAGTACCGGGGTGCTGGTTGTCCATCAAGTCATATAACCATGTATTGCCGAAAAATGGCTGCGCATGCTAGTGATGATAAGCTGTTGATCCACTGCTTTCAGAATAGCTTAGCTGGGGCATCCTTAGTCTGGTACATGCAGTTACAGTCTTCCGACATCCATGGTTGGAAGGACCTCTCAGAAGCCTTTTTGAAACAGTACCAGTACAATATGGATATGGCTCCAGATCTATCTCAGTTACAGTACATGGGCAAAGGAGATAAAGAATCTTTTAAAGAATACGCCCAACGGTGGAGAAGTACAGCTGCACAAGTAAAGCCATCACTAACAGAGAAAGAGATGGTATACATGTTCATGGAAACTCTTCCGGCAATCTACTACGATAGACTGATAGGGAGTGTCTCGTCAAATTTCTCAGACATGGTAGTTATTGGGGAAAGGCTTGAAAACGGTTTGCGTAGCGGGAAGATCGCCAACCACTTTGGTAGTTCAGGTAGTTTAGGCAGCTCAGGTGGACAAAGAAATCCCTCTTCTCATTTCCCTAAAAAGAAAGAGGGAGAGACCAATGTAATTTCCGGAGGAAATCCATCTTTCAGTACTCCACCGCAGACGGTACCATTCTCGGCACCAGTGCAACCTCAACGAGCCAATGATGGTTATAAAGCCCAGAACTACTAGTGTAAGAAGCGCGTCAGTTTTGATCCAATCCCGATGACTTACACGGAGCTGTTCAATCATCTGGTCTCCAAAAACCTAATCAACACTCGCTCGATGAAGCCTCTCCAGCCTCCTTTCCCTAGGAGCTATAATGCCAATGCTACTTGTAGTTTTCATGAGGGTGGAATCGGTCACACAGTGGAGGACTGCAAAGCTTTTAAGCACGTAGTTCAGGACTTAATCGACGCTAATTGGATTTCTTTCAAACAGAACAGTCCAAGTATAACTACAAATCCACTGCCAGGACATGGGAATCCGTCGACCAATGCAATAGAAGATTCTACTGGACAGGTGATAAGGGAGGTTGAGAAAATTAAAACTCCCTTGGATGCCATTCACGCTGAATTGTGTCGATTTGAGGTCATTGGGAAAGGATGTTGTCAGGAGAATGGGTGTGCTGATTCCCTGTGTAAAGGGGTCTGTGAAGTTTTTAAGCAGATCTTGCAAGACTTGATGAACCGCCGTGTAGTTCAGGTAGTTACTTTTGAAACAGAAGAAAGCGTGATGACCCTTCAGTCTAATAATGGCAGAGAAGTCAGAAGGCCAATTGAGATTTTATATGATTACAATCCGAAGCAAGTTCAAGCCAAAGCTCAGCCCATAGTCATTGAGGTCCCTGCTCCCTTTCCATATGAGAAAGATAGTGCTGTGCCCTGGAAATATAGTACTTTGCCTCCAGTGGAGAGTTCTCCAAGTGCATCTGCTGTCACCAATATATCAGGAGTGGGTAAAATGACGAGAAGCGGCCGTATGTATGCTCCGGAAACTCTTCGGGTTAAAACGTCTAAAGATGCTGAGGACAGGGTTAGAAAAGGAAAAGAGAAAGTATCAGAGGATACCCAGGGCAAGAAAGTAACAGAGCAGGAAGCCAGTGAGTTCTTAAGGATTGTCAGACAAAGTGATTATCAAATTGTTGATCAGTTGAAACAAACTCCAGCCAAGATCTCTATGTTGTCGTTACTGCTCAGTTCAAAAGCTCATCGGACTGCCCTGATGAAAGTACTCAATGAAGCCCATGTCGCTGAAGATATCTCTGTGTGTCAGTTTGATGGGATTGTAGGAAACATCGTGGCAGCTAATCATTTGACTTTTGCTGACGATGAGTTACCCCCAGGAGGAAGAAAGCACAACCAGGCTCTGCATATCTCCGTCAAATGCGGAGACTATGTGTTGGCTCGGGTTTTGATTGATAATGGGTCCTCACTAAATGTCATGCCGAAGTCCACCATGGACAAAGTGGATGTGGACTGCTCTTATATGAAGCCTAGTTCGACGTTGGTGAGAGCGTTTGACGGGTCGAAGAAGGAAGTGCTAGGGGAAGTGGAGTTCCCAATTCAGATTGGACCGGAGACCTTTTATGTGAATTTCCAGATCATGGACATCACTTCATCATATAGCTGCCTGTTGGGGAGACCGTGGATTCACATGGCGGGAGCTATTCCCTCTTCCCTACACCAGAGGGTCAAGTTTGTGGTAGATGACAAGATTGTTGTTGTGTTTGGTGAAGAAGAAATGTTAGTCAACAATCCATCCCCATTCCGTTATGTGGAAGCCGCTGAGGAATCTCTGGAGACCTCCTTTCAGTCCCTTGAAATTGCTAATGCTGTATTCGGAGGGAGCAAGCTTCCGTCACCAGGGTCAAAATTGTCAAGGAACAAGGAAATGGTCGCCAAGATCATGATAGAACAAGGATACAAGGTGGGATGTGGTTTAGGCAAGACTGGTCAGGGGATTCTTGCGCCTATTCAACTGAAGGAAAATCGAGACCGTTGTGGGTTGGGGTACCATCCTAATCAAGCCGAGAGAAAGGGGATGGCAGAGGAAAGAAAGAGCAGGTGGTTGGCCAAGCTGAGAGGCCATGATCCTTGGTCAAAAAAGATCCCTATCTGTGATATTCGCCAGAGCTTTAAGAGTGCATGGTTGCTGGACCCTAATCAAATCGCTGCCATTGGGGATGGTCCTGGAGCTGAAAAAGGTGATACCAGCCTAGTCCGCCGTTGCTTTGCCGGTGAAAAGTTGAAGAATTGGGAGGCTGCTGACTTTCCCGTGGCTTTTAATTCAAAGTAATAATTTGTAATGCACCCCTGTGGCTCTGCCCAAGGCCATAGGATAAGTTGTTAGGGGCACGCATGTTTTTATCTTCATTGCTATCATCATCAATAAAAACGTTGTTTTTGAAATTCATCAATAAAATCATTTCTCTTAATTTCATGTGTCTTCTCCGCTTTATTTTATTTTGCCTGTTTGTTTCGCCTTTCATTCTGCTTTTTTTGCCTCTGCAAATGCAGATCAACAATAATTATCTCTGAAAATGACAATGCCGATGATCCATATTTTGACTTTGTTCATCCAATTAATCAAACTGAGGGAGATGTTGAGAACAACTGGAAAGCTCCTCCAGAACTAATGAGATTAATGGAACAGGAAGAAAGGGTCATTCAGCCTCACGGAGAATCAACTGAGGTAATCAACTTGGGTACAGAGGAGAACAAGAAAGAGGTTAAGGTCGGTACCGCAATGAACGACAGTGATCGTATGAAGTTAATTCAGCCCCTGCGCGATTACGTTGACATTTTTGCATGGTCGTATCAAGATATGCCTGGGTTGGATACCGATATTGTTGTGCACAAGTTGCCAGTAAAGCCAGAATGCCCGCCTGTAAAGCAAAGACTGAGAAGAATGAAGCCAGAGATGTCGTTGAAAATCCGGGATGAGGTAAAGAAACAGTTTGATGCCGGGTTTCTAGCGGTTGCCAAGTATCCTCAATGGGTTGCCAATATCGTCCCGGTTCCGAAGAAGGATGGGAAAGTCAAGATGTGTGTCGATTACAGGGATCTGAACAGAGCCAGCCCCAAAGATGATTTCCCCCTACCCCACATTGATATTCTGGTGGACAGTACAGCCCAACACTCTTTATTCTCCTTCATGGACGGATACTCAGGATACAATCAGATAAAGATGGCTCCGGAAGATATGGAGAAAACAACCTTCATAACTCTCTGGGGAACCCTTTGCTATAAGGTGATGCCTTTCGGACTCAAAAACGCCGGTGCGACGTATCAGAGGGCCATGGTGACATTGTTCCACGACATGATGCACAAGGAAATCGAGGTGTATGTGGATGATATGATTGCTAAATCCAAGACTGATGAAGAGCATATTGTGAATCTGCAAAAACTCTTTGAACGTCTAAGGAAGTTCAAACTCAGATTAAACCCAGCTAAATGCACCTTCGGTGTAAGATCCGGAAAGCTACTGGGGTTCATCGTCAGTCAGAAAGGGATAGAAGTTGATCCAGATAAAGTCAAAGCAATCCTCGAAATGCCAGTACCAAAGACTGAAAGGGAGGTCCGTGGTTTTCTTGGGAGACTGAACTGCATCTCAAGGTTCATATCCCAACTGACAGCAACTTGCGAGCCTCTCTTTAAGCTGTTGTGCAAGAACCAAGAATCCAAATGGAACGATGATTGTCGGAGAGCCTTCAAGAGAATTAAAGAGTATCTTCAGAATCCACCAATTCTGATGCCACCGGTGTCCGGAAGACCGCTGATCTTGTACCTAACCGTGTTAGACAATTCGATGGGATGTGTGCTGGGGCAGCATGATGAGTCAGGCAAGAAAGAACATGCTATTTATTACCTGAGCAAGAAATTTACTGACTGCGAGACAAGATACACAATGCTGGAGAAGACTTGTTGTGCTTTGGCTTGGGCTGCTCATCGTTTAAGGCAGTACATGCTGAGCCATACAACTTGGTTGGTGTCTAAAATGGATCCGATCAAGTACATTTTTGAGAAACCAGCTCTCGCAGGACGGATTGCCCGTTGGCAGATGTTATTGTCAGAATATGATATCCTGTACGTCACGCAGAAGGCAGTCAAGGGCAGCGCACTTGCTGAGTACTTAGCTTGTCAGCCTATCCCAGAATACCAGTTGATGCAGTATGATTTTCCCGATGAAGACATCATGGCACTATTCGACGAGGGGAAGTCCCAAGAAGATGAAAGATGGAGGATGATATTTGATGGTGCATCCAACATTTGGGGGCATGGGGCCAGAGCTGTGTTAATCTCTCCAGACAATCGCTTCATTCCGGTCACTGCAAGACTGAGCTTTTATGTTACAAATAACATTGCGGAATATGAAGCATGCATCCTGGGTATTCAGGCAGCCCTTGAATGGAAGGTCAAAAGGCTTGATGTGTATGGTGATTCAGCCTTGGTTATTCATCAAGTGCGAGGTGATTGGGAGACCAGAGATCCCAAATTGATTCCCTATTGTGATTATGTTCAAGAATTGATGGAGTCCTTTGAGGAAGTCACTTTCCAGCATATCCCTCGAAGCGAAAACCAGTTGGCTGATGCTTTGGCAACCTTGTCGTCAATGTTCAACATCAGTTGTGACAAGAGTTTAGCTCACCTCAGAATCCAGCATAGGAATCTGCCAGCACATCATTACTGCACTGCAATAGATGAAGAGCCTGATGACAAGCCGTGGTACCATGATATCAAGCAGTACATCACCACCAGGGAATACCCTCCTGGGGCATCAGAAAATGACAAGAGAACGCTCAGAAGGCTGTCGAGGAATTTCTTCCTGAATGGTGAAGTTCTCTACAAGAGAAATTATGACATGGTTCTCCTAAGGTGTGTTGCAAAAGAGGAGGCCGAAAAGATTATGAAAGAGGTCCATGAAGGCTCATTCGGGGTTCATTCCAGTGGACACACCATGGCCAGAAAAATCTTAAGAGCCGGCTATTATTGGCTGCAAATGGAATCTGACTGCTACAGCTTTGTAAGAAAGTGTCACAAATGCCAAATCTATGCCGATTATATCCATGTACCACCTGCTTCATTAAACGTTCTGACTGCTTCTTGGCCATTCTCAATGTGGGGGATGGATGTCATCGGTCCTATCGAGCCAAAAGCATCAAACGGGCATCGCTTCATCCTTGTCGCCATTGACTATTTCACCAAGTGGGTTGAAGCTGCCTCATACTCAAGCATCACTAGCTCTGTGGTTGCAAAGTTTGTAAAGAAAGATCTGGTTTGTCGTTACGGCCTTCCAAACAGGATCATCACCGATAACGGCAGCAACCTGAACAGCAAGATGATGAAAGACCTGTGCACAGAATTCAAAATCCAGCATCATAATTCTTCCCCCTATCGACCCAAGATGAATGGGGCAGTCGAAGCGGCCAACAAGAATATCAAGAGAATAGTTCAAAAGATGGTGGTAACCTACAAAGATTGGCATGAGTTGCTTCCTTTTGCTTTGCACGGATACTGCACTTCAGTGCGTACCTCAACTGGGGCAACCCCTTTTTCTCTAGTATATGGGTCAGAGGCAGTCCTCCCTATTGAGGTTGAAATACCCTCCCTGCGGGTATTGATGGAAACCAAGTTGGAAGAAGCTGAATGGGTACAAGCTCGTCTGGATCAGTTAAATCTCATTGAGGAAAAAAGAATTGCAGCTTTGTGTCATGGACAGCTATATCAACAGAGGATGAGGACGGCCGTCGACAAGAAAGTTCGCCCTCCAGAGTTCAACGAGGGAGATCTTGTGCTCAAAAAGATATTGCCCATTAAGAGCGATCCCCGAGGAAAATGGACTCCCACTTATGATGGACCTTATGTGGTCAAGAAAGCCTTCTCTGGAGGAGCACTAATACTCACCAACATGGACGGTGAAGAACTCAGAAACCCAGTCAATTCAGATTCGGTGAAGAAGTATTATGCCTGAAAGAAATAGACGAAAAAAGAGAAAGATAAGCCAAGTAAGAATTATCTCGCTAGGTTGAAAACCCGAAAGGGCGGCCTAGGCAAAATCAGAGCGACCCGGTGGATTGAAAACCCGCAAAGGGCGATCCAGGCAAAAATTAGGGTCAGAAAACTTGGGCATGAAAATAAACAAGGGCATATAGCACTCATGAAGGTTTGGATAGAGGGGTGATCAAGGTCAAGGACATAAATGTTTGGCATTGTTCCACAGAGACGGACATTTAGAAACTAGCTTTTCTCTCTTTTTCGTGTCTTTTTGCAGTTTAAATTTTCAAATGTATTGAACAGTCGACGTAACTTTCTGTACGACCGGTTTCCACATTCAATAAAGTTCAATTTTTCTCATATCTGTTTGCTTTTCTATTTTCTGCTTTTTCAGCTCAAAATAAACGTTTTATGATGATGGTAATACTGAATTGTAAAACATGTGCATAAATCCTAGAGCATTGCAATCATTGCGAAATCCCCAAAAGTCACGGGAAGGAAGTGATTTCTCAAAAACAAATTAATGTTGCAAGGAAAATAATTGCGCCCATCAATTCATAAAGCAAATCATAAAGCAAACCTGCACCCGGCCCGTGCGCCGCAGCAACTCTAATAAGTTCCCCAATCTTGTGCCATGAGTGTTACGGGTCGGTCGAACCAGCAAAGAGAAAATAAGTCAAGAGCAAAAAAAAAAAACGATCAGAAAAAAGAAAGCTGATCAAGAAGAATCAAAAGAAAATCAAAAGCATTTTCACGGCATTCATCAAATCATCGCATCGCATGCATTCGCATCACACGCACTCGCATAACATGCTTTTGCATAACATGCACCCATGCTCCACGTACTATGCCTTGCATCTGCTAACGTATGCAGGTATTGTGGATCAGTGCAGCAGCATTGACCAACTGAAGAAAACTAATTGGATTTGCGGATCCCCCTTTGGACCCACGTGTCCCCCAGAAGATTGACTTCACTTCGTATTCGAGCTGCGAGTAAGTCCCTTTGACCTCAATAGGTCCAGTCGAAAAGGATAGTTGTGTCGGCCTAAGACATGGCGCAGTCCTAGGGAAGTATCGAGATCTAGGCTTGGTATTGTACCCCCCCCCCCCCCTTTGGTCGCTCTGAAGACCACCCCTTTGAGCCCACGTGCTCCCCAAACCTAAGTGCAAACTCGGATCGTGCGCGGTTCGTTAAAAGGCTTTAGGCAGCCTCTGGTGTCGGCTTATAGAGGGTTGGTACCTTTTTACTGTTTTCTTTACTGCTTTCGTTTACTGCCTTTGCTGGCTTATTGAGGGTTGGCACCGGTTGATTTCCTGTTTCGTTAGCTTACTGAGGGCTAGCACTCACTCAAAGAAGAGCAAAAAGGAGAGAAAAAGAAAAAGAAAATTTGGGTTTTCTCTAAGTAGACAAAATTGGTATAATTTCTGAATTCTTTATTTTTATTTTGCCTCGGAATATGTTCGGCCAATTCATATTCCTTGTTAAAATCCAAATAAAGAGGGGCAGCTGTCATACCCTAATTTTGTCCGCCTAGGTTTAAAACTCTAATTTTCCACAAAAATAAATAAATTGAGAAGTGTGGCGTTATTTTTAAGAGTGTGAAGAACATTGTGCATGCATTTTTGAGTTTTTAGGGCAAAAGGGTATTTTGGTCATTTTCTATAAATAAGATATTTTCTCATCAAAAATCATTGTGCAATTTTAGAGAAATTTATTTGAAGCAAAACATTTTGGTCATGTATATATGCATGTGCATGCATGCATGCATTATGCACAAAAAATTCAAAAAGGCATCAAAAAGGAATGTTCTACAAAAAAGTTTCAAGATGTGATTTTTATGATATTTTTGGTCATGGTGATCTCATAAAATGGCATATTCTTCAAGATACTTGGTATGTCGCTCAAAATGGTTAGATTTATGTACAATTATCTTGAAAGGAATAATCAAAATTGAGAGGATAATTGGAGGGTTCATGGATAGTACAATGGTACAATTGCCAACTTGCAAAACTTGGTGACCAAGGCCACACCCTACCCCAATGTTGCGCCATTCCCTCACCATTTCCTCTCCAATTTTTCATTTTGTCCCTCATCATGTGTGTTTCAATCCTCACCCTCCATTCAAATTTTAAATGCAATCCTAGAGTGAGATGAGATGCACAATGACCTAAATACCCTTAAACCTAGTTGCTCTCTATATATACCTTAGAAACCTCATCTCACACACACTTTTTTTTTGGCCTCACAATTCCTTCACAAAACCCTAGCACACAAACCTCTCCTCTCCTCTCCTCCTTTGGCCGAAACCACCAACAACCATTCCCTCCTCCATTTTTCTTCATTTCACTTCCATTTTCCATCTCATATTAACTCCTACTTCATATATCATCCATCTCTTCTACCAAGATTCAAGTGTTCATCATCCAATCTCAAGAACAAGGCAAGTTGCGCAAGGTTTTGGTGAAGATCTAGTTGATTTGTGGGTTTTCTCTTCATACTCTTTATTTATTAGCTTGGATTCAAGGTATACCTCAAAACTCTTGCATCATTCAATAAGTTTTTTTTGGATCAAAATGTAAAAATCATGTTTCTAATCTTGCATCCTACTATATTCATGCATTTTAGTGTTGGTATATTGTTGATTTGTTGATTGTTGTTGGTGAGAGGTGTCTCAAACATTTTGACAAGCACTTAGGGAGGCTTGGGTGTTTGAGATTGCTTCTCACCCTTGAATAAATTGTGATTTGTGTTGTTATCATTTTGTTTGTTGCATTTTGTGAAATAAAATTGTGTTAGGAAGCTATGAATGTTTCGCACCCTTAGTATAAAATAGGTTTAATCGAGTTTTGATGCATTTCTTTATGCAATCTTGTCATTGAGGCTTGATTTTGAAGTTCCCATGTCCAAACATGTTGTTTGATTTTGCAAATATTCATTTTTCATGCCTTCTTACTTTCACAAAAATCAAAAAAAATATGAATAGTTGTTGATTTTGGTGTTTGATTACTTGGATCTTGTGAATAAATGTTCCTAAGTCTTGCTAGTGTCATTTGCTTGCTTGATTTTGTGGATTTGTTGAATGAAATTGTTGTTTGGTTATGTTTTGGTTCGCAAGTTTCTAATAAGTTAGGGTTTTGTTATTTCTTTGTGAAAGGGGTTTGCAATTGTGAGTAAAATGATTTCTCAAATTGTTTTGATGTTGGTCGTTATGTACTTTGCTTGCAAATTATTCTATGTTGATGATTGGCAAGAGGACTCACACTTGTGCCTTAGGCATTTCACTTTAAGTATTGAGGATTGCCTAAGATGATTCAACACAACCTTGTGCTTTGATTGAAAATTTTGGTTTGCTTGTTAGTAACTTGTTTGCAAAATTACTCTATGTTGATGATTGGCAAGAGGACTCACACTTGTGCCTTAGGCACTTCACTTTAAATGTTGAGGATTGCCTAAGATGATTCAACTTCCTTTGTGCAATTCTTGTTTAAAAATGCAAATGCTAGTTCTCTAACTTGATTAATCAATTTTGGCTACAAAATGACTTGTTATTGCTTTCTTTTGGTCACTTGTGATCATGCAAATGCGATGTTCATTCTAGGTTAATAATTTGTTTTGTGTTGATGATTTGGTAAAAGGACTAGACACTTATGCCTTTGTGCATTGTCTCAAATGTCAAGGATTACCAAAAGGGATTTAACCTTGTGTTTTATCTTGTGTTGATGCCTATTTGAATTAAACTTTTGCACTATCTATTTGTGTGCCTATTCTTGCAATCTATTTGGTTAATGTTGATCTTGCATGTTCATGGCCATTAAATGTTAGATGACTAAGCGTCATTCTTGTGCACCAGTGTAGTAATGGTTAAGGTATATGCTTACGCTTGCATTGTTGATTGTTTTGCTTGCAACTTGTTAAAGTTTACACTTTGGTTCTTGATTTGGAAATTGATTTGAATTCTCTACTTCTTTTTCTTTTGGATGCCACGCCATCCCAACAAACTTTTGTGATCAATATCACCCTCCAATTCTCTTCCTCTCTTCTTCAAGTCATTTCTTTTTCCAAATTATTTTTCAAATTAAAACTTTTCTTCAAATTGTTTTTCTATAGCAATCAAATTTTTTTCAAAGATCAACAACAAACCTTTTTGAAAATTCATAAGGATTAAAGTCGGACGTACGGCCGGTGTTGACTAGCGTCCTAAGATTGGAGTTGTACAGCTCAAACATCTTGGGATACTTATGAGAATTAAAACAAGCAATTAACAACTTGAACCCTTTTTTTTTTAAAAAAAAATGAGTAAGGAATCAAATCGGATGTACATCCGGGATCGGTTAGCGTCTTAGGGTTAGCGAGCTGTACAGTTCGTGCGAGCCTAAGATACTTGCTCAAATAAAAGTAATCAACCTCACAACAAATCCTTTTCTTCAAGTAATTCAAACCATTCTCAAAAAGTAGGGGGCACGTCGTCTGTACAGGCGAGGATGATTGTTGTTTTAGGTCTAGTGAACAGTACAGTTCAGGACCGAGAACCCCTACAATAAAAAAAACACCAAAATTTCTCGACTAAAGAGAACTACGTAAGCTTTGAATTCTCCATCGCACCGGGATATACGTAGGAGCGGGTCACATCCCGTCAAGCACACTTTTAAAAAAAAATATAATAAAAAGATTCTTCTTTCCCCCTGTTTTCAAAAAACATTTTCTCAAATAAAAAAAAGAAGTAGAATGAATTGTTTCAAATCAACTCTGTCAAAACCGCACATCAAGTTAAAGGTTCCCTTTCGGTAGAAAGGAGGTGTGGGATGCTAATACCTTCCCCACACCTAACCGACCCCCGAACCTACATCTCTAGTTCTCAAAGGACCACCCGCTTTAAAAAGGACCCTTTTTCAATGTTTTGGTCCCTAAATAAAAAATGTTGATGGCGGCTTCACAAATTTTCACGTTGTACGATGAAAGGTCCAATCCGGATTTTTTTCGGGGTGCAACAAATCAAACCTTCTCAACTCTCCCATTAACTTAAGAAGATTGTTTCAACACACCCTTCTTAACACAAAACACTTACTGTCTTAACTCTACATTATACTTCTGAATAAAGTTCTACTCTTGCAGGTGAATTTAAGAAGGGTCAAAAATCCAACCACCACCCCTTCTTTGTGACATTTTTGACTTCAATTGGTATCAGAGCTCGGCCTCTGGGTTGAGCACACTCAATAGTGTGAGAGGAAAAGATCTTGGAAGAAGTTATGGCCAAACCAAATTTTGTTGACTTCCTACCAGAAGGCGCTTCATCAAACAGACCACCTGGGTTAAATGGTGAACACTACTACTATTTGAAAAGTCAAATGAAACTATTCCTTGAATCTCAGGAAACAGACATATGGGACATTGTTGAAAATGGTCCATATGTTCCAACCATAGCAGGTCCTGTACCAAACAGCCGTATTCCCAAACCAAAAGCTAATTGGACTGCTGATGAGAAGCATCTTGTACTACAAAATGCTAAAGCCAAGTATTACTTAACTTGTGCTTTGGGAAGAACAGAATATGACAAGATAGTGGGAAAAGAAACTGCTAAGGAATAATGGGATACACTGCAAACTACTCATGAGGGAACTGATCAGATCAAAGAAGCAAAGAAAGGCATGCTCATCCATGAATTTGAAATGTTCAAAATGACTGAAGAAGAGACCATTGATGAAATGTTCAGTAGATTCACCACAATCATCAATGGGTTAAGTTCTCTGGGAAAAATCTATCCAAATGCTGAGAAGGTTAACAAGCTTCTCAAGTGTCTTCCACTAGCTTGGAGACAAAAGAAAACTGCTATAGAAGAAGCAAAGGATCTGTCTTCATTAGAAATTGACCATCTGTTGGGCTCACTAAAAATCCATTAACAAGAACTCATGGAGGAACTACACCCTAAGAGGAAGACAATTGCTCTAAAAGCTTCTCAGAAAGAAGACAACTCTTCTTATCAGAAAGGAAAGTCACTGGCACTAAAATCTTCTCAAATGGATGAGGAAGAGCAAGAAACTGATGATGATATAGAAGGAGAAGAATTAGCCTTGATATCTAAGAGAATCAACAGATGGCTTAACAACAAAAGAAGAGGAAAACCTCAAGTCAGAAGGGACACATTTAACGGAGAAGGAAAAAAATCAAAATTAACTTGTTTTGAATGCAAGAAGCCTGGTCACATGAAACAAGATTGCCCTCTTCTAAATAAGAAGAGTCCAAGAAGGTTCACACCTCATAAGAAAGCTTTAATGGCCACATGGGATGATTTAGAAGAATCATCAAGTGAGCATGAAGAAGAAACAACAAATCTTTGTCTCATGGGAGGAACAGAACAAGAAGAGGTATAAAACTCTGAACTCTCTAAATGTGAATTTTGCAAAGAAATAGAATCCTCCTTTGATAGCTTGCTTTATGATTCAAACATCATTTCTCAAAAATGCATGTTTTTTGAAGATCAGTTATGTGTTTTGGAAAAGGAAAATGAGGAGCTGAAAACCCAAAATAATAGAATGGGAAAAATAATTCACACCTTACAAAAATCTCATTTCAAACTATCTGAACAAATCAAGCTTCTCAACCTAAAATCACAAGAAAAACCCATTGTGTCTAACTTGGAGCTTGAAAATGAAAATACAATGCTTAGAAAGCAAGTTAGTGATTTAACAAATGAGCTTATGATCTGTGCACAAAATCTTCAAGCCTCTAAAGTAGGGTTAACTCCCTCTGAAGAAGATCAAATGTATAAAAAGAGAAATAGAAAGTCCAGAATCAAGTGCTTAAATTGTAAACAAACAGGACATCATATTTCAGTTTGTAGAAATAAGCAAAAAGATCCCATGAATTTGAAAACTAACCCTCAAGGACCCAAAGACAAATGGGTATTGTTCCGGCCTGGGCCAAAGGCCCACAGGTTCAGGCTAGGCCCATTCCGCACCAGGGACAACCCAATACGCATGATGGCCGCATCAAACGATTAAGAAGCCTGCACCCGCATCCAACGGCTCAGTAACGGAACTTCGTCTATAAATATGAGGGCATCCCTTCAAGCTCCAGGAAGCACGACAGCTTGTACCCCAGATTCGACGTCCAGGTACCGAACATTGGCGACCACAGTGGGAGCATCATCGCTTGCTTCCAGACTCATGCACATCCATGTTCAAACAAACCATCCCTACCTGACTCATGCCTCCACGAGGACGTCTGCCCACCCGAGCTCAATCGCGGGCCCAGAGCGCAGATGTCGTGGCCTAGCTCCAAGCCACGGGCACACCAGAAGGACACGATTAGACACTACCCAACGAGGAAGCCTCGACAATTCCAATTTCAAGCCGACTTCCACCTCCAGCCTCGGCTCCACTGACTAACCCAATTCTTGCTCAACTCCAGGCTGTAAGTCACCTCCTCGATGTGTTGGAACGACGAAGCTGGGACCTGGTTCAGCAAGAACAGTGTCGACTGGAGATCGAAGCCCTTACGCAAGCAGCTGCTCTCCAGCCCGCCATCCGACTGTCGTCTTCCCCGGCTCACACAGCCGTATCCGGAAGACATCGCTCACCACCTCGGCACAAGGAAACTCCAAAGGACATCTCCCCAGTACGAAGGGAGAAACATCGCGGAAAGCCCCTGACTGCCCCATCTCCGTCGAGGTCAGATTCTACGAACGAGTCCGGCAATTCCTCCTCCGACTCGTCCTCCTCCCGAAGTCTGTCACCCTCGTCACCTCACAAGAAGAAGGCTCACAACTCAAAGAAGAATCAGCGATCCCGGGCCATCCCTTTTTTCCCGGAAATCGCCAATTGCCACTTTCTGAAGTCCCTCGAGAAACCTCCCCAGCTGAATATCTACGACGGGAGGGGGGATCCCAACGAGCATGTGGATACCTTCGACATGATGTTTGACTACCGTGATGCATCCGACCACCTCCGATGCAAGATTTTCACACTCTCCCTGACCAAATGTGCACTAAAGTGGTACCGGGATCTTCCTCCGGCCTAAATTTTGTCATGGAAGCTGTTCACGAAGCTGCTCTTGGCACGGTTCACGGCCTCGAGGGTAAAATTCGAGTCAGAAGATGTGCTGAGGGCGGTTTTCCAGGGGGAAAAGAATCGTTGAAGGACTCCATAGAAAGGTACAACCGAGAAGGAGACGAGGTGCATCAGCTGTCTGACGACGTCAGGATAATGTTCATGAGGCGCGGACTCAAGAAAGGAACCCTCCTTCAGATCAGCGTTGGTCTCCACAAACCAAATACACTTGACGAATTCTTGAGGTGTGCCCAGCATTATATCGATTACGAAGAGGCGTCCGCGGCGGATGCACCCAACAGATGTCAAAACTCCGGAAAAGGGAAGGACGGCAAAGATAAGAACATGAAGGACCGTGGATCCTGCTCGAAAGAATGGCGAGGCAGGTTCGCCGAGTATTCTGATCTGAATGTTCCAAGAGAACGCATTCTGGCCGAGTGTGCCAACACCGAGTTCCGTGATATTAAGTGGCCGACACCAATCCCTCAATGCGACAACACCAGGAAGACCTACTGCAGGTATCACAGGAGCCACGGACACGATACAGACGCTTGCAGGGTCTTAAGGGACGACATAGAGGACCTAATACAGAAAGGGAAGCTGAAAAAATATGTCACGACGGACGAGAAGAAAAGGGAGCGATCTCCCCACTGCTCACCACGGAAGTCGAAGGCCGTGGTCAATGAGGTGGCAAAAACCCCCAATGACGATAGCAGCGATTCGGCCGAAGACACTCCTAAGACGCAACGACAGCGGCCAATTGCCGTGGTAATCATGGGAGGCTACTTCTTTGAGGTTGGGCAGACAAAGCGGTCGGGAAAGTGACACTGGCAGGAAATTTTGAGCATCGGAAAGGACCCGATCCCCACCGCGACTAAGTCCGACAGACCTCCATTATCGTTCACCGATGCTGACCTCCGTAAGGGCAAGCCAAATGAGGAAATCCCGCTTATTATCTCCGCTGTCTTAGCCCGGGTCGATGTCAAAAGAATCTTAGTTGTTCAAGGAGCTGCTCCCAAAGCTGAAAATCTCCGAGGCCGACCTATCGGCATATGACGGCTCCGACTTGGTTGTGTTCAACGCCTCCCAGACCAAGCCTTTGGGTTACCTCAAGCTGTGGGTCACGTACGGGGAAGACAAACTCTCGAAGACCACAAAATCAAGGTTTTTGGTGCTGCCATGCGCCTCTCCATATCACTGCATCGTTGGTCGCCTGACGTTGGGGAAGCTCGGGGCAGTTGCCCCCACCATTATCCTCAAGATGAATTTTTTCTCAAAACAGGACGGGGTAGTCACGGTCACGGTCATCCTTAATAGAGCGAGGAGGTGCCAATACCTATGCCTCAAGTCGGAGCGGCAAGCTGAGAAACACCAGGCCGTAACTGTGACAAAGCAGGAAAACGAGAAAAAGGAATAGGAAGAAAGTTGGACGCGGTGAAAGTTCAAGGCGGAATAAGCAATGTAGTTCCCAAATGTATTAACTCGTTTTCAATAAGAAAAGATTGCAGAACTCCCCTGTTAATTTTTATTTTGCTATGTACGTACTAACGTGCAGGTTCCCCGGCAACCTCGGTACACCAGCGCACAACTTACAACTACGCCCCTCTTACCCGAGGCCGACCCGAGCTGGCCACTCGACGGACAACGGTCTGAGGTAGGCCCGCAGAAGGCGCCTGAGCTTAAATGCTTGGTCAGGAAGCGCACTTAGGCCAACAGCGACTCAGGCCCACAGCGGCCCTCAAAATCTCGCCTCGTGCGAGCAGCCTTCCCTCTGATCCCCGAACTCGACGCTCCTTCGGAGGGCAAAGGAAGGAGTCCGCAGCGACTTCGACCGAAGACCTTCCCTCGGGTCCACGAGCTCCGCGCTCCATCAGAGGCCGAAAGGACCTCTGATCTCCGAGCTTCGCGCTCCATCAGAGGCAGAAGACTCCTCTGATCTCCGTGATCAACGCTCCATCAGAGGAAGAAGACACCTCTAATCTCCAAGATCAACGCTCCATTAGAGGAAGAAGACTCCTCTGATCTCCGAGCTCAACGCTCCATCAGAGGAAGAAGACTCCTCTGATCTCCGAGCTCCGCGCTCCATCAGAGGAAGAAGACTCCTCTGATCTCTGAGCTCCGCGCTCCATCAGAGGAAGAAGAATCGTCTGATCTCCGAGCTCAGCGCTCCATCGGAGGAAGAAGGCCACTCTGGTCCCCGGATCTCAAGGTTCCATCGGAGGGACCCGAGGCGGATTCTTTTAAGCCTTCTAAGCAACCCGCTCACGCAACACTGATGTCGGTCTCGGCCCCCTCTCACCTCACTATAACAACAGATAACTCACGAGCAATATAAATAGCAGGAGATTATTTAACAAAAATAAACTTTCATTCATATCGGACATATTACAAAAGGTGGGCCACGGGCCAATATTTACAAGCATGGGAGTGCGGAAAAAGAAATAAAACATGTTACAAAGTCACTTAGACTCTTCCGGCTCGGATTGATTGAACAGCACGTCAGCCTCCTCCAGGGGGACACCAGGAACGGCCCTCACTAATCTTCCTTCAAAGATCTCGTTTCCAGGATTCAGCAGCTCCAAAGGCAGATCGAGCCTAACCACAGCTAGCAATCACTTGCAACGGTTAAAACCAAGTACGGTAGAGTTCTCGAGCCTGGTCATCACAGCATCATGCTCGCCCCTAATCCTTTCGACCACAGCTCGGAGTACCCCTGGCCTTTGCCTGTACCCGCTCCTCTAGCTCTTTGACTTCGGCGAGTTGCTTCTGAAGTGCCTCCGCCTGATCGGCCTCGCTCTGATCTGCGATCACCCGGGCTTCGAGTTCGACAATCTGTCCTTCCGCAGAAGCCAAAGAATTTATGACTCCTCAGAGGAAGCGGTTCTCCTCGATCAACTCTGGAATCCTCACGTCCCGGCAATATTCCAACTTGTCGGATCGGTCTTGCAGGTCACCATCGAGAGAGAGATATTCTATCGCTGAGTCTTCTCTCAAGGCGCAAAGTTTTCGAGTCCGATTCCAGCTCTCAAAGCTCCTCCAACAACCTGAAGGCAATCTCAGCAACCCTCCCACAAGCCTCCAGCTTGGTTGCAGATGGGACCTCAATCCCCAAAACTCCATCAAAATCAGAGTCCTAAGTAACTATTGTTGGTATTTTGGAAGAGGCTGGGGCCACCATGCTGAGAACGGCCCGCTTCCGACTTGAGCTACACTTCAGTTTTGTAGTGCCGGCTCAGAGCTGGACCTTGGTCCCAAGAGTGTTGGGATCGGGCTCGGGAAAGTCAGCCAGCTTATCTGTACAAAGTAAACGCGAGCTGAGTCACAGAATAAAAAAGGAAAGGCAAAATTACACTAGAGGACCTCTAAGTTACTTATTTGTAACAAGTTGGACCTTTAAGTTTTTTTGTAACAAATAGGCCCTTTAAGTTACCTAACGTTGACATTGTTGGCCCTTTTAGTGAAATGCAATATCGTTGATTGCATCAAAATACAGCAAAACATGCTTGGTTGCATCTAAATACATAAGCTTGAGTAATCACAATATATAAAGTAGCATTACATCAAAATACATAAGCTACTGTAATCACTAAAAGGGCCTATTTGTTACAAAAAAAATTTAAAGGGCCAACTTGTTACAAATAAATAACTTAAAGGTCCTCTAGTGTAATTTTGCCAAAAGGAAATAACACAAATAGCTGGAGTAGCAGAACTTACCCAATGTGGTTTTCAGCTTGGCTGCGGACTCGGCCCCGTCTTGGATAATGGAAGCACACTCAAATTTCAGGATGGATTTGAGTAGCCTATCACCCTAATTCTTGAGAAGCTTGTAAGTAACGGCGTCCTAGCCCCCAAGGGACTCCGGCTTCACAGCGAAAGCCTAAGTGTCTCGGTCAAAATAATCTCCCGAGCAGGATAGGGAGAAATGCGTCCTCACCAACTCGGAGCCATTGTATTCTGCAATAGCCTTTTTGGGCTCCTTGTTCACTGCCCGAACATAAAAGAAGACGGACTTAAACCCCTTGTTGGAGTCATTCACCAGATTAAAGTAAGCCCGGAATCGGGCTCCCCGAAGGCAGACATGTCAGTGCCGGCAGGCGTCTTCCTTATCGGGTTGACGAAACACATCAAAGATAGCGAAGAAGGCCCGCACGGAAGGAAGTCGCCCTAGGTAGGCCATCACGGCCTCAAAAGATTTAACGTACCCCCAGGCATTGGGGGACAGCTGAGACAGAGCTATTTGCACGTGATCGAGCATGCCCTACGGAAAGTCGGACAAAGGGACCCGGATTCCCATAGTGTGCAGACACCACCCGGAGAAGAAGTAGCCGACTTCCTTCTTTGGTAACCTGGTGTAGGTCGGCAGTTGCCCCGCATCCTCCAACCTCCACTTTTGACCTGCAGAAGCGGTCACGTACTGCTGGAATTCTGGTAGAGACTTGCTTTTCAGATTGGCCGTAGTTTCGACGACCACGGTGGAGACCTAGCGGTACTCTGTCGGATCAAACCTGTATCCTCCAGCCTCATGAGCACCAGCAGTTTCCGATGTTCCCTCCACCGCGAGGCCAGCTTCCTGCGGTAAATCCTCCAGGACAGCAGAATCACTTCGATGTTCTGCTACTGACGAGCCTACCATCTCGACGCTTGACATCGACTGAAATGTTGATCTCGTTCACTTAAATAAAGAGCTCGGATGAAAAAAAATTCCAGAAATATGGTGAACTTTCAAGTCGGTACGGCAGTCGGAGAACTGAAAAGAACCGTTGGATAGCGTCGACGAGAAATGATTCTAACACTCAAAATCAAAAAGTAAGAAATGGGGGATCCCCGCATAACTTCTGGGACTCGGAAGTCGAACCGGCACTTCAATTCTGACATTGGAAATCGAACTGCAATTATGGCACCTCCGCCTCGGTTCGTCAAGCGTCACCTCCCTGCTTCCCCACTCAGTAGGAGACACGTGGCGCTGCAAACATTACCCCCTCTAAATGGCAAACGATCCAATCAAGCCGTGGCCGAACTCATCCCCTCGCCGACCTCGACTTAGGGTGCCACTGTTCCGGACTGGGCCAAAGGCTCACAGGTTCGGCCTAAGCCCATTTCCACACCAGGGACATCCCGGTATGCATGATGGTCGCATCAAACGGTTAAGAAGTCTGCACCCGCATCGAACGGCTCAACAAACGACACTTCATCTATAAATATGAGTGCAGCTCTCCATTTCCAGGTACGTACTCATTTCCCACTTACCTCTCCACTTCCCTCGCTAACTTAGGCATCGTAGTGCTTGCAGGTACCCCACGCCAACGCGCGCGAAGCGTCTGTCTCGGACCATCCGAAGTCAATCTTCAAGCTCCAGGTACCGAACAGGTACCTAAATGATTGTCAAAAACTAATGCAGGCATGTCTCATAACATCAAGAAGAGAGCTGTGGTACCTAGACAATGGATGCTCAAGGCACATGACAGGGGAGAAAGATAAGTTCCTCTCCATGGAGAGCTTTGATGGAGGACTTGTTAAGTTTGGCAACAATGACAAAGGCTTCATCAAAGGAGTAGGTACCGTAGGTAAAATAAACTCTGCTCAGATTCAAAATGTTCAGTTTGTGAAAAGACTCAAACATAACTTACTTAGTGTAAGTCAGTTATATGATTCTGAACATGAAGTGACTTTTAAATCTGATGTACGTAGATTAAATAGTTTAGAGTCTGATAAAACTATTTTTACTGGTCATAGAACAAATAACCTCTATAGCATCTGTTTTGATGATCTACCTGATCAAATGTGTTTAATTTCTAAAGAAGATGACAAATGGATGTGGCATAGGAGATTTGGCCACATTAGCATGAAAACCCTTTCTAAATTATCCAAACTTGATTTAGTCAAAGGACATCAAAAGATCAAATATGAGAAGGATAAATCATGTGAAGCATGCATTCAAGGAAAGCATGTTAAATCATCTTTTAAACCTATCAACATGATATCCACTCAAAGACCTTTGGAACTTCTGCACATGGACCTTTTTGGTCCAACTAAGCATACTAGTCTAAGTGGAAAAAGGTATGGGTTTGTTATAGTTGATGATTACTCTAGGTTCACATGGGTGATTTTTCTGAAAAACAAAGATGAGGCTTTTGAAAGTTTCATTAAGAGAGTTCAAAATGAGAAGGGTTCTAACATTGTTGCAATTAGAAGTGACCATGGAGGAGAATTTGAAAATACTATTTAAAACCTTTCTTGAAAAGAATGGTGTGTCTCACAACTTCTCTTGTCCAAGAATGGTGTAGTTGAAAGAAAAAATAGAACATTGCAAGAGATGGCTAGAACATTGCTCAATGATTCAAAAATTTGAAAAATACTTTTGGGCAGAAGCAGTAAACACTGCCTTCTACATTTTGAACAAAGCAACTATTATAAAAACATTAAACAAAACCCCATATGAACTCTGGAAAGGAAAGAAATTAAACCTATCATCTCTTATTTCCATGTATTTGGTTGTGATTGCTATGTTTTAAATAACAAGGACAATTTAGGAAAGTTTGATGCTAAATTTGATCCTGCACTGTTCTTAGGATATTCTCTCACATCAAAAGCATATAGAGTGTTTAATCTTAGGACTAAAGATGTTGAAGAAAGCATGCATGTGATGTTTAATGAAACTAACAGTTCAACAGATAGAAATGAAGATGATGAGATTGATGCAGATAAGATAGGTGTAAAGGGTGTTGTAGCAAGTGAGAAAGTTGAAACAGAATCAACACCCAACCCTTCTCAACCTCTAGATAACCCAAACAGTCAACCTGTTCAAGCTTCTTAACTACGTAGAAGTTGGAGATTAGTAACTCACCATCCTCAAGAGCAAATTATTGGTGAAACTTCTTAACCAGTAAGAACCAGAAGCTCATTTAGAAGACAAGACTCTCAAAGTTCCCTTATCTCAACAATAGAACCAATGAACATAAATGAAGCAATTGTTGATGAATCTTGGGTAGAAGCAATGCAAAAAGAGCTTGCTCAATTTGAGAAGAATGAGGTATGGAACTTAGTCCCATCTCCTACACACCAATCTGTCATTGGCACTAAATGGGTATTTAGGAACAAAATGGATGAGAATGGTAATGTCATCAGAAACAAAGCAAGGTTAGTTGCTCAAGGCTACAATCAATAGGAGGGTATTGTCTATGATGAAACATTTGCACCTGTTGCTAGATTGGAAGCCATTAGGATGTTTCTTGCTTATGCTACTCATTAAGATTTCAAACTCTTTCAAATGGATGTCAAAAGTGTTTTTCTAAATGGTTTTCTAAATGAGGAATTGTATGTACACCAACCTCCTGGGTTTTTTGATGAGAAACATCCAAACCATTTTTTTAACTAACCTAGGCACTCTATGGTCTCAAACTGAGTACCTTCCTTTTCAAAAATGGTTTTTCAAGAGGAAAAATAGATGTTACTCTTTTTAGAAAAACTCTCAAAGATGAACTACTGATTGTTCAAATCTATGTTGACGATATCATCTTTTGAGCCACAAATGAAAAGCTCAGTAATGATTTTGGAAAATTAATGATGAGTGAGTTTGAAATGAGTCTAATGGGTTAGCTAAGATACTCTCTTGGCTTGCAAATTAAACAACTTGAGAAGGGTATCTTCATCTCTCAAGATAAATACAATAAAGACCTTCTTAAGAAGTATAAAATGAGTGATGCAAAAGTTATGGCTACCCCCATACACCGTTCTGCAAACATTGAAAAAGATGAGAAGGGTAAGCCTGTTTCTGAAAAAAGTATAGAGGAATGATTGGTTCTCTATTATATCTCACTGCAAGTAGACAAGACATAGTCTTCTCAGTGGGGCTATGTGCAAGGTTTCAAACTGCTCCAAAAGAATCTCATCTATGTGCTGTCAAAAGAATTTTTAGATATCTTATGGGAACATCTAGTATTGGTTTATGGTACAAAAAGAGAACACATTTTGAGCTCATTGGGTATTGTGATGCTGACTGTGCAGGAGACAAAGTTGAAAGAAAAATCACAAGTGATTCATGTCAACTACTTGGAGAATCACTCATCTCATGGTCATGTAGAAAGCAAAGCACAATTGCCCTGTCAACCACAGAAGCTAAATATGTCTCAGTTGCTGGATGCTGCTCTCAAATTCTCTGGATTAAAAATCAACTAGAAGACTTCTCTTTAAGTTACTTAGGTATTCCAATATTTTGTGATAACACTAGTGCTATAAATTTGTTTAAAAATCCAATTCAACACTCTAGATCCAACCACATTGATATTAAGCATCATTTCATTAGAGATCTTTTGCAAAAGAAAGATATTGAACTTGTGTTTGTGGATACTAAACATCAACTAGTTGATATCTTTACTAAACCTATTTTAGAATAAAGTTTTAGTTACATTAAAAGCATGCTCCATATCATTGAAACCCCCTCAGATAAGAAGGGTCATGACAAGAAACCTTCTCAGACATGAGAAGGGTCATAACCCTTGATCGGCGGTTGTACGCGGGTCAAAATAATTAAAGATATAAAATATAGTACAAGGTAAGTAACCTTGGTCGTCTCTCAAGGACCTCTGAATTAAGGACTACCAGAATCAAGAACCTAAATAAACAATAAAAGGGGGGTTTGATTTGGAAAAGAGTTTGATGTTTAATGAAGAAAAATCAATTAAAGATAAACAATCAATCCATTGGTTTCAAGTGCGCTTCTTGGATTTCTCATCGGTTGTAAAATAAAGATTCATGCAAGGTTTAATAATTCTTGATTGATCAAAAACTAAGTGAACAAGCGCCAGTCAGTTTATACAAATTCGCACTTTTTAAAGCAAGCGTCAAAACAGTGTTTAATCAATCGTGATAGTGAACAAGCGCCAGTAACACAATTAACATCATAACTGAATTCTATCAATCCTATAAACAAGCGTCATAAACTCTATCAATTCCTATCCAAACCAAGTTAAACAAGTGATAAAATAGTTTGAATAATGAAATTTACAAAACAGAATCATGATTAAGTAATTAAGCAAAACCGAATCATAAACCGAATCACATAAGCAAATCACAGAATTTGAGTAATTTAGCAAAACACAAACCGAATTTGCAGCAAGAATTACGGAGATGAAACTGATAGAGAAAGAATTAAAACCATAAAAACGAAATAAACATTAAGCGCCGAACCTCAAAATCCTTACAGCAACACCCTTCACCAATAGATTGATAAAGCGCCTTAAGCTTCCATGGAGGTTAGCGCACCAAATCCTCAAAAATATATAATAATGCGTAACAGAGTCAAAACGACTCTGAATAGTGTATTTAACTAGGACAAAAACGAAAACCCTAATCCACTAACTGGGTTACTAGATAGAAGCCCGATAACAAACTAATATTCGGCCCAAAACCCGTTTTACACATTACTGCTTCGGTATTTCGCAGTTTTGACCTTCCAGACTTACGATTTGGGTTTCGAGGTCAACAGAAGAATTGTAGCTCTGTTTCTTAGCTTTCCAACGCATGCTCGCACATCTCAATTGGATAATCACAGCCAAAGTTATGGCCTGAAGAGTAGAAAGGGGTCAATATGCAATAAAAACAAGAATTTGCTATAACGCTCAATTAAGACCCAAAGTCTAGAAACGCGCTAGGACTTAAATATTAGGAACAAAAAACAATTAAAAACACCATGTGAAAAGATATAAAGAGTGCACTAAAATGCACTGATCAAATTCCCCCATACTTAAGCTTTTGCACTCCGGGCAAAACACACAAAATAAGACATGTAAACAACGCATGAGTTTCTAATGAACCCAAAAAAATGCAAAGTCATAATAGAAACACTTTTCCTAGGCTTTAAGGAGAATGACAATCTGAGATAGCACTTAATTACATCAAGGCAAACAAGATAATAGAGCTCCAAAGAATGAATCGTAAGTGATGAGTCCTCACAGGATATGTATAAGTAATGCGCTCAATCACTCAAGTGTCTAGGCTTGTGTTTACTCTCATATATATAATCAGCACATCAATGAAAGTTAGCACTACCATATGCTTGACAAGCTTCTAACATCCACACTGAAGAACACATGCACATAAGATCAAAAGGTCTTTTTAAGGGTTGTAATGGGGCCAAGGTCAAGGTGGGATAATCCTAAGTGGGAACTACGCTAAAAAGAATCAAAGAGGATAAAGAAGCAATGAAAATCAATTGTAGAATGAGCATGAGAGGATCCAACTTCAACAAGGTATGGCGAATTTCTCTATTTTGATATACTTCTCTACATAACTCTCTCCACACAGTTTTCACTCTTCTTGAAACAAAAATAAAAAGATATATACACTTTCAATTTTTTCCTTTTCTTTTTTTCTTTTTTTCTTTCTTTCTTTCTTTCTTTTTCTTTTTTGCGGAATATTTTTCTATACAAATGTACTTGCCAAAATTTCCATTGAAAACCCAAGAACTAACCCAAATGAGAACCACAATTGCAACAATTTGGACACCCCCACACTTATGAATTTGATATTTTTCAATCCAAAGCTCCTTCATCCTCTAAGATTGGGTAATAACATTGTTTTTCACTTTTGGGCTTGTAATGAGCTATAAAACAAAGAATGGGATAAAATGGTCAAATGGGCTTACACAATGGGATAAATTCAGGGTAGGCTTATTTGGCTAGTAGCTAAAAAACAGAATTGCCAAGATCATTTCAAACATGCATGTGAACAAGTGCTTCAACAAGAATCGAGTTAAGTTCTAGAGTAACTAACAAACATGAGTGAGTCACACACAAGAATGAGATAATGACAAAATGTAGAAGGCTTAATTCTCACCAGGGACAATGACTATCACAAATGATGCAAAATTTAGTGCTCATATCCAACTTATAATGCCAAGAGCAACAAGAAATCAATCAAATCATGTCGTAACACCTGTGGTCCTAGAATAGTAAAATCACTCACAACTTGTACAAACCAAGAACTCAAGGAAAAACATGCCAAAATAACAATTTTTTTAATTTAATTTTTTTTTAAATAAGGAAAACTGAAAAACAACCCAAAAATTAAAAGAAAATGACAAACTACTAGGCTACTAAAAGACACCCCCCCACACTTAAATCATACATTGTCCTCAATGAAAACAAGAAGCATAAAATAAGAGTAAGGAGAAGGGACTCCCTGGTCAAACTTCAGTGTAGGTGGGATGTTTCAATGAGAGTTCTCTTATGGTTGCATCTTCAGTTGCGGAACTCTCATGGAATAACTTGAGACGCTTTCCATCGATTTTAAAAACTTTGTTTGTCGCCTCACTTTTTATTTCCACTACACCATGACGGAAAATGTTAGTAATAACAAAAGGACCAATCCACTTGGATCGATGTTTCCCAGCCATAATTTTCAGGCAGGGTCTGAACCATAAAACTCTATGCCCAATGGAGAACTCCTTTTTGGAAATCATCTTATCATGCTTAACTTTCCAAACTTTTTTGCCAGGAATGCCCGCCATGATTAAACCAATGCCGCTCCTATGTTTCCTTAGGATTGGCAACTTCTCTTCCTCTAAAACAAGGGGCTGCTTTTTGGCAGCAGTAACCACATGTACAACATCAGCTATAGGAGGTGTGTCAACCTGCAAAGTATCAACCAATCCATCAAACAATTCAATTTTACAGAGGGAATGCTCTTCAATGGGGTTTTTCTTAGCATTAAAGATGTTGAATTTTTCAGTGGTATCACCAAATTCCATGGAAAGAGTCCCTGCATGTGCATCAATTTTGGTTTTGGCAGTCCTCAAGAATGGTCTGCCTAAAATGATAGGCGACCTGCTGGACTTAGTTTCTTCCCCCATGTCTAAAATGTAAAAATCTGCAGGAAAGATCAAATTATTAACTTTAACAAAAACATCCTCAACTAGTCCAGCAGGTCGAGCATTGCTTCTATTTGCTAGTTGGATGGTAACACCTGTTTCCTGCAAAGGTCCAAGAGCAAGAGAGTTAAAAATAGATGTGGGCATTACATTTATTGAAGCTCCTAGATCTAGCATGGCATCAGCAAATTGACTGTTGCCTATGGTGCATGGAATGGAGAAAGTTCCTGGATCCTGGCACTTTTGAGGCATGGGCAATATCAGGGCAGAAACATTATATCCCACATTGACTTTTTCAATTCCTTTCAGTCTTCTCTTTCTCTTGTATGTGCACAGCTCTTTCAGAAATCTTGCATATTTTGGAATCTGCTTAATTGCCTCAAGAAGGGGAATGTTGACTTCCACATTCCTAAAAGTATCTAAGATCTCACTGTCTATATCTTCCTCATATTGTTTTTTAGTCGTTGATGCTCTTTGAGGGAAAGGGAGTGGTGGTATGTATTCCTCATCATCAACAGTTTCAGGCACCTTTGGTGTGTCAACAGCCTTCCCAGATCTCAATGTAATAGCACTAACATTGGGGTTTGGCGCATTCGGATTAATCACTGCTTGAGCAGGTAGTTGGTTTGACCCCCGAGCTTGCAGCTGATTAATTGTGGTAGTCATCTGTCCAATTTGTGCCTTTAAATTCTGAATTGAGGCATCTGTCCTATCTTGGAACTGGAGATTCCGGGCAGCCATCTGATTAACTAAATCCTCTTATGAAGGTGCAGAACTGGCAGCAGCTTGTTGTTGTGTAGCTGGATTTCCCCATCTCAAGTTTGGATGGTTCCTCCAGCTTGGGTGGTACCTGTTAGAAGACAAATCAACATTGGCCTGAGGGTTAAATATATTAGCTGCATATGTTTGAGGGGTATCAACATTAGAATCCTCTTGCAGCGTAGGACAAGAATCTGTGGGGTGCTCTCTAGAGGTGCAAATACCACAAACCCTCCTTCAGCGATGACTCGACAACTTGGTCGGACAGACCCAACCATGCTCTGATACCAGTAATGTAACACCCCAATTCTACCCAATAATACTATAAATCAGAGTGCGGAATTTTCAACATAAATATTGGAGTGCTACACTTACTTCCCAACACAAACAATATAATTCATTCATGGTAAATTCAATTTGAAGCAATCTTAACAATCCTTGTCCATTTGACAACTCAAAATCAACAATTTGCTTAATAGAAATAACTTCGAGTTCAACAAATATTGCAACCTAAATGATAAAGGAAAAAAAACAGCGTTCAATCCCCCCGAGTGTTACGTATCAGAGTGACGACACCGACTCAACTAAGGAAGGATCACAGCCTTCATTCGCGACTACCTGCACGTTACCACATAGGGGTAACATTCAAACAGAAGGGGTGAGATATCGAACTATATAAGAGCATGTATGAAGAACAATATGATAGGTCAGGTACTATAGAATTACACATATCATCAATAAAATCCTCAATAGAGTCATCAATAGAATCATCGAAGTGCAATGCGGAATGCGACTCAACTGTGCATATGCATGTGGTACCATTGGAGCAAAACTCCCGTCGTAAAAATCGTCGTTGCCGGTAAATAGTGGCTCACAGGGCATAGCCCTCATCGTTCACGTCGTAAAGCAAATGCAAAGGTATGCGACACAATGTGAATGTACAAGTAACGTTAATCACAGTCACGCAATCGCACGACAACAACACCAAAACGTCATGGCGGCCATAGGCCTACAATTTACTATCTTTGCCAATAAATAGAGGCAAATCAACTTTTACAACTTCACCTGCAATTTACCACATTTTCGACAAGGTATTCAACGCAACAATTAACCACAACAGCAACTGTGGCAACAATATTGACAAAGCAGCAACATCAACAGCGCAAAACAGCAAGAATAGCAACAACACAGCAGCAAAACGTAACAGCAATGACAACAATAACAGCAAAACCGCAACAGCTTTAATAGCAAAACATCAACAGCATTAACAGCAAAACAGCAACAGCATTATCAGCAAAACAGCAACAGCATTAACAGCAAAACAGCAACAGCATTACATCAAAACAGTAACAGCATTAACGTAACCATCAATTCAATTACGAAAATTATTTATAATTCTTACTAACGAGTTATCTATATTCCTATCATTCTTTTTGATTATAATAGTGAAAACCTTAATCCAACAAATTTACAATTCGATTTAATTAGAACTAACGACATAGGAATTCAACCACACACGGTCAATTCATCAAACATTTCTCATACGATATATATATATATATATATATATATATATATATATATATATATATAACTACGCAACATACACAGAGGCAATCTATAATAAACCCCAAACCCCGCATACGATCCCTCATATACGCTATTATAGAATTCGAACCCACCCTTACCTCAACTATGGTGGCGCAAACTCCCTCCTAGCCTCGTTATTCGATTCTCCGAATACGGCGACTCCCCTGCGATAGTAACGACGCGTGACGATCACGAACGTAGAGAATTGCAATGAAAATCAACCCTCCCAATCCAATCCTAGGCTAGAGCTCTTGAAAATTGAGGCTTTTGTGTAACTTTGAAGTGAGAGGAAGAAGGAGAAGAAGGGAAAAGAGGGAGGCTGCGCAAAAAGACCAGCCCTAGCGCATATTTGCGCTATATTTATAAGGAGGGGTGGCGCACAAGCGCCTTCCTGCGCAAGCTGCGCACTGGACACGCTGCTAGGGTTGCGTGAGCGCTGCGCACTCGCGGTGCTAAGCCCAATGCTATTTTTAGCTGGCCCACAACACGTGATTATCATCTAACTCATTTTCAACATAGCTACTACGCCCATAATTTCAATTCTTACAATTATCCTACGGCAATCCAACTTCGAAGTAATTTGATTAACTTTTAGGGCGTTACAACTCTCCCCCACTTAGAATATTTTCGTCCTCGAAAATTTACCTGATTCGAACAACTCGGGATAGGACTCCCGCATCTTGCTTTCCAACTCCCTTGTCATGCTTTCTCCGGCAGCTCCTAACCAGACTACTTTCACCAAGGTGATCTCTTTGCCCCTTAGAGTCTTCGTCTCACGGTCCGCGATTCGTACAGGCATCGTCTCCATAGTGAGGTTATCCCGTACTTGCACATCATCCATATGAATTACATGAGATGGATCTGGAATATACTTCCGAAGTTGTGACACATGGAACACATCATGCAAATTCGAAAGATTAGGCGGTAAGGCCACTCTGTAAGCTACATTCCTAACTCTTTCCGTGATCTGATACGGACCAATGAATCGAGGAGTAAGCTTCTTAGATTTCAAAGCACGTCCAACACCGGTCACAGGGGTGACTCTCAAAAACACATGATCACCAGCTTGAAATTCCAAATCCTTCCTTCGCTTATCATGGTAACTCTTCTGTCTACTTTGTGAAGCTTTCATCTTTTCACGAATCAACTTCACCTTCTTAGTCGTTTCTCGAACAATCTCAGGTCCAAGCACTATACTCTCTCCAGATTCATACCAACACAAAGGGGTTCTACACCTTCGACCATACAACGCTTCGAAAGGTGCCATCCCAATACTAGAATGATAACTGTTATTATAGGTAAACTCTATCAACGAGAGATGGGTATCCCACGAACCTCCTTGCTCAAGAATACACGCTCTCAACAAATCCTCCAACGATTGAATAGTCCTCTCTGTCTGACCATCCGTCTGAGGGTGATACGCTGAGCTCAATCTCAACTTAGAACCCAACGCCTCTTGCAAACTCTTCCAGAAATCAGAAGTGAACCTAGGATCTCTATCCGAAACGATACACATAGGAACACCATGCAACTTTACAATCTTTTGGAGGTAAATCTCAGCCAACTTCGGTACCGGATACGTGATATTAATAGGTATAAAATGAGCCGACTTCGTCAACCTGTCAACAATCACCCAAATCGCATCATGCCTTCTCACAGTATTAGGCAGCCCCGTCACAAAGTCCATTGAAATGCTATCCCATTTCCATTCCGGAATATCTAAAGGTTGCATCAACCCCGCAGGCTTCTGATGTTCAACTTTTGACTTCTGACAAATTAAACATGCATACACGAATTGCGCTACATCGCGCTTCATCCCAGGCCACCAGAACCATCTTCTCAAGTCTTGATACATTTTCGTAGCTCCTGGATGAATACTCAACTTACTTCTATGACTCTCTTCGAGAATTGCTTTCTTCATTTCCGCATCGTCAGGAACGCGGATTCTATTACGGTATCTCAACACACCTTGCGCATCCAACTCAAAATCCTTATTCTCAGACTTCCCGATTCCTACCGTCGAATCTACCAGTTTAACATCCAGTTTCTGAGCTTCTCTGATGCTATCTAAAAAGTCATTATTAATCTTCAACATCCCCAACATAACACTCTGAGGTGTCACTTCGCAAATCAAACTCATATCTCTGAACTGCTCAATCAATTCAAACTCCCTGACCATCATTGCCGACATGTGCAAGGTCTTTCGGCTCAAAGCATCAGCCACGACATTAGCTTTCCCTGGATGATAATTCAAACTGAAATCATAGTCTTTTAGCAACTCCAACTACCTCCGCTGTCTCATATTCAGTTCCTTTTGATCAAACAAGTACTGCAAACCCTTATGGTCGCTAAATACTTCAAATCTAGAACCATAAAGATAATGCCTCAAAATTTTCAGCGCAAAAACAACTGCAGCAAGTTCTAAGTCATGCGTAGGATAGTTCTTCTCATGAGTCCTCAACTGCCTCGATGCATAAGCAACTACCTTACCATTCTACATAAGCACACCTCCTAAACCCATCTTGGAAGCATCAGAGTACACCACAAAGGACTCTCCCGGATTAGGCAACGTCAAGATAGGAGACGTCGTCAATCTCTTCTTCAATTCGGTGAAACTCTCTTCGCAACGAGCGTCCCATATAAAGGCTTTACCTTTGCAGGTCAGCTGAGTTAAAGGAAGTGCCAACTTAGAAAAGCCTTCAATGAACCTTCTATTGTAGCCAGCTAATCCCAAAAAGCTTCTAATCTCGGTAGCCGACTTTGGAGTCTCCCATTGCAATACAGCATCGACTTTAGATGGATCCACCGCAATGCCGCTACCAGAAATAACGTGACCAAGAAAACTCACCTCCTTCAGCCAAAATTCGCACTTAGACAACTTTGCATATAACTTCTTGTCCCTTAAGACCTCCAATACAAATCTCAAGTGCTCTCCATGCTCTTCTTCTGTCTTAGAGTAAATCAAAATATCATCGATGGATACTACCACAAACCGATCCAAATAAGCATGAAACACACGGTTCATGTACTCCATGAATACTCCCGGCGCGTTAGTAACACCGAAAGGCATCACCGAATACTCATAATGCCCGTACCGAGTTCTAAAAGCCGTCTTCTGAATATCCTCATCTTTCACTTTAATCTGATGGTAGCCCGATCCCAAATCAATCTTACTGAATACTTGAGCACCCACCAACTGATCCATCAAATCGTCTATTCCTTGGAGTGGATACTTGTGCTTAATCGTCACTTTATTCAACTGTCTATAATCAACAAAAAGCCTCATACTTCCATCCTTCTTCTTCACTAGCAACACTGGAGCTCCCCACGGTGATACACTCGGCCTCACGAACTTCTTTTCAAGTAGATCCTCAAGTTGCTTCTTCAATTCGGATAATTCAGATGCTGACATCCTGTAAGGTGCCATAGAAACAGGTTTGGTACCAGGTACAAGATCAATAGCAAATTCAACTTCCCTCTCTGGTGGTACACTTGGAATCTCATCAGGGAAAACTTCAGGAAATTCGCGCACCACCTGCAACTCATCAATTATGGCTTGATTCTTAACAGATAGCGACGCCATCAGCGAGAATAGCTGAACTTCTTCCCGCATCAACTTCCGCAACTGTCCAGCAAACAACAAAACCGCCTCCTCCTCTTCGGGAGTGGAGAAACTCACAGACTTGCTAAAACAATTAATATGAACATAGTTATATTCTAACCAGTCCATGCCTAGGATCACATCCAATCCGCTTAACGGCAGACAAATCAGATCAACAATAAATTCTCTGTCGAAAATCGACAAAGGGCACTTAGAACACACAAGAGAAGTAGTCACCGACCCCTTAGCTGGAGTATCGACAACGATCTCCCTATTCATAGAAGACAACACAAGACCCAATCTTTTAACACATTCCGCAGCAATAAAACAATGAGTAGCACCAGTATCAATAATAGCTATTAGAGGAACACCATTAATGAAACATGTACCTCCAATAAATCCGTCGTTCTCAGTAATCTGTGTCCCTGCCAGAGCGAACACTCTTCCACTAACTCTTTCTTTCTTTGGCTTCTGACATTGATTACTAATATGCCCTTCTTCGCCACAGTTGAAACAGACCTGCTCCTTGTGCTTGCACTCGGATGATTCGTGCCCAGTCTTACCACAACGAAAGCACCTCTTCACCTCAACCTTGCACACGTTACTCTTATGACCAGGTTTGCCACATTTGTAACATACAATACCAGCAGGGGCGTCTCCCCCACTAGTTCTCTTACCATCAAAACTTTTCTGCTTACCATTACCAACTGGAGCATCATACGGCTTACCACGAGTCTGCTGCTTGCTCCTCTTCTCATTAATGATCTTATAGTGAGCATTGTTGTCCTCCTCATAGATCCTGCAACTGTCATTCAAGTCGGAGATAACACGGATCTTCTGATACCCAATTGCCTTTTTGATCTCAGGTCGCAGCCCATTCTCAAACTTGATGCACTTTGAAAATTCAGCAGTTGCTTCATTGTAGTGCGGATAAAATTTGGCCAACTCCACAAACTTAGCAGCATAATCAGTAACTGACAGGTTCCCTTGCTTCAGTTCAAGAAACTCAATTTCTTTCTTACCCCGAACATCCTCAGGGTAATACTTCCTCAAAAACTCCCTACGGAACACAACCCAAGTGATCTCTTCACCTGCAGCTTCCAATCTCTGACATGTATCTAACCACCAGTCGTCAGCCTCTTCTGACAGCATATGAGTACCATAACGAACCTTCTGCGCTGGAGTGCAATCCATCACACGGAAGATTCTCTCAATCTCCTTCAACCAAGCCAATGCTCCATCAGGATCATACTTACCCTTGAAAGTGGGCGGATTCTCCCTTTGGAAAGTCGCCAAACTGCGAGATCCAGCATTCTCACCAGCGTTCTGTTGATTCTCCAATGCCTGAGCCATAGCGCCCAAAGCAGCAGCAATAGCAGCATCATTCCGTCCGGCCATTTCAGCTTATCCCTACAACACAAATTATAGTTTAGAACGAATAACAATACTTGATTGTTAATCGAAGCGATGACTCGACAACTTGGTCGGACAGACCCAACCATGCTCTGATACCAGTAATGTAACACCCCAATTCTACCCAATAATACTATAAATCAGAGTGCGGAATTTTCAACATAAATATTGGAGTGCTACACTTACTTCCCAACACAAACAATATAATTCATTCATGGTAAATTCAATTTGAAGCAATCTTAACAATCCTTGTCCATTTGACAACTCAAAATCAACAATTTGCTTAATAGAAATAACTTCGAGTTCAACAAATATTGCAACCTAAATGATAAAGGAAAAAAAATAGCGTTCAATCCCCCGAGTGTTACGTATCAGAGTGACGACACCGACTCAACAAAGGAAGGATCACCGCCTTCATTCGCGACTACCTGCACGTTACCACATAGGGGTAACATTCAAACAGAAGGGGTGAGATATCGAACTATATAAGAGCATGTATGAAGAACAATATGATAGGTCAGGTACTATAGAATTACACATATCATCAATAAAATCCTCAATAGAGTCATCAATAGAATCATCGAAGTGCAATGCGGAATGCGACTCAACTGTGCATATGCATGTGGTACCATTGGAGCAAAACTCCCGTCGTAAAAATCGTCGTTGCCAGTAAATAGTGGCTCACAGGGCATAGCCCTCATCGTTCACGTCGTAAAGCAACTGCAAAGGTATGCGACACAATGTGAATGTACAAGTAACGTTAATCACAGTCACGCAATTGCACGACAACAACACCAAAACGTCATGGCGGCCATAGGCTTACAATTTACTATCTTTGCCAATAAATAGAGGCAAATCAACTTTTTCAACTTCACCTGCAATTTACCACATTTTCGACAAGGTATTCAACGCAACAATTAACCACAACAGCAACTGTGGCAACAATATTGACAAAGCAGCAACATCAACAGCGCAAAACAGCAAGAATAGCAACAACACAGCAGCAAAACGTAACAGCAATGACAACAATAACAGCAAATCCGCAACAGCTTTAACAGCAAAACATCAACAGCATTAACAGCAAAACAGCAACAGCATTATCAGCAAAACAGCAACAGCATTAACAGCAAAACAGCAACAGCATTACATCAAAACAGTAACAGCATTAACGTAACCATCAATTCAATTACGAAAATTATTTATAATTCTTACTAACGAGTTATCTATATTCCTATCATTTTTTTTTATTATAATAGTGAAAACCTTAATCCAACAAAGTTAAAATTCGATTTAATTAGAACTAACGACATAGGAATTTAAACACACACGGTCAATTCATCAAACATTTCTCATACGATATATATATATATATATATATATATATAACTACGCAACATACACAGAGGCAATCTATAATAAACCCCAAACCCCGCATACGATCCCTCATATACGCTATTATAGAATTCGAACCCACCCTTACCTCAACTATGGTGGCGCAAACTCCCTCCTAGCCTCGTTCCTCGATTCTCCAAATACGGCGACTCCCCTGCGATAGTAACGACGCGTGACGATCACGAACGTAGAAAATTGCAATGAAAATCAACCCTCCCAATCCAATCCTAGGCTAGAGCTCTTGAAAATTGAGGCTTTTGTGTAACTTAGAAGTGAGAGGAAGAAGGAGAAGAAGGGAAAAGGGGGCAGCTGCTCAAAAAGACCAGCCCTAGCGCATATTTGCGCTATATTTATAAGGAGGGGTGGCGCACAAGCGCCTTCCTGCGCAAGCTGCGCACTGGACACGCACTAGGGTTGCGTGAGCGCTGCGCACTCGCGGTGCTAAGCCCAATGCTATTTTTAACTGGCCCACAACACGTGATTATCATCTAACTCATTTTCAACATAGATACTACGCCCATAATTTCAATTTTTACAATTATCCTACGGCAATCCAACTTCGAAGTAATTTGATTAAATTTTAGGGCGTTACAGCTTGCACACAATTTCTTGAATCTCTCCCAATATTCATGTAAAGACTCAGTGGAGTTTTGCCTGATACCACATATCTCTTTTCTTATTGAAGCAGCTATGGATGTAGGAAAAAACTTCTCTAGGAGCAACTTTTTCAAGTCATTCCAATTTTCAACAGAACCTGGCTGGAGGTAATACAACCAATCCTTGGCTGCATCTTGGAGTGAGAAGGGGAAGGCCTTCAATTTAATGTGTTCCTCAGCAACTCCTTGAGGCTTCATGGTTGAGCACACAATGGGGAACTCTTTGAGATGTTTGTGAGGATCTTCACCTGCAAGACCATGAAACTTGGGCAACAAGTGTATCAAACCAGATTTTAATTCAAAAGGAACTTCAATATTAGGGTAAGTAATACACAAAGCATTATAAGTAACATCAGGTGCAGCAAGTTCCCTAAGAGTTCTACCAGCCATGTTATAGTCAATAAAATCAGGATTAGAAGAGTAAAAAAAAAAAAGTTATGCTAGAATTAAGGAAAAAATAAAAAAACGAATCAAACCTAATCTAAAAAATATAAATACAGCACTAACAATCTAATCAAATCAGAAAAAAAATATGCTAATTTTTTGGAATTTTTTTGGAGATATGAAAATTTAAAATAATTACTTAAAAATCGAAAACGATCGAATTTCAGACTGTTACGCTACAGCTCCCTTTGGGAGTCCCATTCCTTCAATTATTTCTGATTTTCTGGTAAAATTTCGGAGCAATCGGAGAAGATCACCTGAACAGGGCTAAAACAATAGAGCCTGCAAGGAAACAAAACTCAAAGACAAACGTTAGTGGTTAGTGAGTCCTAAAATTGGCAATCCCTAATTAGAGTTCCCCGGCAACGGCGCCAATTTGATCGGCGGTCGTACGCGGGTCAAAATAATTAAAGATATAAAATATAGTACAAGGTAAGTAACCTTGGTCGTCTCTCAAGGACCTCTGAATTAAGGACTACCAGAATCAAGAACCTAAATAAACAATAAAAGGGGGGTTTGATTTGGAAAAGAGTTTGATGTTTAATGAAGAAAAATCAATTAAAGATAATCAATCAATCCATTGGTTTCAAGTGCGCTTCTTGGATTTCTCATCGGTTGTAAAATAAAGATTCATGCAAGGTTTAATAATTCTTGATTGATCAAAAACTAAGTGAACAAGCGCCAGTCAGTTTATACGAATTCGCACTTTTTAAAGCAAGCGTCAAAACAACGTGTTTAATCAATTGTGATAGTGAACAAGCGCCAGTAACACAATTAACATCATAACTGAATTCTATCAATCCTATAAACAAGCGTCATAAACTCTATCAATTCCTATCCAAACCAAGTTAAACAAGCGATAAAATAGTTTGAATAATGAAATTTGCAAAACAGAATCATGATTAAGTAATTAAGCAAAACCGAATCATAAACCGAATCACATAAGCAAATCACAGAATTTGAGTAATTACGCAAAACACAAACCGAATTTGCAGCAAGAATTACGGAGATGAAACTGATAGAGAAAGAATTAAAACCATAAAAACGAAATAAACATTAAGCGCCGAACCTCAAAATCCTTACAGCAACACCCTTCACCAATAGATTGATAAAGCGCCTTAAGCTTCCATGGAGGTTAGCGCACCAAATCCTCAAAAATGTATAATAATGCGTAACAGAGTCAAAACGACTCTGAATAGTGTATTTAACTAGGACAAAACGAAAACCCTAATCCACTAACTGGGTTACTAGATAGAAGCCCGATAACAAACTAATATTCGGCCCAAAACCCGTTTTACACATTACTGCTTCGGTATTTCGCAGTTTTGACCTTCAACACTTACGATTTGGGTTTCTAGGTCAACGGAAGAATTGTAGCTCTGTTCCTTAGCTTTCCAACGCATGCTCGCACATCTCAATCGGATAATCACAGCCAAAGTTATGGCCTACAGAGTAGACAGGGGTCAATATGCAATAAAAATAAGAATTAATCAAGAATTTGCTATAACGCTCAATTAAGACCCAAAGTCTAGAAACGCGCTAGGACTTAAATATTAGGAACAAAACACAATTAAAAACCCCATGTGAAAAGATATAAAGAGTGCACTAAAATGCACTGATCAACCGTCAACCTTCTCAACTCTTGAGAAGGGTCATCAGAATCATATGACCATAAAAATACAAAAAGATTTGTTGTTTGTTAACTGTTTGTTTTAATTATTATGTGCATTTAATTGTTTTTTATGCTTATTCTTGTTGTCTTAGGTTTAGTTTTATTAAAAAACCAAAATTAGGATCCTAGCCATTACAACGGCTCTTCTCTCTCATTGTCTCTCTTTTTCACACGTCCAATCAATAGTTACACACATTAGTTAATGATGTTGTTACCGTTCTAAAGTGATTAAAATCAATTCACTTCTCTCCTCTTTCCATCACGAAATCGTTCTCTCTCTCGTCTCACAAAATCACTTGCTCTCAAATGGTAAGAACCAAAAACACTGAACCCACTTCATCCTACTCTGATTTCAAATCGGAAGAACAAACTCCAAACTTTGTCATTCTTCGTTCACCACAACAGATTGTTAACGTAAAACCTCTAAAATCACGACCAGCAAAAATGAAACACACTCCTAGTGGAAATCCAAGGCGTTCAATGCGAGTAAAGTTCCATTCCGCATCTAAGAATACCACTGGACCATCCTTTGATGCTCCCATTGATTTAGAGAAAGATGAACACCCTTCGGCGCATGAAATAGAGCAAAGTCCCAATGTTACCTGCAGACACGCCAAAAGCACATTTAGTAGGAATCATCTTGAGGTTATGGAGCCTCATCCATTTCAGGGCTTGTTCAAGATCTGCCAAGTGGGCTTCAAAGCTCTTGGATTTGACTACCACATCGTCAATGTACACCTCCATGTTTTTACCAATAATGTCATGGAAGATGGCATTCATTGCCCTTTGCTACGTCGCCCCAGCATTCTTGAGACCAAAAGGCATCACGAGCCACTCATAGATACCTAAGGACCTAAGGCGCTTGGGCACCTAAAGGCAGTCTTATGGGCGTCCGCCTCGGCCACATAAATCTGGTTGTAGCCGGAATATTTGTCCATAAAAGTCAGGATGGCATTGTTTGCCGTGGCATCGACAAGCATATCGGCCACAGGCATACCGTAGCCATCCTTTGGAGTTGCCAAGTTCAGATCTCTGTAAACGATACAAACTCTGTCCCACCGCCTTCGTGAAGGAGATGCTTGTGGGACATGCTTGTAGTGACCTCAGTGGCTTGCTTTCTAGGGCAGTTCAGATTGAGCAGTTCATACAGGAAAGAGAAACGAAGAGAGCTACTAGGGGTCGAGGACCTCAATTAGTATTAGTAGTTGATGAAATTGCTACATATTTCCAAAAATTGCCTTAGATGCAAATGAGGGTCCTCATGAGGAGAACCACTAAATTGACCTACTGTTTAAAGCATTTGAAACATCGTAGGTTTAAATTCAAAATGTGTTGCATTGATTTGAGGTCTGCTATGCTGGTTTGCATGTTTTGATGATCAAACACAACATAGCCGCTCATTGGTGTGTCCCTATCATTTACCATACCTATTGGATCCATGTTGATGAATTGATTTCTGTAATCATTCTCAGGATCATGATGTGAGCCATGAGCAGATCCTCTACAAGTACCCTAATGAGATCCTTCTACTCCTGGGTCAGACATTGTTTGTCTTGCTCTGCCTCTTTGTCTTTGAAGTCTTCGCAATCTTCTGAGTCTCCTCTCTATTTCAGGATCCAACTGAAATTCTGGTGTGTTAGACCTGAGCATATGCTGTAGAACCTATGGCAGGGGCAATGATTGCTAATGCAATAACTGCAATACCACAAGGAACAAACAACCAGAGTAAAGTTGATCACTAAATTACTACTAGTTTAAACAATAAAAATTAATGGAAATCCAAGGCAACGACGCCAAAAACATGTTGTGTGAAAAGGTGTGCAAGTATACACAGTCTAAAAACAAGTAATATAATGATAAGAAGAGATCGTACCCACAGGGATTGGCTTAATTTTTAAGAGTTTAAAATGCTAGAAATACTAGTGATAATAGAAATCAAAAATAAAACAAAGTATGAGTGGTGTGCGTAGAGACGTATTTAATTTAAACAAAGTAAAACTTGTTGTGAATCAATTGAGAGAAATGGTTGGAATGCTCTCTTCTAAGTAATTAACTTTGAAAGCATTATGCAATATGTGATGTTCCTGCAGTGGATGCTGTAGCAATGAATGTGTGCTTTTCAGCAACTATCTTCAGGGTTTCATTATAAGTCCTATATCTAAGATCTAAATAATTTCACCCGTGTATATTTAAGCTCCCACAGAATCACCCTATGGACTATGCTATCCTATGTCTAGGTTTTACAATGGATTTAACAAAGTTTCCTTTTATTAAAACACTTATCCATATTAGCTCTTGAGTTCAAATCGTAAACCATGTCTGTATTTATGACCCTACTTATTCTAAGTGATCAACATCAAAATAAGTTTGAAAGAATTATAGCACAAGAACTAAATTGCAAGCATCCCAACCAAACGTATTTAGTTCATGCTTGACAAAAATAGGCACATATACAAACTGAAGGAGTCATGTTTATATGAAAGAAAATACATAGGAGAGAAGATAAGATAGAAAGTACACAATTGAAGATCCTTTGCATAATCTGCCTAACAATGTTGGGGCAATCACCTCTCAGCAATGGAAACAACAACAAGAAAATGATAAAAGAGTAGAGAGAAATTGTCACTTTCTCTCTTTCTTTCGAACCAAAAATTTGTTTTCTATTTAGAACTGAACTTGAGATGGAAGTTTTGAGATGATTTCAAATGAGGAAGAGGGGATGTATTTATAGGGCATTAGCTTTTGGATAGAAAAAGTTTTCTTTTGATGAAAACTAAAGATTTTTCAAAAACTAGAATAGGCTAACAATTTCATCAAGTGTTGGGGGGATTCAAAGCACAACATAGGGTCTTTGCAAGTAATTTTAATTTTGGTCAGTGCTTCTAATTTTTGTGGTTTCTAATTGCGGGAGCAATGCGTTCTTTGTATTGCAGGAGCAATGATTGTTGTAGCATTGTTGCTCTTGTTTTCTACTATAGAGATTTTAGCTACATTGTCCTCCTCGCTGCTCCTCTTTTTTGCATACTTTATTTTTTTTCTTTTTATTTGACTTTTTTCTTCTTTTTCTTTTCTTTTTCATGCAAATTTTGGAACAGATACAACTTATTTGATTTGGATCAATGTAGCTATTACATGATGTTATACTTGTAGAAAATTTATAAACCTTTGCACTGACTTTCCTAAAATTGAAATTCTTAGCCTTGATTTCATTGATGCACCCCCAAACTTATTTCTTTATGCTATTCTAGATTTTTATTAAAAATTTGGCATTTGATCTAGGTTCACAGAGCTACCCTTGGCATCCATTTATTTCCTAGTTAACTAAGTTCCTTTCTTTGGTCTAGTGAGTTAAGTGTTGAAGCAAAAATAATCTTGATCACCATCCAAACTTAGGCTACAACACTTAATGTTTCACAAAGAAATTAATTCCAAAAAAAATGCACTTGTTGTTTTTAAAATGGGTTTTAGCTGATCATGCTTCTCAAAATACCACCAAAAATATTTAAAAACTGGTCGTAGACTAACACATAGACTAATACTAACTAACAAATAGACTAATTACTAACTAACACACATGTAAAACACAAATATATAGCATATAGCATAAGTTCAGAAAATATCACAAAATATTAGTAAATCCCCCCCCCCCCCCCCCCCCCCCCCCCCAACTTTAACAAAAGCAATGTCCCCACTGCAAATGGAGATTGGGAGAGGAAATAGTGCAGCAGCATCAACAAAAGTTACTTAAAAGCATTCAAAACATGTTGTCAAAAGATAAGCAGCACTAAAAAGTAACTTTTTACTGCTTAGGAGTACCACTCCATAGCCTGCTGCTTGCCCTAATTGGAGCAAGCTTGGTCTTTTTCTGCTTTTTCTTCTTGGGCTCTACTGGGGTGGATGCTCCTGGATCCATTGCTAGTGCATCAGTAGCTTTTGTTACTTCAGTAGCAACAGTGTGAGGTGGATTTGGTGCCTTCGTAGCAGCTTTCTTCTACTTCATTTTAGCAAATTCTTCCTCTTTGAGGGCAGCCAAGGTTTGCCTGACGAATTCTGTTGCTGCTTCTGCTTCCACAAGGTCCACTGTTGTTGATGGTTTTGTTGCTCCTACATCAGGGTTAGATGTCATCGCAGGTGCATCTGATGCTGTGTGCATTGCAGGGGCATCACTTATAGGCTGCATTGCTGGTGCAATGTTTGCAGTCTGCATTGTAGGTGCATCTGATGCAGGTCCTCCAATTTTCTCCTTCTTTGTTGATTGTTGCAGGAGCAATTGCAGTTTTCTTTGTTAATTGGCTTTATGCTCCTGCATCAGATGAGGACTTGCTAGAAGTTTTGAGTGCTGATTGCTTCTTCACCATTGTTTAGTTTTCTTTACGGTTTTAGGTTTTGAAGAATTGGAGAAGAAGATGAACTGTGTTGTGTTTGAGAGTTATGTGTGAATGAGAGAGTAACGGTAACAATATGTAGATCGTGGGGTGGTTTTAATGGCAAGGGAAGTTAAGGTTAGTGGGTGGTTAGGTTTTTTGTGGGTTTTGATTTGACATCTAAAATGGCCATTAAGCTTAGGTGGGAGTGCATGCAAAGGGACCTGTGGGCTATTAGATGGCAATCAGGGGTTTAATATTAAGCTAAAAACTGTTTTTAAGATGGGGAAGAATTTCAAATGGAATTGCTGCATTGTTGCTGGAGCAATGGACCTCTAGTGTTGCAAGTGCAATTGATGCCCTGTACATTGCTGGTGCAATGGATGCTCCAGCAATAGTGATTACTTGCAGAAATTTAAAACACACTACAATAAACAAGTAGGTTAGTATATCAAAATTTCATGGGTTGCCTCCTAGAAAGCGCTTGATTTAAGAGTCTTTCAGCCTGACTATCTCCATTTTCTTAAAGATTTTGGAAGTGAGAGGTGACTTTGTTTTTCACCACTTGTTCGCCGTGGTACATTTTTACTCTTTGTCCATGAACTTTGAAAGTGGTGTTAGATTTTTCATCAAATAACTCCACTGCACCATGAGGGTAGACTTTCAACAGCTTAAATGGTCCTGACCATCGTGATTTGAGCTTTCCAGGGAATAATTTTAGTCATGTATAGTAACACCAATCATCCTTCAATCAGTTCCGTTTTCTGAATTCTTTTGTCATGTCATTCCTTTGTTTGGCTTTGTAAATTGCTGCATTTTCATAGGTAAAATGCCTAATTTCTTCAAGTTCATTGAGTTATAGAAGCCTAGATGCCCCTGCTTGATCATGATTGAGATTGAAATTTTTAATTGCCCAATATGATTTATGCTCCAATTCCATAGGTAAGTGGCATGCTTTTCCATACACTAGCCTATAGGGTGACATTCCTAGGGGTGTCTTGAATGCAGTTCTGTATGCCCACAAGGCATCATCTAAGTGCAATGACCATTCCTTCCTTGTGGGTCCAACCATTTTTTCAAGTATTCTTTTGACTTCCCTATCAGACAATTCTTCCTGTCCACTTGTTTGAGGATGATAGGCAGTAGCTATCTTGTGTTTTAACCCATATTTGGCTAGACGGTTTTCAATGAGCTTGTTGCAAAAGTAGGAACCTTCATCACTGATAATTTCCCTTGGAGTGCCAAACCAAGTGAAGATGTTTCTTTGCAGAAACTTACTCATAGATTTGGCATCATTATTTGGCGAAGCCACAGCTTCCACCCAGTTAGAAACACAGTCCACAACTACTAAGATGTACAGATTGCCAAAGGATGGAGGAATGGGTCCCATGAAGTCCATTCCCCAAACATCAAAGATTTTAACCTCTAAGATATTGGTGAGTGGCATTTCATGCTTATTTGAAATGTTTCCAGTCCTTTGACATTTATCACAGTTCTTGACCAATTGATATGCATATTTGAATATTGATGGCCAATAGTAACTTGATTGCAATACCTTAGCTGCAATTATTGTGCTGCCAAAGTGCCCACCATAGGAGGCAGCATGACATTGCTGGAGCACTGCTTGTTGTTCATCCTATGGTAGGCATCTTCTGATTATTTGATCTGGACATTCTTTGTAAAGGAAAGGATCATCCCAATAGTATTGTTTAACTATATGGAAAAATCTTTTCCTTTGTTGATAAGTCTTTTCCTTTGTTGATAAGTCGTGTTGACAGGTACAACCTTGCTTGTAACAAAATTTACTATGTCAGCAAACCATGGTGTAGCAGCATCAATTGCTCCTGCAATGAATGCTCCTGCAATTGTTGCACTTGCAACAGTTGCACGTACAAGAGGTGTTGCTACACAAATTGCTAATAGCTTCTCATCGGGAAAACTTTCCTGTATCTCTCCCTCTTTGGTACCTGCACTATCATTTTCAAGTCTAGACAAATGATCAGCAACTTGGTTCTCCACCCCCTTTTTATCATGAATTTCAAGATCAAATTCTTGAAGGAGGAGAACCCATCTTATTAACCTAGGCTTGGCATCTTTTTTTGAAATTAGATACTTGATGGCAGAATGATTTGTATAAACAAGTACTTTGGAGCCAACCAAGTAGGATCTAAATTTATCAAATGTAAATACTACAGCTGACAATTCTTTCTCAGTCACAATATAATTCAATTGTGCTTCAATAAGTGTTTTGTTAGCATAGTAAAGGGAATGAAAAACTTTGTCATACTTTTGCCCAATCTGGTGTGACTATCACTGGTCCTATTACCAATGCCTTCTTTAGTTTCTGAAATGCTTCCATGTAGGCTTCATCAAAGTGGAATGGCACATCATGTTGCAAGAGTTGACATAATGGCTTTGAAATCTTGGAGAAGTCCTTGATAAACCTTCTCTAAAATCTTGCATGTCCTAAGAAGCTTCTGATACCCTTGACTGTAGTTGGAGAGGGCAATTTCTCAATCTCCTCAATTTTTGCTTTGTCTACTTCAAGACCTTTCTGTGAAACTCTATGGCCAAGCACAATGCCTTCTTGGACCATGAAGTGGCACTTTTCCCAGTTTAAAACTAGGTTAGTCTCCTCACATCTGTTGAGAATTTCTTCTAACTTTGATAAACATAGTTGAAATGTCTCCCCAAATATTGAGAAATCATCCCTGAAGACCTCCATTGAATGCTCAATGAAGTTTGAGAATTTTGTTGGAGTTTCATAGTCCAAATGGCATTCTTCTAAATGCAAAGGTGCCATAGGGACATGTAAAAGTTGTCTTTTCTTGGTCTTTAGGAACTATAGCTATTATTTGCCTGAATATCCATCTAAGAAACAATAGAATTATTTGCCTGCTAACCTGTCCAGCATTTGGTCAATGAAGGGTAATGGGAAATGATCCTTTTTTGTGGCCTTGTTGAGTTTTTGTAATCCATGCATATTCTCCAACCTGTGACAGTTCTTGTGGGTATCAATTCATTCTTTTCATTGGCTACTACTATCACTCCACCCTTCTTTAATACACATTGTACTAGGCTTATCCATGCACTATCTGAAATTGGGTAGATTATGCCAGCATCTAGCCATTTGATTATTTCCTTCTTCACTACCTCCTTCATGATTGGATTCAGTCTCCTTTGGCCTTCAATGCTGTTTTTGGAGTTCTCATCCAAAAGAATCCTATGCATACAGATGGACGGACTAATTCCTTTTATATCAGACATTTTCCAACCAATTGGCTTCTTATGCTTTCTTAGGGTAGTAATAAGATCATGCTTCTGCTTTTGGGATAAGTCAGAAGCAATGATCACTGGGAGTGTGTTATTTTCGCCTAAGAAGGCATATTTGAGATGTTGGGGCAATTCTTAAAGTTCAAGTTGAGGTGATTCATCTATCAAAGAACATTTCTTTTGAGGTTTGAACTTTCAAGGTTCAGAGACTCATATTTTCTAGCCCAAACCTCCTTCTCAACAACTTCTTCTCGAATATCTTCATTTTTCGCAAATTCTTCTTTTTCTGTCATTGTTCCAACAATGGATGCTAGAGCATTGATCAAATGGTCCTACATTTTGTGGAAATGTTGCTGCATTACTTGATCCAGAGAGACAATGAGGGAGCTTTCTTCAACTTCATCATTTGAATATTTGAGAGCATTCATAATGTTGAACTTGACCTATTGATCATTGACTCTCATGGTCAATTCACCTTTCAGCACATCAATGAGTGTTTTTTAGTAGCCAGAAATGGTCTTCCAAGAATAACTGGGACATCTTTATTTGCATCAAAATCGAGAATAACAAAATCTGCAGGAAACACAAATTTGTCAACTTTTATCAAAACATCTTCTATGATCCCTCCAGGATAAGCAATTTATCTATCTGCCAATTGAAGGGTCACAGTGGTAGGTCTGGCAGTTCCAATACCTAGTTGTGTGAATATGGATTTAGGCATCAAGTTTATGCTTGCACCTAAATCACATAATGCACGACTAGTATAAAATTTTCCAATTGAAAAAGGTATAGTGAAACTACCAAGATCCTTTAATTTCCTGGGTATTTTGTTCTGCATGATCATGCTGCACTCTTTTGACATGGCAACTGTCTCAAATTCGCCCAATCTTCTTCTCTTTGTGAGCTCATCTTTCATGAATTTAGTATAATTTGACAAAGTGGCACGCCACACACCGGCGACCTAGTGGAAAAGAAACCAAAAAGGGAACAGACTACCCCTAATCTTCTGCTTTGGAACCTTCCCCCCCATGGATTCAGGCCCCTCTTGACCATAAGGGAGGATGGTTGGATCAGGGTTGGCGGCCACGAAAGATGCAACAGCAGGGGCGACAGCGGAGGAATTTTCCAGGTGAACACGAAGCCTTTCCCATGAAGAGATTGCTGACCGCACCTTACTTTGACCTCGCTTCATGTCGTAAACAAACACCCCTTTCTGGGACTCTAGCTCGTTGATGTGCTGGTGCAAAAGGTTTCTTTGGTTGTTCAAACGAGTCTGCTCTGCTACGACCGTAGCTAGGCTGTTGGTTGCCACCTCCTGCTAAGGGCGCAAAACCTACAACTGGAAAATTCAGCATCTTTAATGTTAAGAAACACCCCATGGAAGAGCTTCCCCTTTGTAAATTTGAATTGCTTGATGGTTTGGTTGATACTTTGCAGGTTGACACACCTCCTATAGCTTACCCTTATTTTATGCTTGTTGTTTTCATTGAAGACAATGCATGATTTAAGTGTGGGGGGTGTCTTTTAGTAGCATAGTAGTTTGTCTTTTTGATAGGCCGCAAGTGCACGGTTCTATCGCGTAATAAAAAGTATTGATCCACAGGGAGTTTTTGTGATTACCAATCTAATTTTTTTGATGATGATTAGCTGAAAGGAATCGTTTAAATAAAGAAAGTATTTTTGTTTTGTAAAATTCAGAATAAAAGACGCCTTGGGATCATGGTTAGATCACAATGATGGAAATAAATAACCCTTTAACTATTCTCTATCTTATTTTGATATTGTTTTAAGGACAAGGTATTCTTTTGGTGTAATTCAAGCTTCCTTTCGGAATGCAAGAATGTGTCTCGAAACAATGATCAAACCTATTCTCATGGTTGATCATCGCAGAGACACATTAAGCACAACCTTATTGTCCCAAGGCTAGCAATGCTATTCTCAAGCTTTGCTTTGCCTTGTCTAATTCCATTTGTTCCAATATCAAACTTCACCTCTCGGTACTTCGTTTGATATTTGTTTTATAAAATTCAGTTCTATGAAATTAGATTAAAATTCAAGTTCTAAATAAGATAGAGTTTAGTCTTGGATTTGTTTAGGGACCCATCATTGGATGGTGTCCCACAATCCCAAGACTAAAGAAGTCTACTCACACATGATCATAGTAGACAAGGGAGTAGAAGAGAATGACATTAAAAAAAATTACATAAAAATAAATAACAGAATGTAAATGACAAGAATGTAAAGAAAGCAATAGAGAACTGAAATGTAAAAGTGCTAGAAGATAAATGGCAGAAAAATAAAGAACAAGAAAGTAAAAGAAAACAAGTAAACAAGAACTAAAATGAGAGCAAAAACTTAGATAAACTTTGAGTGTAAATTTCAAGTATGCAAAGATGAGATTACAACTGAAATAAGATCTTATTTATAGGCTAGGATCAGTAGACAAGCTGATCAATTCGCATCAAATACAATAAAGAACATAAAGAGAGAAAGAAAACAGTTTTGAAACTGTTTTCTGGGTCCTGAAGAGTTGCACGGTCCGTGCAACATTGGCACGGGTCGTGCTAAGTGAGAAAACAAGCGAAACTGGAGATTTTAAGGTCTGCACGGGTCGTGCAACATTAGCACTGGAGATTTTAAGGTGTACTTTAAAAGTGACTTTTCAGCAACCAACTTGACCAGCACGGATCGTGCTGCTTCTGCACAGGGCGTGCAACATTTCTGGCTAAAATTCCTTGGCTTTTCGATTGAGCACGAGTTGTGGCACGGTCCATGCTATATTCCTTGTGTCTTGGCACTATTTTTCTCCTTGCTTTGCACCCTCTTTTATTCTCTTCTGATTCTTGGCCTATTCTTCATGCAATGTTCATTCTTTCTTCAATTGTAATCCCTGAAAATAAAACTAATAACTTGTAGTAAAATAGTTCAATAATGGAACTAAATTCTCACAATATTTATTCAAATTAAACATTAAAAACACTCTATTTTTGGACTTATCAAACTCCCCCATGCTTGAATCTTTGTTTGTCCTCAAGCAAGAACAATCAAAACTAGCAAGCACATGTTAGTAACTGCATTCTCAAAAAGTTCGATCAACAAAGTTAGCCAAATGATACAATATCACAAGTGAGATGCCAGATGTTTGCCCAATTAGAGGTTTTTGACCTGAAAAGTACAATTGTGCGAACATAGGCACTCGCTCACAATCTCTGAGTGTTTTAGGGACTTGGGAAATATTTCGCTCAAGTTTCAACAAATGTTCATTGCCATAGGTTTGTAAGTTGACCAATATCTCTACTAAAAAGTTCACAAACACGCGAAAGATGGGATCCATTTGGTTGTAAAGGGGAATTGGGGTATTAGCGTTAGGTAGGGAATAAGAAAGAAGGAAAAACAAATGGCTAAAAAGTAAAATCAATGATAGCAAACTTTGAAATCAAAATGGAGCTTCTACCAATTTTGCACTTTTTTGTCTAAGACTCCAAGTTTGCTTCCACTTCCATTCTTCTTCATTTCATTCACTTGAGCCCACTCTTTTTGACTTGGTTTTTGTCTTTGAGATTTGAGTGAACTCATTTCTTTCTGATTTCCCTTGATTTTGCCATTTCCCCCCTTTTTGCTTTCATTTTCTTTTCTTTTTCACTTCTATATATTTATTTTTTCTTTGATTGATTTTTCTTTTATTTCTTTGAGGAAAAATGGCAATACAACCAGCTTATGTCCGTGAGATATATGATATGGCATGTAGGACAAAAACCTGCAAATTCAATAGTTGCTCCAATCCGATTCCAAAGTTTACCAAAAACAAAAAGAAATTCATTTCTGGGTGCTAAAGGAATAAAAATATAGGCACAAAGGGGCAACTAGAGGGAAATTTTTAGCAAACACTAACTCTAAGGCCTGAAGAAAAATTCCTAAAATCCCCTGATTCTTTCGCATGTTGCAAATCATTTTTCGCTTCAAAACGGTCAACAAACAAATTCTGGAATGATACAATTTGAGAAACATACACTCAGCAAAGAAAAGGGGATAAAATATATAATTTCAATAACATCCCCTTGTGAAGGCTCTATATCTCACATTTTAGTAGCTGGTTCACACAGAGTACAATTCCGACATGCTAATTCTCAGCTTCCAATCATGACAGCCTCACATTTACATTTAGCACAAGTCTATCATACAAATCAGTTTTGTGGTCCCAGAAACGACTAAGCTCTATATTTTTTTTTTCTTTTTCAAATGCAATTATTAACAAGTGCTAAAAAGTTTTCACATTCAACTTGCAAGAAAACAACAACAACAACTCAAGACATGGGAGAAATCAAGACTCACTATCTTAAAACAATAAAAACAACAAAATATAGCAGAGAAAACGAAAAAAATTTAAAGGGAAAAGAAATAAAACAAGGTGTAGGAGTAGCTCACATGATTATTGCTGACCAGGTGGAGGAGCATGGTTGATGTTAAAGTGTTGCATCAAAGTTTAAGCATATCTGACACGTGCTCCATCTGTTGACCGTGAAGCAACTGGTCTTCTCTTATTAGCTGCAGTTCTGCTTTCTGCCTTGCCTGCTCAGTTTCCATTCTTGCACACCATGCCTCCAGATTAAAATTGTGATTGTTTGGAGCATTCTGACCATCCCGCTCAGCTGGTTCTTGCTCTTCTTGTACCTGTTCATTCTCAATTGGCTGGTTTACCCCAGGGGCAATGGGAAAGAGCCAGTTTGCAGGATTTGTGATATCAGTTCTTTCTTTGTTGGGCAGCTGAATTGACCTTTGTCTTGAGATTAAAAGATAAGAAGGAACATTTAACCCTCTTTTGACTTGTTGAACCATTTGCATATTAACACAAAACTCATAATCAATTTTCAATTCACCAATCTCCTTAAAATGCTCAAAATTCTCTCCTAACCCCAATTTGTCCACAATAAATGATATCATACCACCAACAGCACTGACCCCTTTTCCATGCTCTGCTAGATGAGCCAAATTGCTAACCAGATAGTAACAAGTATTTACCGGGTGCGAGTGCACCATAGCCCACAAGATAAACAGTTCAGCAGTCCTCACTCCTCCCGTCTCACCCCTTCCGAAAATTGTACAAGCCATAATTCTATGAATGTATCTGAAAACAGGATTATGAATTCGGCTTGCCTTAGCTGTCCTAGGATCATAACATTCTTCTCCAGTTATTAAAGCCCAAAATGCATCTTCATCAAACCCCTCGGGCCTAAGCACCGGGTTCTTAGAATCATGAATTAATCCCTCATTTTTGAAACCCAGAACTTCAGCAAACTCAGTCAAAGAAAGATCAAAATCACAATTAAACAACCGAAATGACAACCTATGATTAGGATTCTCAATATTGGTCCTATCCTCAGCCAAACATATGGAACTCAAAAATTCCAAGGTTAATTCCTCATAGGTGTTCCAAGAGGGATTCAAAAAATTCATCCAGCCCAAATTATTCAACAACATTATTACATTTGATTCTATTCCCAGGTATGAAAGAGTGTTATCACTAAATGGAGGATACCTGGTGGGAACAATGGGCCTCTCTTTCAAGGACTCATAGCGATTTCTTTGACTAGCATTTTTGAAAACAATGCTGCGATTACTGCTTGAACCAGCACTAGCCCTCTTCCTTGTAGTCCCAGAACTTCCAGCGACATCACCAGTTCTTGCTTTTTTTGGTGCCATTTTCGCTTCTGCTTGGTGGAGATTTGGGGCTTTTTGAATTTTTTGTGTTTTGGTGAATTTTATACTTGCAATAGGTGCTCTTGGTGATGGGTTATGGAGAATAGGTTGCAATTTGATGATTTGGTGAGGATTGGGGGTGGATTTATGAAATTTTTGGGTGAGGGTTTGAGTTACACGAATTTGGGGTTTATGAAATGAGTGGATGGATGGTGATTTTGATTTTTGGGTGAGGGTTTGAGATACGCTTATCATGCCAATTTTTTGTTCTTTCTTTATAGATTCTGGCATTCTCATAAGCGTCCATCCTCAGTTCCTCCAACTCATTCAGTTGAAGTTTTCTTTTATCTCCTGCAAGACTCATGTCCAAACTGAGGGTTTTGATTGCCCAGTAAGCTTTGTGCTCCAACTCAACCGGAAGATAACAAGACTTCCCATAAATTAGTTTAAAAGGAGTTATTCCAATGGGAGTCTTGTATGCTGTTCGGTAAGCCCAAAGAGCATCATCAAGCTTAGCTGACCAATCTTTTCTAGAGGTAGAAACAGTTTTTTCTAAAATTGATTTGATTTCTCTATTTGACACCTCAACTTGGCCACTAGTCTGGGGGTGATATGGTGTTGAAACTTTATGCTTGACCCCATACTTTTGTAAAACTTTTTCAAATTGTTTTGAAATGAAATGAGATCCCCCACCACTTATAACCACTCTAGGGACCCCAAATCTTGGAAAAATTATTTTTTTGAAAAGCTTTATTACAACTTGTGCATCGTTTGTTGGAGAAGCAATGGCTTCAATCCATTTAGACACATAGTCAACTGCAAGTAGGATATACTAATTTCCGAAAGAAGACAGAAATGGACCCATAAAATCAACTCCCCAGACGTCAAAAATTTCAACCTCTAGAATGTTGTTAAAGGGCATTTCGTTCCTTTTGGAAATACTCCCAGTGCGTTGACACTGGTCACATTGAGTGTAACACCCCGGAAATAATTTAATTAAAATAGTTGATTGAATTATTAAAATAATTTGGAGGCGGGATATAGATAAATTAAAAGGTTAATATTTTATATGCGTAGGAGGTGAAACGAGTAAAGGAGGTGGTGACGTAGAGAGCCCAGTGTTTACTGAGCCCTCAACTTAAACCCTGGGGGTTTAAGCCAAACCCTCATTCGCAGCAAGCAAAAGAAAAAACGAAAGTGAGAGTGAGAGAGAGAGCACGCGGCGCAAAGAGGGAGAGAAGAGGAGGGTTTCGCGAAGAATTTCAAAAGGAGATTGTTCGTGTTGCTGTGGTTTTGTTCGTGTCTCGTTCGTCGTGTTCCGGAGCTTACGTTATTCGAGGTAAGGGTGGGCTTAACCTTGATAATGGGTTGATGATAATTATGTGTGGGTAGTCTAGGGTTTTGTTGAATTGTTCGTGTTGTTGCATATCGTGTTTTCGTTGAGATTGGTGCTTTGATGATTATTGCACGTTATTGTGATTTGTTTCGTTATTTGTTGTTGCGTGATTGTTGTATCACGATGATGGTGTTGTTATTGTTCGTGTTTTTGTTGTTGCTGTGCGTGGTTGATTGTTGTTGTCGCGTTGTCGAATTGTCGTTTTTGTTGTGGTGGTTGCGGTGTCGTTGCCGTTAGGGTTTGGTGTTTGGCAATTTAGCGATTCTGGACACAGGTTCGGTTTTTATAAAACTGGCGCTGTTTGGTTGATCCAAAAATTATGAGGTTGATTGTTTTTGAAAATAGACTTAACGCCGGTCGTTTTGGCACTGGTTTCGTCAAATTCGGAGTTGTATAGCTCGAGTTATAGGCGATACAAGTTAGGTTAAAATTTTGGAAACGATTTGGGTATAGATTCGGTATTTCGGTGACTGGGAACGTTGTATTGACCGAAAAATTATGTGGTTTATTTTTATGGAAAATAGACTTAATTCTTGTTAATTTGGCACTGGTTTGGTTGCGTTTAGACTTGTGTAGCTCTAGATATGAATTCCACAAGTTAGAGTAAGATTCTGGAAACAATCTGGACACAGGGTCAGTGTTTTGGTTACCACGTTTTCAAAAGAACTCCTTTTCGAACGAATCCAATTTCTTTGAAAACTAGACAAAATTTGCCCCAGTTTATGCACAAGTTTCATGCAATTTGATTGAGTTTTGGTCACTTTGGAATTGCTTGAATTTGAAGGACAGAAACTGTCCTCTTTTGCAACTAGCCTGTGTGCTTTTCGAAAACTGTACCTATTGGACACTCTCCTTCAAAAACTGAACTTAGGGATGATAACCAGACCCATAGGGCTTTCAAACAAGTATTTATTTGTGAAATCCGATGTCGTTTGCTATTTTAATTAATTCGCTGATGTAGGTGCGATGTGCCTAGGCGCTGTGCACCAGTCTTGTGCGTGGTGTGCGTGCGTTATGTCCGCGTTGTGGAGCCGTCTGGTGTTAATATTTCAGGTGCGGTGCTGGTATGCTCAGGAGAGTTTAGTGGTAGCTGTGATGCTACAACTTGGTGCTATTTTTGGTGAAATCATTTGTTTTGATTCTGGTGATATAGTATTTATTTTAAATACTTGTTATGGTGAGTTGGTGCATAATCATGGTGTCGCATTGTCATATGCATGTTTTGGTGATATAGGCTCTGCCTCTGGTGTTTATTGGTGATATGCCCGTCGTGGCTCATTTTGGTGATCGGTACCGCATGCATATGCCCACTGGAGGGGTTGCATATCATCCCATTGTCTATGAATGTTATAACTTTGGTGGTTCACTGTCAAATGGACTTTTCCTTTGGTATCTGGTGCTGTGATATGGTGTAATTGTATTGTGTTGCTGTAGTTACCTGATGCTAGCATATTTTTATCATCTGCTTATTACCTCTGTTAGACTCACCCCTTCTGCTTGGAATGTTGCTCTCATGCGGCAACGCTGCAGGTGATCGCTAGTGCTCGTGGAGGAATTGCTAGGTTGTGCTTCCTCTCTCGTTTGGGTCTGTGTCAGCTCTGATATGTAGCACCGGGGAGTCGTTAGTTATCGTTTTGAACTATTATTTTAGTTATTGGAAATTGTTTTAATTAATTTTGGAGATGTCTCTAATTGTTAATTCTGGAGATGTTTAAACTGGTTAATATTTCCGCTTCTTGGTGATTTCTTTTATATAAATTATTTTGGAGATTTTTTTTTGGAATAAATGGTGTTTTTTTTTTTAAAATGGTGAAAAATGTAGCGCCCTTCGAGGTGACTCTGATAATTGTCTATTTAGTTGTAATAGTAAAAGGGGGGTGTTACATTGAGAAACAAACCGATGCACATCTTTGAAAAGAGATGGCCACCAATAACCAGAATGAAGAATTTTAAAAGCAGTTTTCTGAGAACTGGCGTGGCCACCATAAGATGAAGAATGACAAAACATTAAAATGTTACTTACCTTGTCCTTCGGAATGCACCTTCTGAAAATACCATCTGATCCCCTTTTGAAGAGGTAGGGCTCATCCCAATAATAGTGCTTTATATCATGAAAGAATTTCTTCTTCTGCTGGTAGTTCAAGTCCGGAGGCAGCACACCGGCTACAAGATAGTTCACAAAATCTGCATACCACGGTGCTTCAGTTTGCACCAAAGAGAATAGCTGATCATCCGGGAAGGAATCATCAAGTGGCAGCTCACCCTCATTGTTTTCTTGTAGCCTTGACAAGTGATCAGCTACAACATTTTCTGTGCCTTTTTTATCCCTGATCTCAAGGTCAAACTCTTGGAGAAGTAGGATCCACCGGATCAACCTCGGCTTGGCATCTTTTTTATTCAACAAATATTTGATTGCCGAGTGATCCGTATAAATTATGATTTTGGATCCTACTAAATATTGCCTGAACTTATCAATGGCGAAGACTACTGCCAACAATTCTTTTTCAGTTGTGGCATAATTTACCTGAGCCTCATCCAGAGTTCTGCTTGCATAGTAAATGGCATGCATTTTCTTGTCTTTCTTCTGTCCAGGCACCGCCCCAACTGCATAGTCACTTGCGTCACACATAATTTCGAATGGAAGGTTCCAATCGGGTGGCTGCATGATTGGGGCAGTGATCAAGGCTTCCTTTAACCTGTCAAAAGCTGCTAAACACAAATCATCAAATACAAAAGCTGCATCCTTAAGGAGCAAGCTTGTTAGTGGTTTAGAAATCTTTGAAAATTCTTTTATGAACCGGCGGTAGAAACCCGCATGACCTAAGAAACTTCTCACCTCTTTAACTGAGGTTGGAGGTGACATTTTTTCAATAATTTCTATTTTTGCTTTGTCCACCTCTATACCTCGTTCAGAAACTAAATGTCCAAGAACTATACCTTCTCTTACCATGAAATGACATTTTTCCCAATTCAGCACAAGGTTTACTTTTTCACACCTTTCCAAAACTTTTTCTAAATTGGCTAAACAGTTGTCAAAGCTAGAACCATGGGCTGAAAAATCATCCATAAAAACTTCCATAATGTTTTCAACAAAATCAGAAAAAATTGACATCATGCAACGTTGAAAGGTGGCAGGGGCATTGCAAAGACCAAAAGGCATCCTTCGATAAGCAAAAGTGCCGAAAGGACAAGTGAAAGTTGTTTTTTCTTGGTCATTTGGATGGATAGGTATTTGAAAGAATCCAGAATACCCATCTAAATAACAAAAATGTGAATGCCTTGCTAACCTTTCTAACATTTGATCAATGAAGGGAAGGGGAAAGTGATCTTTACGGGTTGCTTTGTTAAGCTTCCTATAATCGATGCACATTCTCCATCCCGTAACAGTCCTAGTTGCAATAGATTCATTTTTTTCATTTTTGACAACTGTTATGCCTCCCTTTTTAGGAACTACTTGAACAGGACTAACCCATTTGCTATCAGAAATTGGGTAAATTACCCCAGCATCAAGGAGTTTGAGAACTTCTTTTTTCACAACTTCTTTCATATTAGGATTTAATCTCCTCTGATGCTCAATTGATGGTTTATAGTCCTCTTCAAGTAATATTCTATGCATACACAATGAGGGATTGATTCCCTTAATATCCTCAATGGTATATCCTATGGCTTTAGGATATTTCTTGAGAATACTAAGGAGCTTAGTTGTTTCTACCTCATCTAGGTTTGCATTTACAATAACACGGAAGGTAGAGACTAGGCCAAGAAATTCATACCTTAGAGATGATGGGAGAGGCTTTAGCTCCACCTTTGGAGCTCCTTTTTGAAGAGAATCAGAACTTCTTTCAACCAAGTTTTCCATACCCAGGTCCTTAATAGGAGGATTTTCGTCCAGCATTTGAGCATAGACTTGGGCATCTCCAGTTAACTTTTCACCTGCATTGTTAATCAAGCATACTTCCAAACCATCGCATGAAGATGATGCTAAAGAGCACTCTTTCACACAATGATCAATAACATCAATCATACAACAAGAGTCCTGAATTGAAGGACTCTTCATCAAATTTGCAAATCCAAACTCAATCTTTTCTTCACCTACATTGAATGCCAACTTACCATGCTTAACATCAATTATGGCCCCTGCAGTAGCAAGGAAAGGTCTCCCCAAAAGAATTGGAACTTGGGAGTCCTCCTCCATTTCCATCACAACAAAATCTGCTGGAATAAAAATTTCTCCTACTTTAATAAGAATATCCTCAAGAATACCAGCTGGATATTTAGTGGAACGGTCAGCCAATGTTAAGGTCATATTTGTAGGTTTCAACTCTCCTATGCCTAACCTCTCAAAAAGGGATAAGGGCATTAAGCTCACACTAGCCCCTAAATCACACATGGCTCTTTTAATAGTCTCACTTCCAATGACACAAGGGATAGAAAAGCTACCAGGATCTTTAAGCTTTGGAGGCAGTTTGTTTTGAATAATAGCACTACATTCTTCAGTTAAAGCTACTGTCTCATTGTCATCTATCTTTCTTTTCTTAGATAAAATTTCTTTCAAAAACTTTGCATAAGATGGCATTTGAGACAGTGCGTCGGTGAAAGGAATGTTAATGTAGAGCTTTTTCAACAAATCAACAAATTTTTTAAACTGCTCATCAAGTTTTGATTTGGCAAACCTTTGTGGGAATGGTATTTTAGGCTTGTATGGTGGTGGTGGTACATAAAGTGTTTCTTTTTCTTTTTCTACCTCAACCTCTACCCTCTCATTTTGTGGTTCTTCTTCCTCACTCACATTTTTCTCATTAGTTTCCTTTGGTTCCTCTAATTGTTTTCCACTCCTAAGGGTGACAGCATTTACTTGGGCTTTAGGATTGGGTTCAGGCTGCCCTGGAAAAATTCCAGAGGACCTAGAGGATGAAGCAACTTGTTGAGCTACTTGGGAAATTTGAGTTTCTAACATTTTGTTGTGAGTAGAAATAGAGTCCACTTTTGATGTTAATTTTATGAGAGAGTCATTCAAAAATCCAGTTTGGTTTTTAAATTCTTCATTTTGCTTTGTTTGTGTTATCACAAAATTTTCTAATAAAGTTTCCAAATTGGATTTTTTAGGAGCTCTTTGATTATTTTGAAAACCAGGGGGTGTTCTTGCTGCTGGTTGGAAAGAGGGATTGGCTGGAGGATTTTTATATGAAAAATTTGGATGATTCCTCCATCCAGAATTATAAGTATTTGAAAAAGGATCCCCCTTTTGAGCATAATTAACTTGCTCAGAACCATTAGCAGACACTCCTAGTTGACATTCAACACCGGTATGACCAACAACACCACATATTTCACAAGGAGGTATAGCAGGAGTTGAAGAAGGTGAGACAGCATTAACATTAAGTTTTTCAAATTTCTGGAAAAGTGCATCTACCTTAGAAGCTAAATGATCAAGAGCAGAAACTTCATACTTACCTGGTTCCTTCTTTGATGGAGGTGTAGCAGTGATGGCTCTCTCACTTGTCCATTGGTAGTGATTCTGTGCCATATCTTCAATTAGTGCATAAGCCTCTTCTATATTCTTGTTCATTAGAGCTCCACCCGCAGCAGCATCCACGGTCATTTTTGTAGTGTAAAGCAAACCATTATAGAAAGTGTGTATGATCAACCACTTCTCTAGTCCATGATGGGGGCATAGCCTTAGCATTTCTTTGAAACGCTCCCAAGCATCATAAAGAGATTCCCCTTCATTTTGAGTGAATCGTGTGATTTGATTCCTCATTTGTGCGGTTTTGCTTGGGGGAAAGAATCTAGCAAGGAATGCTTGCTTTAGTTGATCCCATGTAGTAACAGACTCATTTGGTAATGAATGTAGCCATGCTCTAGCTCTATCCCTTAGTGAAAAAGGGAAAAGCTTTAGTCTTATGGCCTCAGGGGTTACTCCATTCAGTTTGAGAGTACCACAATATTCAAGAAAGATTGAAAGATGAAGATTTGGGTCCTCAGTAGCTGAACCTGAAAATTGGTTCTGCTGGACAATAGAAAGTAGAGATGGTTTAAGCTCAAAATTGTTTGCATCAATATTAGGATGCACAATAACTGCATGTGGCTCAGCCGTAGAAGGCGTAGCATACTCTTTAAGAGTACGGTTTGGATTAGCAGCCATTCTTTGGTTATTGCGCAATTCTCTTCTTCTTTGGTGAAGGTATCTTTCGATTTCAGGAATTGGTTCAACAATTTCTCCGAAACTGTGTGCTCTTCGCATTCAAAGAAGAAGAGAAAAAGTAACAAAATAAAAGAAAACAGAAATTTTCAGTCTAACCGGTGTTGCACCCCGAAAAAAATCCGGATTGGACCTTTCATCGTACAACGTGAAAATTTGTGAAGCCGCCATCAACATTTTTTATTTAGGGACCAAAACATTGAAAAAGGGTCCTTTTTTAAGGCGGGTGGTCCCTTGAGAACTAGAGATGTAGGTTCGGGGGTCGGTTAGGTGTGGGGAAGGTATTAGCATCCCACACCTCCTTTCTACCGAAAGGGAACCTTTAACTTGATGTGCGGTTTTGACAGAGTTGATTTGAAACAATTCGTTCTACTTCTTTTTTTATTTGAGAAAAGTGTTTTTCAAAACGGGGGAAAAGAAGAATCTTTTTATTATTTTTTAAAAGTGTGCTTGACGGGATGTGACCCGCTCCTAGGTATCTCCCGGTGCGATGGAGAATTCAAAGCTTACGTAGTTCTCCTTAGTCGAGAAACTTTGTGTTGGTGTTTTTTATTGTAGGGGTTTTCGGTCCTAGACTGTACAGTCCACTAGACCTAGAACAAAGACAACCCCGCCTGTACAGACGACGTGCCCCCTACTTTTTGAAAATGGTTTGAATTACTTGAAGAAAGGGATTTGTTGTGAGGTCGATTACTTTTATTTGAGCAAGTATCTTAGGCTCGCACGAACTGTACAGCTCGCTAACCCTAAGACGCTAACCGATCCCGGATGTACATCCGATTTGATTCCTTACTCATTTTTGTTTTTAAAAAAAAGGTTCAAGTTGTTAATTACTTGTTTTAATTCTCATAAGTATCCCAAGATGTTTGAGCTGTACAGTTCCGATCTTAGGACGCTAGACAACACCGGCCGTACGTCCGACTTGCCTCCTTATGAGTTTTCAAAAAGGTTTATTGTTGATCTTAGAAGGAATTTGATTGTCTTATGAAAACAATTTGAGAAAAGATTGAGTTTGGAAAAAAGCTTTAGAAAATGATTGATTTGAAGAAAGGAGAAGGGAGTTTGAGGGTGACATTGGTCACAAAAGGTTTGTTGGGATGGCGTGGCATCCAAAAGGAAAAGAAAGTAGAACATTCAATCAATTTCCAAGTCAAGAACCAAAGTGCAACATTTAACAAATTGCAAGCAAAGCAATCAACAATGTAAGCATAAGCATAAACATTACCAATTACAACATTTGAGCACAAGAATGACACTTAGTCATCAACATCTAATGGCATGCATATGTAAGATCAACATTAACCAAATAGGTTACAAGAATAGGCACACAAATAGATAATGCAAAAGTTTAATTCAATTAGGCATCAACACAAGATAAAAACACAAGGTTGAATCCCTTTTGGTAATCCTTGACATTTGAGACAATGCAAAAAGGCATAAGTGTCTAGTCCTATTACCAAATCATCAACACAAAACAAATTATTCACCTAGAACGAACATCGCATTTGCATGATCACAAGTGACCAAAAGAAAGCAATAACAAGTCATTTTGTAACCAAAATTGATTAATCAAGTTAGAGAACTAGCATTTGCATTTTTAAACAAAAATTGCACAAAGGAAGTTGAATCATCTTAGGCAATCCTCAACATTTAAAGTGAAAGTGCCTAAGGCACAAGTGTGAGTCCTCTTGCCAATCATCAACATAGAGTAATTTTGCAAACAAGTTACTAACAAGCAACATCAAAACAATTTGAGAAATCATTTTACTCACAATTGTAAACCCTTTTCACAAAGAAATAACAAAAACCCTATCTTATTAGAAACTTGCGAACCAAAACATAACCAAACAACAAATTCATTCAACAAATACACAAAATCAAGCGAGCAAATGACACTAACAAGACTTAGGAACATTTATTCACAAGATCCAAGCAATCAAACACCAAAATCAACAACTATTCATATTTTTTTGATTTTTGTGAAAATAAGAAGGCATGAAAAATGAATATTTGCAAAATCAAACAACATGTTTGGACATGGGAACTTCAAAATCAAGCCTCAATAACAAGATTGCATAAAGAAATGCATCAAAACTCGATTAAACCTATTTTATGCTAAGGGTGCAAAACATTCATAGCTTCCTAACACAATTTTATTTCACAAAATGCAACAAGCAAAATGATAACAACACAAATCACAATTTATTCAAGGGTGAGAAGCAATCTCAAACACCCAAGCCTCCCTAAGTGCTTGTCAAAATGTTTGAGATACCTCTCACCAACAACAATCAACAAATCACCAATATACCAACACTAAAATGCATGAATATAGTAGGATGCAAGATTAGAAACATGATTTTTACATTTTGATGCAAAAAAAACTTAGTGAATGATGCAAGAGTTTTGAGGTATACCTTGAATCCAAGCTAATAAATAAAGAGTATGAAGAGAAAACCCACAAATCAACTAGATGTTCTCCAAAACCTTGCGCAACTTGCCTTGTTCTTGAGATTGGATGATGAACACTTGAATCTTGGTAGAAGAGATGGATGATATATGAAGTAGGAGTTAATATGGGATGGAAAGTGAAATGAAAAAAAATGGAGGAGGGAATGGTTGTTGGTGGTTTCGGCCAAAGGAGGAGAGGAGAGGAGAGGTTTGTGTGCTAGGGTTTTGTGAATGAATTGTGAGGCCAAAAAAAAGGTGTGTATGTGAGATGAGGTTTCTAAGGTATATATAGAGAGCAACTAGGTTTAAGGGTATTTAGGTCATTGTGCATCTCATCTCACTCTAGGATTGCATTTAAAATTTGAATGGAGGGTGAGGATTGAAACACACATGATGAGGGACAAAAAAAATGCAAAATGAGAGGGAAATGAAGGGGGGTGAATTCTAAATAGCAAGGGAGAGTGGTGCCCAAGTTTTGCAAGTTGTCATCTTGTACTATTGTACTATTATATGACCATTCTATTATCCCTTCATTTTTGATTATTCTTCTTAGGATAATTGTACAAAAATACACCCAATTTAGGCCACATACTAGGAATCTTAGGAATATGCCATTTTATGAGATCACCATGACCAAAAATATCATAAAAACCTCATCTTGAAATTTTTGTAGAATATTCCCTATTGATCCTTTTTGAAATTTTGTGCACAATGTATGCATGCATGCGCATACATACATACATGACCAAAAATGTTTTGGCTCAAATAAATTTCTCTAAAATTGCACAATGATTCTTGATGAGAAATTATCTTATTTTTGACAATGACCAAAATACCCTTTTGCCCTAAAAACCTTGTTTTTTAACAACAAATGCATTTCCACTCTAACAATGAATTTAAAAGCCCTAGAATGACTTTTAAAACCCAAAAATGCATGCACAATGCTCTTCACTCTTCAAAATAAAACCACACTTCTCAATTTATTTATTTTTTGCGGAAAATTAGGGTTTTAAACCTAGGCGGACAAAATTAGGGTATGACAACCGGTACCAAAAGGTTTATTAATATCACTACTCCCCGGCAACGGCGCCAAAAACTTGATAGGCCGCAAGTGCACGGTTCTATCGCGTAATAAAAAGTATCGATCCACAAGGAGAATGACATAAAAGAAAATGACATAAAAATAAATAACAGAATGTAAATGACAAGAATGTAAAGAAAGCAATAGAGAACTGAAATGTAAAAGTGCTAGAAGATAAATGGCAGAAAAATAAAGAACAAGAAAGTAAAAGAAAACAAGTAAACAAGAACTAAAATGAGAGCAAAAACTTAGATAAACTTTGAGTGTAAATTTCAAGTATGCAAAAATGACATTACAACTGAAATAAGATCCTATTTATAGTCTAGGATCTGTAGACAAACTGATCAATTCGCATCAAATACAATAAAGACCATAAAGAGAGAAAGAAAACAGTTTTGAAACTGTTTTCTGGGTCCTGAAGAGTTGCACGATCCGTGCAACATTGGCACGGGTCGTGCTAAGTGAGAAAACAAGCGAAACTGAAGATTTTAAGGTCTGCACGGGTCGTGCAACATTAGCACGGGTCGTGCAATGTTTCAGGTGCACTTTAAAAGTGACTTTTCAGCAACCAACTTGACCAGCACGGATCGTGCTGCTTCTGCACGGTGCGTGCAACATTTCTGGCTAAAATTCCTTGGCTTTTCGGTTGAGCACGAGTTGTGGCACGGTCCATGCTATATTCCTTGTATCTTGGCACTATTTTTCTCCTTGCTTTGCACCATCTTTTATTCTCTTCTGATTCTTGGCCTATTCTTCATGCAATGTTCATTCTTTCTTCAATTGTAATCCCTGAAAATAAAACTAATAACTTGTAGTAAAATAGTTCAATAATGGAACTAAATTCCCACAATATTTTAGCATGTTTTTCCATTGTGAGTGATGTTACTATTCTATGACCAAAGGTGTTTTGACATGATTTGATTGATCTCTTGTTGCTCTTGGTATAATAAGTTGCATATGAGCATTAGATTTTGCATCATTTGTGATAGTCAGTGTCCCTGATGAGAATTGAGCTTTTTATTGGATGGACTACATTTTTCCGTTCTCTTATTTCTTGTGTGTGACTCACTCATGTTTGATAGTTACTCAAGAACTTTACTTGATTCTTGTTGAAGCACTTGTTCCATTGCATGTTTGAAATGATCTAGGCAGTTTTGTTCTTTTTTACCTACTAGCCAAATAAACCTACCCTGAATTTATCCCTTTGTGTAAGCCCCTTTGAGCCTTTTTATCCCATTCTTTGTTTTATAGCTCATTACAATCCCAAAAGTGAAAAACAATGATATTACCCAATCTTAGAGGGTGAAGGAGCTTTGAATTGAAAATTGTCAAATCCACAAGTATGGGGATGTCCAATTGTTGCAATTGTGGATCTCACTTGGGTTAGTTCTTGGGTTCTCAATGAAAAGTTTGGCTAGTACATTTGTATAGAAAAATATTCACACAAGAAAAGAAAAAAAATAGAAAGAAAAAAATGAAAAAAAAAAGAAGAAAAAAAAAGTCAAAAGAAAAAAAATGCAAAGTGTATATACCTTTTTATCTTTGTATCAAGAAGAGTGAAAGTTGTGTGGAGAGAGTATATCAAAATAGAGAAATTCGTTATATCTTATTGAAGTTGGACCCTCTCATGCTCATTCTACAATTGATTTTCATTGCTTCTTTATCCTCTTTGATTCTTTTTAGCTTAGTTCCCCCTTAGGATTATCCCACCTTGACCTTGGCCCCATTACAACCCTTATAAAGATCTTTTGATCTTATGTGCATGTGTTCTTAAGTGTGGACGGTAGAAGCTTGTCAAGCATATGGTAGTGCTAACTTTCATTGATGTGCTTATTATATATGTGAGAGTAAACACAAGCCTAGACACTTGAGTGACTGAGAGCATTACTAATACATATCCTGTGAGGACTCATCACTTATGATTCACTCTCTAGTGCTCTATTCTCTTGTTTGTCTTGATTGTCATTCTCCTTGAAGCCTAGGAAAAGCACCTCTCTTATGACTTTGCATTCTTTGGGTTAATTGGAAATTCATGAATTGTTTTTTGTGTTTTGTTTTGTGTGTTTTTCCCGGAGTGCAAAAAATTATTTGTGGGGGAATTTGATCAGTGCATTTTAATGCACTCTTTATAGCTTTGCATTTGGTGTTTTTAACTGTACTCTGTACCTAATATTTAAATCTTAGCACGTTTCAAGACTTTGGGTCTTATTTTAGCAGTATAGTCATTTCTTGATTAATTCTTTTTTTATTGCATATTGACCGCTGTCTACTATGCAAGCCATAACTTTGGCTGTGGTTATCCAATTGAGGCGTGCAAGTATGCGTTGGAAAGCTAAGGAACAAAGCTACAAATCTTCTGTTGAGCTCGAAACCCAGTTCGGAAGTCTTGAAGGCCATGTTGTGTTAAAAACACACTTAGAGCAAGTGTACTCTTTCGTAGAAGTAGTATAAAAGATTATCGTCTCCACAGGGATTAATTAACAATTACTAAACTACTTAGAATTATTTACTGTTTAGACGAGTGAATAATTGAGTTGTAATTGAAACAATAAATAAAAGTAAATAAATAACAAATAATAAAATGCAAGACTTAATAAATGGAGAGAGGTCTAGGGTCGCGGTTTCACTTGTAAGCTTCGATTCCCCTATGTCTAATTCTACCTGAATTGCCTTATTTTATTTAATTACCAATCCCTTTACTAAAGCTATTAATCTGTTTGGTCATTCGCGATTAATATTCTTTTTCCTAAATTAACCCTAGTTTGGTCATGCTAGAATTTAAATTCAAGAAAAGCATAAAGTACAAAAAGGTTGAATGATTGGAAGACTAAATTAAAGTTTGGTCATTCATTAATTATAGCCCCAATTATCCTATAGGTCCACCAACTAGTTGTAGTACGGTCGCTAATCAACTAATTGATTATGAACATGCAAAGGGTGATCAATCCTAAATATGTGATTAAATCAATAGGATAATATTAATTAAAATAAAAAAAGGAATCCAAACTAGAAATTAGAACATAAAAAGGTCTCTAAGCAAGCAAGATTCACCTAAGACCCTAGAAGAGAATTTAGGTATCCATAGGTATCAAGAACAATAAAATAGAAATAAGGTTCATGAATTACAAAGATAAGAATAACCCGGTAAATAGAGAAATTACTAGTCTAATTCTTCAATCTCCTTTTTCTGCTCCAGAGCTTTCTCACGATGTCAAGAACGGTACCCAAAATCTTCGTCCCTCTACTCGTATGCGTCAGGTAGTGTTCCTCTTTCTTTTTAATTCTTTCGTCAATTGTTGAATACGACTCTCCTCTGTGTTGCAATTGACGGCTTCTTTATATGCTCTAACCTCCATGGATGCCTAAAACCCGAAGTCAATTCATTGGTGAAGGGGTGTCGTTGTACATATTTTTAGGTTAGGTTCTTTATTGTTTATGCTATTTCATCTTAGTTTCTAATTCGTCTCTATCAATTTCGTTTTTGTTCTTAATGGCTGCAATATCAGTTCTTCGTATTGCGCTTGAATCATTCGAATTCTGTCTTTGCGAAACGTGATTCGTTTGTGTACGCGCTTGCTTGTAAACAATATTCTCGATTCATAACTTTTGATTATTTCGAGTTATTTGGATGCTTAATTTATTTAATTCGAATAGAAATTGATTGAGGATTGACATGAATTTTGTAATGATATTGGTAATGCTTTGAACGATGCTTGTCCACTTTTGTGACCGATTGAACCCATTGTTTCGGCGCTTGCTCGAAACTGTGTGAATTCGTATAAAGTAATTAATGCTTGTTCTGGAATTGGAAATCCTTAGAGACATTACTTTTTAGAACCAATGATAAACTCAAGAAGCACACTCTGAAACCGGTGAGTTGATTGTCTCTCACCAGTTATTGCTCCTATCAAACCAGAACTTTTCTAATCAAAACCCCCTTTTTTGTTATTAATTTCTTACTTGTTGTTGGTGATTTCAGTATTAGAGGTCCTCGTCAGACGACCAATACTATATTAAACCCTTAAAATTATTTTGACCCGCGTACGACATCAGATCAATAGGAGAATCTGGAGCAGTTCCAGTAGTGTTTTTAGAAGCGGAATGAAACTTAACTTGCATTTATCTCCTTGGATTTCCACTTGGAGTGTGTTTCATTTTTGCAGAGCGTGTTTTTATTGGTTTTACGTTAACAGGTTTTTAAGGGGGACCAACGAGAACGAAATTAGGGATTCTAGAATCTGTCGCTTGTGATTTCGAATCAGAGTAAGTGGAAGAAGGTTCAGCGTTTTTGGTTCTTACCATTTGAGAACTTAGGGATTTTGGGAAGAAGAGAGAAATGACTGTTTCGTGAGTTTATGAGAGAGAGAAGGCAAAGTGAAGTGTGTATGCACTCCGAAAAATCCGGTTTGGATCCTTCTTCGTACAACGGGAAAAAACAATGAATGCAAGAAAGTTCATAGATGCAAGCATAGCACATTCATTGAGATCATGTTATCAAGCAAGCAACAACATAGACACAATTTGCAACTTACCCTTTCATGTTGAAAACATCTCATTACAACATTTGAATACACAATGCATGAATAGGCAAAGATGAACCTAGACTACACATATCATGTCACAATACATAGATAGGCAAAGAATGAACCCAAGTTGAACATTTTGGCAAAAATGCATGAATAGGCAAGAGAATGAACCTAGATTGCACATCTTATTGAAGATGCTAGGCAAGATGAACCTAACTAGGCATTTATGACACGACATGTGAGTAGGCAAGGAAGTTACAAAGCACAATTGAATTCAAACATTTAATGAATCACTTGCAAAATCCTAGGGATTTCACATCAACATTTGACATAAGCAACAATGTGGTATCATTTTGATGGCATCAACATTTAGCATATTTCTACAATCAACCACATGAAAGGAATAAGTTGGAAAGGGCATTTGCCTCAAGTAAGATCATTAGCAAGCCATGAAAAATCAATTTGACATTTTATTTAGCAAGCATATGCAATTAAGGTGTTGAATCCCTTTAGGTAATCTTTAACACTTGGGATATGCACAAGTGCATAAGTGTCAAATCCTCTTACCAACTCATCAACACAAACATGATTTTCAAAGCAAGCAACAAAAACAAGCACAAACCCTAATTATCTCATGAAATGCGACACCAACATAGAGCTAAAACCTCATTTTATTCTTTGAAAGCAACAAAATCATGCAAGCAAATGACATAGATCAAACTTTTTGGCAAGGATTCACATGATTAAGCAAAGGAATGCACTAAAATCGCACAAACTCTAATTTTTCTACAATATGCGAAATGAAACATAAGCCCAAATCACAATTTTATTCATGAAAATGCAAGCACAAACACACAATTTATTCCAAGAGAGAGATGCATTTCAAGCATCCAAACCTCCCAAAGTGTTTGTCAAAATGCTTGAAACACATCTCTCATTCAACAACAACAATTATATCAACATTTCAACATAAAATAGAGCACTAAAATGCAAAGAAATGCTTGATATGCAAAAATAGATTGATGATCTACATTTTTGGTGCTAAGATTGAGAGTATACCTCAACTCCAAGCTAGAATAGTGAAAGAAATAAGGTGAATGAACACTAAACCACTTGAATCAACCCTCTAATCTTCAATCTTGAGCTTCATTCTTGAGATTTGAAGATGGATCTTTGAAGAGAATGCAAGGATGATGAAGGATTTAGGACTAGAATGTTGATTTGAAGTGAAAAAGTGAAGAAATGAGGTGAGGGAATGAAGAGGGGTATTCGGCCAAGAAGGGAGAAGAGGAGAGGCTAGGTTTTTGAGTGTGAATTGTGTGCAAAAAACTTTGTGAGAGGTGAGGATATGAGGGTATATATAATGTGCAATTAGGTTTAGGGGCATTTAGGTCATTGTGTACCTCATCTCATTCTAGGATTGCATTTTAATTTTGAATCAAGGGTGAGGATTGAAACACACTTTGATGAGGGGCAAAAACATGCAAAATGAGAGGGGAATGAAAGGGTAGATATTCAGACAAGCAATGAGAGTGGTTCCCAAGTTTTGCAAGTTGGCAATTGTACTATTGTACTATCCATGAACCTTCAATTATCCTCTCAATTTTGATTATTCCTTTCAAGATAATTATACATAAATCTAACCATTTTGAGCCATATACAAGGTATCTTGAAGAATATGCCATTTTTGAAAATGAGAGATGACCAAAATTGCCAACAAAAATCCTATTATATAATTTTTGGGAATATTCCTTATACTATTTTTTGAAATGCTTTCTTGAATTAATTTGAACTTGATTTTTTTTACTACACATATAAAATATGCGCACAATTTGAAAAATGATTTTCTTTATTTTTTATTTTTTGTTCAAAATAATACAATTTCATTAAATAAATTCCCAAAAATTAATTAATTGGATTTTCAACTAGCAAAAATTTATTAAATTGAAATTGACCAAATAATGCCCCTTTTAAATGCCCCAAGATTCCTTAATTTCTCAAAAATGATTTTGAAAACCTTAGAATGCTTGGGTAAATACCCTAAACCCTTTCTCAAATAATGCATCACTCACAAAATTATTTATTTTTGCTGAAAATTAGGGTTTTGAAACTAGGCGGACAAAATTGGGGTATGACAAAGTGTTTTAATCACTTCAGAGCAATTATTGTCTAATGGTTAGAACATTCTTATCTGATGTGTAACCATTGATTGAGAGGTGTGGGAGAGAGAGAGAAAGAGAGAGCAGAGCCGTTGTAACGGCTAGGATCCTATTTATGGGTTTTTTTAATATTTCTTAACCTAACACAAAAGGAATAAAACATATAAACAATTAAATGCAAACATTAAACAAAACAAACAACAAACAACATAAAATCTTTTTGTATTTTTATGGTCATTTGTATCTGATGACCCTTCTCAATAAATGAGAAGTTTGAGGGTTATGACCCTTCTCATTACTGAGAAGGTTGCTGGTCATGACCCTTCTTATCTGAGGGGGTTTCAATGATATGAAACATGCTTTTAATGTAACAAAAACTTTCCTCTAGTTGATGTTTAGTATCCACAACAACCAGTTCAATGTCTTTCTTTTGCACATGATCTCTATTGAAATGATACTTAATATCAATGTGCTTTGACCTAGAATGCTGAATTAGATTTTTAGACAAATTTATAGCACTAATGTTATCACAAAATATTGAAATACTTGAGTAAATTAAGAAGAAGTCTTCAAGTTGATTCTTGATCCACGGATTTTGAGAGCAATAGCCTGCAGCTGAGACATATTCAGCTTCTGTTGTTGTTAGGGCAATTGTACTTTGTTTTCATCAACACCATGAAATGAGTGATTCTCCAAGTTGTTCGCATGAACTACTTGTGCTTTTTCTTTCAATTTTATCTCCAGCATAGTCAGCATCACAATACCGTATAAGCTAAAAATGTGTTCTCTTTTTGTACCATAGACCAATGTTAGGTGTTCCAACAAGATATCTGAAAATTCATTTGACAGCACAGAGATGAGATTCTTTTGGAGTAGTTTGAAATCTAGCACATAGCCCTACTGAGAAGACTATGTCTGGTCTACTTGCAGTGAGGTATAATAGAGGACCTATCATGCCTCTGTACTCCTTTTCAGAAACAGACTTATCCTTCTCATCTTTTTCAATACTTAGAGAATGGTGCATTGGTGTAGCCATGGCTTTTGCATCACTCATCTTATATTTCTCAAGAAGATCTTTGATGTATTTCTCTTGTGAAATAAAGATACCCTTCTTAAGTTGTTTGATTTGTAAGCCAAGAAAGTATCTTAGCCCACCCATCAAGCTCATTTCGAACTTACTCGTCATTAATTTTCCAAAGTCATTGCATAGCTTTTCATTTGTGGCTCCAAAGATGATATTATCGACATAAATTTGAACAATTAGCAATTCATCTTTGAGGGTTTTTCTAAAAAGAGTGCCATCTATTTTGCCTCTTGAAAAACCATTTTTGAGCAGAAAAGTACTAAGTCTCTCATACCAAGTTCTAGGAGATTGTTTAAGTCCATAGAGAGCCTTAGTTAGTTTGAAAACTTGGTTTGGATGTTTCTCATCAATAAAACCAGGAGCTTGGTGTACATACACTTCCTCATTTAAAAATCCATTTAGAAAACCACTTTTGACATCCATTTGAAAGAGTTTGAAATCTTTACGAGCAGCATAAGCAAGATGTATTCTAATAGCTTCTAATCTAGCAACAGATGCAAATGTTTCATTATAATCAATACCTTCCTGTTGATTGTAGCCCTAAGCACCTAACCTTGCTTTGGTTCTGATGACTTTAACATTCTCATCCATTTTGTTTCTAAAAACCCATTTTGTGCCAATAACAAATTGATGTTTTGGAAATGGGACTAAGTTCCTTACCTCATTATTCTCAAATAGAGCAAGATCTTCTTGCATTGCTTCTACCCAAGATTGATCAACAATTGCTTCATTAATATTCTTTTGTTCTATTGCTGAGATCAGAGCACTAGGAGAAGCTTCTCTTCTGAATGAACTTCTAGTTCTTACTGGTTCAGAAGTTTCACCAATAATTTGCTCTTGAGGATGGTGAGTTACTAGTCTCCAACTTCTTAGTAGTTTAGAAGCTTGAGTTGGTTGGCTATTTGGGTTATCTAGAGTTTGAGAAGGGTTAGGTGTTGATTCAGTTTCAGCTTTCTCATTTACTTCATCACTCTTCTCATCTGTTTTATCTGCATCTATCTCATCATCTTCATTTCTTTTTGCTGAATTGTTAGTTTCAATAAACATAATATGCATGCTTTCTTCAACATCTTTAGTCCTAAGATTAAACACTCTATATGATTTTAATGTGAGAGAATATCCTAAGAATAATGCAGGATCAGACTTAGCATCAAACTTTCCTAAATTGTCCTTGTTATTTAAAACATAGCAATCACAGCCAAATACATGAAAATAAGAAATGATAGGCTTCTTTCCTTTCCAGAGTTCGTATGGGGTTTTGTTCAAAGTTTTGTAATGGTTGCCTGTTCAGAATGTAGCAAGCAGTGTTTACTGCTTCTGCCCAAAAGTATTTTTCAACTTTTGAATCATTGAGCAATGTTCTAGCCATTTCTTGCAATGTTCCGTTTTTTCTTTCGACTACTCCATTTTGTTGAGCAGTTTTTGGACAAGAGAAGTTGTGCTATACACCATTCTCTTTGTGATTGCAACAATGTTAGAACCCTTCTCATTCTAAACTTTGTTAAAAAAATGTTTTGAAACTTTCAAAAGCTTCATCTTTGTGTTTTAGAAAAATCACCCATGTGTACCTAGAGTAGTCATCAACTATAACAAAACTATATCTCTTTCCACTTAGGCTAGCATTCTTAGTAAGACCAAAAAGATCCATGTGCAGAGGTTCCAAAGGTCTTTGAATGGAAATCATGTTGACAGGTTTAAAGGATGATTTAACATGCTTTTCTTGAATGCATGCTTCACATGATTTATCCTTCTCATACCTTATCGTTGGAAGTCCTCTGATTAAATCAAGTTTGGACAATTTTGAAAGGGTTTTCATGCTAATGTGACCAAATCTCCTATGACACATCCATTTATCATCTTCTTTTGAAATTAAGCACATTTGAAATGGTAGATCATCAAGACAAATTCAATAGAGATTGTTTGTTCTATGACCAGTAAAAATTGTTTTTCCAGACTCTAAACTACTTAGAATTATTTACTGTTTAGACGAGTGAATAATTGAGTTGTAATTGAAACAATAAATAAAAGTAAATAAATAACAAATAATAAAATGCAAGACTTAATAAATGGAGAGAGGTCTAGGGTCGCGGTTTCACTTGTAAGCTTCGATTCCCCTATGTCTAATTCTACCTGAATTGCCTTATTTTATTTAATTACCAATCCCTTTACTAAAGCTATTAATCTGTTTGGTCATTCGCGATTAATATTCTTTTTCCTAAATTAACCCTAGTTTGGTCATGCTAGAATTTAAATTCAAGAAAAGCATAAAGTACAAAAAGGTTGAATGATTGGAAGACTAAATTAAAGTTTGGTCATTCATTAATTATAGCCCCAATTATCCTATAGGTCCACCAACTAGTTGTAGTACGGTCGCTAATCAACTAATTGATTATGAACATGCAAAGGGTGATCAATCCTAAATATGTGATTAAATCAATAGGATAATATTAATTAAAATAAAAAAAGGAATCCAAACTAGAAATTAGAACATAAAAAGGTCTCTAAGCAAGAAAGATTCACCTAAGACCCTAGAAGAGAATTTAGGTATCCATAGGTATCAAGAACAATAAAATAGAAATAAGGTTCATGAATTACAAAGATAAGAATAACCCGGTAAATAGAGAAATTACTAGTCTAATTCTTCAATCTCCTTTTTCTGCTCCAGAGCTTTCTCACGATGTCAAGAACGGTACCCAAAATCTTCGTCCCTCTACTCGTATGCGTCAGGTAGTGTTCCTCTTTCTTTTTAATTCTTTCGTCAATTGTTGAATACGACTCTCCTCTGTGTTGCAATTGACGGCTTCTTTATATGCTCTAACCTCCATGGATGCCTAAAACCCGAAGTCAATTCATTGGTGAAGGGGTGTCGTTGTACATATTTTTAGGTTAGGTTCTTTATTGTTTATGCTATTTCATCTTAGTTTCTAATTCGTCTCTATCAATTTCGTTTTTGTTCTTAATGGCTGCAATATCAGTTCTTCGTATTGCGCTTGAATCATTCGAATTCTGTCTTTGCGAAACGTGATTCGTTTGTGTACGCGCTTGCTTGTAAACAATATTCTCGATTCATAACTTTTGATTATTTCGAGTTATTTGGATGCTTAATTTATTTAATTCGAATAGAAATTGATTGAGGATTGACATGAATTTTGTAATGATATTGGTAATGCTTTGAACGATGCTTGTCCACTTTTGTGACCGATTGAACCCATTGTTTCGGCGCTTGCTCGAAACTGTGTGAATTCGTATAAAGTAATTAATGCTTGTTCTGGAATTGGAAATCCTTAGAGACATTACTTTTTAGAACCAATGATAAACTCAAGAAGCACACTCTGAAACCGGTGAGTTGATTGTCTCTCACCAGTTATTGCTCCTATCAAACCAGAACTTTTCTAATCAAAACCCCCTTTTTTGTTATTAATTTCTTACTTGTTGTTGGTGATTTCAGTATTAGAGGTCCTCGTCAGACGACCAATACTATATTAAACCCTTAAAATTATTTTGACCCGCGTACGACATCAGATCAATAGGAGAATCTGGAGCAGTTCCAGTAGTGTTTTTAGAAGCGGAATGAAACTTAACTTGCATTTATCTCCTTGGATTTCCACTTGGAGTGTGTTTCATTTTTGCAGAGCGTGTTTTTATTGGTTTTACGTTAACAGGTTTTTAAGGGGGACCAACGAGAACGAAATTAGGGATTCTAGAATCTGTCGCTTGTGATTTCGAATCAGAGTAAGTGGAAGAAGGTTCAGCGTTTTTGGTTCTTACCATTTGAGAACTTAGGGATTTTGGGAAGAAGAGAGAAATGACTGTTTCGTGAGTTTATGAGAGAGAGAAGGCAAAGTGAAGTGTGTATGCACTCCGAAAAATCCGGTTTGGATCCTTCTTCGTACAACGGGAAAAAACAATGAATGCAAGAAAGTTCATAGATGCAAGCATAGCACATTCATTGAGATCATGTTATCAAGCAAGCAACAACATAGACACAATTTGCAACTTACCCTTTCATGTTGAAAACATCTCATTACAACATTTGAATACACAATGCATGAATAGGCAAAGATGAACCTAGACTACACATATCATGTCACAATACATAGATAGGCAAAGAATGAACCCAAGTTGAACATTTTGGCAAAAATGCATGAATAGGCAAGAGAATGAACCTAGATTGCACATCTTATTGAAGATGCTAGGCAAGATGAACCTAACTAGGCATTTATGACACGACATGTGAGTAGGCAAGGAAGTTACAAAGCACAATTGAATTCAAACATTTAATGAATCACTTGCAAAATCCTAGGGATTTCACATCAACATTTGACATAAGCAACAATGTGGTATCATTTTGATGGCATCAACATTTAGCATATTTCTACAATCAACCACATGAAAGGAATAAGTTGGAAAGGGCATTTGCCTCAAGTAAGATCATTAGCAAGCCATGAAAAATCAATTTGACATTTTATTTAGCAAGCATATGCAATTAAGGTGTTGAATCCCTTTAGGTAATCTTTAACACTTGGGATATGCACAAGTGCATAAGTGTCAAATCCTCTTACCAACTCATCAACACAAACATGATTTTCAAAGCAAGCAACAAAAACAAGCACAAACCCTAATTATCTCATGAAATGCGACACCAACATAGAGCTAAAACCTCATTTTATTCTTTGAAAGCAACAAAATCATGCAAGCAAATGACATAGATCAAACTTTTTGGCAAGGATTCACATGATTAAGCAAAGGAATGCACTAAAATCGCACAAACTCTAATTTTTCTACAATATGCGAAATGAAACATAAGCCCAAATCACAATTTTATTCATGAAAATGCAAGCACAAACACACAATTTATTCCAAGAGAGAGATGCATTTCAAGCATCCAAACCTCCCAAAGTGTTTGTCAAAATGCTTGAAACACATCTCTCATTCAACAACAACAATTATATCAACATTTCAACATAAAATAGAGCACTAAAATGCAAAGAAATGCTTGATATGCAAAAATAGATTGATGATCTACATTTTTGGTGCTAAGATTGAGAGTATACCTCAACTCCAAGCTAGAATAGTGAAAGAAATAAGGTGAATGAACACTAAACCACTTGAATCAACCCTCTAATCTTCAATCTTGAGCTTCATTCTTGAGATTTGAAGATGGATCTTTGAAGAGAATGCAAGGATGATGAAGGATTTAGGACTAGAATGTTGATTTGAAGTGAAAAAGTGAAGAAATGAGGTGAGGGAATGAAGAGGGGTATTCGGCCAAGAAGGGAGAAGAGGAGAGGCTAGGTTTTTGAGTGTGAATTGTGTGCAAAAAACTTTGTGAGAGGTGAGGATATGAGGGTATATATAATGTGCAATTAGGTTTAGGGGCATTTAGGTCATTGTGTACCTCATCTCATTCTAGGATTGCATTTTAATTTTGAATCAAGGGTGAGGATTGAAACACACTTTGATGAGGGGCAAAAACATGCAAAATGAGAGGGGAATGAAAGGGTAGATATTCAGACAAGCAATGAGAGTGGTTCCCAAGTTTTGCAAGTTGGCAATTGTACTATTGTACTATCCATGAACCTTCAATTATCCTCTCAATTTTGATTATTCCTTTCAAGATAATTATACATAAATCTAACCATTTTGAGCCATATACAAGGTATCTTGAAGAATATGCCATTTTTGAAAATGAGAGATGACCAAAATTGCCAACAAAAATCCTATTATATAATTTTTGGGAATATTCCTTATACTATTTTTTGAAATGCTTTCTTGAATTAATTTGAACTTGATTTTTTTTACTACACATATAAAATATGCGCACAATTTGAAAAATGATTTTCTTTATTTTTTATTTTTTGTTCAAAATAATACAATTTCATTAAATAAATTCCCAAAAATTAATTAATTGGATTTTCAACTAGCAAAAATTTATTAAATTGAAATTGACCAAATAATGCCCCTTTTAAATGCCCCAAGATTCCTTAATTTCTCAAAAATGATTTTGAAAACCTTAGAATGCTTGGGTAAATACCCTAAACCCTTTCTCAAATAATGCATCACTCACAAAATTATTTATTTTTGCTGAAAATTAGGGTTTTGAAACTAGGCGGACAAAATTGGGGTATGACAAAGTGTTTTAATCACTTCAGAGCAATTATTGTCTAATGGTTAGAACATTCTTATCTGATGTGTAACCATTGATTGAGAGGTGTGGGAGAGAGAGAGAAAGAGAGAGCAGAGCCGTTGTAACGGCTAGGATCCTATTTATGGGTTTTTTTAATATTTCTTAACCTAACACAAAAGGAATAAAACATATAAACAATTAAATGCAAACATTAAACAAAACAAACAACAAACAACATAAAATCTTTTTGTATTTTTATGGTCATTTGTATCTGATGACCCTTCTCAATAAATGAGAAGTTTGAGGGTTATGACCCTTCTCATTACTGAGAAGGTTGCTGGTCATGACCCTTCTTATCTGAGGGGGTTTCAATGATATGAAACATGCTTTTAATGTAACAAAAACTTTCCTCTAGTTGATGTTTAGTATCCACAACAACCAGTTCAATGTCTTTCTTTTGCACATGATCTCTATTGAAATGATACTTAATATCAATGTGCTTTGACCTAGAATGCTGAATTAGATTTTTAGACAAATTTATAGCACTAATGTTATCACAAAATATTGAAATACTTGAGTAAATTAAGAAGAAGTCTTCAAGTTGATTCTTGATCCACGGATTTTGAGAGCAATAGCCTGCAGCTGAGACATATTCAGCTTCTGTTGTTGTTAGGGCAATTGTACTTTGTTTTCATCAACACCATGAAATGAGTGATTCTCCAAGTAGTTCGCATGAACTACTTGTGCTTTTTCTTTCAATTTTATCTCCAGCATAGTCAGCATCACAATACCGTATAAGCTAAAAATGTGTTCTCTTTTTGTACCATAGACCAATGTTAGGTGTTCCAACAAGATATCTGAAAATTCATTTGACAGCACAGAGATGAGATTCTTTTGGAGTAGTTTGAAATCTAGCACATAGCCCTACTGAGAAGACTATGTCTGGTCTACTTGCAGTGAGGTATAATAGAGGACCTATCATGCCTCTGTACTCCTTTTCAGAAACAGACTTATCCTTCTCATCTTTTTCAATACTTAGAGAATGGTGCATTGGTGTAGCCATGGCTTTTGCATCACTCATCTTATATTTCTCAAGAAGATCTTTGATGTATTTCTCTTGTGAAATAAAGATACCCTTCTTAAGTTGTTTGATTTGTAAGCCAAGAAAGTATCTTAGCCCACCCATCAAGCTCATTTCAAACTTACTCTTCATTAATTTTCCAAAGTCATTGCATAGCTTTTCATTTGTGGCTCCAAAGATGATATTATCGACATAAATTTGAACAATTAGCAATTCATCTTTGAGGGTTTTTCTAAAAAGAGTGCCATCTATTTTGCCTCTTGAAAAACCATTTTTGAGCAGAAAAGTACTAAGTCTCTCATACCAAGTTCTAGGAGATTGTTTAAGTCCATAGAGAGCCTTAGTTAGTTTGAAAACTTGGTTTGGATGTTTCTCATCAATAAAACCAGGAGCTTGGTGTACATACACTTCCTCATTTAAAAATCCATTTAGAAAACCACTTTTGACATCCATTTGAAAGAGTTTGAAATCTTTACGAGCAGCATAAGCAAGATGTATTCTAATAGCTTCTAATCTAGCAACAGATGCAAATGTTTCATTATAATCAATACCTTCCTGTTGATTGTAGCCCTAAGCACCTAACCTTGCTTTGGTTCTGATGACTTTAACATTCTCATCCATTTTGTTTCTAAAAACCCATTTTGTGCCAATAACAAATTGATGTTTTGGAAATGGGACTAAGTTCCTTACCTCATTATTCTCAAATAGAGCAAGATCTTCTTGCATTGCTTCTACCCAAGATTGATCAACAATTGCTTCATTAATATTCTTTTGTTCTATTGCTGAGATCAGAGCACTAGGAGAAGCTTCTCTTCTGAATGAACTTCTAGTTCTTACTGGTTCAGAAGTTTCACCAATAATTTGCTCTTGAGGATGGTGAGTTACTAGTCTCCAACTTCTTAGTAGTTTAGAAGCTTGAGTTGGTTGGCTATTTGGGTTATCTAGAGTTTGAGAAGGGTTAGGTGTTGATTCAGTTTCAGCTTTCTCATTTACTTCATCACTCTTCTCATCTGTTTTATCTGCATCTATCTCATCATCTTCATTTCTTTTTGCTGAATTGTTAGTTTCAATAAACATAATATGCATGCTTTCTTCAACATCTTTAGTCCTAAGATTAAACACTCTATATGATTTTAATGTGAGAGAATATCCTAAGAATAATGCAGGATCAGACTTAGCATCAAACTTTCCTAAATTGTCCTTGTTATTTAAAACATAGCAATCACAGCCAAATACATGAAAATAAGAAATGATAGGCTTCTTTCCTTTCCAGAGTTCGTATGGGGTTTTGTTCAAAGTTTTGTAATGGTTGCCTGTTCAGAATGTAGCAAGCAGTGTTTACTGCTTCTGCCCAAAAGTATTTTTCAACTTTTGAATCATTGAGCAATGTTCTAGCCATTTCTTGCAATGTTCCGTTTTTTCTTTCGACTACTCCATTTTGTTGAGCAGTTTTTGGACAAGAGAAGTTGTGCTATACACCATTCTCTTTGTGATTGCAACAATGTTAGAACCCTTCTCATTCTAAACTTTGTTAAAAAAATGTTTTGAAACTTTCAAAAGCTTCATCTTTGTGTTTTAGAAAAATCACCCATGTGTACCTAGAGTAGTCATCAACTATAACAAAACTATATCTCTTTCCACTTAGGCTAGCATTCTTAGTAAGACCAAAAAGATCCATGTGCAGAGGTTCCAAAGGTCTTTGAATGGAAATCATGTTGACAGGTTTAAAGGATGATTTAACATGCTTTTCTTGAATGCATGCTTCACATGATTTATCCTTCTCATACCTTATCGTTGGAAGTCCTCTGATTAAATCAAGTTTGGACAATTTTGAAAGGGTTTTCATGCTAATGTGACCAAATCTCCTATGACACATCCATTTATCATCTTCTTTTGAAATTAAGCACATTTGAAATGGTAGATCATCAAGACAAATTCAATAGAGATTGTTTGTTCTATGACCAGTAAAAATTGTTTTTCCAGACTCTAAACTATTTATTTTACTCACATCAGATTTAAAAAATTGAACATTTTGAATCTGAGCAGAGTTTATTTTACCTACTGTATCTACTCCTTTGATGAAGCCTTTGTCATTGTTGCCAAACATAACAAGTCCTCAATTTAAGCTCTCGATGGAGAGAAACTTATCCTTCTCCCCTGTCATGTGCCTTGAGCATCCATTGTCTAGATCTCACAGTTTTCTTCTTGATGCTATGAAGCATGAATGCATTGGAATTTGACACAGATTTAGGTACCCATTGGTCTTTGGGTCCTTGAGGGTTAGTTTTCATTTTATGGGATTTTTTTCGCTTGTTGCTACACACTGAAATATGATTTCCAATTTGTAAACCTTGATCATTTGATTCTGGGCTTTCTGTTACCCTTCTTATATATCTGATCTTTCTCAAGAGGAGTTAGAATCACTTGAGAAGCTTCAAGACTTTGTACACAAATCATAAGCTCATTTGTCAAATCACAAACTTGTTTTCTAAGCATTCCATTTTCATTTTCTAGTTCCAAGTTAAGGACAATTGATTTTTCTGGTATTTTCAAGTTGAAAAGCTTAAACTGTTCAGATAGTTTGAAATGGGATTGTTGTAAAGTGTGAATTGTTTTTCCCATTCTTTCATTTAGTGTTTTTAGCTCCTCATTTTCCTTTTTTAAAACACATAACTGATCTTTGAAAAACATGCATTTTTGAGAAAGGAAGTTTGAGTCATAAAGAAAGCTATCAATGGAGGATTCTACTTCTTGGCAATATTTACATTTAGAGGGTTTAAAATCATATACCTCTTCTTGTTTAGTTCCTGCCATGAGACATAGATTTGCTGTTTCTTCTGCATGCTCAGTTGATGATTCTTCTGAATCATCCCAAGTGGCGATTAAAGCTTTCTTCTTTGGTGAGAACCTTCTTGGACTCTTCTTATTTAGAAAAGGGCAATCTTGTTTCATGTGGCCAGGCTTCTTACATTCATAACATGTAATTTTTGATTTGCTTCCGTCTCCTTTAAAGGTGTCTCTTCTGAACTGCTCATCATCAGTTTTTTGCTCTTCATCATGCGCTTGAGAAGATTTAAGTGTCAGTGATCTGGATAGATTTTTGTCGGAGCACTTAACCCATTGAGGATTCTGGTGAATCTGCTGAAAATTTCGTCAATGGTTTCATCTTCAGTCATTTTGAACATTTCAAACTCATGGATGAGCATGCCTTTCTTTGCTTCTTTGATTTGATCAGTTCCTTCATGAGCAGTTTGTAGTGTATCCAATATTTCTTTAACAGTTTGTTTCCCGACTATCTTGTCATATTCTGCTCTTCCCAAAGCACAAGTTAGATAATAGTTGGTTTTAGCATATTGTAGTACACGATGCTTCTCATCAGCAGTCCAATCAGCCTTTGGTTTAGGAATACGGCTATTTGGTACAGGATCTGCCACTGTGTTAACATATGGACCATTTTCAACAATATCCCATATGCCAGTGTCTCATGATTCAAGGAAAAGCTACATTTGGCTTTTCCAATAGTAGTAGTTGTTCCGGACTGGGCCAAAGCATCACAAAGCTTGGGCCTGGCCCAATTTCGCATCCGAAATGACTCGACGCTCACCCCACTGTCAAGCATCCGCATCCAACGGTCAGGATCCAAAACGCCTGAATCTGATGCTTCAGGTACGACACTTCTATCTATAAATAGAGGTACAACCCTCCGTTTCCAGGTACGTTCTCATTATCTTCTTATTCCTCGCATACCTCTTATCTTTAACTTACTGACTTGAGCGTCAGAGTGTTTGCAGGTACTCCCCACCCGACGCGCACATGCTTCTACCTCGAGCCATCCGAGGCTAATCTTTAACCATCCAAAGTCCATCTTCAAATCTTCAGAAGCACATCAACTTGTACCCCGGACGCAGCGATATCCGATGTCCAGGTACCGAACAATGTTTATATCATTTGATCATAAAACCAATATTAAAATTATTGGATTACCTGAACAAATAGTGGGCAAATAATCCATGTTGCAGCTTTTTGTTTCCCAATGCCCTTCGTTTCACGTGTCAGCCATAAGCAAGAGAGAAATTGTCTACATTCGAACAGGGATAATTGTTGTGTGTAGTCTTAATGGGTCAACACCACCATATATTGGAAAGAGACAGGGGTCTCTCCTTAAGTCAAAATAATATAGACTGACTTACCCATCATATTAAGTCCTCACAAAAGAAAATAGTACTTCCACGACTTATTACAAAAAATCCCAATTAAACACAATAATATTAATAATAAATTTGGAATTGAAATAACCATACTAGTTTGCGATCTAATTAATCTGAGTATTAGACAAAAAATCAGTTTGACTATCCTAGTCCATAATAAACAATCCAAGAGAAAGAAGCAAAAAATGTGATTGTCAAGCTATCATAGATAGTTGCTCTTGTTCATATAGGTGAGCCGATTATCAATACCTTTATATGGCGACAATGTAATTTTTCCAAATCATATCAAAAGTCAATGGCAAAAGTGATAAAGAAAAATTTCAGAACAAAACTTAATACTTTTAAGTAAAATTGAAAATATTAATAGAGTTGGACTTGTGAAAATGCTTTATCTGTTGGCATTTCCGTTGCTAACAGTTCCAAATGCAAACAAAGAAAACACATCAGAATATCAAGGTAAATAATATACCATTGCCAATACTATATGCCAGAGACTTTGTCAAAAAAAACACTATATGCTAGAGACACAAAGAAACCTTGACGTAGATATTCAACAAGTGTGAAAAACAATTACAATAAGAAAGAAGTTGCACTACTAAATCTCTACTCATGACTCAAATAGTTAATATTAGAAGTATACATACATGAACATGGATGCAACGAAATATTTACAATTCAAAAAAAAATAATTTGAGCAATCTCCCTATTATATGAAAACTATAAGTACAAATGATGTTTCTTTTTTTATTAATGATAACTTTTTTTAACCCAGGGGTGTTGTTGAGCGGTTGGGGCTCATCACCCCTTAACCAAGTGTCGAGGGTTCGATCCTCGCATTGAGTATGAAGCAACTTTAAATCCCTGGGTCGGTGGATACCCTGGTCTCAACCCAAAAAAAATATTCGAATTTTAAAAATCTTCTATCAATTCATTTAAATGGAAATTTTAAATTTTAAATAATAAACTAAGCATTTAATTTTTCCAGCATTATAGATATGGTAAAGTTTTATTTTTATTTTTGAATTAATGTTAAATTCAAATAATAAACAACACATTTACACCAGCATTAAAGAGACATGTTTATGTAACTTTTTTTATTTTCTTTTTGAATTAATTTTTTTAAAGAGGTCAGTGACACATAGAATTATTATTATGATACATCAGATGTAATGCTTAAATGGCTTGCTATTGAGTTGACATTTGGAATAATACTAAAATAGATTATTCACAATTGTATTATTAATAGAATAGATAATAGATATCAATAACAAATGCAAAAGGACCATAGTGCTTTTAATATTTGAATCATTAATTATTGCAATCGTGAAAATGTTTGAATCATTATTTATTGTATTATTTTATATCAATAAATAATTCAATAGGAACATAGTGCATTTAATATTTGAATCATTAATTATTGCAATCGTGAAAATCTTTGAATCATTAATTAATGTATTACTTTATATCAATAAATAATGCAAAAGGAATATAGTGCTTTTAATATTTGGTATATTATTTCATTAACCACCAGCTACATAGGGAAAAAAACTACACTATTTAATTAAATGCATGCAAACCCCCAAAGCAAATGAAGTTCTCGTGGTTAAGATAATCATTGCAACTTCATATATTTTTTCCTCATTTATTATGGAAATGTCAAAGGCAATGTTGGGTGTGTTTATTGGTGTTCTTGTGATTTGCTCACTTTTCACCCAAAATGCTAATGCTGAAACTGTAAGCATTGAGGGAAAAGATATAGGATATGGGCCAATACGAAGAGGGGACCAACCCAATTGTAGTGAGAATAACCCTGGTGCATGCGCACCTAAGCCAGAGAATCCATATAATAGAAGCTGTGAGCCAATAACCAGGTGCCGTAACGCAACAATGTAAATGAAATTATGTTGGTTGTATTTTACTTTTGGATACCTTTTGTGTTGGTTTGTATTACTTTATATCAATAAATAATGGAAAAGGAACATTGTGCTATTAATATTTGAATTATTAATAATTTCAATCGTGAAAATGCTTCTTGTGTAGTATCGTGAATATTTGTAGTTGGAAAATCAAATGGGGTTGTGATTTATTTGGTTAAGTATTTTTGCTTTTTCACTATAATTCACCACTCATGTTTACAGACATAAGCTTTGATAATATCCGCAAACAAAATATTTGCGATGATTAGCATTATTGGAAAAAAAACTCGAGGCATTGAATGATCTGTGTTTAATACTACTTTTCGTGAAGTTTTGGATACAAGAATAGTTCCAAAAACTTGCATATTATTATGTACTATTTATTGGTTTGTAACTGTTAACACCCAAAATTAATAACGTCGTCGGCCGAGGGTTGATGGAAAAGAGGAAAAGGACTGGAGTGCTAAGGCATGCCACTAGATTAAAATCTTAGGAGATAATTGCTAATGAAAATGAACTTAAGAGAGAGATAATTGCTCATTATACGACAAAACAAACTCTCCGAGGAAGGGGTAAGCCCGAGGGAAAATGAGCAAGGCAGAGGGAGAGTAAAGTCTCATCTTATAGAGTGTAATGGCCAGGGTGGCTCGGATGCCTAAATCACTGTCCGAGGACAAAGGTAAGCCGAGGAACCAAACGTTCGAGTTAAGGCAGGCTTGGATGGAGGGTAAGGAAGAGGAAGCACGAAGAAAGAACGTGGGAGCAGTTGAAGATCAAGCGATGGAGCGAGGCCGTGAAAAGCAGAGCGAGGGAGTTTTACCCCACTAACTGTGCTACTGGGATCGTGGGTAGTTACTCCACCTCTTTAGGGCATAGGAAGAATGATAGGCATTCATCTTTGATTGATCCAACGGCAGGCAGGTGTTGGCTTGAATAGTGGCCGACGAGGGCCTATGTATATAAATAGGAAAGGGATAACTGTGCAGACACACCCATCAATCAAATAGCTCTACTTTTATTTCGATTTTATCTTCTTTTACCGCACTTTACCTTTATTTTATCTTTATGCATTAGGCTAGTAGAATAATCCAACCCTCACGTTCCATTCACCCAACCTGGCCCGTGGACTATGAGGAGCCCGTGGTGATGACCACATCGTTTATTCGGCAGCAAATCGACATGGGGATACAAAATATCATGTACCAACTTTCCCACCAATTGGCTAACATAGTGAAACTTATGGTGCACAATGAGGTGAAGCAAGACAAGGAAGTGGAATAGACACGTGCTACGCAAGCTAGCAGCACGATGAACTACGGTTTGCCCGGCCCATCACGGGTAGGACAACCTAACTCTATGAGAGGAACGCATCAGACTCTGCCATACACCAACCCTTTTGGACCTCAGCAGGAATCCTGCTATAACCTAAAGGGAGGTATGCAATAGTGTCCACCACTGAGTGGGAGTTTGACTCGGTAAGAGTAGGCGTTCTCTCATCAGGTAAATCCGACTCTTGTGATTCCTCAGCCTGGTACGTTTGCCACAGCCATCACTGGGGGGCAGTTTATGGTGAATGTCACTAACACAGTTTCCCTTCAGTAGGGTCAAGTGCAATTGGCCAGAAGGCCACCCGATGCAGCAGACTTTGTGGGTCTACCACAAGGATCATCCTATGGATGCTATTCTGTGGCTAACTACCCGACTTACGCAGTGGGTAAGCCTTCACCCCAGATTCAGGGAATGGAAGGTGTTGTCGTCAAACTTGTAGGTCCTAGCCGTGGTGTCAACTAGAGGTTTGGACGGTCTTTGATTCCTCTTTTCTTCAAGCAATTGCGTCGAGGAGGGAACTCTGCTCCTCGACTGTGGGTTTCCCGACTCCTCTAGAAAGGGTCAGGCAAGGTGAGAGGGGGACGCGACTGTTGGATTATACTACAGGCTAATGCATAAAATAAAGTAAAGGATAGAAAATGCGGTAAAGGAAAGATACATTGAAATAAACGTAGAGTTTGATTGATTGGATGTGTCTCTGTACAATTACTCTATTGCTATATATACGCAAGCCCTTGTCGGCAACTATGCTAGCCAACATTTGCTTGCCGTTGGATTGATCTAAGATCAACGACTCTCATTGCCTCCTAGGTCCTCAAAGAGGCGGGGTAACCACCCACGATCCCACTGGCACGGTTAGTGGGGTGAATGCTCGTCACTCCGCATTTTCCGGCCTTACTCTTTCGCTCGAACTTCAACTTCTCCAATGTTCTGTCTTCGTGCCACATCTTCCTTGCCTTCCAAGCAACGCCCGCCTTGCCTTGGCCACTCGGTGGCTCGACCGCACTAGCCCCTTTAGGTAATAGCTTAGGCACCTGAGCCACCTGGACTTTGGCACTCTATAAGCTGGGGCTATCACTTTCCCTCGGCTTAGTTCATTGGCCCTCGGGCATAATCCTCCCTCGGGGAGGTTTTTGTCGTTTAGTGTGCCCCGAGAACCTCTCTTGACTTCACTCTATTTGGCAAATACCCATTTTGAAACATGTCGTATGGCTTGCCTTCACACCACTACTCTTTTCTTCCCTCTTAGCCCTCGGCCTACGACCTAATTATTTTTGGGTGTTAACAATTGTCCCCCTTTTTGTGCTGTCGTATGGCCTTGAGGACGTGGCTGACGGTGTATGACTTTCGGTAACGGTTAGAAGAGACGTTACTGCTGCTGTGTGCCACTTGGAGCTTCGCGTGAATCAAAACGGTTGCGCGATGGTTTCCAAGGACACATTGGTTAGTATTATGCCCAAAGCTATAAGAAGCCCTCGTCATTTCCCCTGCGCGGTTGCTTGTTCCTCCTCCTTTTCGAAATTATTTTGTCACCATCCCTACGCGACAGAAACTCTTCCTTTCTTTTTACCATGTCTTCCGATTCCGCCGCACCACCTCCAAGGTTCTCGATGGTTTTATTGGCTTCGAGCGCGCTTTTATGTCCTCACCGCTTCCCATCAGGCAAAGCTGGTTGACTGGAAGTGCCCGACTATCAAATGCTGGAGCATTGGCCACTCCTACCATCGACTACCGAGGCTGGTCAGAAAGGCTTCATAGTGTTAAATGTGGCACTTGGAAGACCATAGGCCTCCGTGACATGATCGCCCTTTCTTCTGTTGTCGCTCCTACTCGCCTGGAGACGGTTCTCCCTCTTCTAGGCTTTTGGTCGTCCAACCTCAACGCCTTCATCTTTCCATGGGGCATCTTGACTCCTATCGTTCATGATGTTTCTGCTATCACCGGCTTGCCTGCTTTTGGCAAGACTATCCATCCTTCCAAACTGATGAAAGAGGTGGGCCATGTGCAGATTCCCGCTGGGGGTTCCCCTCCTAAGTTCCTTCTGGACAATATTGGTACTGACCCAGAAGTTTCAGATGACAGACACATCACCTTCCTTCTGTACTTCTTTTGCATGTTTTTCTATGGCACTAGTTCCACGGGTATCGTCCAAGAATTGCAGCCTTTTCCGGCTATGATGGCTAGCGGTACTCTCTTCCTTTGTCTCCCTGCAATTGTGGGCACTCCTTTATTTCCCCAAACTCTTCGCAGAGGGATTGGAAGTTCCCAGACCGATTTCGAACTTGCCTCTCCGCTCTTACCTTTGGGGCTCCCCCTGCCATCGGCTGACTCCCCCTTGCCTTATGGAGGAACTCCAGCAGGCGGATTCACCCGTCGTCTGCAAGGAATTCGGTCTTTTGCAGTAAGTTCCTTTGGAGTACCCATCTTTAAGGGATTTCCACCGCCATGAGGGGCTAACCGATGCTCAGGTATCTGAGATGGTCACCATCAATCAGCAGCGGGTTGCTGAGCTCGTGTGGGCGCATTATACCATGTGTCCCAGGGAAACTAGTGCCTACGCCAATTGGTGGCATGGAGTTAGAGGCTTGGTCCTCCGCAAGCCACTTGATGAAGTGTTATCTTAGTAGCTAAGACGCCTTCGTAGGGTCCCATCCCCACTGGTTATAGCTGGCGTCCCCAGTAGTAGTGCCACTTCTCCCCTTGATGCCCGTCAAGTGACTCCACCAAAGCCTGTGGCTTGACGGCCTCCCAGCAGATCTCAGCCGACCCCTGGTAAGCTCTTTCGCTCTCCTATAGGATTTGTTTACTTCTTCACGTATCCCGTTTTTCTCCTTATTATTTTTTATCTTCGCAGCACCTGTCGCTAAGGATGATGATGATGGACCAATAACTTTTCGGCGACTATCTGCTAAACACCGACCGACGAAGACTTCCTTGGAGCCAGCGGCCAAAAAAGGTGCTGTGGTGGCAGCCACCACTCTTTGTCCTTCCAAGAAGTCTAAGGTATTTTCCAAGCCCCTTTTTCCTTCTTGTTTTGCTGGCCCTCGAGCCTCATCTCACTGCTATCTTTTCCATTACTGTAGGTGGTCGCCGCCTTGGTCGCGGAAGAGCCTCTATCTCATTGAGAGTTCTTCGCCCCAGTTTTCTCCCCCACTCCTCCTTCTATCTCGCTTGCCATCAAATTTTGGTTTCCCCCCTCACTCTTGAGGAATTGCGAAAATTAGATGAGGCCCTCCACGGCGGGATCCCCACTGATCCTTCCCAGCTCATGGATTTCCGTTCGCTAGTGTTCAAGCTTGCCTCCCAAGAGGGTCTACCGGAGCGACAAAGGAGAGCTCTTAAAGACATAGCCTATCGTCTTCTGGCCATCACTTTGGTTTATTCGGCAGCCAACGCCGTCCACGCTACTGCTTAGGAGGCGTTGGACCGCCTGAATACACTGCATGCCGAGCAAATCATGCTCCTTACCAACTATCGAGAGAAGGCGGCAGAACGTTAGTCCACCCTGGTTGAAGAGGAGACCAGGAGACGTCGAATTGGGGAGGTTGGGGTTTCGCTGATAGGGTTTCAGCATGATTTGGAGGTGCTGCGTGCCCAACATGAAGCGGCCGCCGGCAGGCTGGAGAAGATCTCTGCGGACCAGTCCCTCATATTTTACCGGAGTAAATCCATGGGTGAACACATTCGGGAACTGTAGTCTCAACTGGACATTTCTGTTTACGACAGAGATCGTGGCCAGAATGGAATGCAATTGGTCATCGCCTAGTGGGAAAACTTCCGCCTGCGCCTGGAAAACACCCCTGCTATCGACCCCGCTGTTGAAAATTCCAGAACCTGCGGAGGCCGTGGTTAATGCTGCAAACCATGTTTGAGGGGAGCGATTTAGATAAGGGTAGTGGTAGTTCCTGCACTTTTAGTTACCACTAGGCCGCCAGTGTGTGGCGAGCTACCTTGCCACTGTTTTGTATTTAAATCCACCTTTCTTCTTCTTGCATATTTTCCCATAGAGTAGGATAATACGCTTTGAGATATTTGCCATTATCTTTGTTTCAAATTCTTCTCCGTCTAGAGTGATTAGACAGTATGCCCCACCGTGGTATACTTCGCTAACGATGTAGGACCCGTCCCAATTTGGGGACCACTTGCCCAACTGGGGGTCTTTTCTCCCGAGTGTAAAAATGGCCTTCCATACGAGGTCACCATCGACAAACTTCTTCGTCTTGACATGCTTGTTGTAGGCCCGAGCCGCTTTAGCCTTATTCATTTCTATCCTGTGGAGGGCAGGCAGCCTGTCATCATCCACCGAGTCCAACTCCATCAACTTGGCTTGTTGGTACTCATCCATACTAAGGGAGTGCTGCCGAGCTACTCTGATCTCAACGACGATATACTGATTTCCAGGGTAGTACGGCATCCTGCCCTTAGACCACACGATAGGGGGTTGACCCCCGTTGCCGTGGACTTAGAATTGCTAATAGCCTAAAGGACCTCGTTGAGGGTCTCGTGACATCACCGAGGCTTATCCTCTATGTTCTTTTTGATGAGCTCGATGATGATCTTTTTGGTAGCCTCTTCTTGTCCGTTGGCTTGAGAATAGTAAGGAGACGAATGTCTCCTTTTGATGTCGTACTCCTGAGTAAAGGCCACCACCCATTCCCCCGGTGAGCAAAGGCCACCAAACCTGAATATGATATGGTTTTCTATGAATCTGATCATCGCGACCTGATCAACGTTTCCCAAAGGCATGGCCTCCACCCACTTAGTGAAGTAATCGGTGGCGACAATGATAAAGTTATGACCCTCTGAGCCATCACCATTGGCGCTTCTCTTATATAGGTCGTCCCCTATCAAGATATACTTCAATGCCCTCTGTTTGACCTTGAAGTCAGTACCAGCCGTCGGGTTACGGAGGTACCTCGTCATTACCCCAATCTAGGCATCGACGGGCTCCTCCTCGGAGGGGATCACTGTATCCTGTTGTAGTACCTCGACGACTCGCTCTTTGTAACCCGAGGCTTGTTGGGCCGAGTCATTCGCTTCCTTGTTCTCATCCCTGGGGACATAGGTGATGACAACGTCAGCAAACAACTTTAGCAAGTTGTGCGCCGTGGCCCTCAGCTGTTTGAGCTTTGTATTGTAGCACTTGTACTCCCCAGTGATTTGCTTCATCACCAATTGTGTGTCACCCCTTATTTCTACATAGTGGGCCTTCATGCCGGCCAAGAATATTAAGGCAAAATCCCTAATTAGTTTTGATGATTAACAAACCCTCAAATATGAGAAGCTTAAGTTATCTGATCTCATATACTAATGTCTCTTCTTGAGTGATTAATAAGTACAGGTTAATCAAGACACTCTCAAGAAGATGTATGCTTATGAGAAGCATCAAACTATGAGAAGACTTAAGAGAAAATTGCCCACAATGTTCTTAAAGAAGAAACCTTCTTGTGATAAGATCAAAAGATCAAGACCATATGGTAAACTTGAGAAAGATCATCATGAGAAGCTTCATTTGTATCTATTCCAATATCAGAAGGATATCTAATAAGGATCAACCTAAGAAGAGTCATGACAGAACTATAAGAAAGGAGATGAGAAACATCAGATGAGAAGAGTCAAGTTGAGACGAAGGATGACCATGAGAAGGGTCATACTACAAGTACCATTCTAAGGAACATCAACATCAGAAGCATGAACTTGAGAAACATCATCTTCATCATGTGTCATATGTGAGAAGAGTCACTGTGAGAAGAGTCATGACAACTGGAAATAGCTGTCTTCTGCAGAAAACCCGAAACACAGTTGTGTTGTGTAGACAGCTTTCCTCAACGACTATAAGCGGCTATATTACTTCACCAACGACTATAATCTTTGGACCAGAGGATATTACACATAGTTTCATCTATAAATTAACGCTCCTGGTCGCCATTGATCCTCATGAGAGTGCATTGAGTTCTTAACTTCGAACCTTCTCAAGTGTCAAAGTTTTCTCTCATCCATACTCAGTTGCTACAAACCAGAAGGGATTCACATGATATCTGAGTATGTATTAAGTCTTGTGATGTTGTATTTATTGAATATTTCATTTGTATCAACCAAGCTCTAGAAATCCCTCAAACCCAAACACTTAAATAGTGAACCTGTAGGAAACCTTCTCAAGTGGCATGTGTTGCTGTAAGACTTGAGAAGTGAGACTTATGTGTTATATGCAGTCTAATAGCTCAGAAGGAGTCTATTAGGAGTGGTCACAGTAGGTAGAGCTATTTGAAGAAAACTACCAAGATTTCTTTTAACCTAGGGATGTGTAAAAGGTGTAAACTATTTTGGAAAATAGTGGAAACACTCACAGGAAGTGAGGAGTGGATGTAGCCCAGGAATTTGAGTGAACCACTATAAATCACTGTCTTCTTTATTGCTTTCAATTCATAAGTTTACACTACATGAGAAAACTTTCCATAAGGAGAGGATTTATGAAAACTGAGAAGGGTGTATTCTGACCCTTCTCTGATGATAAAAGTTTCAAGATAAAACATAGTTTTCAACTCTTCTCACTTCTTCCCCACACTATTAATATCTCTTGTTTAGTTGTTTCTAGATGTATTACAACAATATAACTAGCTTAACAATACCTAAACAATCAAACAGAAACTTTGAGAAGAGTTAAGTATTGACGGCAGAACTTTCTTACCCTTCTCAACTCATCCATATAGTTGAGAAGACAGATAAATCAAACCTTCTCTACTCTCCTATTAACTTAAGAAGATTGTTTCAACACACCCTTCTTAACACAAAACACTTACTGTCTTAACTCTACAATATACTTCTGAATAAAGTTCTACTCTTGCATGTGAATTTAAGAAGGGTCACAATTCCAACCACCCCCTCTTCCTTGTGACATTTTTGACTTCAATTGGTATCAGAGCTCGGCCTCTGGGTTGAGCACACTCAATAGTGTGAGAGGAAAAGATCTTGGAAGAAGTTATGGCCAAACCAAATTTTGTTACCTTCCTACCAGAAGGCGCTTCATCAAACAGACCACCTGGGTTGAATGGTGAACACTGATACTATTGGAAAAGTCAAATGAAACTATTCCTTGAATCTCAGGAAACAGACATATGGGACATTGTTGAAAATGGTCCATATGTTCCAATCATAGCAGGTCCTGTACCAAACAGCCGTATTCCCAAACCAAAAGCTAATTGGACTGCTGATGAGAAGCATCTTGTACTACAAAATGCTAAACCAAGTATTACTTAACTTGTGCTTTGGGAAGAACAGAATATGACAAGATAGTGGGAAAAGAAACTGCTAAGGAATAATGGGATACACTGCAAACTACTCATCAGGGAACTGATCAGATCAAAGAAGCAAAGAAAGGCATGCTCATCCATGAATTTGAAATGTTCAAAATGACTGAAGAAGAGACCATTGATGAAATGTTCAGCAGATTCACCACAATCATCAATGGGTTAAGTGCTCTGGGAAAAATCTATCCAAATGCTGAGAAGGTTAACAAGCTTCTCAAGTGTCTTCCACTAGCTTGGAGACAAAAGAAAACTGCTATGGAAGAAGCAAAGGATCTATCTTCATTAGAAATTGACCATCTGCTGGGCTCACTAAAAATCCATTAACAAGAACTCATGGAGGAACTACACCCTAAGAGGAAGACAGTTGCTCTAAAAGCTTCTCAGAAAGAAGACAACTCTTCTTATCAGAAAGGAAAGTCACTGGCACTAAAATCTTCTCAAATGGATGAGGAAGAGCAAGAAACTGATGATGATATAGAAGGAGAAGAATTAGCCTTGATATCTAAGAGAATCAACAGATGGCTTAACAACAAAAGAAGAGGAAAACCTCAAGTCAGAAGGGACACATTTAACGGAGAAGGAAAAAAATCAAAATTAACTTGTTTTGAATGCAAGAAGCCTGGTCACATGAAACAAGATTGCCCTCTTCTAAATAAGAAGAGTCCAAGAAGGTTCACACCTCATAAGAAAGCTTTAATGGCCACATGGGATGATTTAGAAGAATCATCAAGTGAGCATGAAGAAGAAACAACAAATCTTTGTCTCATCGGAGGAACAGAACAAGAAGAGGTATAAAACTCTGAACTCTCTAAATGTGAATTTTGCAAAGAAATAGAATCCTCCTTTGATAGCTTGCTTTATGATTCAAACATCATTTCTCAAAAATGCATGTTTTTTGAAGATCAGTTATGTGTTTTGAAAAAGGAAAATGAGGAGCTGAAAACCCAAAATAATAGAATGGGAAAAACAATTCACACCTTACAAAAATCTCATTTCAGACTATCTGAACAAATCAAGCTTCTCAACCTAAAATCACAAGAAAAACCCATTGTGTCTAACTTGGAGCTTGAAAACGAAAATACAATGCTTAGAAAGCAAGTTAGTGATTTAACAAATGAGCTTATGATCTGTGCACAAAATCTTCAAGCCTCTAAAGTAGGGTTAACTCCCTTTGAGGAAGATCAAATGTATAAAAAGAGAAATAGAAAGTCCAGAATCAAGTGCTTAAATTGTAAACAAACTGGACATCATATTTCAGTTTGTAGAAATAAGCAAAAAGATCCCATGAATTTGAAAACTAACCCTCAAGGACCCAAAGACAAACGGGTATTGTTCCGGCATGGGCCAAAGGCCCACAGGTTCAGGCTAGGCCCATTCCGCACCAGGGACAACCCGATACGCATGATGGCAGCATCAAACGGTAAAGAGCCTGCACCCGCATCCAACGGCTCAGCAACAGAACTTCGTCTATAAATATGAGTGCATCCCTCCATTTCCACGTACGTACTCATTTCCCACTTACCTCTCCACTTCCTTCACTGACTTAGGCATCAGAGTGCTTGCTGGTACCCCACGCCCGACGCGCGGGAACGTTCTGTCTCAGGCCATCCGAAGTCAATCTTAAAGCTCCAGGAAGCACGACAGCTTGTACCCCGGATTCGACGTCCAGGTACCGAACATTGGCAACCACAGTGAGAGCATTATCGCTTGCTTCCATCCCTACCTGATTCATGCCTCCACGAGGACGTCTGCCCATCCAAGCTCAGTCGCGGGTCCATAGCTCAGATGTCGTGGCCCAGCTCCAAGCCACGGGCACACCAGAAGGACACGATCAGACATTGCCCAACGAGGAAGCCTCGGCAATTCCAATTTCGAACCGACTTCCACCTCCAGCTCCGGCTCCACTCACTAACCCTTACGCAAGCAACCACTCTCCAACCCGCCATCCGAATGTCGTCTTCCCCGGCTCACACAGCCGTATCCGGAAGACATCGTTCACCACCTCGGCACAAGGAAACTCCAAAGGACATCTCCCCAGTACGAAGGGAGAAACATCGCGGAAAGCCCCTGACTGCCCGATCTCCGTCGAGGTCAGATTCTACGAACGAGTCCAGCAATTCCTCCTCCGACTCGTCCTCCTCCCGATGTCTGTCACCCTCGTCACCTCACAAGAAGAAGGCTCACAACTCAAAGAAGAATCAGCGATCCCGGGCCATCCCCTTTATCCCGGAAATCGCCAATTGCCGCTTTCTGATGTCCCTCGAGAAACCTCCCCAGCTGAATATGTACGACGGGAAGGGGGATCCCAACGAGCATGTGGATACCTTCGACATGATGTTTGACTGCCGTGATGCATCCGACCACGTCCGATGCAAGATTTTCACACTCTCCCTGACCAAATGTGCACTAAAGTGGTACCGGGATCTTCCTCTGGCCTCAATTTTTTCGTGGAAGTTGTTCACGAAGCTGTTCTCGGCACGGTTCACGGCCTCGAGGGTAAAACTCGAGTCAGAAGATGTGCTGAGGGTGGTTTCCAGGGGGAAAAAGAATCGTTGAGGGACTACATAGAAAGGTACAACAGAGAAGGAGACGAGGTCCATCAGCTGTCTGACGACGTCAGGATAATGTTCATGAGGCACGGACTCAAGAAAGGCACCCTCCTTCAGATCAGCATTGGTCTCCGCAAACCAAAAACACTTGACGAATTCCTGAGGTGTGCCCAGCATTATATCGATTACGAAGAGGCGTCTGCGGCGGATGCACCCAACACAGGTCAAAACTCCAGAAAAGGGAAGGACGGCAAAGATAAGAACATGAAGGACCGTGGGTCCTGCTCGAAAGAATGGCGAAGCAGGTTCGCCGAGTATTCTGATCTGAATGTTCCAAGAGAACGCATTCTGGCCGATTGTGCCAACACCGAGTTCCGTGATATTAAGTGGCCGACACCAATCCCTCAATGCGACAACACCAACAAGAAGACCTACTGCAGGTATCACAGGAGCCACGGACACGATACAGACGCTTGCAGGGTCTTAAGGGACGACATAGAGGACCTAATACAGAAAGGGAAGCTGAAAAAAATATGTCAGGACGGACGAGAAGAAAAGGGAGCGATCTCCCCACTGCTCACCACGGAAGTCGAAGGCCGTGGGCAATGAGGTGGCAAAAACCCCCGATGACGATAGCAGCGATTCGGCCGAAGACACTCCCAAGATGCAACGACAGCGGCCAGTTGCCATGGTAATCACGGGAGGCTACTTCTTTGAGGTTGGGCAGACAAAGCGGTCGGTAAAGCGACACTGGCAGGAAATTTTGAGCATCGGAAGGGACCCGATCCCCACCGCAACTAAGTCCGATAAACCTCCATTATCGTTCACCGATGCCTCCGTTGGTGGCCGGGGTTGATGTCAAAAGAATCTTAGTTGTTCAAGGAGCTGCTCCCAAAGCTGAAAATCTCCGAGGTCGACCTATCGGCATATGACGGCTCTGACTTGGTTGGGTTCAACACCTCCCAGACCAAGCCTTTGGGTTACCTCAAGCTGCGGGTCACGTACAGAGAAGACAAACTCTCGAAGACCACAAAATCGAGGTTCTTGGTGCTGCCATGCGCCTCTCCATATCACTGCATCATGGGTCGCCCGACGTTGGGGAAGCTCGGGGCAGTTGCCCCCACCGTTATCCTCAAGATGAAATTTTTTCAAAACAGGACGAGGTAGTCACGGTCCCGGTCGTCCTTAACGGAGCGAGGAGGTGCCAATACCTATGCCTCAAGTCAGAGCGGCAAGCCGAGAAACACCAGGCCCTAACTGTGACAAAGCAGGAAAACAAGAAAAAGGAATAGGAAGAAAGTCGGACGCGGTGAAAGTTGAAGGCGGAATAAACAATGTAGTTCCCAAATGTATTAACTCGTTTTCAATAAGAAAAGATTGCAGAACTCCCCTGTTAATTTTTATTTTGCTATTTACGTACTAACGTGCAGGTTCCCCAACAACCTCGGTACACCAGCGCACAACTTACAACTACGCCCCTCTTACCCGAGGCTGACCCGAGCTGGCCACTCGACGGACGACGGTCTGAGGTAGGCCCGCAGAAGGCGCACATGCCCTTCCTGACCCCGAACTTAAATACTTGGTCAGGAAGCGCACTTAGGCCCACAGCGGCTCAAGCCCACGGCGGCCCTCAAAATCTCACCTTGTGCGACGAGCCTTCCCTCTGATCCCCGAACTCGACGCTCCTTTGGAGGCCAAAGGAAGGAGTCCGCAGCGACTTCGACCAAAGACCTTCCCTCTGGTCCACGTGCTCCGCGCTCCATCAGAGGCCGAAGGGACCTCTGATTTCCGAGCTCCGTGCTCCATCAGAGGCGGAAGACTCCTCTGATCTCCGAGCTCAACGCTCCATCAGAGTAAGAAGACTCCTCTGATCTCCGAGCTCCGCACTACATCAGGGGAAGAACAATCCTCTGATCTCCGAGCTCAACGCTTCATCGGAGGAAGAAGGCGACTCTGGTCCCCTGATCTCAAGGTTCCATCGGAGGGACCCGAGGCGGATTCTTTTAAGCCTTCTAAGCAACCCGCTCACGCAACACTTATGTCGGTCTCGGCCCCCTCTCACCTCACTATAACAACAGATAACTCACGAGCAATATAAATAGCAAGAGATTATTTAACTTTCATTCATATCGGACATATTACCAAAGGTGGGCCACGGGCCAATATTTACAAGCATGGGAGTCCGGAAAAAGAAATAAATCATGTTAGAAAGTCAGTCAGACTCTTCCGACTCGGACTGATTGAACAGCACGTCAGCCTCCTCCAGGGGGACACCAGGAACGGGCCTCACTAATCTTCCTTCAAAGATCTCGTTTCCAGGCTTCAGCAGCTCCAAAGGCAGATCGAGCCTAACCACAGCTAGCAATCACTTGCAACCGTTAAAACCAAGCACGGTAGAGTTCTCGAGCCTGGTCATCACAGCATCATGCTCGCCCCTAATCCTTTCCACCTCAGCTCGGAGTACCCTGGCCTTTGCCTGTACCCGCTCCTCTAGCTCTTTGACTTCGGCGACTTGCTTCTAGAGTGCCTCCGCCTGATCCACCTCACTCTGATCTGCGATCACCCGGGCTTCGAGTTCGACAATCTGTCCTTCCGCAGAAGCCAAAGAATTTATAACTCCCAGAGGAAGCGGTTCTCCTCGATCAACTCTGGAATCCTCACGTCCCGACAATATTCCAACTTGTCGAATCGGTCTTACAGGTCCCCAACGAGAGAGAGACTCTTGGCCTCGACCTCGTTGAGTCTTCTCTCAAGGCGCAAAGTTTTCGAGTTCGATTCCAGCTCTCGAAGCTCCTCCAACAACCTGAAGGCAATCTCAACAACCCTCCCGCAAGGCTCCAGCTTGGTTGCAGATGGGACCTCAATCCCCAAAACTCCATCAAAATCAGAGTCCTTAGTAACTATTGTTGGTATTTTGGAAGTGGCTGGGGCCACCATGCTGAGAACGGCCCGCTTCCGACTTGAGCTACCCTTCGGTTTTGTAGAGCAGGCTCTGAGCTGGACCCCGGTCCCAAGAGTGTTGGGATCGGGCTCGGGAAAGTCAGCCAGCTTATCTGTACAAAGAAAACGCGAGCTGAGTCACGGAATAAAAAAGGAAAGGCAAAATTACACTAGAGGACCTCTAAGTTTTTTATTTGTAACAAGTTGGACCTTTAAGTTTTTTTGTAACAAATAGGCCCTTTAAGTTACCTAACGTTGACACCGTTGGCCCTTTTAGTAAAATGTCATAACGTTGATTGCATCAAAATACACCAAAACATGCTTCGTTGCATCTAAATACATAAGCTTGAGTAATCACAATATATAAAGTAGCATTACATCAAAATACATAAGATACAGTAATCACTAAAAGGGCCTATTTGTTACAAAAAAAACTTAAAGGGCCAACTTGTTACAAATAAATAACTTAAAGGTCCTCTAGTGTAATTTTGCCAAAAGGAAATAACACAAATAGCTGGAGTAGCAGAAATTATCCAAAGTGGTTTTCAGCTTGGCTGCAGACTCGGCCCCGTCTTGGATAATGGAAGCACACCCAAATTTCAGGCCGGATTTGAGTAGCCTATCACCCCAATTCTTGAGAAGCTTGTAAGTAACGGTGTCCTCGCCCCCAAGGGACTCCGGCTTCACAGCGAAGCCTAAGTATCTCGGTCGAAATAATCTCCAGCCCAGGATAGGGAGAAATGCGTCCTCACCAACTCGGAGCCATTGTATTCTGCAATAGCCTTTTTGGCCTCCTTGTTCACTGCCCGAACATAAAAGAAGACGGACTTAAACCCCTTGTTGGAGTTATTCACCAGATTAAAGTAAGCCCGGAATCGGGCTCCCCGAAGGCAGACATGACTGTGCCGGCAGGCGTCTTCCTTCTCGGGTTGACGAAACACATCAAAGATAGCGAAGAAGGCCCGCACGGAAGGAAGTCGCCCCAGGTTGGCCATCACGGCCTCAAAAGATTTAACGTACCCCCAGGCATTGGGGGACAGCTGAGACAGAGCTATGTGCACGTGATCGAGCACGCCCTACGGAAAGTTGGACAAAGGGACCCGGATTCCCATAGTGTCCAGACACCTCCCAGAGAAGAAGTAGCCGACTTCCTTCTTTGGTAACCTTGTGCAGGTCGGCAGTTGCCCTGCATCCTCCAACCTCCATTTTTGACCTACAGAAGCGGTCAGGTACTGCTGGAAATCTGGTAGAGCCTTGCTCTTCAGATTGGCCGTAGTTTCGACAACCACGGTGGAGACCTAGCGGTACTCTGTCGGATCAAACCTGTATCCTCCAGCCTCATGAGCACCAGCAGTTTCCGATGTTCCCTTCATCGCGAGGCCAACTTCCTGTGGTAAATCCTCCTGGATAGCGGAATCACTTCGATGTTCTGCTAGTGACGAGCCTACCATCTCGAGGCTTGACATCGACTGAAATGTTGATCTCGTTCACTTAAATAAAGAGCTCAGATGAAAAAAAAATCCAGAAAAATGGTGAACTTTCAGGTCAGTACGGCAGTCGGAGAACTGAAAAGAACCGTTGGATAGCGTCGACGAGAAATGATTCTAACACTCAAAATCAAAAAGTAAGAAATGGGGGATCCCCGCATAACTTATATACTTCTGGGACTCGGAAATCGAACCGGCACTTCAATTCTGACATTGGAAATTGAACTGCAATTATGCACCTCCACCTCGGTTCCTCAAGCGTCACCTCCCTGTTCCCCCACTTAGCAGGAGACACGTGGCGCTGCAAACATTACCCCCTCTAAACGGCAAACGGTCCAATCAAGCCGAGGCCGAACTCATCCCCTCGCCGACCTCGACTTAGGGTGCCACTGTTCCGGACTGGGCCAAAGGCTCACAGGTTCGGCCTAGGCCCATTTCCCCACCAGCGACAACCCGGTATGCATGATGGTCGCATCAAACGGTTAAGAAGTCTGCACCCGCATCAAACGGCTCAACAAACGACACTTCATCTATAAATATGAGTGCAGCTCTCCATTTCCAGGTACGTACTCATTTCCCACTTACCTCTCCACTTCCCTCGCTGACTTAGGCATCGTAGTGGTTGTAGGTATCTCACGCCAACGCGCGCGAAGCGTTTGTCTCGGACCATCCAAAGTCAATCTTCAAGCTCCAGGAAGCACGACAGCTTGTACCCTGAATCCGACGTCCAGGTACCGAACAGGTACCTAAATGATTGTCAAAAACTAATGCAGGCATGTCTCATAGCATCAAGAAGAGAGCTGTGGTACCTAGACAACGGATGCTCAAGGCACATTACAAGGGAGAAAGATAAGTTCCTCTCCATGGAGAGATTTGATGGAGGACTTGTTAAGTTTGGCAACAATGACAAAGGCTTCATCAAAGGAGTAGGTACAGTAGGTAAAATAAACTCTCCTCAGATTCAAAATGTTCAGTTTGTGAAAGGACTCAAACATAACTTACTTAGTGTAAGTCAGTTATGTGATTCTGGACATGAAGTGACTTTTAAATCTGATGTATGTAGAATAAATAGTTTAGAGTCTGATAAAACTATTTTTACTGGTCATAGAACAAATAACCTCTATAGCATCTGTCTTGATGATCTACTTGATCAAATGTGTTTAATTTCTAAAGAAGATGACAAATGGATGTGGCATAGGAGATTTGGTCACATTAGCATGAAAACCCTTTCTAAATTATCCAAACTTGATTTAGTGAAAGGACTTCAAAAGATCAAATATGAGAAGGATAAATCATGTGAAGCATGCATTCAAGGAAAGCATGTTAAATCATCTTTTAAACCTATCAACATGATATCCACTCAAAGACCTTTGGAACTTCTGCACATGGACCTTTTTGGTCCAACTAAGCATACTAGTCTAAGTGGAAAAAGGTATGGGTTTGTTATAGTTGATGATTACTCTAGGTTCACATAGGTGATTTTTCTGAAAAACAAAGATGAGGCTTTTGAAAGTTTCATTAAGAGAGTTCAAAATGAGAAGGGTTCTAACATTGTTACAATTAGAAGTGACCATGGAGGAGAATTTGAAAATACTATTTAAAACCTTTCTTGAAAAGAATGGTGTGTCTCACAACTTCTCTTGTCCAAGAATGGTGTAGTTGAAAGAAAAAATAGAACATTGCAAGAGATGGCTAGAACATTGCTCAATGATTCAAAAATTTGAAAAATACTTTGGTGCAGAAGCAGTAAACACTGCCTTCTACATTTTGAACAAAGCAACTATTATAAAAACTTTGAACAAAACCCCATATGAACTCTGGAAAGGAAAGAAATTAAACCTGTCATCTCTTATTTCCATGTATTTGGTTGTGATTGCTATGTTTTAAATAACAAGGACAATTTAGGAAAGTTTGATGCTAAATTTGATCCTGCACTGTTCTTACGATATTCTCTCACATCAAAAGCATATAGAGTGTTTAATCTTAGGATTAAAGATGTTGAAGAAAGCATGCATGTGATGTTTAATGAAACTAACAGTTCCAAAGATAGAAATGAAGATGATGAGATTGATGCAGATAAGATAGGTGAAAAGGGTGTTGAAGCAAGTGAGAAAGTTGAACAGAATCAACACCCAACCCTTCTCAACCTCTAGATAACCCAAACAGTCAACCTGTACAAGCTTCTTAACTACGTAGAAGTTAGAGATTAGTAACTCACCATCCTCAAGAGCAAATTATTGGTGAAACTTCTTAACCAGTAAGAACCAGAAGCTCATTTAGAAGACAAGACTCTAAAAGTGCCCTTATCTCAACAATAGAACCAAAGAACATAAATGAAGCAATTGTTGATGAATCTTGGGTAGAAGCAATGCAAAAAGAGCTTGCTCAATTTGAGAAGAATGAGGTATGGAACTTAGTCCCATCTCCTACACACCAATCTGTCATTGGCACTAAATGGGTATTTAGGAACAAAATGGATGAGAATGGTAATGTCGTCAGAAACAAAGCAAGGTTAGTTGCTCAAGGCTACAATCAATAGGAATGTATTGTCTATGATGAAACATTTGCACCTGTTGCTAGATTGGAAGCCATTAGGATGTTTCTTGCTTATGCTACTCATTAAGATTTCAAACTCTTTCAAATGGATGTCAAAAGTGCTTTTCTAAATGGTTTTCTAAATGAGGAAGTGTATGTACACCAACCTCCTGGGTTTTTTGATGAGAAACATCCAAACCATGTTTTTTAACTAACCTAGGCACTCTATGGTCTCAAACTGAGTACCTTCCTTCTCAAAAATGGTTTTTCAAGAGGAAAAATAGATGTTACTCTTTTTAGAAAAACTCTCAAAGATGAATTGCTGATTGTTCAAATCTATGTTGACGATATCATCTTTTGAGCAACAAATGAAAAGCTCATTAATGATTTTGGAAAATTAATGATGAGTGAGTTTGAAATGAGTCTAATGGGTGAGCTAAGATACTCTCTTGGCTTGCAAATTAAACAACTTGAGAAGGGTATCTTTATCTCTCAAGATAAATACAATAAAGACCTTCTTAAGAAGTATAAAATGAGTGATGCAAAAGTTATGGCTACTTCCATACACCCTTCTGCAAACATTGAAAAAGATAAGAAGGGTAATTAAGCCTGTTTCTGAAAAAGAGTATAGAGGAATGAATGGTTCTCTATTATATCTCAATGCAAGTAGACCAGACATAGTCTTCTTAGTGGGGCTATGTGCAAGGTTTCAAACTGCTCCAAAAGAATCTCATCTATGTGCTGTCAAAAGAATTTTTAGACATCTTATGGGAACATCTAGTATTGGTTTATGGTACAAAAAGAGAACACATTTTGAGCTCATTGGGGATTGTGATGCTGACTGTGCTAGAGACAAAGTTGAAAGAAAAAGCACAAGTAGTTCATGTCAACTACTTGGAGAATCACTCATCTCATGGTCATGTAGAAAGCAAAGCACAATTGCCCTGTCAACCACAGAAGCTGAATATGTCTCAGTTGCTGGATGCTGCTCTCAAATTCTCTAGATTAAAAATCAACTAGAAGACTTCTCTTTAAGTTACTCACGTATTCTAATATTTTGTGATAACACTAGTGCTATAAATTTGTCTAAAAAGCCAATTCAACACTCTAGATCCAAGCACATTGATATTAAGCATCATTTCATTAGAGATCATTTGCAAAAGAAAGATACTGAACTTGTGTTTGTGGATACTAAACACCAACTAGTTGATATCTTTACTAAACCTATTTTAGAAGAAAGTTTTTGTTACATTAAAAGCATGCTCCATATCATTGAAACCCCCTTAGATAAGAAGGGTCATGACAAGAAACCTTCTCAGACATGAGAAGGGTCATAATCCTCAACCTTCTCAACTCTTGAGAAGGGTCATCAGAATCATATGACCGTAAAAATACAAAAAAAAATTGTTGTTTGTTAACTGTTTGTTTTAATTATTATGTGCATTGAATTGTTTTTTTATGCTTATTCTTTTTGTCTTAGGTTTAGTTTTATTAAAAAACCAAAATTAGGATCCTAGCCGTTACAACGGCTCTTCTCTCTCATTGTCTCTCTTTTTCACATGTCCAAGCAATAGTTACACACATTAGTTAATGATGTTGTAACCGTTCTAAAGTGATTAAAATCACTTCACTTCTCACCTCTTTCCTTCACGAAACCGTTCTCTCTCTCGTCTCACAAAATAACTTGCTCTCAAATGGTAAGAACCAAAAACACTGAACCCACTTCATCCTACTCAGATTTCAAGTCGGAAGAACAAACTCCAAACTTTATCCTTCTTCGTTCACCACAACAGATCGTTAACGTAAAACCTCTAAAATCACGACCAGCAAAAATGAAACACACTCCCAGTGGAAATCCAAGGCGTTCAATGCGAGTAAAGTTCCATTCCGCATCTAAGAATACCACTGGAACATCGTTTGATGCTCCCATTGATTTAGAGAAAGATGAACACCCTTCGGCGCGTGAAATAGAGCAAAGTCCCAATGTTAAGAATGCTGAATCTTGTCAACCAGTCACCAAAAATGCAGCTAAGAAGGTTCCTGTGAAGAAGATGTTGGATAATGGAAAGAAGGCTGAGATTCCCTTGCCTCCTAGTGGCAAGAAGGGTCAAGGGCTAAAGAAAAGGAAGCAACCAGAAATCACCAAGTGGATTTCCAAAGCCATTTTTTCTGGCACTGTATATTCTCAGGAAGAAATTGGGAGATGTGTTTGGAACATCACCCCATTTCTCACTCAACAGAAATGGGAGAAGTTTATCTCTCTATATGATTTGGTAATCAAAGAGAGAGTTAGGGAATTTTATGCTAATGCCAAGTTCCAAACTGATCCTCCAAGAATCACATCATAGATTGGTGACACGGAGTTCATCATCACCCTTTGCTCTATTGCACTTGCTCTGGAATTCCAGATGAAGGAATCCAGATGTATGAGGAACAATGGTACAAACTCATTGGTATCTACATTCAAGAACTCAAAACCTCCCTTCTCAAAGATCCTTCTGTCCCTATCACACCACCCAACCTCAAAGACATGGTAAGAATCCTTCACCATATTAGTTCTCACACTCTTCTACCTAGAGCTGGATCTTTTGAAAAGGTAACAACTGGTGATTGCATGATCTTATATCATCTCATCACTTGTAAGCCTATTAGCCTTCGCTTTCTCATCATTCATCACATGATAAAAGCAGTCGAAGCTGACAAAACCTCCAACTCTCTGCCCTATGGGATAGCACTCACAAGAATCTTGAATCATTACTTGATTAAGATATCTGTTAGTGAAGGAGTCGTAGAATCCAAACCATTCACTGCTATAAACTTGAAGCTTATGGGGCTTGTTGTTTCACCAAGAGAAGAGCAAAATGATAGGAAGAAGAAGAAACAAAAGACAAAATCTGTGTCTAGTGTGTCCACTGATGTGGATAAGGAAGAAACAATTGCTGAAGTGATTAGAAGAGCCAAGAAGAAAGATAAGGAATGATCCCATCCCTCAACATAAGGATAAAACTCCTGAGAAGCATTCTGATGAGGAATCGGAACATGAGAAGAGTGAAAAAATGAAAGAGAATGATATTGAGATGGATCAAGATGAAGAAATTTAGGAAAATCAATCTGAGAAGGTTCAGAATGATGAAACAAGTGCTGAGAAGGTTCAACCTCAAAAGGAGCAAGCCTTAAAGAAACTTGAGAAGGGTCCTCAAGAAACTTCTGATGAAAGGACCGTTACTGATAAGAAGAGTGATTCTCACTCCACCTCAAAAGAAGTCAATGATCCTTTGACAAAGGTGTACACTAGAGGAAAAACAAGAGGTGTGTGGAAACCTTTTGAACATGAAGTTACAAGTAACTTGGGGGATAGCTTCAATGTTGCTGTTGCTGATTGGAGATGAACACACCAGATCAAACTTCTGGTGGTGTTAATTCAGAAGACAAAATTGAATAACTGCACAATAATTCCTCTGAAGGAAACGGTTCTGAGAGAACGGTGATATTGGATGATATAACTCCATTCAATTTGAATGATGAGGCCACTGTTGAACCACTCCATGAAGGGGAAGTTGTGGAAACTGAAGTTGTTGGTATAAATATGGCTGAGAAAGATGTGCCTGCACAAGCTGAGAAGAGTGCAGAAGCTGAGAAGAGTGCAGCATTTGAGGAAAATTTGGATGTTGGGAAAAGTGATGAAGAAGAAATTGAGCAAGAAGGGTCTGCTCATGATGGCATTACCTTAACCCAACCATACCTAGCATCACCTCAGGGGGAGTTTCAAGGAAGAATTTCATCTCCCATCATACAAACTCCTCTTCTCTCAATGTTCAATGAACAAATGCCTACACTCCCACCTTTCTCACCCTCACTCACTTTACCAAATACCCAACCTTTCTCACCTCCACCAATGCCAATTGCATTAGCACCCCCAACTGAACCATCACCTAATCCAACCATTTCAAGAGTCACCTCACATAACCTTGAACAATTGCTTGCTGCTATCAACCTAGAACATGGTATCTCACCCCTTAAAATGACAAATACCATAACCTCCTCAAACATTAACCAATTCCTGAACCTTAACCAAACTCCCTAAGATGACTCTCCCCAACCTATATTCCCTTCCATCAACATTCAAACACAATCCTCTGATATGCCATCAAAATTTGGGTCTCTAGATTCCTCTTTTCTCAATGCTGCTTAACCTTCTGGTACAGCACATGAGAAGGTTGCTGAGGAATTCAAAGAACAAAGCCCACATGCTGAACCTTCTGCTGTCATGGAGAAAATAATGTGTAAGATGGAGAAAATGATGAGAAAGATGAAGGCCCTGTTGAATGATGTTATTAAGGGACAGGCAATCATACAACAAGCCCAAAGGGCTCAAGCTGCTCGTGATGAGCAATACCACTCATGGATTGTGCAACAAAGACTAGCCACTATTGCTCCTAATCTAATTCCACCAGAATTTGGTTCTGCTGCTCAGTTTCCTGACATTCGTAGGCCTGCTACTTCTTCCTCTTCTGAAGGGTCTTCCCCATCGAAGTAGCCCCTTAATCTTTTCTGTCTGCCTCCACTTTTCTGATGTGTGACAAAAGGGGGAGAATAGTAGATTAAATTCTTAGGTCTTAGGATTATTTTGAATGATCTTGATTAGCTAACATCTGTGTGTTTGATACTTTTTGTTAAGAACATAACACATTGTAATCATTCCAATGATTCTTTTGATGATATTAATGAAAAAAATATGTTCTTGCTTATGTTCTTACGTGTGAATATCCGAATTGTGTGATATTAAAAGACTTAAATCTACATGCACATATTCAGGGGGAGCAAAATTGAATCATGCCTTAGAGAATTTTAAAGCTAAATTAGAAAACTTAATCCATCTCATTTGAGTTTGTCAAACATCAAAAAGGGGGAGATTGTTGAGGCAAAATCCCTAATTAGTTTTGATGATTAACAAACCCTCAAATATGAGAAGCTTAACTTATCAGATTTCATATGCTACTAATGTCTCTTCTTGAGTGATTAATAAGTACAGGTTAATCAAGACACTCTCAAGAAGATGTATGCTTATGAGAAGCATCAAAATATGAGAAGACTTTAGAGAATATTTCCCACAATGTTTTTAAAGAAGTAACCTTCTTGTGATAAGATCAAAAGATCAAGACCATATGGTAAACTTGAGAAAGATCATCATAAGAACCTTCATTTGTATCTATGACAATATGAGAAGGATATCTAAGAAGGATCAACCTAAGAAGAGTCATGACAGAAATATAAGAAAGGAGATGAGAAGCATCATATGAGAAGAGTCAAGTTGAGAAGAATCATGGCCACGAGAAGGGTCAGGATGAGAAGAGTCATGTTGAGAAAGGTCATACTACAAGTACCATTCTAAGGAACATCAACATGAGAAGCATCAACTTGAGAAGCAACATCTTCATCATCTGTCATATGTGAGAAGAGTCACTGTGAGAAGAGATAACTGTCTTCTGCAGAAAAGCAGAAACAAAGTTGTGTTGTGCAGACAGCTTTCCTCAACGGCTTTAAATGGCTATATTACTTCACCAACGACTATAATCTTTGGACCAGAGGATATTACACATAATTTAATCAATAAATTAACGCTCCTGGTCGCCATTGATCCTCATGAGAGTGAATTGAGTTCTTAACTTCAAACCTTCTCAAGTGTCAAAGTTTTCTCTCATCCATACTCAGCTGCTACAAAACAGAAGGGATTTACTTGATCTCTGAGTATGTATTAAGTCTTGTGTTGTTGTATTTAATGAATACTTTATTTGTATCAACCAAGATGTAGAAATCCCACAAACCCAAACACTTAAACAGTGAACTTGTAGGAAACCTTCTCAAGTGGCATGTGTTTCTGTAAGACTTGAGAAGTGAGTGCTTATGTGTTATAATCAGTATAATAGCTCAGAAGGACTCTATTAGGAGTGTTCACAGTAGGTAGAGCTGTGTGAAGGAAACTACCAAGAGTTCTTTTAACCTAGGGAGGTGTAAAAGGTGTAAACTATTTTTGAAAATATTGGAAACACTCACAGAAAGTGAGGAGTGGATATAGCCCAGGAATTCGGGTGAACCACTATAAATCACTATGTTCTTTATTGCTTTCAATTCATTAGTTTACACTACATGAGAAAACTGAGAAGAGTGTATTCTGACCCTTCTAGTTTTGAACAAGCATTAAATAAGGATAAGCAAAGCTTTTCAATGGGAGAGTATCTAGTCTCGGCATCATTGAGGATCCTACTAAGATAGTATATAAAATGCTCGGTGCCGCTATCATCATCTTGACCTAACAAGCAACCGATTTCTTGGTCTGCGGCCGCAATGTATAACTTCAAAGGCTTCCCAAGCTGCGGAGGCACCAGGACGGGGGGATGTGTCAAGGCAGCCCTGACTTGATCGAAGGCCTCCTGCTGTTTGACTCCCCATATCATTTCCTCGTTTTTCTTCATTTTTAACAAAGGTGATAAGGCTTTCAACTTTCCTGCGGAGTTAGCAACGAACCTTCTTAGGAAATTGATCTTGCCTAGTAGACTCTTCAGCCCCTTTTTTGTTCTGGGAGGTCTAGCCTCTAGGATAGCCCGAGCTTTGTTCTTATCCACTTCAATACCCTAGTTATGCACCAAGAAGCCTAGAAAGTTACCCTCAGACACGCCAAAAGCACATTTAGTAGGATTCATCTTGAGGTTGTGGAGCCTCATCCATTTTAGGGCTTGTTCAAGATCCGCCAAGTGGGTTTCAAAGCTCTTGGATTTGACTACCACATCGTCAATGTACACCTCCATGTTTTTACCAATAATGTCATGGAAGATGGCATTCATTGCCCTTTGGTACGTCGCCCCAGCATTCTTGAGACCAAAAGGCATCACGAGCCACTCATAGATACCTAAGGACCTAAGGCGCTTGGGCACCTAAAGGCAGTCTTATGGGCGTCCGCCTCGGCCACATAAATCTGGTTGTAGCCAGAATATCCGTCCATAAAAGTCAGGATGGCATTGTTTGCCGTGGCATCGACAAGCATATCGGCCACAGGCATACCGTAGCCATCCTTTGGAGTTGCCCAGTTCAGATCTCTGTAAACGATACAAACTCTGTCCCACCGCCTTCGTGAAGGAGAAGCTTGTGGGACATGCTTGTAGTGACCTAAGTGGCTTTCTTTCTAAGGCAGTTCAGATTGAGCAGTTCATACAGGAAAGAGAAACGAAGAGAGCTACTAGGGGTCGAGGACCTCAATTAGTATTAGTAGTTGATGAAATTGCTACATATTTCCAAAAATTGCCTTAGATGCAAATGAGGGTCCTCATGAGGAGAACCACTAAATTGACCTACTGTTTAAAGCATTTGAAACATCGTAGGTTTAAATTCAAAATGTGTTGCATTGATTTGAGGTTTGGCTATGCTGGTTTGCATGTTTTGATGATCAAACACAACATAGCCGCTCATTGGTGTGTCCCTATCATTTACCATACCTATTGGATCCATGTTGATGAATTGATTTCTGTAATCATTCTAAGGATCATGATGTGAGCCATGAGCAGATCCTCTACAAGTACCATGATGAGATCCTTCTACTCCTAGGTCAGACATTGTTTGTCTTGCTCTGCCTCTTTGTCTTTGAAGTCTTCGCAATCTTCTGAATCTCCTCTCTATTTCAGGATCCAACTGAAATTCTGGTGTGTTAGGCCTGAGCATATGCTGTAGAACCTATTGCAGGGGCAATGATTGCTAGTGCAGTAACTGCAATACCACAAGGAACAAAAAACCAGAGTAAAGTTGATCACTAAATTACTACTAGTTTAAACAATAAAAATTAATGGAAATCCAAGGCAACGACGCCAAAAACATGTTGTGTGAAAAGGTGTGCAAGTATACACAGTCTAAAAACAAGTAATATAATGATAAGAAGAGATCGTACCCACAGGGATTGGATTAATTTTTAAGAGTTTAAAATGGTAGCAATACTAGTGATAATAGAAATAAAAAATAAAACAAAGTATGAGTGGTGTGCGTAGAGCCGTATTTAATTTAAACAAAGTAAAACTTGTTGTGAATCAATTGAGAGAAATGGTTGGAATGCTCTCTTCTAAGTAATTAACTTTGAAAGTATTATGCAATATGTGAAGCTCCGGCAGTGGATGCTGTAGCAATGAATGTGTGCTTTTCAGCAACTATCTTCAGGGTTTCATTATAAGTCCTATATCTAAGATCTAAATAATTTCACCCGTGTATATTTAAGCTCCCACAGAATCACCCTATGGACAATGCTATCCTATGTCTAGGTTTTACAATGGATTTTAACAAAGTTTCCTTTTATTAAAACACTTATCCATATTAGTTCTTGAGTTAAAATCGTAAACCATGTCTGTATTTATGACCCTACTTATTCTAAGTGATCAACATCAAAATAAGTTTGAAAGAATTATAGCACAAGAACTAAATTGCAAGCATCATTATAACATAATAACTATTCCAAGTTTCATTACAAAGTTAAGGCATCCCAACCAAACGTATTTAGTTCATGCTTGACAAAAATAGGCACATATACAAACTGAAGGAGTCATGTTTATATGAAAGAAAATACATAGGAGAGAAGATAAGATAGAAAGTACACAATTGAAGATCCTTTGCATAATCTGCCTAACAATGTTGGGGCAATCACCTCTCAGCAATGGAAACAACAACAAGAAAATGATAAAAGAGTAGAGAGAAATTTACACTTTCTCTCTTTCTTTCGAACCAAGCGATTTGTTTACTATTTAGTACTAAACTTGAGATGGAAGTTTTGAGATGATTTCAAATGAGGAAGAGGGGATGTATTTATAGGCTCCATAAAGTGAAGTTGCCTTGGTCACCAAGGTGGTTTTTAGGGTTTCTTCTTCCACTTGTCTTCAAAAGTGTGATCTTAACATCCACCCACTAAGAAGAAGGGGTCCAATGGTGTATGGACAAGTGTCCCTAAAAAGTTTCCACTTGTAGCATATGATTGTTCAAAGTTGGCGCTGCAGCCATCTAGTTGGCAACTTGCACTTGCAACTTTACATGCTGACATCATCATCAGAATGCTAGGGCATTAGCTTTTGGATAGAAAAAGTTTTCTTTTGATGAAAACTAAAGATTTTTCAAAAACTAGAATAGGCTAACAATTTCATCAAGTGTTGGGGGGATTCAAAGCACAACAAAGGGTCTTTGCAAGTAATTTTAATTTTGGTCAGTGCTTCTAATTTTTGTGGTTTCTAATTGCGGGAGCAATGCGTTCTTTGTATTGTAGGAGCAATGATTGTTGTAGCAATGTTGCTCTTGTTTTCTACTATAGAGATTTTAGCTACATTGTCCTCCTCGCTGCTCCTCTTTTTTGCATACTTTATTTTTTTTCTTTTTATTTGACTTTTTTCTTCTTTTTCTTTTATTTTTCATGCAAATTTTGGAACAGATACAACTTATTTGATTTGGATCAATGTAGCTATTACATGATGTTATACTTGTAGAAAATTTATAAACCTTTGCACTGACATTCCTAAAATTGAAATTCTTAGCCTTGATTTCATTGATGCACCCCCAAACTTATTTCTTTATGCTATTCTAGATTTTTATTAAAAATTTGGCATTTGATCTAGGTTCAACGAGCTACCCTTGGCATCCATTTATATCCTAGTTAACTAAGTTCCTTTCTTTGGTCTAGTGAGTTAAGTGTTGAAGCAAAAATAATTTTGATCACCATCCAAACTTAGGCTACAACACTTAATGTTTCACAAAGAAATTAATTCCAAAAAAAATGCACTTGTTGTTTTTAAAAAGGGTTTTAGCTGATCATGCTTCTCAAAATACCACCAATCATCCTTCAATCAGTTCCGTTTTCTGAATTCTTTTGTCATGTCATTCCTTTGTTTGGCTTTGTAAATTGCTGCATTTTCATAGGTAAAATGCCTAATTTCTTCAAGTTCAGTGAGTTATAGATGCCTAGATGCACCTGCTTGATCATGATTGAGATTGAGCTTTTTAATTGCCCAATATGATTTATGCTCCAATTCCACAGGTAAGTGGCATGCTTTTCCATACACTAGCCTATAGGGTGACATTCCTAGGGGTGTCTTGAATGCAGTTCTGTATGCCCACAAGGCATCATCTAAGTGCAATGACCATTCCTTCCTTGTGGGTCCAACCATTTTTTCAAGTATTCTTTTGACTTCCCTATCGGACAATTCTTCCTGTCCACTTGTTTGAGGATGATAGGCAGTAGCTATCTTGTGTTTTAACCCATATTTGGCTAGAAGGTTTTCAATGAGCTTGTTGCAAAAGTAGGAACCTTCATCACTGATAATTTCCCTTGGAGTGCCAAACCTAGTGAAGATGTTTCTTTGCAGAAACTTACTCATAGATTTGGCATCATTATTTGGCGAAGCCACAGCTTCCACCCAGTTAGAAACATAGTCCACAACTACTAAGATGTACAGATTGCCAAAGGATGGAGGAATGGGTCCCATGAAGTCCATTCCCCAAACATCAAAGATTTTAACCTCTAAGATATTGGTGAGTGGCATTTCATGCTTATTTGAAATGTTTCCAGTCCTTTGACATTTATCACAGTTCTTGACCAATTGATATGCATCTTTGAATATTGATGGCCAATAGTAACCTGATTGCAATACTTTAGCTGCAGTTCTTGTGCTGCCAAAGTGCCCACCATAGGAGGCAGCATGACATTGCTGGAGCACTGCTTGTTGTTCATCCTATGGTAGGCATCTTCTGATTATTTGATCTGGACATTCTTTGTAAAGGAAAGGATCATCCCAATAGTATTGTTTAACTATATGGAAAAATCTTTTCCTTTGTTGATGTTGACAGTTGCTTGCAACAAAATTTACTATGTCAGCAAACCATGGGGTAGCAGCATCAATTGCTCCTGCAATGAATGCTCCTGCAATGGTTGCACCTGCAACAGTTGCACGTACAAGAGGCGTTGCTGCACAAATTGCTAATAGCTTCTCATCGGGAAAACTTTCCTTTATCTCTCCCTCTTTGGTATCTGCGCTATCATTTTCAAGTCTAGACAAATGATCAGCAACTTGGTTCTCCACCCCCTTTTTATCATGAATTTCAAGATCAAATTCTTGAAGGAGGAGAACCCATCTTATTAGCCTAGGCTTTGCATTTTTTTTTAAATTAGATACTTGATGGTAGAATGGTCTGTATAAACAAGTACTTTGGAGCCAACCAAGTAGGATCTAAATTTATCAAATGTAAATACTACAACTGACAATTCTTTCTCAGTCACAATATAATTCAATTGTGCTTCAATAAGTGTTTTGTTAGCATAGTAAAGGGAATGAAAAACTTTGTCATACTTTTGCCCAATCTGGTGCGACTATCACTGGTGCTGTTACCAATGCCTTCTTTAGTTTCTGAAATGCTTCCATGTAGGCTTCATCAAAGTGGAATGGCACATCATTTTGCAAGAGTTGACATAATGGCTTTGAAATCTTGGAGAAGTCCTTGATAAACCTTCTCTAAAATCTTGCATGTCCCAAGAAGCTTCTGATACCCTTGACTGTAGTTGGAGAGGGCAATTTCTCAATCTCCTCAATTTTTGCTTTGTCTACTTCAAGACCTTTCTGTGAAACTCTATGGCCAAGCACAATGCCTTCTTGGACCATGAAGTGGCACTTTTCCCAGTTTAAAACTAGGTTAGTCTCCTCAGATCTGTTGAGAATTTCTTCTAACTTTGATAAACATAGTTGAAATGTCTCCCCAAATATTGAGAAATCATCCCTGAAGACCTCCATTGAATGCTCAATGAAGTTTGAGAATTTTGTTGGAGTTTCATAGTCCAAATGGCATTCTTCTAAATGCAAAGGTGCCATAGGGACATGTAAAAGTTGTCTTTTCTTGGTCTTTAGGAACTATAGCTATTATTTGCCTGAATATCCATCTAAGAAACAATAGAATTATTTGCCTGCTAACCTGTCCAGCATTTGGTCAGTGAAGGGTAATGGGAAATGATCCTTTTTTGTGGCCTTGTTGAGTTTTTGTAATCCATGCATATTCTCCAACCTGTGACAGTTCTTGTGGGTATCAATTCATTCTTTTCATTGGCTACTACTATCACTCCACCCTTCTTTAATACACATTGTACTAGGCTTATCCATGCACTATCTGAAATTGGGTAGATTACGCCAGCATCTAGCCATTTGATTATTTCCTTCTTCACTACCTCCTTCATGATTGGATTCAGTCTCCTTTGGCCTTCAATGCTGTTTTTGGAGTTCTCAACCAAAACAATCCTATGCATATAGATGGACGGACTAATTCCTTTTATATCAGACATTTTCCAACCAATTGGCTTCTTATGCTTTCTTAGGGTAGTCATAAGATCATGCTTCTGCTTTTGGGATAAGTCAGAAGCAATGATCACTGGGAGTGTGTTATTTTCCCCTAAGAAGGCATATTTGAGATGATGGGGCAATTCTTAAAGTTCAAGTTGAGGTGATTCATCTATTAAAGGAACATTTCTTTTGAGGTTTGAACTTTCAAGGTTCAGAGACTCATATTTTCTAGCCCAAACCTCCTTCACAACAACTTCTTCTTGAATATCTTCATTTTCCGCAAATTCTTCTTTTTCTGTCATTGATCCAACAATGGATGCTCGAGCATTGATCAAATGGTCCTGCTTTTTGTGGAAATGTTGCTGCATTACTTGATCCTGAGAGACAATGAGGGAGCTTTCTTCAACTTCATCATTTGAGTATTTGAGAGCATTCATATTGTTGAACTTGACCTCTTGATCATTGACTCTCATGGTCAATTCACCTTTCAGCACATCAATGAGTGTTTTTTTGTAACCAGAAATGGTCTTCCAAGAATAACTGGGACATCTTTATCTGCATCATATTCGAGAATAACAAAATCTCCAGGAAACACAAATTTGTCAAATTTTATCAAAACATCTTCTATGATCCCTTTAGGATAAGCAATTTATCTATCTGCCAATTGAAGGGTCACAGTGGTAGGTCTGGCAGTTCCAATACCTAGTTGTGTGAATATGGATTTAGGCATCAAGTTTATGCTTGCACCTAAATCACATAATGCACGACCAGTATAAAATTATCCAATTGAAAAAGGTATAATGAAACTACCAAGATCCTTTAATTTCCTGGGTATTTTGTTCTGCATGATCATGCTGCACTCTTTTGACATGGCAACTGTCTCAAATTCCCCCAATCTTCTTCTCTTTGTGAGCTCATCTTTCATGAATTTAGTATAACTTGACAAAGTGGCACGCCACACACCGGTGACCTAGTGGAAAACAAACCAAAAAGGGAACAGACTACCCCTAATCTTCTGCTTTGGAACCTTCCCCCCCCATGGATTCAGGCCCCTCTTGACCATAAGGGAGGACGGTTGGATCAGGGTTGGCGGCCACGAAAGATGCAACAGCAAGGGTGACAGCGGAGGAATTTTCCAGGTGAACACGAAGCCTTTCCCATGAAGAGATTCTGACCGCACCTTACTTTGACCTCTCTTCCTGTCTTAAACAAACACCCCTTTCTGGGACTCTAGCTCGTTGATGTGCTGGTGCAAAAGGTTTCTTTGGTTGTACAAACGAGTCTGCTCTGCTACGACCGTAGCTAGCCTGTTGGTTGCCACCTCCTGCTAAGGGCGCAAAACCTACAACTGGAAAATTCAGCATCTTTAATGTTAAGAAACACACCATGGAAGAGCTTCCCCTTTGTAAATTTGAATTGCTTGATGGTTTGGTTGATACTTTGCAGGTTGACACACCTCCTATAGCTTACTCTTATTTTATGCTTGTTGTTTTCATTGAAGACAATGTATGATTTAAGAGTGGGGGGTGTTTTTTAGTAGCTTAGTAGTTTGTCTTTTTCTTTTAATTTTTGATTTGTTTTTTAGTTTTTCTTATTCAAAAAAATAAAAAAATGTTATTTTAGCATGTTTTTCCATTGTGAGTGATGTTACTATTCTAGGACCAAAGGTGTTTTGACATGATTTGATTGATCTCTTGTTGCTCTTGGTATAATAAGTTGCATATGAGCATTAGATTTTGCATCATTTGTGATAGTCAGTGTCCCTAATGAGAATTGAGTCTTTTATTGGATGGACTACATTTTGCCGTTCTCTTATTTCTTGTGTGTGACTCATTCATGTTTGTTAGTTACTCAAGAACTTTACTTGATTCTTGTTGAAGCACTTGTTCGCATGCATGTTTGAAATGATCTAGGCTGTTCTGTTCTTTTTTACCTACTAGCCAAATAAACCTACCCTGAATTTATCCCTTTGTGTAAGCCCCTTTGAGCCTTTTTATCCCATTCTTTGTTTTATAGCTCATTACAATCCCAAAAGTGAAAAACAATGATATTACCCAATCTTAGAGGGTGAAGGAGCTTTGAATTGAAAATTGTCAAATCCATAAGTATGGGGATGTCCAATTGTTGCAATTGTGGATCTCACTTGGGTTAGTTCTTGGGTTCTCAATGAAGAGTTTGGCTAGTACATTTGTATAGAAAAATATCCTCACAAAAAAAGAAAAAAAATAGAAAGAAAAAAATGAAAAAAAAAGAAGAAAAAAAAAGTCAAAAGAAAAAAAAATGCAAAGTGTATATACCTTTTTATCTTTGTATCAAGAAGAGTGAAAGTTGTGTGGAGAGAGTATATCAAGATAGAGAAATTCGTCATATCTTATTGAAGTTGGACCCTCTCATGCTCATTCTACAATTGATTATTCTACAATTGATTTTCATTGCTTCTTTATCCTCTTTGATTCTTTTTAGCTTAGTTCCCCCTTAGGATTATCCCACCTTGACCTTGGCCCCATTACAACCCTTATAAAGGCCTTTTGATCTTATGTGCATGTGTTCTTAAGTGTGGATGGTAGAAGCTTGTCAAGCATATGGTAGTGCTAACTTTCATTGATGTGCTTATTATATATGTGAGAGTAAACACAAGCGTAGACACTTGAGTGACTGAGAGCATTACTAATACATATCCTGTGAGGACTCATCACTTATGATTCACTCTCTAATGCTCTATTCTCTTGTTTGTCTTGATTGTAATTAAGTGCTATCTCTGATTGTCATTCTCCTTGAAGCCTAGGAAAAGCACCTCTCTTATGACTTTGCATTCTTTGGGTTAATTGGAAATTCATGTATTGTTTTTTGTGTTTTGTTTTGTGTGTTTTTCCCGGAGTGAAAAAATTATTTGTGGGGGAATTTGATCAGTGCATTTTAATGCACTCTTTATAGTTTTGCATTTGGTGTTTTTAACTATACTCTGTACCTAATATTTAAGTCTTAGCACGTTTCAAGACGTTGGGTCTTATTTGAGCAGTATAGTAATTTCTTGATTAATTCTTTTTTTTATTGCATATTGACCCCTGTCTACTATGCAGGCCATAACTTTGGCTGTGGTTATCCAATTGAGGCGTGCAAGCATGCGTTGGAAAGCTAAGGAACAAAGCTACAAATCTTTTGTTGAGCTCGAAACCCAGATCGGAAGTCTTGAAGGCCATGTTGTGTTAAAAACACACTTAGAGCAAGTGTACTCTTTCGCAGAAGTAGTATAAAAGATTATCGTCTCCAAAGGGATTAATTAACAACTACTAAACTACTTAGAATTATTTATTGTTTAGACGAGTGAATAATTGAGTTGTAATTGAAACAATAAATAAAAGTAAATAAATAACAAATAATAAAATGCAAGATTTAATAAATGGAGAGAGGTCTAGGGTCGTGGTTTCACTTGCAAGCTTCGATTCTCCTATGTCTAATTCTACCTGAATCGCCTTATTTTATTTAATGACCAATCCCTTTACTAAAGCTATTAATCTGTTTGATCATTCGCGATTAACATTTATTTTCCTAAATTAACCCTAGTTTGGTCATGCTAGAATTTAAATTCAAGAAAAGCATAAAGTACAAAAAGGTTGAATGATTGGAAGACTAAATTAAAGTTTGGCCATTCATTAATTATAGCCCCAATTATCCTATAGGTCCACCAACTAGTTGTAGTACGGTCGCTAACCAACTAATTGATTATGAACATGCAAAGGGTGATCAATCCTAAATATGTGATTAAATCAATAGGATAATATTAATTAAAATAAAAAAAGGAACCCAAACCTGAAATTAGAACATAAAAAGGTCTCTAAGCAAGCAAGATTCACCTAAGACCCTAGAAGAGAATTTAGGTATCCATAGGTATCAAGAACAATAAAATAGAAATAAGGTTTATGAATTACAAAGATAAGAATAACCCGGTAAATAGAGAAATTACTAGTCTAATTCTTCAATCTCCTTTTTCTGCTCCAGAGCTTTCTCACGATGTCAATAACGGTACCCAAAATCTTCGTCCCTCTACTCGTATGCGTCAGGTAGTGTTCCTCTTTCTTTTTAATTCTTTCGTCAATTGTTGAATACGGCTCTCCTCTGTGTTGCAATTGACAGCTTCTTTATATGCTCTAACCTCCATGGAAACCTAAAACCCGAAGTCAATTCATTGGTGAAGGGGTGTCGTTGTACAGATTTTTAGGTTTGGTTCTTTATTGTTTATGCTATTTCGTCTTAGTTTCTAATTCGTCTCTATCAATTTCGTTTCTCTTTTTAATGGCTGCAATATCAGTTCTTCGTATTTCGCTTGAATTATTCGAATTCTGTCTTTGCAAAACGTGATTCCTTTGTGTACGCGCTTGCTTGTAAACAATATTCTCGATTCATAACTTTTGATTATTTCGAGTTATTTGGATGCTTAATTTATTTAATTCGAATAGAAATTGATTGAGGATTGACATGAATTTTGTAATGATATTGGTAATGCTTTGAACGATGCTTGTCCACTTTTGTGACCGATTGAACCCATTGTTTCGGCGCTTGCTCGAAACTGTGTGAATTCGTATAAAGTAATTAATGCTTGTTCTGGAATTGGAAATCCTTAGAGACGTTACTTTTTAGAACCAATGATAAACTCGAGTAGCACACTTTGAAACCGGTGAGTTGATTGTCTCTCACCAATTGTTGCTCCTATCAAACCAGAACTTTTCTAATCAAAACCCCCTTTTTTGTTATTAATTTCTTACTTGTTGTTGGTGATTTCACTATTAGAGGTCCTCGTCAGACGACCAATACTATATTAAACCCTTAAAATTATTTTGACCCGCGTACGACCTCAGATCAATAGGAGCATCTGGAGCAGTTCCAGTAGTGTTTTTAGAAGCGGAATGAAACTTAACTTTCATTTATCTCCTTGGATTTCCACTTGGAGTGTGTTTCATTTTTGCAGAGCGTGTTTTTATTGGTTTTACGTTAACAGGTTTTTAAGGGGGACCAACGAGAACGAAATTAGGGATTCTAGAATCTGTCGCTTGTGATTTCGAATCAGAGTAAGTGGAAGAAGGTTCAGCGTTTTTGGTTCTTACCATTTGAGAACTTAGGGATTTTGGGAAGAAGAGAGAAATGACTGTTTCGTGAGTTTATGAGAGAGAGAAGGCGAAGTGAAGTGTTTTAATCACTTCAGAGCAGTTATTGTCTAATCACAAAATATTGAAATACTTGAGTAAATTAAGAAGAAGTCTTCAAGTTGATTCTTGATCCACGGAATTTGAGAGCAATAGCCTGCAGCTGAGACATATTCAGCTTCTGTTGTTGTTAGGGCAATTGTACTTTGTTTTCATCAACACCATGAAATGAGTGATTCTCCAAGTAGTTGGCATGAACTACTTGTGCTTTTTCTTTCAATTTTATCTCCAGCATAGTCAGCATCACAATACCGTATAAGCTAAAAATGTGTTCTCTTTTTGTACCATAGACCAATGTTAGGTGTTCCAACATGATATCTGAAAACTCATTTGACAGCACAGAGATGAGTTTCTTTTGGATTAGTTTGAAATCTAACACATAGCCCTACTGAGAAGACTATGTCTGGTCTACTTGCAGTGAGGTATAATAGAGGACCTATCATGCCTCTGTACTCCTTTTCAGAAACAGACTTACCCTTCTCATCTTTTTCAATACTTAGAGAATGGTGCATTGGTGTAGCCATTGCTTTTGCATCACTCATCTTATATTTCTTAAGAAGATCTTTGATGTATTTCTCTTGTGAAATAAAGATACCCTTCTTAAGTTGTTTGATTTGTAGGCCAAGAAAGTATCTTAGCTCACCCATCAAGCTCATTTCAAACTCACTCTTCATTAATTTTCCAAAGTCATTGCATAGCTTTTCATTTGTGGCTCCAAAGATGATATCATCGACATAAATTTGAACAATTAGCAATTCATCTTTGAGGGTTTTTCTAAAAAGAGTGCCATCTATTTTTCCTCTTGAAAAACCATTTTTGAGCAGAAAAGTACTAAGTCTCTCATACCAAGTTCTAGGAGCTTGTTTAAGTCCATAGAGAGCCTTAGTTAGTTTGAAAACTTGGTTTGGATGTTTCTCATCAATAAAACTAGGAGCTTGGTGTACATACACTTCCTCATTTAAAATTCCATTTAGAAAACCACTTTTGACATCCATTTGAAAGAGTTTGAAATCTTTACGAGCAGCATAAGCAAGAAGTATTCTAATAGCTTCTAATCTAGCAATAAATGCAAATGTTTCATCATAATCAATACCTTCCTGTTGATTGTAGCCCTAAGCAACTAACCTTGCTTTGGTTGTGATGACTTTAACATTCTCATCCATTTTGTTTCTAAAAACCCATTTTGTGCCAATAACAGATTGATGTTTTGGAGATGGGACTAAGTTCCTTACCTCATTATTCTCAAATAGAGCAAGATCTTCTTGCATTGCTTCTACCCAAGATTGATCAACTATTGCTTCATTTATATTCTTTTGTTCTATTGTTGAGATCAGAGCACTAGGAAAAGCTTCTCTTCTGAATGAACTTCTAGTTCTTACTGGTTCAGAAGTTTCACCAATAATTTGCTCTTGAGGATGGTGAGTTACTAGTCTCCAACTTCTTAGTAGTTCAGAAGCTTGAGTTGGTTGGCTATTTGGGTTATCTAGAGTTTGAGAAGGGTTAGGTGTTGATTCAGTTTCAGCTTTCTCATTTACTTTATCACTCTTCTCATCTGTTTTATCTGCATCTATCTCATCATCTTCATTTCTTTTTGCTGAATTGTTAGTTTCAATAAACATAATATGCATGCTTTCTTCAACATCTTTAGTCCTAAGATTAAACACTCTATATGATTTTAATGTGAGAGAATATCCTAAGAATAATGCAGGATCAGACTTAGCATCAAACTTTCCTAAATTGTCCTTGTTATTTAAAATATAGCAATCACAGCCAAATACATGAAAATAAGAAATGATAGGCTTCTTTCCTTTCCAGAGTTCGTATGGGGTTTTGTTCAAAGTTTTGTAATGGTTGCCTGTTCAGAATGTAGCAAGCAGTGTTTACTGCTTCTGCCCAAAAGTATTTTTCAACTTTTGAATCATTGAGCAATGTTCTAGCCATTTCTTGCAATGTTCCGTTTTTTCTTTCGACTACTCCATTTTGTTGAGGAGTTTTTGGACAAGAGAGGTTGTGATATACACCATTCTCTTCAAGAAAAGTTTTAAATAAAGCATTTTCAAATTCTCCTCCATGGTCACTTCTGATTGCAACAATGTTAGAACCCTTCTCATTCTAAACTTTGTTAAAAAAATGTTTTGAAACTTTCAAAAGCTTCATCTTTGTGTTTTAGAAAAATAACCCATGTGTACCTACAGTAGTCATCAACTATAACAAAACTATATCTCTTTCCACTTAGGCTAGCATTCCTAGTTGGACCAAAAAGATCCATGTGCAGAAGTTCTAAAGGTCTTTGAATGGAAATCATGTTGACATGTTTAAAGGATGATTTAACATGCTTTTCTTGAATGCATGCTTCACATGATTTATCCTTCTCATACCTTATCTTTGGAAGTCCTCTGACTAAATCAAGTTTGGACAATTTTGAAAGGGTTTTCATGCTAATGTGACCAAATCTCCTATGACACATCCATTTATCATCTTCTTTTGAAATTAAGCACATTTGAAATGGTAGATCATCAAGACAAATTCAATAGAGATTGTTTGTTCTATGACCAGTAAAAATTGTTTTTCCAGACTCTAAACTATTTATTTTACTCACATCAGATTTAAAAAATTGAACATTTTGAATCTGAGCAGAGTTTATTTTACCTACTGTATCTACTCCTTTTATGAAGCTTTTGTCATTGTTGCCAAACATAACAAGTCCTCAATTTAAGCTCTCGATGGAGAGAAACTTATCCTTCTCCCCTGTCATGTGCCTTGAGCATCCACTGTCTAGAAATCACAGTTTTCTTCTTGATGCTATGAGGCATGAATGCATTGGAATTTGACACAGATTTAGGTACCCATTTCCATTTGTCTTTGGGTCCTTGAGGGTTAGTTTTCATTTTATGGGATTTTTTTTGCTTGTTGCTACACACTGAAATATGATTTCCAGTTTGTAAACCTTGATCATTTGATTCTGGGCTTTCTGTTACCCTTCTTATATATCTGATCTTTCTCATGAGGAGTTAGACTCACTTGAGAAGCTTCAAGACTTTGTACACAAATCATAAGCTCATTTGTCAAATCACTAACTTGTTTTCTAAGCATTCCATTTTCATTTTCTAGTTCCAAGTTAAGGACAATTGATTTTTCTGGTATTTTCAAGTTGAAAAGCTTAAACTGTTCAGATAGTTTGAAATGGGATTGTTGTAAAGTGTGAATTGTTTTTCCCATTCTTTCATTTAGTGTTTTTAGCTCCTCATTTTCCTTTTTTAAAACACATAACTGATCTTTGAAAAACATGCATTTTTGAGAAAGGAAGTTTGAGTCATAAAGCAAGCTATCAATGGAGGATTCTACTTCTTGGCAATATTTACATTTAGAGGGTTTAAAATCATATACCTCTTCTTGTTTAGTTCCTGCCATGAGACATAGATTTGCTGTTTCTTCTGCATGCTCAGCTGATGATTCTTCTGAATCATCCCAAGTGGCGATTAAAGCTTTCTTCTTTGGTGAGAACCTTCTTGGACTCTTCTTATTTAGAAAAGGGCAATCTTGTTTCATGTGGCCAGGCTTCTTACATTCATAACATGTAATTTTTGATTTGCTTCCGTCTCCTTTAAAGGTGTCTCTTCTGAACTGAGGTTTTCCTCTTCTTTTGTTGTTTAGCCTTCAATTGATTCTTTTAGATATCAAGGATAATTCTTCTCCTTCTGTATCATCATACGTTTTTTGCTCTTCATCATGCACTTGAGAAGATTTAAGTGTCAGTGATCTGGATAGATTTTTCTCGGAGCACTTAACCCATTGAGGATTCTGGTGAATCTGCTGAAAATTTCGTCAATGGTTTCATCTTCAGTCATTTTGAACATTTCAAACTCATGGATGAGCATGCCTTTCTTTGCTTCTTTGATTTGATCAGTTCCTTCATGAGCAGTTTGTAGTGTATCCAATATTTCTTTAACAGTTTGTTTCCCGACTATCTTGTCATATTCTGCTCTTCCCAAAGCACAAGTTAGATAATACTTGGTTTTAGCATATTGTAGTACACGATGCTTCTCATCAGCAGTCCAATCAGCCTTTGGTTTAGGAATACGACTATTTGGTACAGGATCTGCCACTGTGTTAACATATGGACCATTTTCAACAATATCCCATATGCCAGTGTCTCATGATTCAAGGAAAAGCTACATTTTGCTTTTCCAATAGTAGTAGTTGTTCCGGACTGGGCCAAAGCATCACAAAGCTTGGGCCTGGCCCAATTCCGCATCCGAAATGACCCGACGCTCACCCCACTGTCAAGCATCTGCATCCAACGGTCAGGATCCAATTCGCCTGAATCTGACGCTTCAGGTACGACACTTCTATCTATAAATAGAGGTACAACCCTCCATTTCCAGGTACGTTCTCATTGTCTTCTTATTCCTCGCATACCTCTTATCTTTAACTTACTGACTTGAGCGTCAGAGTGTTTGCAGGTACTCCCCACCCAACACGCACATGCTTCTACCTCGAGCCATCCGAGGCCAATCTTTAACCATCCAAAGTCCATCTTCAAATCTTCAGAAGCACATCAACTTGTACCCCGGACGCAGCGATATCCGATGTCCAGGTACCGAACAATGTTTATATCATTTGATCATAAAACCAATATTAAAATTTTTGGATTACCTGAACAAATAGTGGGCAAATAATCCAGTATGCAGCTTTTTGTTTCCCAATGCCCGTCGTTCCACATGTCAGCCATAAGCAAGAGAGAATTGTCTACATTCGAACAGGGATAATTGTTGTGTGTAGTCTTAATGGGTCAACACCACCATATATTTGAAAGAGATAGGGGTCTCTACTTAAGTCAAAATAATATAGACTAACTTACCCATAATATTAAGTCCTCACAAAAGAAAATAGTACTTCCACGACTTATTACAAAAAATCCCAGTTAAACACAATAATATTAATAATACTTTTAAGTAAAATTGAAAATATTAATAGAGTTGGACTTGTGAAAATGCTTTATCTGTTGGCATTTCCGTTGCTAACAGTTCCAAATGCAACCAAAGAAAACCCATCAGAATATCAAGGTAAAAAATATACCATTGCCAATACTATATGCCAGAGACTTTGTCAAAAAAAACACTATATGCTAGAGACACAAAGAAACCTTGACGTAGATATTCAACAAGTGTGAAAAAAAATTACAATAAGAAAGAAGTTGCACTACTAAATCTCTACTCATGACTCAAATAGTTAAAATTAGAAGTATACATACATGAACATGGATGCAACGAAATATTTCCAATTCAAAAAAAATATAATTTGAGCAATCTCCCTATTATATGAAAACTATAAGTACAAATGATGTTTCTTTTTTTATTAATGATAACTTTTTTTAACCCAGGGGTGTTGTTGAGCGGTTGGGGGCTCATCATCCCTTAACCAAGTGTCGAGGGTTCGATCCTCGCATTGAGTATGAAGCAACTTTAAATACCTAGGTCGGTTGATACCCTGGTCTCAACCCAAAAAAAAAATATTCGAATTTTAAAAATCTATTAATTCATTTAAATGGAAATTTTAAATTTTAAATAATAAACTAAGCATTTAGTTTTTCCAGCATTATATATATGGTAACATTTTATTTTTATTTTTGAATTAATTTTAAATTCAAATAATAAACAACACATTTACACCAGCATTAAAGAGACATGTTTATGGTAACTTTTTTTATTTTCTTTTTGAATTAATTTTTTTAAAAAGGTCAGCGACACATAGAATTATTATTATGATACATCAGATGTAATGCTTAAATGGCTTGCTATTGAGTTGACATTTGGAATAATCCTAAAATAGATTATTCACAATTGTATTATTAATAGAATAGATAATAGATATCAATAACTAATGCAAAAAGACCTTAGTGCTTTTAATATTTGAATCATTAATTATTGCAATCGTGAAATTGTTTGAATCATTATTTATTATATTATTTTATATCAATAAATAATTCAATAGGAACATAGTGCATTTAATATTTGAATCATTAATTATTGCAATCGTGAAAATATTCGAATCATTAATTAATGTATTACTTTATATCAATAAATAATGCAAAAGGAATATAGTGCTTTTAATATTTAGTATATTATTTCACCAACCACCAGCTACATAGGGAAAAAACTACACTATTTAATTAAATGCATGCAAACCCCCAAAGCAAATGAAGTTCTCGTGGTTAAGATAATCATTGCAACTTCATATATTTTTTCCTCATTTATTATGGAAATGTCAAAGGCAATGTTGGGTGTGTTTATTGGTGTTCTTGTGATTTGCTCACTTTTCACCCAAAATGCTAATGCTGAAACTGTAAGCATTGAGGGAAAAGATATAGGATATGAGCCAATACGACGAGGGGACCAACCCAATTGTAGTGAGAAGAACCCTGGTGCATGCACACCTAAGCCAGAGAATCCATATAATAGAAGCTGTGAGCCAATAACCAGGTGCCGTAACGCAACAATGTAAATGAAATTATGTTGGTTGTATTTTACTTTTGGATACTTTTTGTGTTGGTTTGTATTACTTTATATCAATAAATAATGCAAAAGGAACATTGTGCTATTAATATTTGAATTATTAATAATTGCAATCGTGAAAATGCTTCTTGTGAAGTACCGTGAATATTTGTAGTTGGAAAATCAAATGGGGTTGTGATTTATTTGGTTAAGTATTTTTGCTTTTTCACTATAATTCACCACTTACGTTTACAGACATAAGCTTTGATAATATCCGCAAACAAAATATTTGCGATGATTAGCATTATTGGAAAAACAACTCGATCCATTGAATGATCTGTGTTTAATACTACTTTTCGTGAAGTTTTGGATACTAGAATAGTTCCAAAAACTTGCATATTATTATGTACTATTTATTGGTTTGTAACTGTTAACACCCAAAATTAATAAAGTCGTCGGCCGAGGGTTGATGGAAAAGAGGAAAAGGACTGGAGTGCTAAAGCATGCCACTAGATTAAAATCTTACGAGATAATTTCTCATTATACGACAAAACAAACTCTCCGAGGAAGGGGTAAGCCCGAGGGAAAATGAGCAAGGCAGAGGGAGAGTAAAGTCTCATCTTATAGAGTGTAATGGCCAGGGTGGCTCGGATGCCTAAATCACTGTCCGAGGACAAAGGTAAGCCGAGGAACCAAACGTTCGAGGTAAGGCAGGCTTGGATGGAGGGCAAGGAAGCGGAAGCACGAAGAAAGAACGTGGGAGCAGTTGAAGATCAAGCGATGGAGCGAGGCCGTGAAAAGAAGAGCGAGGGAGTTTTACCCCACTAACTGTGCTAGTGGGATTGTGGGTAGTTACTCCGCCTCTTTAGGGCATAGGAACAATGATAGGCATTGATCTTTGATTGATCCAACGGCAGGCAGGTGTTGGCTTGAATAGTGGCCGATGAGGGCCTATGTATATAAATAGGAAAGGGATAACTGTACAGACACACCCATCAATCAAATAGCTCTACTTTTATTTCGATTTTATCTTCTTTTACCGCACTTTATCTTTATTTAATCTTTATGCATTAGGCTAGTAGAATAATCCAACCCTCACGTTCCATTCACCCAACCTGGCCCGTGCACTATGAGGAGCCCGTGGTGATGACCACATCGTTTATTCGGCAGTAAATCGACATGGGGATACACAATATCATGTACCAACTTTCCCACCAACTGGCTAACATAGTGAAACTTATGGCGCACAATAAGGTGAAGCAAGACAAGGAAGCGGAATAGACACGTGCTACACAAGCTAGCAGCACGATGAACTATGGTTTCCCCGGCCCATCATGGGTAGGACAACCTAACTCTACGAGAGGAACGCATCAGACTCTGCAATACACCAACCCTTTTGGACCTCAGCAGGAATCCTCCTATAACCTAAACTGAGGTATGCAATAGTGTCCACCACCGAGTGGGAGTTTGACTCGATAAGAGTAGGCGTTCTCTCATCAGGTAAATCCGACTCTTGTGATTCCTCAGCCTGGTACGTTTGCCACAGCCAACACTGGGGGGCAGTTTATGGTGAATGTCACTAACACAGTTTCCCTTCAGAAGGGTCAAGTGCAATTGGCCAGAAGGCCACCCAATGCAGCAGACTTGGTGGGTCTACCACAAGGATCATCGTATGGATGCTATTCTACGGCTAACTACCCGACTTACGCAAGGGGTAAGCCTTCACCCAAGAATCAGGGAATGGAAGGTGTTGTCGTCAAACTTGTAGGTCCTAGCCGTGGTGTCAACTAGAGGTTTGGACGGTCTTTGATTCCTCTTTTCTTCAGACAATTACGTCGATGAGGGAACTCTACTCCTCGACTGTGGGTTTCCCGACTCCTTTAGAAAGGGTCAGGCAAGGTGAGAGGGGGACGCGACTGTTGGATTATACTACAGGCTAATGCATAAAGTAAAGTAAAGGATAGAAAATGCGGTAAAGGAAAGATACATTGAAATAAACGTAGAGTTTGATTGATTGGATGTGTCTCTGTACAATTACTCTCCTGCTATATATACACAAGCCCTCGTCGGCAATTATGCTAGCCAACATTTGCTTGCCGTTGGATTGATCTAAGATCAACGACTCTCATTGCCTCCTAGGTCCTCAAAGAGGCGGGGTAACCACCCACGATCCCACTGGCACGGTTAGTGGGGTGAATGCTCGTCGCTCTGCATTTTCCGGCAAGGCTCAAACGTTCTGTCTTCGTGCCACATCTTCAACTGCTCAAACGTTCTGTCTTCGTGCCACATCTTCCTTTCCTTCCAAGCAACGTCCGCCTTGCCTTGGCCACTCGGTGGCTCGACCGCACTAGCCCCTTTAGGTAATAGCTTAGGCACCCGAGCCACCTGGACTTTGGCACTCTATAAGCTGGGGCTATCACTTTCCCTCGGCTTAGTTCATTGGCCCTCGGGCGTAATCCTCCCTCGGGGAGGTTTTTGTCGTTTAGTATGCCCCGAGGACCTCTCTTGACTTCACTCTATTTGGCAAATACCCATTTTGAAACATGTTGTATGGCTTGCCTTCACACCACTACTTTTTTCTTCCCTCTTAGCCCTCGGCCTACAACCTAATTATTTTTGGGTGTTAACAATTGTCCCCCTTTTTGTGCTGTCGTATGGCCTTGAGGATGTGGCTGACGGTGTATGACTTTAGGTAACGGTTAGAAGAGACGTTACTGCTGCTGTGTGCCACTTGGAGCTTCGCGTGAATCGAAACGGCTGCGCGATGGTTTCCAAGGACACATTGGTTCGTATTATGCCCAAAGCTATAAGAAGCGCTCATCATTTCCCCTGCGCGGTTGCTTGTTCCTCCTCCTTTTCGAAATTATTTTGTCACCATCCCTACGCGACAGAAACTCTTCTTTCTTTTTACCATGTCTTCCGATTCCGCCCCACTACCTCCGAGGTTCTCGATGGTTTTATTGCCTTTGAGCGCGCTTTTATGTCCTAGCCGCTTCCCATCACGCAAGGCTGGTTGACAGCAAGTCCCCGACTAGCAAATGCTGGACCATTGGCCACTCCCACCATCGACTACCGAGGCTGGTCAGAAAGGTTTCACAGTGTTAAATGCGGCACTTGGAAGACCATAGGCCTCCGTGACATGATTGCCCTTTCTTCTTTTGTCGCTCCTACTCGCCTGGAGATGGTTCTCCCTCTTCTAGGCTTTTGGTCGTCCAACCTCAACGCATTCATCTTTCCATGGAGCATCTTGACTCCTATCGTTCTTGATGTTTCTGCTATCACCGGCTTGCCTGCTTTTGGCAGGACTATCCATCCTTCCAAACTGATGAAAGAGGTGGGCCATGTGCAGATTCCCGCTGGGGGTTCCCCTCCTAAGTTCCTTCTGGACAATATTGGTACTGACCCAGAAGTTTCAGATGACGGACACATCACCTTCCTTCTGTACTTCATTTGCATGTTTTTCTATGGCACTGGTTCCACGGGTATCGTCCAAGAATTGCAGCCTTTTGCGGCTATGATGGCCAGCGGTACTCTCTTCCTTTATCTCCCTGCGATTGTGGGCACTCCTTTATTTCCCCAAACTCTTCACAGAAGGATTGGAAGTTCCCAGACCGATTTCGAACCTGTCTCTCGGCCCTTACCTTTGGGGCTCCCCTTGCCATCGGCTGACTCCCCCTTGCCTTATGGAGGAACTCCAACAGGCGGATTCACCCGTCGTCTGCAAGGAATTCGGTCTTTTGCAGTAAGTTCCTTTGCAGTACCCATCTTTAAGGGATTTCCACCGCCATGAGGTGCTAACCGATGCTCAGGTATCTGAGATGGTCACCATCAATCAGCAGCGGGTTGCTGAGCTCGTGTGGGCGCATTATACCATGTGTGCCGGGGAAACTAGTGCCTACCCCAATTGGTGGCATGGAGTTAGAGGCTTGGTCATCCGCAAGCCACTTGATGAAGTGTTATCTTAGTAGCTAAGACGCCTTCGTAGGGTCCCATCCCCACTGGTTATAGCTGGCGGCCCCAGTAGTAGTGCCACTTCTCCCCTTGATGCCTATCAAGTGACTCCACCAAAGCCTGTGGCTGGACGGCCTCCCACCAGATCTCAGCCGACCCCTGGTAAGCTCTTCCTGTAACACCCCCCTTTTACTATTACAACTAAATAGACAATTATCAGAGTCACCTCGAAGGGCGCTACATTTTTCACCATTTTAAAAAAAAAACGTCGTTTACTCCAAAAAAAATCTCCAAAATAATTTATACAAAAGAAATCACCAAGCAGCGGAAATATTAACCAGTTTAAACATCTCCAGAATTAACAATTAAAGACATCTCCAAAATTAATTAAAACAATTTCCAATAACTAAAATAATAGTTCAAAACGATAACTAACGACTCCCCGGTGCTACATATCAGAGCTGACACAGACCCAAACGAGAGAGGAAGCAAAACCTAGCAATTCCTCCACGAGCACTAGCGATCACCTGCAGCGTTGCCGCATGAGAGCAACATTCCAAGCAGAAGGGGTGAGTCTAACAGAGGTAATAAGCAGATGATAAAAATATGCTAGCATCAGGTAACTACAGCAACACAATACAATTACACCATATCACAGCACCAGATACCAAAGGAAAAGTCCATTTGACAGTGAACCACCAAAATTATAACATTCATAGACAATGGGATGATATGCAACCCCTCCAGTGGGCATATGCATGCGGTACCGATCACCAAAATGAGCCACGACGGGCATATCACCAACAAACACCAGAGGCAGAGCCTATATCACCAAAACATGCATATGACAATGCGACACCATGATTATGCACCAACTCACCATAACAAGTATTTAAAATAAATAATATATCACCAGAATCAAAACAAATGATTTCACCAAAAATAGCACCAAGTTGTAGCATCACAGCTACCACTAAACTCTCCTGAGCATACCAGCACCGCACCTGAAATATTAACACCAGACGGCTCCACAACGCGGATATAACGCACGCACACCACGCACAAGACTGGCGCACAGCGCCTAGGCACATCGCACCTACTTCAGCGAATTAATAAAAATAGCAAACGACATCGGATTTCAACAAATAAATACTTTTTGGAAAGCCCCATGGGTCTGGTTATCATCCCTAAGTTCAGTTTTTGAAGGAGAGTGTCCAATAGGTACAGTTTTCGAAAAGCACACAGGCTAGTTGCAAAAGAGGACAGTTTCTGTCCTTCAAATTCAAGCAATTCCAAAGTGACCAAAACTCAATCAAATTGCATGAAACTTGTGCATAAACTGGGGCAAAGTTTGTCTAGTTTTCAAAGAAATTGGATTCGTTCGAAAAGGAGTTCTTTTGAAAACGTGGTAACCAAAACACTGACCCTGTGTCCAGATTGTTTCCAGAATCTTACTCTAACTTGTGGAATTCATATCTCGAGCTACACAACTCTAAACGCAACCAAACCAGTACCAAATTAACAAGCATTAAGTCTATTTTCCAGAAAAATAAACCACATAATTTTTAGGTCAATACAACGTTCCCAGTCACCGAAATACCGAATCTATACCCAAATCGTTTCCAGAATTTTAACCTAACATGTATCGCCTATAACTCGAGCTATATAACTCCGAATTTGACGAAACCAGTGCCAAAACGACCGGCGTTAAGTCTATTTTCAAAAACAATCAACCTCATAATTTTTGGATCAACCAAACAGCGCCAGTTTTAGAAAAACCGACCTGTGTCCGAAATCGCTAAATTGCCAAACACCAAACCCTAACGGCAACGACACCGCAACCACCACAACAAAAACGACAATTCGACAACGCGACAACAACAATCAACCACGCACAGCAGCAACAAAAACAAGAACAATAACAACACCATCATCGTGATACAACAATCACGCAACAACAAATAACGAAACAAATCACAATAACGTGCAATAATCATCAAAGCACCAATCTCAACGAAAACACGATATGCAACAACACGAACAATTCAACAAAACCCTAGACTACCCACACATAATTATCATCAACCCATCATCAAGGTTAAGCCCACCCTTACCTCGAATAACGTAAGCTCCGGAACACGACGAACGAGACACGAACAAAACCACAGCAACACGAACGATCTCCTTTTGAAATTCTTCGCGAAACCCTCCTCTTCTCTCCCTCTTTGCGCCGCGTGCTCTCTCTCTCACTCTCACTTTCGTTTTTTCTTTTGCTTGCTGCGAATGAGGGTTTGGCTTAAACCCCCAGGGTTTAAGTTGAGGGCTCAGTAAACACTGGGCTCTCTACGTCACCACCTCCTTTACTCGTTTCACCTCCTACGCATATAAAATATTAACCTTTTAATTTATCTATATCCCGCCTCCAAATTATTTTAATAATTCAATCAACTATTTTAATTAAATTATTTCCGGGGTGTTACAACCCTCCCCCACTTAGAATCTTTCGTCCTCGAAAACATATCTGATTCAAACAGCTCCGGATAGGACTCTCGCATCTTGCTCTCCAACTCCCATGTCATGCTTTCACCAGCAGCTCCTAACCAGACCACTTTCACCAGGTTTATCTCTTTGCCACGTAAAGTCTTCACTTCACGATCTTCAATTCGCACAGGCATTGTCTCCACAGTGTGATTATTCCGCACATGCACATCATCCATCGGAATCACATGGGACGGATCCGAAATATACTTCCGAAGTTGCGACACATGAAATACATCGTGCAAATTCGAAAGATTAGGCGGCAAGGCCACCCTATAAGCAACATTACCAATTCTCTCAGTGATCTGATACGGTCCAATGAAACGAGGAGTCAACTTCTTTGTCTTCAATGCACGCCCAACACCAGCCATAGGCGTGACTCTCAAAAACACATGATCACCAGCTTGGAATTCTAAATCCTTCCTTCTCTTATCATGATAGCTCTTCTGTCTACTCTGCGACGCTTTCATTTTCTCACGGATCAATTTCACCTTTTCAGTAGTCTCTCGAACAACCTCGGGTCCAAGAACAATACTCTCCCCAGATTCACGCCAACACAACGGAGTCCTACATCTCCGACCATACAATGCCTCGAACGGTGCCATCCCGATGCTAGAATGGTAACTATTGTTGTAAGTAAACTCGATCAACGGAAGGTGAGTATCCCACGCACCTCCCTGCTCAAGAACACAAGATCTCAACAAGTCTTCCAACGACTGAATGGTCCTCTCTGTCTGCCCATCAGTTTGAGGATGATAAGCTGAACTCAACCTCAATTTAGAACCCAACGCTTCTTGCAAACTCTTCCAGAAATCAGAAGTGAACCTAGGATCTCTGTCAGACACAATGCACAAAGGAACACCATGCAACTTCACAATCACCTGAATATAAATCTCTGCCAATCTCGACACCGGATACGTGATATTGATAGGAATAAAATGAGCAGACTTCGTCAATCTATCCACAATCACCCAAATCGAATCGTGCCCCCTCACAGTATTAGGTAACCCTATCACGAAATCCATAGAAATACTATCCCACTTCCATTCCGGAATCTCCAACGGTTGCATCAACCTAGCAGGCTTCTGATGCTTAACCTTCGATTTCTGACAAGTCAAGCAGGAATACACAAACTGCGCCACATCAAGCTTCATACCAGGCCACCAAAACATCTTCTTCAGATCCTGATACATCTTTGTAGCTCCCGGATGGATACTCAACTTACTCCTATGACCTTCTTCTAAAATTGCTCTTTTCATCTCCTCATCATCAGGAATGCAGATTCTTCCACGGTACTTCAATACATTCTGCGCATCCAACTCAAAGTCTTTATTCTCGGATTGATCAATCCCAACCATCAGGTCAACTAATTTAACATCTAACTTCTGAGCTTCTCGAATGCTAGCCATGAATTCATTATCAATCTTCAACATCCCCAATCTGACACTCTGAGGCGTCACTTCACAAACCAAACTCATATCCCTGAACTGCTCAATTAATTCGAGTTCTCTAACCATCATTGCTGACATATGCAATGTCTTTCGACTTAAAGCGTCAGCTACCACATTAGCCTTTCCCGGATGATAGTTCAAGCTAAAGTCATAGTCTTTCAGCAACTCCAACCATCTGCGCTGTCTCATATTCAACTCTTTCTGATCAAACAGATACTGCAAACCCTTATGATCACTGAACACCTCAAACCTCGAACCGTACAGATAATGTCTCCAAATTTTCAACGCGAACACAACTGCAGCAAGTTCTAAATCATGGGTAGGGTAGTTCTTCTCATGAGTCCTCAACTGTCTCGACGCATAGGCAACTACCTTACCATTCTGCATAAGCACACCTCCCAACCCCATCTTGGAAGCATCACAATACACCACAAACGACTCTTCCGGATTAGGCAACGTCAGAACAGGAGACGTCGTCAACCTCTTCTTCAATTCTTTGAAGCTCTCTTCACAACAGTCATCCCAGATGAAAGCTTTACCCTTGCAAGTCAACTGAGTCAACGGAAATGCCAACTTCGAAAATCCTTCTATAAACCTCCTATAGTAACCTGCCAGACCCAGAAAACTTCTAATCTCAGTAACTGACTTCGGAGACTCCCATTGTAACACGGCATCAACCTTAGACGGATCCACGGCAATTCCATTCCCCGAAATAACATGACCCAGAAAGCTAACCTCCTTCAACCAAAACTCACACTTAGACAGCTTCGCATATAATTTCCTGTCCCTCAGAATTTCCAATACCAATCTCAGATGTTCTGCATGCTCCTCTTCTGACTTAGAATAAATTAGGATGTCGTCAATGAATTCCACCACAAACCGATCCAGATACTCACGAAAGATACGATTCATGTACTCCATGAACACTCCCGGCGCATTAGTCACACCGAAAGGCATCACGGAATACTCATAATGCCCATAACGGGTTTTGAAAGCTGTCTTCTGAATGTCTTCGTCTTTCACCTTGATCTGATGATAACCCGATCTCAAATCTATTTTACTGAACACCTGAGCACCCACCAACTGATCCATTAAGTCATCAATCCTCGGAAGCGGATACTTGTTCTTAATAGTCACCTTATTCAGCTGCCGATAGTCTACGCACAACCTCATACTACCATCTTTCTTTTTCACCAACAACACTGGAGCTCCCCACGGCGACACACTTGGCCTCACAAATTTCTTTTCAAGCAGATCCTCGAGTTGCTTCTTCAGTTATGACAATTCAGATGCAGACATTCTATACGGTGCCATAGACACAGGTTTAGTATCAGGTACCAGATCAATAGCAAACTCAACCTCTCTCTCTGGTGGTACATCCGGAATCTCGTCGGGAAAAACCTCAGAAAACTCTCGCACCACCTGCAACTCATCAACCTTCGCTTGGCTCTCAGCAGACAATGACGCCATTAATGAAAACAACTGGACGTCTTCCCTCATTACCCTATGCAACCGACCAGCAGACAACAAACCAGACTCTTCCTCTTCAGGGGAAAAGAAACTCACAGACCTTTCATGACAGTTGATATGAACATGGTTATCAACTAACCAGTCCATACCTAGAATAACATCCATTCCGCTCAGCGGCAAACAAATCAAGTCAACGAGAAAATCATTACCGAATATCGATAAAGGGCATTTAGCACAAACAACCGAGGTAGTCACCGAAGCCTTAGCCGGAGTATCGATAACCATCTCCCTCAACATAGAAGATAAAACAAGATCTAATTTCTCAACACATGCAGTAGCAATAAAACAATGGGTAGCACCAGTATCAATAATAGCAATAAGAGGAGAATCATTAATATAGCATGTACCTCTGATCTCATTCACTGCATCTGACCCCGCCAGAGCGAACACCTTCCCAACGGACCTTTCTTTCTTCGGTTTAGGACACTGAGTGCTGATATGACCACCCTCACCACAGTTGTAGCATAACACATCCTTTCGATCACAGCTAGACGCCATATGACCCTCTTTACCACACTTGTAGCACTTCTTCACATCACCTGGACAGTCAGGACGCTTATGACCGGGTTTACCACACTTGTAACATACCACACTAGCAGCAGCATCTCCCCCACTAGGTCTCTTACCCACAGCAGTTCTCTGATTGCCCTTACCAGCTGGAACCTCATACGGCTTCCCACGACTCGAGATATTCTTCTGCCTATCCCTCATGACTCTAGAATGAGCATTACTGTCTTCCTCGAAGATTCTGCAGCTGTCAATCAACTCCGAGAACACCCGAATTTTCTGATACCCTATCGCCTTCTTGATATCAGCCCGCAACCCATTTTCAAACTTGATGCATTTGGAGAATTCCGCACCAGCCTCACCATAATGTGGATAGAACTTCGCCAATTCAATGAACTTGGCAGCATACTCAGTCACCGACATATTACCCTGCTTCAGCTCCAGAAACTCAATCTCTTTCTTCCCACGGACATCTTCAGGATAATACTTTCTCAGAAATTCTCTGCTGAACACAGCCCAAGTGACCTCTTCATTCACAGTCGCCAACCTCTGCCTCACCTCCAACCACCAGTCATCAGCCTCCTCTGCCAGCATATGAGTACCATACCTGACTTTCTGCGCCTCAGAGCAATCCATAACACGAAAGATTCTCTCCATCTCTTTCAGCCACGCCAAAGCACCATCAGGGTTATACTTGCCCTTAAAGGTAGGAGGATTCTCCCTCTGAAACGTAGCCAAACTGCGCGACCCAGCATCACCAGCAGCACCTGGGTTATTCTCCACAGCTTGAGCCACAGCCTGCAAAGCAGCAGCGAGTGCAGCATCGTTCCGTCCTGCCATCTCAACCTAACACTGCAACAGAAACTATAATCAGGAACGAGTAACAATTACTCAAGTGTTACTCGACTCGACGACTCGACAACTTGGCCAGACAGACCGAACTGCTCTGATACCACTAATGTAACACCCCCCTTTTACTATTACAACTAAATAGACAATTATCAGAGTCACCTCGAAGGGCGCTACATTTTTCACCATTTTAAAAAAAAAAAACGCCGTTTATTCCAAAAAAAATCTCCAAAATAATTTATACAAAAGAAATCACCAAGCAGCGGAAATATTAACCAGTTTAAACATCTCCAGAATTAACAATTAAAGACATCTCCAAAATTAATTAAAACAATTTCCAATAACTAAAATAATAGTTCAAAACGATAACTAACGACTCCCCGGTGCTACATATCAGAGCTGACACAGACCCAAACGAGAGAGGAAGCAAAACCTAGCAATTCCTCCACGAGCACTAGCGATCACCTGCAGCGTTGCCGCATGAGAGCAACATTCCAAGCAGAAGGGGTGAGTCTAACAGAGGTAATAAGCAGATGATAAAAATATGCTAGCATCAGGTAACTACAGCAACACAATACAATTACACCATATCACAGCACCAGATACCAAAGGAAAAGTCCATTTGACAGTGAACCACCAAGGTTATAACATTCATAGACAATGGGATGATATGCAACCCCCCCAGTGGGCATATCCATGCGGAACCGATCACCAAAATGAGCCACGACGGGCATATCACCAATAAACACCAGAGGCAGAGCCTATATCACCAAAACATGCATATGACAATGCGACACCATGATTATGCACCAACTCACCATAACAAGTATTTAAAATAAATACTATATCCCCAGAATCAAAACAAATGATTTCACCAAAAATAGCACCAAGTTGTAGCATCACAGCTACCACTAAACTCTCCTGAGCATACCAGCACCGCACCTGAAATATTAACACCAGACGGCTCCACAACGCGGACATAACGCACGCACACCACGCACAAGACTGGCGCACAGCGCCCAGCCACATCGCACCTACTTCAGCGAATTAATTAAAATAGCAAACGACATCGGATTTCAACAAATAAATACTTGTTGGAAAGCCCCATGGGTCTGGTTATCATCCCTAAGTTCAGTTTTGGAAGGAGAGTGTCCAATAGGTACAGTTTTCGAAAAGCACACAGGCTAGTTGCAAAAGAGGACAGTTTCTGTCCTTCAAATTCAAGCAATTCCAAAGTGACCAAAACTCAATCAAATTGCATGAAACTTGTGCATAAACTGGGGCAAAGTTTGTCTAGTTTTCAAAGAAATTGGATTCGTTCGAAAAGGAGTTCTTTTGAAAACGTGGTAACCAAAACACTGACCCTGTGTCCAGATTGTTTCCAGAATCTTACTCTAACTTGTGGAATTCATATCTCGAGCTACACAACTCTAAACGGAACCAAACCAGTGCCAAATTAACAAGCATTAAGTCTATTTTCCAGAAAAATAAACCACATAATTTTTAGGTCAATACAACGTTCCCAGTCACCGAAATACCGAATCTATACCCAAATCGTTTCCAGAATTTTAACCTAACATGTATCGCCTATAACTCGAGCTATATAACTCCGAATTTGACGAAACCATTGCCAAAACGACCGGCGTTAAGTCTATTTTCAAACACAATCAACCTCATAATTTTTGGATCAACCAAACAGCGCCAGTTTTAGAAAAACCGACCTGTGTCCGAAATCGCTAAATTGCCAAACACCAAACCCTAACGGCAACGACACCGCAACCACCACAACAAAAACGACAATTCGACAACGCGACAACAACAATCAACCACGCACAGCAGCAACAAAAACACGAACAATAACAACACCATCATCGTGATACAACAATCACGCAACAACAAATAACGAAACAAATCACAATAACGTGCAATAATCATCAAAGCACCAATCTCAACGAAAACACGATATGCAACAACACGAACAATTCAACAAAACCCTAGACTACCCACACATAATTATCATCAACCCATCATTAAGGTTAAGCCCACCCTTACCTCGAATAACGTAAGCTCCGGAACACGACGAACGAGACACGAACAAAACCACAGCAACACGAACGATCTCCTTTTGAAATTCTTCGCGAAACCCTCCTCTTCTCTCCCTCTTTGCGCCGCGTGCTCTCTCTCTCACTCTCACTTTCGTTTTTTCTTTTGCTTGCTGCGAATGAGGGTTTGGCTTAAACCCCCAGGGTTTAAGTTGAGGGCTCAGTAAACACTGGGCTCTCTACGTCACCACCTCCTTTACTCGTTTCACCTCCTACGCATATAAAATATTAACCTTTTAATTTATCTATATCCCGCCTCCAAATTATTTTAATAATTCAATCAACTATTTTAATTAAATTATTTCCGGGGTGTTACACTTCCGCTCTCCTATAGGATTTGTTTACTTCTTCACGTATCCCCTTTTTCTCCTTATTATTTTTGTATCTTCGTAGCATCTATCGCTAAGGACGATGATGATGGACCCATAACTTTTCGGTGACTATCTGCTAAATGCAGACCGACGAAGACTCCCTTGGAGCCAGCAGCCGAAAGAGGTGTTGTGGTGGCAGCCACCACTCTCTGTCCTTCCAAGAAGTCTAAGGTATTTTTCGAGCCCCTTTTTCCTTCTTGTTTTGCTGGCCCTCGAGCCTCATCTCACTGCTATCTTTTCCATTACTCTAGGTGGTTGCCGCCTTGGTCGCAGAAGAGCCTCTATCTCTCTGAGAGTTCTTCTCCCCAGTTTTCTCCCTGATCAGTGCATTTTGATGCACATTCTTCTACTATTGTACTTAGGCATTTCTTTAGTTTGTTTTATTATTTTTACTATTTTATTGTGTTTTTATGTTTTAGTTTATTTTTGCCTTTATTTAATTTTCGTATTTTATTTTCAGTATTAGCGGTTATTTGATACCTGTCCACTGTGCAGACCATAACTTGAGCTACGGTAATCGGATTGACGCATTCGGAGATGCGTTGGAAAGCTAAGAGAAAGAGCTACAAGTTTCCTGTTGAAGCCAAAAGCTGATTAGGAGTTCATAAGTCTCAAATAATTCATTGAAGTTCCAGACTTAATAAATATTTAGTTTTGAGCCGGATTTTTTTATGTTTTTCGACCCGGTTGGGTAAACCCGAATTCTTTGTTTTGCCTATACCTAATAGCCGATGGAGAACTAATCACCTAGTTGATCTGCTGTATTCAGGTTCCGATACTTGAGATTAATATAACCTTGCAATTTTATTCCTATTCTTTTCAATTCTATTATATGTCTATCGTTTGCTTAATTCGATTTGTCATAGAATAGTTTTGTTTGGTTCGATTGATTTATGTTCCCTAACTTTGATTGCGTGTTACCGTTTGCTTAATCCGTTAATTCGCTTTATTCTTAACCGTTTGCTTAATTCGGTAAACAGGAAACATACTTCTTATAATATCATTGTCGCTTGTTGAATGTTGTTGTGATCGAACAGGAATAGGATCCGCTTAGGATAGTGAAGTTATAACAATCGATGATAGGTAGGAACCGAATCAGTAGATTAGCTTATTTTATAATCACTTAATTTATAATCACTTTCTGTTAATTGTTTTCTAAATCAAAACCTAAAACCCCCCATTTTCGCCCTCAAATTGCCAAATTCCTCTTTTTTCTATTTTTTATGAATTTTTTACTGTTTCATAGTTTTGAAAAATTCCAAAAAATTTCTCAAAATTCTTATTTCAGTTAATTAGATTAAATTTTGTGTTTTTGTATTTTTCTGAATTTATTTTAATCATATCTCTTCTTTCGTTTTGTTTCTGCCTATTAGGGAAATTGTTGGCATTTTCACATTTGTTGCTGCATTGCTGCATTAATCCTGGCTACTAGGTCTGCTTGTTCTGACTTGTTTGATTTTGATCCTGAAGTTGAAAGAACCTTGCACACACGCCGCAGAGCAAATCGGGCTAGCACTAGTTCACCACCCATTATCGATTCTGATTCTGACTATTTGCATAGCTTATTTGATTCTGATTTTGAACTTGCTTTTGAAAACATGGCTGAACAAAGAACACTAAGGCAGCTTGCTGCCCCTGATGTGAACTATAATAGTTTATGTATTGATTATCCTGAAGCTGATGCACCCTTTGAATTGAAATCTGGTTTAATACACTTGTTGCCAAAGTTTAATGGTCTTGCAGGTGAGGATCCGCATAAGCATTTGAAAGAATTCCAGGTTGTGTGTTCTACACCATTGAGGCCTGAAGGAATCACTGAAGATCACATCAAGCTCAGAGCCTCTCCATTCTCATTGCAAGGTGCGGCAAAAGATTGGATATATTACCTTGAACCGAATTCTATCACAAGCTGGAATGCTCTGAAAAGAGTGTTCTTAGAAAGATACTTTCCTGCCTCCAGAGCTGCATCAATCAGAAAACAGATATGTGGCATTAGACAGGACGATGAGTCATTAGCTGAGTACTGGGAGAGATTCAAGTAGTTAGTGTCCACTCCCCCACTCCTCCTTCTATCTCTTTGTCATGTCCCGGACGGTGACAGATATAGAGGTGGCCCAACATTTCATCGCTTGCCGTCAATTTTTTGTTGCCCCCCTCACTCCTGAGGAATTGCGGAAATTAGATGAGGCCCTCCACGGCGGGATCCCCACTGATCCTTCCCAGCTCATGGATTTTCGTTCGCTAGTCTTCAGGCTAGCCTCCCAAGAGGGTCTACCGGAGCGACAAAGGAGAGCTCTTAAAGACATAGCCTATCGTCTTCTGGCCATCACTCTGGTTTATTCGGCAGCCAACGCCGTCCACGCTATGGCTTAGGAGGCGTTGGACCGCCTGAATACACTGCATGCCGAGCAAATCATGCTCTTTACCAACTATCGAGAGAAGGCGGCAGAACGTTAGTCCACCCTGGTTGAAGAGGAGACCAGGAGACGTCGAATTGGGGATGTTGGAGTTTTGCTGACGGAGTTTCAGCATGATTTGGAGGTGCTGCGTGCCCAACATGAAGCGGCCGCCGGCAGACTGGAGAAGATCTCTGCGGACCAGTCCCTCATATTTTAGCGGAGTAAACCCATGGGTGAACACATTCGGGAACTGTAGTCTCAACTAGACATTTCCGTTTACGACAGAGTTCGTGGCCAGAATGGAATGCAATTGGTCATTGCCTAGTGGGAAAATTTCCACTTGCGCCTGGAAACCCTGCTATCGACCCCGCTGTTGAAAATTCTTGAACCTGCGGAGGCCGTGGTTGATGCTGCAAACCATGTTTGAGGGGAGCGATTTAGATGAGGGTAGTGGTAGTTCCTGCACTTTTAGTTACCACTAGGCCGCCAGTGTGTGGCGAGCCACCTTGCCACTGTTTTGTATTTAAATCCACCTTTCTTCTCCTGGCATATTTTCCCATAGAGTAGGATAATACGCTTTGAGATATTTGCCATTATCTTTGTTTCAAATTCTTCTCCATCTAGAGTGATTAGACGGTATGCCCCACCGGGGTATACTTCGCTAACGATGTAGGACCCGTCCCAATTTGGGGACCACTTGCCCAACTAGGGGTCTTTTCTCCCGAGTGTAAAAAGTGCCTTCCATACGAGGTCACCATCGACAAACTTCTTCGTCTTGCATGCTTGTTGTAGGCCCGAGCCGCTTTAGCCTTATTCATTTCTATCTTGCTGAGGGCAGGCAGCCTGTCATCATCCACCGAGTCCAACTCCATCAACTTGGCTTGTTGGTACTCATCCATACTAAGGGAGTGCTGCCAAGCTACTCTTTTCTCAACGACGATATACTGATTTCCAGGGTAGTACGGCATCCTGCTCATAGACTAAACGATAGGGGGTTGCCCCCGTTGCCGTGGACTTAGAATTTCTAATAGCCCAAAGGACCTCGTTGAGGGTCTCGTGACATCACCGAGGCTTATCCTCTATGTTCTTTTTGATGAGCTCGATGATGATCTTGTTGGTAGCCTCTTCTTGTCCGTTGGCTTGAGCATAGTAAGGAGACGAATGTCTCCTTTTGATGTCGTACTCCTGAGTAAAGGCCACCACCCATTCCCCCGGTGAGCAAAGGCCACCAAACCTGAATATGATCTGGTTTTCTATGAATCTGATCATCGCGACCTGATCAACGTTTCCCAAAGGCATGGCCTCCACCCACTTAGTGAAGTAATCGGTGGCGACAATGATAAAGTTATGACCCTCTGAGCCATCACCATATAGGCGTCTTTCATCTTGAGGCATTTTAGTAGCGCCAATTATATAGGTCGTCCCCTATCAAGATATACTTCAATGCCCTCTGTTTGACCTTGAAGTCAGTACCAGCCATCGGGTTACGGAGGTACCTCGTCAATACCCCAATCTAGGCATCGACGGGCTCCTCCTCGGAGGGGATCACTGTATCCTGTTGTAGTACCTCGACGACTCGCTCTTTGTAACCCGAGGCTTGTTGGGCCGAGTCATTCGCTTCCTTGTTCTCATCCCTGGGGACATAGGTGATGACGACGTCAGCAAACAACTTTAGCAAGTTGTGCGCCGTGGCCCTCAGCTGTTTGAGCTTTGTATTGTAGCACTTGTACTCCCCAGTGATTTGCTTCATCACCAGTTGTGAGTCACCCCTTATTTCTACATAGTGGGCCATCATGCCGGCCAAGAATATTAAGGCAAAATCCCTAATTAGTTTTGATGATTAACAAACCCTCAAATATGAGAAGCTTAAGTTATCTGATTTCATATACTAATGTCTCTTCTTGAGTGATTAATAAGTACAGGTTAATCAAGACACTCTCAAGAAGATGTATGCTTATGAGAAGCATCAAACTATGAGAAGACTTGAGAGAAAATTGCCCACAATGTTCTTAAAGAAGAAACCTTCTTGTGATAAGATCAAAAGATCAAGACCATATGGTAAACTTGAGAAAGATCATCATGAGAAGCTTCATTTGTATCTATGGCAATATCAGAAGGATATCTAAGAAGGATCAACCTAAGAAGAGTCATGACTCATGATAGAACTATAAGAAATGAGATGAGAAACATCAGATGAGAAGAGTCAAGTTGAGTAGAATCATGACCATGAGAAGGGTCATACTACAAGTACCATTCTAAGGAACATCAACATGAGAAGCATGAACTTGAGAAACATCATCTTCATCATCTGTCATATGTGAGAAGAGTCACTGTGAGAAGAGTCATGACAATTGGAAATAGCTGTCTTCTGCAGAAAACCAGAAACACAGTTGTGTTGTGTAGACAGCTTTCCTCAACGACTATAAGCGGCTATATTACTTCACCAATGACTATAATCTTTGGACCAGAGGATATTACACATAATTTCATCTATAAATTAATGCTCTTGGTCGCCATTGATCCTCATGAGAGTGGATTGAGTTCTTAACTTCGAACCTTCTCAAGTGTCAAAGTTTTCTCTCATCCAAACGCAGCTGCTACAAACCAGAAGGGATTCACATGATATCTGAGTATGTATTAAGTCTTGGGATGTTGTATTTATTTAATATTTCATTTGTATCAACCAAGCTCTGGAAATCCCACAAACGCAAACACTTAAATAGTGAACCTGTAGGAAACCTTCTCAAGTGGCATGTGTTGCTGTAAGACTTGAGAAGTGAGACTTATGTGTTATATGCAGTCTAATAGCTCAGAAGGAGTCTATTAGGAGTGTTCACAGTAGGTAGAGCTATTTGAAGAAAACTACCAAGAGTTCTTTTAACCTAGGGATGTGTAAAAGGTGTAAACTATTTTGGAAAATAGTGGAAACACTCACAGGAAGTGAGGAGTGGACGTAGCCCGGGAATTTGAGTGAACCACTATAAATCACTTCTTCCCCACACTATTAATATCTCTTGTTTAGTTGTTTCTAGATGTATTACAACAATATAACTAGCTTAACAATACCTAAACAATCAAACAGAAACTTTGAGAAGAGTTAAGTATTGACGGCAAAACTTTCATACCCTTCTCAACTCATCCATATAGTTGAGAAGACAGATAAATCAAACCTTCTCTACTCTCCTATTAATTTAAGAATATTGTTTCAACTCACCCTTCTTAACACAAAACACTTACTGTCTTAACTCTACATTATACTTCTAAATAAAGTTCTACTCTTGCAGGTGAATTTAAGAAGGGTCACAATTCCAACCACCCCCCCTTCCTTGTGACATTTTTGACTTCAATTGGTATCAGAGCTCAGCGTCTGGGTTGAGCACACTCAATAGTGTGAGAGGAAAAGATCTTGGAAGAAGTTATGGCCAAACCAAATTTTGTTGCCTTCCTACCAGAAGGCGCTTCATCAGACAGACCACCTGGGTTAAATGGTGAACACTACTACTATTGGAAAAGTCGAATGAAACTATTCCTTGAATCTCAGGACACAGACTTATGGGACAATGTTGAAAATGGTCCATATGTTCCAACCATAGCAGGTCCTTTACCAAACAGCCGTATTCCAAAACCAAAAGCTAATTGGACTGCTGATGAGAAGCATCTTGTACTACAAAATGCTAAAGCCAAGTATTACTTAACTTGTGCTTTGGGAAGAACAGAATATGACAAGATAGTGGGAAAAGAAACTGCTAAGGAATAATGGGATACACTGCAAACTACTCATGAGGGAACGGATCAGATCAAAGAAGCAAAGAAAGGCATGCTCATCCATGAATTTGAAATGTTCAAAATGACTGCAGAAGAGACCATTGATGAAATGTTCAGCAGATTTACCACAATCATCAATGGGTTAAGTGCTCTGGGAAAAATCTATCCAAATGCTGAGAAGGTTAACAAGCTTCTCAAGTGTCTTCCACTAGCTTGGAGACAAAAGAAAACTGCTATAAAAGAAGCAAAGGATCTGTCTTCATTAGAAATTGACTATCTGCTGGGCTCACTAAAAATCCATTAACAAGAACTCATGGAGGAACTACACCCTAAGAGGAAGACAGTTGCTCTAGCTTCTCAGAAAGAAGACAACTCTTCTCCTCAGAAAGGATAGTCACTGGCACTAAAATCTTCTCAAATGGATGAGGAAGAGCAAGAAACTGATGATGATATAGAAGGAGAAGAATTAGCCTTGATATCTAAGAGAATCAACAGATGGCTTAACAACAAAAGAAGAGGAAAACCTCAAGTCAGAAGGGACACATTTAACGGAGAAAGAAAAAAATCAAAATTAACTTGTTTTCAATGCAAGAAGCTTGGTCACATGAAACAAGATTGCCCTCTTCTAAATAAGAAGAGTCCAAGAAGGTTCACACCTCATAAGAAAGCTTTAATGGCCACATGGGATGATTTAGAAGAATCATCAATTGAGCATGAATGAAGAAACAACAAATCTTTGTCTCATGGGAGGAACAGAACAAGAAGAGGTATAAAACTCTGAACTCTCTAAATGTGAATTTTGCAAAGAAATAGAATCCTCCTTTGAAAGCTTGCTATATGATTCAAACGTCATTTCTCAAAAATGCATGTTTTTTGAAGATCAGTTATGTGTTTTGAAAAAGGAAAATGAGGAGCTGAAAACCCAAAATAATAGAATGGGAAAAACAATTCACACCTTACAAAAATCTCATTTCAAACTATCTGAACAAATCAAGCTTCTCAACCTAAAATCACAAGAAAAACCCATTGTGTCTAACTTGGAGCTTGAAAATGAAAATACAATGCTTAGAAAGCAAGTTAGTGATTTAACAAATGAGCTTATGATCTGTGCACAAAATCTTCAATCCTCTAAAGTAGGGTTAACTCCCTCTGAAGAAGATCAAATGTATAAAAAGAGAAATAGAAAGTCCAGAATCAAGTGCTTAAATTGTAAACAAACTGGACATCATATTTCAGTTTGTAGAAATAAGCAAGAAGATCCCATGAATTTGAAAACTAACCCTCAAGGACCCAAAGACAAATGGGTATTGTTTCGGCCTGGGCCAAAGGCCCATAGGTTCAGCCTAGGCCCATTCCGCACCAGGGACAACCCGATACACATGATGGCCGCATCAAACTGTAAAGAAGCCTGCACCCACATCCAACGGCTCAGCAACGGAACTTCGTCTATAAATATGAGTGCATCCCTCCATTTCCACGTACGTACTCATTTCCCACTCATTTCCACGTACATACCCCACGCCCGACGCGCGGGAACGTTCTGTCTCAGACCATCCGAAGTCAATCTTCAAGCTCCAGGAAGCACGACAGCTTGTACCCCGGATTTGACGTCCAGGTACCGAACATTGGCGACCACAGTGGGAGCATCATCGCTTGCTTCCAGACTCATCCACATCCGTGTTCAAACAAACCATCCCTACCTGATTCATGCCTCCACGAGGACGTCTGCCCATCCGAGCTCAATCGCGGGCCTAGAGTGCAGATGTCGTGGCCCAGCTGCTCGCCACGGGAACACCAGAAGGACAAGATCAGACACTGCCCAACGAGGAAGCCTCGGCAATTCCAATTTCGAGCCGACTTCCACCTCCAGCCCCGGCTCCACTCACTAACCCAATTCTTGCCCAGCTCTAGGCTGTAAGTCACCTCCTCGATGTGTTGGAACGACGAAGCTGGGACCTGGTTCAGCAAGAACAGTCTCGACTGGAGATTGAAGCCCTTACGCAAGCAGCCGCTCTCCAGCCCGCCATCCGACTGTCGTCTTCCCCGGCTCACACAGCCGTATCCGGAAGACATCGGTCACCACCTCGGCACAAGAAAACTCCAAAGGACATCTCCCCAGTACGAAGGGAGAAACATCGCGGAAAGCCCCTAACTGCCCCATCTCCGTCGAGGTCAGATTCTACGAACGAGTCCGGCAATTCCTCCTCCGACTCGTCCTCCTCCCGAAGTCTGTCACCCTCGTCACCTCACAAGAAGAAGGCTCACAACTCAAAGAAGAATCAGCGATCCCGGGCCACCCCCTTTATCCCGAAAATCGCCAATTGCCGCTTTCTGAAGTCCCTCGAGAAACCTCCCCAGCTGAATATGTTCGACGGGAGGGTGGATCCCAACGAGCATGTGGATACCTTCGACATGATGTTTGACTACCGTGATGCATCCGACCACGTCCGATGCAATATTTTCACACTCTCCCTGACCAAATGTGCACTAAAGTGGTACCGAGATCTTCCTCCGGCCTTAATTTTGTCGTGGAAGCTGTTCATGAAGTGGTTCTCGGCACGGTTCACGGCCTCGAGGGTAAAACTCGAGTCAGAAGATGTGCTGAGGGCGGTTTTCCTAGGGGAAAAAGAATCATTGAGGGACTACATAGAAAGGTACAATCGAGAAGGAGACGAGGTCCATCAGCTGTCTGACGACGTCAGGATAATGTTCATGAGGCACGGACTCAAGAAAGGCACCCTCCTTCAGATCAGTGTTGGTCTCTGCAAACCAAAAACACTTTACGAATTCCTGAGGTGTGCCCAGCATTATATCGATTACGAAGAGGCGTCTGCGGCAGATGCACCCAACACAAATCAAAACTCCGGAAAAGGGAAGGACGGAAAGATAAGAACATGAAGGACCGTGGATCCTACTCGAAAGAATGGCGAGGCAGGTTCGTCGAGTATACTGATCTGAATGTTCCAAGAGAACGCATTCTGGTCGAGTGTGCCAACACCGAGTTCCGTGATATTAAGTGGCCGACACCAATCCCTCAATGCGACAACACCAACAAGAAGACCTACTGCAGGTATCACAGGAGCCACGGACACGATACAGACGCTTGCAGGGTCTTAAGGGACGACACAGAGGACCTAATACAAAAAGGGAAGCTGAAAAAATATGTCAGGATGGACGAAAAGAAAAGGGACCGATCTCCCCACTGCTCACCACGGAAGTCGAAGGCCGTGGTCAATGAGGTGGCAAAAACCCCCGATGAATAGCAGCGAATCGGCAAAAGACACTCCCAAGACGCAACGACAACGGCCAGTTGCCATGGTAATCATGGGAGGCTACATCTTTGAGGTAGGGCAGACAAAGCGGTCGGTAAAGCGACCCTGGCAGGAAATTTTGAGCATCGGAAGGGACCCGATCCCCACCGCGACTAAGTCCGACAAACCTCCATTATCGTTCACCGATGCTGACCTCCGTAAGGGCAAGCCAAATGAGGAAATCCCGCTTATTATCTCCGCTGTCTTGGCCGGGGTCGATGTCAAAAGAATTTTAGTTGTTCAAGGAGTTGCTCCAAAAGCTGAAAATCTCCGAGACCGACCTATCGGCATATGACGGCTCCGACTTGGTTGGGTTCAACGCCTCCCAGACCAAGCCTTTGGGTTACCTCAAGCTGCGGGTCACGTACGGGGAAGACAAACTCTCGAAGACCACAAAATCAAGGTTCTTGGAGCTGCCATGCGCCTCTCCATATCACTGCATCGTTGGTCGCCCGACGTTGGGGAAGCTCGGGGCAGTTGCCCCCACCGTTATCCTCAAGATGAAATTTTCTCAAAACAAGACGAGGTAGTCACGATCCCGGTCGTCCTTAACGGAGCGAGGAGGTGCCAATACCTATGCCTCACGTCAGAGCGGCAAGCCGAGAAACACCAGGCCCTAACTGTGACAAAGCAGGAAAACGAGAAAAAGGAATAGAAAGAAAGTCGGACGCGGTGAAAGTTGAAGGCGGAATAAACAATGTAGTTCCCAAATGTATTAACTCGTTTTCAATAAGAAAATATTGCAGAACTCCCCTGTTAATTTTTATTTTGCTATGTACGTACTAACGTGCAGGTTCCCCGGCAACCTCGGTACACCAGCGCACAACTTACAACTACGCCCCTCTTACCCAAGGCTGGCCCGAGCTGGCCACTCGACGGACGACGGTCTGAGGTAGGCCAGCAGAAGGCGCACATGCCCTTCCTGACCCTGAGCTTAAATGCTTGGTCAGGAAGCGCACTTAGGCCCACAGCGGCTCAGGCCCACGGCGGCCATCAAAATCTCGCCTCGTGCGAGCAGCCTTCCCTCTGATCCCCGAACTCGACGCTCCTTCGGAGCCCAAAGGAAGGAGTCCGCAGCGACTTCGACCGAAGACCTTCCCTCTGGTCCACGAGCTCCGCGCTCCATCAGAGGCAGAAGACTCCTCTGATCTCCGAGCTCAATGCTCCATCAGAGGTAGAAGACACCTCTAATCTCCAATATCAACGCTCCATCAGAGGAAGAAGACTCCTCTGATCTCCGAGCTCAACGCTCCATCAGAGGAAGAAGACTCCTCTGATCTCCGAGCTCCGCGCTCCATCAGAGGAAGAACAATCCTCTGATCTCTGAGCTCAGCGCTCCATCGGAGGAAGAAGGCCACTCTGGTCCCCTGATCTCAAGGTTCCATCGGAGGGACCCGAGGCGGATTCTTTTAAGCCTTCTAAGCAACCCGCTCACGCAACACTGATGTCGGTCTTGGCCCCCTCTCACCTCACCATAACAATAGATAACTCACGAGCAATATAAATAGCAGGAGATTATTTAACAAAAATAAACTTTCATTCATATCGGACATATTACAAAAGGTGGGCCACGAGCCAATATTTACAAGCATGGGAGTGCGGAAAAAGAAATAAATCATGTTACAAAGTCACTCAGACTCTTCCGGCTAGGACTGAATGAACAGCACGTCAGCCTCCTCCAGGGGGACACCAGGAACGGGCCTCACTAATCTTCCGTCAAAGATCTCGTTTCCAGGCTTCAGCAACTCCAAAGGCAGATCGAGCCTAACCACAGCTAGCAATCACTTGCAACGGTTAAAACCAAGCACGGTAGAGTTCTCGAGCCTGGTCATCACAGCATCATGCTCGCCCCTAATCCTTTCCACCTCAGCTCGGAGTACCCTGGCCTTTGCCTGTACCCGATCCACTAGCTCTTTGACTTCGGCGAGTTGCTTCTAAAGTGCCTCCGCCTGATCGGCCTCGCCCTGATATGCGATCACCCGGGCTTCGAGTTCGACAATCTGTCCTTCCGTAGAAGCCAAAGAATTTATGACTCCTCAGAGGAAGCGATTCTCCTCGATCAACTCTGGAATCCTCACGTCCCGGCAATATTCCAACTTGTCGGATCGGTCTTGCAGGTCCCCATCGAGAGAGAGACTCTTGGCCTCGACCTCGTTGAGTCTTCTCTCAAGGAGCAAAGTTTTCGAGTCCGATTCCAGCTCTCGAAGCTCCCCCAACAACTTGAAGGCAATCTCAGCAACCCTCCCGCAAGCCTCCAGCTTGGTTGCAGATGGGACCTCAATCCCCAAAATTCCATCAAAATCAGAGTCCTCAGTAACTATTGCTGGTATTTTGGAAGAGGCTGGGGCCACCATGCTGAGAACGGCCCGCTTCCGACTTGAGCTACCCTTCAGTTTTGTAGAGCAGGCTCTGAGCTGGACCCCGGTCCCAGGAGTGTTGGGATCAGGCTCGGGAAAGTTGATCAATGCATTTTAATGCACTCTTTAAAGCTTTGTATTTGGTGTTTTTAATTGTGTTTGGTTCCTAATATTTAAGCCTTAGCACGTTTCTAGACTTTGGGTCTTAATCGAGCGTTATAGCAAATTCTTGATTAATTCCTGTTTTTATTGCATATTGACCCCTGTCTACTCTGCAGGCTATAACTTTGGCTGTGATTATCCGATTGAGGCGTGCGAGTATGCGTTGGAAAGCTAAGGAACAGAGCTACAATTCTTCTGTCGAGATCGAAACCCAATTCTGAAGTATTGAATGCCAAAACTGCGAAATACCGAAGCAGTTTAGTCAATTAGGGGTTTATGGGCCAATTTACTATTTTTATCGGGCTTTTATCCAAGAACCTAGTTAGTGGATTAGGGTTTTCGTTTTATCCTAGTTAAATACACTATTCAGAGCTATTTTGGCTCTGTTACGCATTAGTATACAATTTTGAGGATTTGGTAGCGTAACCTCCATGGAAGCCTAAAGCCCTAGATCAATGTATTGGTGAAGGGTGTTGCTGTAAGGATTTTGAGGTTCGGTGCTTTAATGTTTATTTCGTTTTTATGGTTTTAATTCTTTCTCTATCAATTTCATCTTCATAATTCTTGTTGCAAATTCGGTTTGTGTTTTGCTTAATTACTCAAACTCTGTGATTTGCTTACGTGATTCGTTTTATGATTTGGTTTTGCTTAATCACTTAATCATGATTTCGTTTTACAACTTTCATTATACAAACTATTCTATCGCTTGTTTAATCTAGTTTGGATAGGAATTGATAGAGTCTATGACGCTTGTTCACTATCACGATTGATTGAACACACTGTTTTGACGCTTGCTTTAAAAAGTGTGACTTCATATAAACTGACTGGCACTTGTTCACTTAGTTTATGATCAATCAAGAATTACCAAACCTTGTGCGAATCTTTATTTTAGATCCGATGATAAATCCAAGAAACGCACCTGAAACCAATGGATTGATTATCTATCTTTAATTGATTTTCTTCACTAAACATCAAACTCTTCTCTTCAAAACCCCCCCTTTTTATTGTTTATTTGGTTCTTGATTTTGGTAATTTCAGTATTTAGAGGTCCTCGAGAGACGACCAAGGTTACTTACCTTGTACTATATTTTCTATCTTTATAATTATTTTGACCCGCGTACGACCGCTGATCAAATTGGCGCCGTTGCCGGGGATCTCTGATTAGGAATTACTGGCTTAAGAACCTCACTAACCACTTACCTTGTACTATATTTTCTATCTTTATAATTATTTTGACCCGCGTACGACCGCTGATCAAATTTCGCAGTTTTGACATTCAATCCTTCAGAATTACCGAAGCAGTTTAGTCAATTAGGGGCTTATGGGCCAATTTACTATTTTTATCGGGCTTTTATCCAAGAACCTTGTTAGTGGATTAGGGTTTTCGTTTTGTCCTAGTTAAGTACACTATTCAGAGCCGTTTTGGCTCTGTTACGCATTAGTATACAATTTTGAGGATTTGGTAGCGTAACCTCCATGCAAGCCTAAAGCCCTAGATCAATCTATTGGTGAAGGGTGTTGCTGTAAGGATTTTGAGGTTCGGTGCTTTAATGTTTATTTTGTTTTTATGGTTTTAATTCTTTCTCTATCAATTTCATTTTCATAATTCTTGTTGCAAATTCCGTTTGTGTTTTGCTTAATTACTCAAACTCTAATTTGCTTACGTGATTCGTTTTATGATTTGGTTTTGCTTAATCACTTAATCATGATTTCATTTTACAACTTTCATTATACAAACTATTTTATCGCTTGTTTAATCTAGTTTGGATAGGAATTGATAGAGTCTATGACGCTTGTTCACTATCACGATTGATTGAACACACTGTTTTGACGCTTGCTTTAAAAAGTGTGAATTCATATAAACTGACTGGCGCTTGTTCACTTAGTTTATGATCAATCAAGAATTATCAAACCTTGTGCGAATCTTTATTTTAGATCCGATGATAAATCCAAGAAACGCACCTGAAACCAATGGATTGATTATCTATCTTTAATTGATTTTCTTCACTAAACATCAAACTCTTCTCTTCAAAACCCCCCCTTTTTATTGTTTATTTGGTTCTTGATTTTGGTAATTTCAGTATTTAGAAGTCCTCGAGAGACGACCAAGGTTACTTACCTTGTACTATATTTTCTATCTTTATAATTATTTTGACCCGCGTACGACCGCTGATAAAAAGTCAGCCAGCTTATCTGTACAAAGAAAACGCGAGCTGAGTCACGGAATAAAAAAGGAAAGGCAAAATTACATTAGAGGACCTCTAAGTTATTTATTTGTAACAAGTTGGACCTTTAAGTTTTTGTACCAAATAGGCCCTTTATGTTACCTAACGTTTACACCGTTGGCCCTTTTAGTAAAATGTCATATCGTTGATTGCATCAAAATACACCAAAACATGCTTGGTTGCATCTAAATACATAAGCTTGAGTAATCACAATATATAAAGTAGCATTACATCAAAATACATAAGCTACAGTAATCACTAAAAGGGCCTATTTGTTACAAAAAAAACATAAAGCGCCAACTTGTTACAAATAAATAACTTAAAGGTCCTCTAGTGTAATTTTTCCAAAAGGAAATAACACAAATAGCTGGAGTAGCAGAAATTACCCAAAGTGTTTTCAGCTTGGCTGCGAAAGCCTAAGTGTCTCGGTCGAAATAATCTCCAGACCAGGATAGGGAGAAATGCGTCCTCACCAACTCGGAGCCATTGTATTCTGTAATAGCCTTTTTGGCCTCCTTGTTCACTGCCCGAACATAAAAGAAGACGGACTTAAACCCCTTGTTGGAGTCATTCACCAGATTAAAGTAAGCCCAGAATCGGGCTCCCTGAAGGCAGACATGACTGTGCCGGCAGGCGTCTTCCTTCTCGGGTTGACGAAACACATCAAAGATAGCGAAGAAGGCTCGCACCGAAGGAAGTCAGCCCAGGTAAGCCATCACGGCCTCAAAAGATTTAACGTACCCCCAGGCATTGGGGGACAGCTGAGACAAAGCTATTTGCACGTGATCGAGCACGCCCTACGGAAAGTCGGACAAAGGGACCCGGATTCCCATAGTGTCCAGACACCTCCCAGAGAAGAAGTAACCAACTTCCTTCTTTGGTAACCTGGTGCAGGTCGGCAGTTGCCCCGCATCCTCCAACCTCCACTTTTGACCTGCAGAAGCGGTCACGTACTGCTGGAAATTTAGTAGAGACTTGCTTTTCAGATTGGCCGTAGTTTCGACAACCACGGTGGAGACCTAGCGGTACTCTGTCGGATCAAACCTGTATCCTCCAGCCTCATGAGCACCAGCAGTTTCCGATGTTCCCTCCACCGCGAGGCCAACTTCTTGTGGTAAATCCTTCGAGACAGCAGAATCACTTCGATATTCTGCTACTGACGAGCCTACCATCTCGACGCTTGACATCGACTGAAATGTTGATCTCGTTCACTTAAATAAAGAGCTCGGATGAAAAAAAATTCCAGAAAAACGGTGAGCTTTCAGGTCGGTACGGCAGTCAGAGAACTGAAAAGAACCGTTGGATAGCGTCGACGAGAAATGATTCTAACACTCAAAATCAAAAGGTAAGAAAAGGGGGATCCCCGCATACCTTATATACTTTTGGGACTCGGAAATCGAACCGGCACTTCAATTCTGATATTGGAAATTGAATTGCAACTATGCACCTCCGCCTCGGTTCCTCAAGCGTCACCTCCCTGTTCCCCCACTCAGCAGGAGACACGTGGCGCTGCAAACATTACCCCCTCTAAACGGAAAACGGTCAAATCAAGCTGAGGCCAAACTCATCCCCTCGCCGACCTCGACTTAGGGTGCCACTGTTCCGAACTGGGCCAAAGGCTCACAGTTTCGGCCTAGGCCCATTTCAGCACCAGGGACAACCCGGTATGCATGATGGTCGCATCAAACGGTTAAGAAGTCTGTACCCGCATCGAACGGCTCAACAAACGACACTTCATCTATAAATATGAGTGCAGCTCTCCATTTCCAGGTACGTACTCATTTCCCACTTCCCTCGCTGACTTAGGCATCGTAGTGCTTGCAAGTACCCCACGCCAACGCGCGCGAAGCGTCTGTCTCGGACCATCCGAAGTCAATCTTCAAGCTCCAGGAAGCACGACAACTTGTACCCCGAATTCGACGTCCAGGTACCGAACAGGTACCTAAATGATTGTTAAAAACTAATGCAGGCATGTCTCATAGCATCAAGAAGAGAGCTGTGGTACCTAGACAATGGATGCTCAAGGCACATGACAGGGGAGAAAGATATGTTCCTCTCCATGGAGAGCTTTGATGGAGGACTTGTTAAGTTTGGCAACAATGACAAAGGCTTCATCAAAGGAGTAGGTACAGTAGGTAAAATAAACTCCTTAGATTCAAAATGTTCAGTTTGTGAAAGGACTCAAACATAACTTACTTAGTGTAAGTCAGTTATGTGATTCTGGACATGAAGTGACTTTTAAATCTGATGTATGTAGAATAAATAGTTTAGAGTCTGATAAAACTATTTTTACTGGTCATAGAACAAATAACCTCTATAGCATCTGTCTTGATGATCTACCTGATCAAATGTGTTTAGTTTCTAAAGAAGATGACAAATGGATGTGGCATAGGAGATTTGGTCACATTAGCATCCCTTTCTAAATTATCCAAACTTGATTTAGTGAAAGGACTTCAAAAGATCAAATATGAGAAGGATAAATCATGTGAAGCATGCATTCAAGGAAAGCATGTTAAATCATCTTTTAAACCTATCAACATGATATCCATTCAAAGACCTTTGAAACTTCTGCACATGGACCTTTTTGGTTCAACTAAGCATACTAGTCTAAGTGGAAAAAGGTATGGGTTTGTTATAGTTGATGATTACTCTAGGTTCACATGGGTGATTTTTCTGAAAAACAAAGATGAGGCTTTTGAATGTTTCATTAAGAGAGTTCAAAATGAGAAGGGTTCTAACATTGTTGCAATTAGAAGTGACCATGGAGGAGAATTTGAAAATACTATTTAAAACCTTTCTTGAAAAGAATGGTGTGTCTCACAACTTCTCTTGTCCAAGAATGGTGTAGTTGAAAGAAAAAATAGAACATTGCAAGAGATGGCTAGAACATTGCTCAATGATTCACAAATTTGAAAAATACTTTTGGGCAGAAGCAGTAAACACTGCCTTCTACATTTTGAGCAAAGCAACTATTATAAAAACTTAAAAACAAAACCCCATATGAACTCTGGAAAGGAAAGAAATTAAACCTATCATCTCTTATTTCCATGTATTTGGTTGTGATTGCTATGTTTTAAATAACAAGGACAATTTAGGAAAGTTTGATGCTAAATTTGATCCTGCACTGTTCTTACGATATTCTCTCACATCAAAAGCATATAGAGTGTTTAATCTTAGGACTAAAGATGTTGAAGAAAGCATGCATGTGATGTTTAATGAAACTAACAGTTCAACAGATAGAAATGAAGATAGAAACCTTCTTGTGATAAGATCAAAAGATCAAGACCATATGGTAAACTTGAGAAAGATCATCATAAGAAGCTTCATTTGTATCTATGGCAATATGAGAAGGATATCTAAGAAGGATCAACCTAAGAAGAGTTATGATAGAACTATAAGAAAGGAGATGAGAAGCATCATATGAGAAGAGTCAAGTTGAGAAGAATCATGGCCATGAGAAGGGTCAGGATGAGATGAGTCATGTTGAGAAAGGTCATTCTACAAGTACCATTCTAAGGAACATCAACATGAGAAGCATCAACTTGAGAAGAAACATCTTCATCATCTGTCATATGTGAGAAGAGTCACTGTGAGAAGAGTCATGACAATTGGAAATAGCTGTCTTCTGCAGAAAAGCAGAAACAAAGTTGTGTTGTGCAGACAGCTTTCCTCAACGGCTATAAACGGCTATATTACTTCACCAACGACTATAATCTTTGGACCAGAGGATATTACACATAATTTAATCTATAAACTAACGCTCCTGGTCGCCATTGATCCTCATGAGAGTGCATTAAATTCTTAACTTCGAACCTTCTCAAGTGTCAAAGTTTTCTCTCATCCATACTAAGCTGCTACAAAATAGAAGGGATTCACTTGATCTCTGAGTATGTATTAACTCTTGTGTTGTTGTATTTAATGAATACTTTATTTGTATCAACCATGATCTAGAAATCCCACAAACCCAAACACTTAAACAGTGAACCTGTAGGAAACCTTCTCTAGTGGCATGTGTTGCTGTAAGACTTGAGAAGTGAGTGCTTATGTGTTATAATCAGTATAATAGCTCAGAAGGACTCTATTAGGAGTGTTCACAGTAGGTAGAGCTATGTGAAGAAAACTACCAAGAGTTCTTTTAACCTAGGGAGGTGTAAAAGGTGTAAACTACTTTTGAAAATAGTGGAAACACTAACAGAAAGTGAGGAGTGGATGTAGCCCAGGAAGAGTGTATTCTGACCCTTCTCAGATGATAAATGTTTCAAGATAAAACATAGTTTTCAACTCTTCTCACATCTTCCCTACACTATTAATATCTCTTGTTTAGTTGTTTCTAGATGTATTACAACAATATCACTAGCTTAACAATACCTAAACAATCAAACAGAAACTTTTGAAAGAGTTAAATATTGAAGGCAGAACTTTCTGACCCCTCTCAACTCATCCATATAGTTGAGAAGATAGATAAATCAAAGCTTCTCTACTCTCCAATTAACTTAAGAAGATTGTTTCAACACACCCTTCTTAACATAAATCACTTACTGTCTTAACTCTACATTATACTTGTGAAGAAAGTTTTACTCTAGCAGGTGAATTTAAAAAGGGTCACAATTCCAACACCCCCCCCCCCCTTCCTTGTGACAGTATTGACTTCAAATATGTCAAGCCCCATGATCAAGGCTTCGTATTCAGCCATATTGTTGGATGCTTGATCTCCTATCCGGCACATGAACTTCAGGACTGGTAATGACCACGCCTACCCCTACCCTCGTCTGGGTGCTCGACCCATCAAACATGAGGATCCAGGGCTTCAGGCTTAAGTAATTGAAATACTCGGTTGGAGCATCGTGCACCTCCACACACGGATCTTGTGCCGGGAAGTTTGCCAGGGCTTGGCCTTTTACGGCTTTTAAAGGTACTTAAGTTAAGGCAAACGCGTTCAACTTAATGGCCCACGTAACAAGTCTTCCCTGTAAGACAGGCCTATTACAGAGGTATCTGATAATATCCACTTTACAAACAACAAAAACTTCCTTAGGCAAAAGATAGTATTCTAGTTTTGTACAAGCATTAAATAAGGATAAGCAAAGCTTTTCAATGGGAGAGTATCTAGTCTTGGCATCATTGAGGATCCTACTAAGATAGTATATAAAACGCTCGGCGCCGCTATCATCATCTTGAGCTAACAAGCAACCGATTTCTTGGTCTTCGGCCGCAATGTATAACTTCAAAGGCTTCCCAAGCTGCGGAGGCACCAGGACGGGGGATGTGTCAAGGCAGCCCTGACTTGATCGAAGGCCTCCTGCTGTTTGACTCCCCATATCATTTCCTCGTTGTTCTTCATTTTTAACAAAGGTTAGAAGGCTTTCAACTTTCCTGCGGAGTTAGCAACGAACCTTCTTAGGAAATTCATCTTGCCTAGTAGACTCTTCAGCCCCTTTTTTGTTCTGGGAGGTCTCGCCTCTAGCATAGCCCGAGCTTTGTTCTTATCCACTTCAATACCCTAGTTATGCACCAAGAAGCCTAGAAAGTTACCTGCAGACACGCCAAAAGCACATTTAGTAGGATTCATCTTGAGGTTGTGGAGCCTCATCCATTTTAGGGCTTGTTCAAGTTCCGCCAAGTGGGCTTCAAAGCTCTTGGATTTGACTACCACATCGTCAATGTACACCTCCATGTTTTTACCAATAATGTCATGGAAGATGGCATTCATTGCCCTTTGGTACGTCGCCCCAGCATTCTTAAGACCGAAAGGCATCACGAGCTAGTCATAGATACCTAAGGACCTAAGGCGCTTGGGCACCTAAAGGCAGTCTAATGGGCATCCGCCTCGGCCACATAAATCTGGTTGTAGCCAGAATATCCGTCCATAAAAGTCAGGATGGCATTGTTTGCCATGGCATCGGCAAGCATATCGGCCACAAGCATACCGTAGCCATCCTTTGGAGTTGCCAAGTTCAGATCTCTATAATCGATACAAACTCTGTCCCACCGCCTTCATGAAGGAGAAGCTTGTGGGACACGCTTGTAGTGACCTCAGTGGCTTGCTTTCTAGGGCAGTTCGGATTGAGCAGTTCATACAGGAAAGAGAAACGAAGAGAGCTACTAGGGGTCGAGGACCTCAATTAGTATTAGTAGTTGATGAAATTGCTACATATTTCCAAAAATTGCCTTAGATGCAAATGACGATCCTCGTGAGGAGAACCACTAATTGACCTACTGTTTAAAGCATTTGAAACATCGTAGGTTTAAATTCAAAATGTGTTGCATTGATTTGAGGTCTGGCTATGCTGGTTTGCATGTTTTGATGATCAAACACAACATAGCCGCTCATTGGTGTGTCCCTATCATTTACCATACCTATTGGACCCATGTTGATGAATTGATTTCTGTAATCATTCTCAGGATCATGATGTGAGCCATGAACAGATCCTCTACCGGTACCATGATGAGATCCTTCTACTCCTGGGCTAGACATTGTTTGTCTTGCTCTGCCTCTTTGTCTTTGAAGTCTTCGCAATCTTCTGAATCTCCTCTCTATTTCAGGATCCAACTGAAAATCTGGTGAGTTAGACCTGAGCGTATGCTGTAGAACCTATTGCAGGGGCAATGATTGCTAGTGCAATAACTGCAATACCACAAGGAACAAACAACCAGAGTAAAATTGATCACTAAATTACTACTAGTTTAAACAATAAAAATTAATAGAAATCCAAGGCAACGACGCCAAAAACATGTTGTGTGAAAAGGTGTGCAAGTATACATAGTCTAAAAACAAGTAATATAATGATAAGAAGAGATCTTACCCACAGGGATTGGATTAATTTTTAAGAGTTTAAAATGGTAGCAATACTAGTGATAATAGAAATCAAAAATAAAACAAAGTATGAGTGGTGTGCGTAGAGACATATTTAATTTAAACAAAGTAAAACTTGTTGTGAATCAATTGAGAGAAATGGTTGGAATGCTCTCTTCTAAGTAATTAACTTTGAAAGCATTATGCAATATGTGATGCTCCTGCAGTGGATGCTGTAGCAATGAATGTGTGCTTTTCAGCAACTATCTTCAGGGTTTCATTTTAAGTCCTATATCTAAGATCTAAATAATTTCACCCGTGTATATTTAAGCTCCCACAGAATCACCCTATGGACAATGCTATCCTATGTCTAGGTTTTACAATGGATTTAACAAAGTTTCCTTTTATTAAAACACTTATCCATATTAGTTCTTGAGTTCAGATCGTAAACCATGTCTGTATTTATGACCCTACTTATTCTAAGTGATCAACATCAAAAAAAGTTTGAAAGAATTATAGCACAAGAACTAAATTGCAAGCATCATTATAACATAATAACTATTCCAAGTTTCATTACAAAGTTAAGGCATCCCAGCCATATGTATTTAGTTCATGCTTGACAAAAATAGGCACATATACAAACTGAAGGAGTCATGTTTATATGAAAGAAAATACATAGGAGAGAAGATAAGATAGAAAGTACACAATTGAAGATCCTCTGCATAATCTGCCTAACAATGTTGGGGCAATCACCTCTCAGCAATGGAAACAACAACAAGAAAATGATAAAAGAGTAGAGAGAAATTGTCACTTTCTCTCTTTCTTTCGAACCAAGCAATTTGTTTACTATTTAGAACAAAACTTGAGATGGAAGTTTTGAGATGATTTCAAATGAGGAAGAGGGGATGTATTTATAGGCTCCATAAAGTGAAGTTGTCTTGGTCACCAAGGTGGTTTTTAGGGTTTCTTCTTCCACTTGTCTTCAAAAGTGTGATTTTAACATCCACCAACTAAGAAGAAGGGGTCCAATGGTGTATGGACAAGTGTCCCTAAAATGTTTCCACTTGTAGCATATGATTGTTCAAAGTTGGCGCTGCAACCATCTAATTGGGCAACACTCACTTGCAACTTTACATGCTGACATCATCATCAGAATGCTAGGGCATTAGCTTTTGGATAGAAAAAGTTTTCTTTTGATGAAAACTAAAGATTTTTCAAAAACTAGAATAGGCTAACAATTTCATCAAGTGTTGGGGGGATTCAAAGCACAACAAAGGGTCTTTGCAAGTAATTTTAATTTTGGTCAGTGCTTCTAATTTTTGTGGTTTCTAATTGCGGGAGCAATGCGTTCTTTGTATTGCAGGAGCAATGATTGTTGTAGCATTGTTGCTCTAGTTTTCTACTATAGAGATTTTAGCTACATTGTCCTCCTCGCTGCTCCTCTTTTTTGCATACTTTATTTTTTTTCTTTTTATTTGATTTTTTTCTTCTTTTTCTTTTCTTTTTCATGCAAATTTTGGAACAGATAATACAACTTATTTGATTTGGATCAATGTAGCTATTACATGATGTTATACTTGTAGAAAATTTATAAACCTTTGCACTGACTTTCCTAAAATTGAAATTCCTAGCCTTAATTTCATTGATGCACCCCCAAACTTATTTCTTTATGCTATTCTAGATTTTTATTAAAAATTTAGCATTTGATCTAGGTTCACAGAGCTACCCTTGGCATCCATTTATTTCCTAGTTAACTAAGTTCCTTTCTTTGGTCTAGTGAGTTAAGTGTTGAAGCAAAAATAATTTTGATCACCATCCAAACTTAGGCTACAACACTTAATGTTTCACAAAGAAATTAATTCCAAAGAAAATGCACTTGTTGTTTTTAAAAAGGGTTTTAGCTGATCATGCTTCTCAAAATACCACCAAAAATATTTAAAAACTGGTTGTAGACTAACACATAGACTAATACTAACTAACACATAGACTAATTACTAATTAACACAAATGTAAAATGTAACACCCTGGAAATAATTTAATTAAAATAGTTGATTGAATTATTAAAATAATTTGGAGGCGGGATATAGATAAATTAAAAGGTTAATATTTTATATGCGTAGGAGGTGAAACGAGTAAAGGAGGTGGTGACGTAGAGAGCCCAGTGTTTACTGGGCCCTCAACTTTAACCCTGGGGGTTTAAGCCAAACCCTCATTCGCAGCAAGCAAAAGAAAAACGAAAGTGAGAGTGAGAGAGAGAGCACGCAGCGCAAAGAGGGAGAGAAGAGGAGGGTTTCGCGAAGAATTTCAAAAGGAGATCGTTCGTGTTGCTGTGGTTTTGTTCGTGTCTCGTTCGTCGTGTTCCGGAGCTTACGTTATTCGAGGTAAGGGTGGGCTTAACCTTGATAATGGGTTGATGATAATTATGTGTGGGTAGTCTAGGGTTTTGTTGAATTGTTCGTGTTGTTGCATATCGTGTTTTCGTTGAGATTGGTGCTTTGATGATTATTGCACGTTATTGTGATTTGTTTCGTTATTTGTTGTTGCGTGATGTGCCAGTCTTGTGCGTGGTGTGCGTGCGTATTGTCCGCGTTGTGGAGCCGTCTGGTGTTAATATTTCAGGTGCGGTGCTGGTATGCTCAGGAGAGTTTAGTGGTAGCTGTGATGCTACAACTTGGTGCTATTTTTGGTGAAATCATTTGTTTTGATTCTGGTGATATAGTATTTATTTTAAATACTTGTTATGGTGAGTTGGTGCATAATCATGGTGTCGCATTGTCATATGCATGTTTTGGTGATATAGGCTCTGCCTCTGGTGTTTATTGGTGATATGCCCGTCGTGGCTCATTTTGGTGATCGGTAGCACATGCATATGCCCACTGGAGGGGTTGCATATCATCCCATTGTCTATGAATGTTATATTTTTGGTGGTTCACTGTCAAATGGACTTTTCCTTTGGTATCTGGTGCTGTGATATGGTGTAATTGTATTGTGTTGCTGTAGTTACCTGATGCTAGCATATTTTTATCATCTTCTTATTACCTCTGTTAGACTCACCCCTTCTGCTTGGAATGTTGCTCTCATGCGGCAACGCTGCAGGTGATCGCTAGTGCTCGTGGAGGAATTGCTAGGTTTTGCTTCCTCTCTCGTTTGGGTCTGTGTCAGCTCTGATATGTAGCACCGGGGAGTCGTTAGTTATCGTTTTGAACTATTATTTTAGTTATTGGAAATTGTTTTAATTAATTTTGGAGATGTCTTTAATTGTTAATTCTGGAGATGTTTAAACTGGTTAATATTTCCGCTGCTTGGTGATTTCTTTTATATAAATTATTTTGGAGATTTTTTTTTTGGAATAAATGGTGTTTTTTTTTTAAATGGTGAAAAATGTAGCGCCCATCGAGGTGACTCTGATAATTGTCTATTTAGTTGTAATAGTAAAAGAGGGGTGTTACATAAAACACAAATATATAGCATATAGCATAAGTTCAGAAAATATTACAAAATATCAGTAAAATCCCCCCCGCCCCTCAACTTTAACAAAAGCAGTGTCCCCACTGCAAATGGAGATTGGGAGAGGAAATAGTGCAGCTGCATCAACAAAAGTTACTTAAAAGCATTCAAACCTGCTGCTTGCCCTAACTGGAGCAAGCTTGGTCTTTTTCTGCTTTTTCTTCTTGGGCTCTACTGGGGTGGATGCTCTTGGATCCATTGCTGGTGCATCAGTAGCTATTGTTACTTCAGTAGCATTAGTGTGAGGTGGATTTGGTGCCTTCGTAGCAGCTTTCTTCTACTTCATTTTAGTTAATTCTTCCTCTTTGAGGGCAGCCAAGGTTTGCCTGACCAATTCTGTTGCAGCTTCTGCTTCCACAAGGTCCACTGTTGTTGATGGTTTTGTTGCTCCTACAACAGGTTTAGATGTCATCGCAGGTGCATCTGATGCTGTGTGCATGTCAGGGGCATCACTTATAGGCTGGTGCAATGTTTGCAGTCTGCATTGCAGGTGCATCTGATGCAGGTCCTCCAATTTTCTCCTTCTTTGTTGATTGTTGCAGGAGCAATTGTAGTTTTCTTTGTTAATTGGCTTTATGCTCCTGCATCTGATGCGGACTTGCCAGAAGTTTTGAGTGCTGATTGCTTCTTCACCATTATTGAGTTTTATTTGCGGTTTTAGGTTTTGAAGAATTGGAGAAGAAGATGAACTGTGTTGTGTTTGAGAGTTATGTGTGAATGAGAGAGTAACGGTAATAATATGTAGATCGTGGGGTGGTTTTAATAACAAGGGAAGTTAAGGTTAGTGGGTGGTTAGGTTTTTAGTGGGTTTTCATTTGACATCTAAAATGGCCATTAAGCTTAGGTGGGAGTGCATGCAAAGGGACGCGTGGGCTATTAGATGGCAATCAGGGGTTTAATATTAGGCTAAAAACTGTTTTTAAGATGGGGAATAATTTCAAATGGAATTGCTGCATTGTTGCTGGAGCAATGGACCTCTAGTGTTGCAGGCGCAATTGATGCCTTGTACATTGCTGGTGCAACGGACGCTCCAACAATTAACAAGTAGGTTAGTATATCAAAATTTCATGGGTTGCCTCCTAGAAAGCGCTTGATTTAAGAGTCTTTCAGCCTGACTATCTCCATTTTCTTAAAGATTTTGGAAGTGAGAGGTGACTTTGTTTTTCACCACTTGTTCGCCGTGGTACATTTTTACTCTTTGTCCATGAACTTTGAAAGTGGTGTTAGATTTTTCATCAAATAACTCCACTGCACCATGAGGGTAGACTTTCAACAGCTTAAATGGTCCTGACCATCTTGATTTGAGCTTTCCAGGGAATAATTTTAGTCATGAATAGTAACACCAATCATCCTTCAATCAGTTCCGTTTTCTGAATTCTTTTGTCACGTCATTCCTTTGTTTGGCTTTGTAAATTGCTGCATTTTCATAGGTAAAATGCCTAATTTCTTCAAGTTCATTGAGTTATAGAAGCCTAGATGCACCTGCTTGATCATGATTGAGATTGAGCTTTTTAATTGCCCAATATGATTTATGCTCCAATTCCACAGGTAAGTGGCATGCTTTTCCATACACTAGCCTATAGGGTGACATTCCTAGGGGTGTCTTCAATGCAGTTCTGTATGCCCACAAGGCATCATCTAAGTTCAATGACCATTCCTTCCTTGTGGGTCCAACCATTTTTTCAAGTATTCTTTTGACTTCCCTATCGGACAATTCTTCCTGTCCACTTATTTGGCTAGAAGGTTTTCAATGAGCTTGTTGCAAAAGTAGGAACCTTCATCACTGATAATTTCCCTTGGAGTGCCAAACCTAGTGAAGATGTTTCTTTGCAGAAACTTACTCATAGATTTGGCATCATTATTTGGCGAAGCCACAGCTTCCACCTAGTTAGAAACATAGTCCATAACTACTAAGATGTACAGATTGCCAAAGGATGGAGGAATGGGTCCCATGAAGTCCATTCCCCAAACATCAAAGATTTTAACCTCTAGGATATTGGTGAGTGGCATTTCATGCTTATTTGAAATGTTTCCAGTCCTTTGACATTTATCACAGTTCTTGACCAATTGATATGCATCTTTGAATATTGATGGCCAATAGTAACCTGATTGCAATACCTTAGCTGCAGTTCTTGTGCTGCCAAAGTGCCCACCATAAGAGGCAGCATGACATTGCTGGAGCACTGTTTTATGTTCATCCTATGGTAGGCATCTTCTGATTATTTGATCTGGACATTCTTTGTAAAGGAAAGGATCATCCCAATAGTATTGTTTAACTATATGGAAAAATCTTTTCCTTTGTTGATAAGTCATGTTGACAGGTACAACCTTGCTTGCAACAAAATTTACTATGTCAGCAAACCATGGTGTAGCAGCATCAATTGCTCCTGCAATGGTTGCACCTGCAACAGTTGTACGTACAAGAGGTGTTGCTGCACAAATTGCTAATAGCTTCTCATCGGGAAAACTTTCCTTTATCTCTCCCTCTTTGGTACCTGGACTATCATTTTCAAGTATAGACAAAATGATCAGCAACTTGGTTCTCGACCCCCTTTTTATCATGAATTTCAAGATCAAATTCTTGAAGGAGGAGAACCCATCTTATTAGCCTAGGTGTTGCATCTTTTTTTGAAATTAGATACTTGATGGCAGAATGATCTGTATAAACAAGTACTTTGGAGCCAACCAAGTAGGATCTAAATTTATCAAATGTAAATACTACAGCTAACAATTCTTTCTCAGTCACAATATAATTCAATTGTGCTTCAATAAGTGTTTTGTTAGCATAGTAAATGGAATGAAAAACTTTGTCATACTTTTGCCCAATCTGGTGTGACTATCACTGGTGCTGTTACCAATGCCTTCTTTAGTTTCTAAAATGCTTCCATGTAGGCTTCATCAAAGTGGAATGCCACATCATGTTGCAAGAGTTGACATAATGGCTTTGAAATCTTGGAGAAGTCCTTGATAAACCTTCTCTAAAGTCTTGACATTAGTTGGAGAGAGCAATTTCTCAATCTCCTCAATTTTGCTTTGTCTACTTCAAGACCTTTCTGTGAAACTCTATGGCCAAGCACAATGCCTTCTTGGACCATGAAGTGGCACTTTTCCCAGTTTAAAACTAGGTTAGTATCCTCACATCTATTGAGAATTTCTTCGAACATTGATAAACATAGTTGAAATGTCTCCCCAAATATTGAGAAATCATCCCTGAATACCTCCATTGAATGCTCAATGAAGTTTGAGAATTTTGTTGGAGTTTCATAGTCCAAATGGCATTCTTCTAAATGCAAAGGTGCCATAGGGACATGTAAAAGTTGTCTTTTCTTGGTCTTTAGGAACTATAGCTATTATTTCCCTGAATATCCATCTAAGAAACAATAGAATTATTTGCCTGCTAACCTGTCTAGCATTTGGTCAATGAAGGGTAATGGGAAATGATCCTTTTTTGTGGCCTTGTTGAGTTTTTGTAATCCATGCATATTCTCCAACTTGTGACAGTTCTTGTGGGTATCAATTCATTCTTTTCATTGGCTACTACTATCACTCCACCCTTCTTTAATACACATTGTACTAGGCTTATCCATGCACTATCTGAAATTGGGTAGATTATGCCAGCATCTAGCCATTTGATTATTTCCTTCTTCACTACCTCCTTCACGATTGGATTCAGTCTCCTTTGGCCATCAATGCTGTTTTTGGAGTTCTCATCCAAAACAATCCTATGCATACAGATGGACAGACTAATTCCTTTTATATCAGACATTTTCCAACCAATTGGCTTCTTATGCTTTCTTAGGGTAGTAATAAGATCATACTTCTGCTTTTGGGATAAGTCAGAAGCAATGATCACTGGGAGTGTTATTTTCCCCTAAGAAGGCATATTTGAGATGTTGGGGCAATTCTTAAAATTCAAGTTGAGGTGATTCATCTATTAAAGGAACATTTCTTTTGAGGTTTGAACTTTCAAGGTTCAGAGACTCATATTTTCTAGCCCAAACCTCCTTCACAGCAACTTCTTCTTGAATATCTTCATTTTCTGCAAATTCTTCTTTTTCTGTCATTGCTCCAACAATGGATGCTATAGCATTGATCAAATGGTCCTGCTTTTTGTGGAAATGTTGCTGCATTACTTGATCCAGAGAGACAATGAGGGAGCTTTCTTCAACTTCATCATTTGGATATTTGAGAGCATTCATAATGTTGAACTTGACCTCTTGATCATTGACTCTCATGGTCAATTCACCTTTCAGCACATCAATGAGTGTTTTTTAGTAGCCAGAAATGGTCTTCCAAGAATAACTGGAACATTTTTATCTGCATCAAAATCGAGAATAACAAAATCTGCAGGAAACACAAATTTGTCAACTTTTATCAAAACATCTTCTATGATCCCTTCAGGATAAGCAATTTATCTATCTGCCAATTGAAGGGTCACAGTGGTAGGTCTATCAGTTCCAATACCTAGTTGTGTGAATATGGATTTAGGCATCAAGTTTATGCTTGCACCTAAATCACATAATGCACGACCAGTATAAAATTTTCCAATTGAAAAAGGTATAGTGAAACTACCAACATCCTTTAATTTCCTGGGTATTTTGTTCTGCATGATCATGCTGCACTCTTTTGATATGGCAATTGTCTCAAATTCCCCCAATCTTCTTCTCTTTGTAAGCTCATCTTTCATGAATTTAGTATAATTTGACAAAGTGGCACGCCACACACCGGCGACCTAGTGGAAAACAAACCAAAAAGGGAACAGACTACCCCTAATCTTCTGCTTTGGAACCTTCCCCCCCATGGATTCAGGCCCCTCTTGACCATACGGGAGGACGGTTGGATCAGGGTTGGCGGCCACGAAAGATGCAACAGTAGGGGCGACAGCGGAGGAATTTTCCAGGTGAACACGAAGCCTTTCCCATGAAGAGATTGCTGACCGCACCTTACTTTGACCTCTCTTCCTGTCGTAAACAAACACCCCTTTCTGGGACTCTAGCTCGTTGATGTGCTGGTGCAAAAGGTTTCTTTGGTTGTACAAACGAGTCTGCTCTGCTACGACCGTAGCTAGCCTATTGGTTGCCACCTGCTGCTAAGGGCGCAAAACCTACAACTGGAAAATTCAGCATCTTTAATGTTAAGAAACACACCATGGAAGAGCTTCCCCTTTGTAAATTTGAATTGCTTGATGGTTTGGTTGATACTTTGCAGGTTGACACACCTCCTATAGCTTACTCTTATTTTATGCTTGTTGTTTTCATTGAAGACAATGTATGATTTAAGAGTGGGGGGTGTTTTTTAGTAGCTTAGTAGTTTGTCTTTTTCTTTTAATTTTTGATTTGTTTTTTAGTTTTTCTTATTTAAAAAAATTAAAAAAAATATGATATTTTAGCATGTTTTTCCATTGTGAGTGATGTTACTATTCTAGGACCAAAGATGTTTTGACATGATTTGATTGATCTCTTGTTGCTCTTGGTATAATAAGTTGCATATGAGCATTAGATTTTGCATCATTTGTGATAGTCAGTGTCCCTGATGAGAATTGAGCCTTTTATTGGATGGTCTACATTTTGTCGTTCTCTTATTTCTTGTGTGTGACTCACTCATGTTTGTTAGTTACTCAAAAACTTTACTTGATTCTTATTGAAGCACTTGTTCGCATGCATGTTTGAAATGATCTAGGCAGTTCTGTTCTTTTTTAGCTACTAGCCAAATAAACCTACCCTGAATTTATCCCTTTGTGTAAGCCCCTTTGAGCCTTTTTATCCCATTCTTTGTTTTATAGCTCATTACAATCCCAGAAGTGAAAAACAATGATATTACCCAATCTTAGAGGGTGAAGGAGCTTTGAATTGAAAATTGTCAAATCCATAAGTATGGGGATGTCCAATTGTTGCAATTGTGGATCTCACTTGGGTTAGTTCTTGGGTTCTCAATGAAAAGTTTGGCTAGTACATTTGTATAGAAAAATATTCACACAAAAAAAGAAAAAAAATAGAAAGAAAAAAATGAAAAAAAAAGAAGAAAAAAAAAGTCAAAAGAAAAAAAATGCAAAAAGTGTATATACCTTTTTATCTTTGTATCAAGAAGAGTGAAAGTTGTGTGGAGAGAGTATATCAAAATAGAGAAATTCGTCATATCTTATTGAAGTTGGACCCTCTCATGCTCATTCTACAATTGATTATTCTACAATTGATTTTCATTGCTTCTTTATCCTCTTTGATTCTTTTTAGCTTAGTTCCCCCTTAGGATTATCCCACCTTGACCTTGGCCCCATTACAACCCTTATAAAGACCTTTTGATCTTATGTGCATGTGTTCTTAAGTGTGGATAGTAGAAGCTTGTCAAGCATATGGTAGTGCTAACTTTCATTGATGTGCTTATTATATATGTGAGAGTAAACACAAGCCTAGACACTTGAGTGACTGAGAGCATTACTAATACGTATCCTGTGAGGACTCATCACTTATGATTCACTCTCTAGTGCTCTATTCTCTTGTTTGTTTTGATTGTAATTAAGTGCCATCTCTGATTGTCATTCTCCTTGAAGCCTAGGAAAAGCACCTCTCTTATGACTTTGCATTCTTTGGGTTAATTGGAAATTCATGTATTGTTTTTTGTGTTTTGTTTTATGTGTTTTTCCCAGAGTGCAAAAAATTATTTGTGGGGGAATTTGATCAGTGCATTTTAATGCACTCTTTATAGCTTTGCATTTGGTGTTTTTAACTGTACTCTGTACCTAATATTTAAGTCTTAGCCCGTTTCAAGACTTTCGGTCTTATCGGAGCAGTATAGTAATTTCTTAATTAATTCTTTTTTCTATTGCATATTGACCCCTGTCTACTATGCAGGCCATAACTTTGGCTGTGGTTATCCGATTGAGGTGTGCAAGCATGCGTTGGGAAGCTAAGGAATAAAGCTACAAATCTTCTGTTAAGCTCGAAACCCAGTTCGGAATTCTTGAAGGCCATGTTGTGTTAAAAACACACTTAGAGCAAGTGTACTCTTTCGCAGAAGTAGTATAAAAGATTATCGTCTCCACATGGATTAATTAACAACTACTAAACTACTTAGAGTTATTTATTGTTTAGACGAGTGAATAATTGAGTTGTAATTGAAACAATAAATAAAAGTAAATAAATAACAAATAATAAAACGCAAGATTTAATAAATGGAGAGAGTTCTAGGGTCACGGTTTCACTTGAAAGCTTCGATTCCCCTATGTCTAATTCTACCTGAATTGCCTTATTTTATTTAATTACCAATCCCTTTACTAAAGCTATTAATCTGTTTGGTCATTCGCGATTAATATTCTTTTTCCTAAATTAATCCTAGTTTGGTCATGCTAGAATTTAAATTCAAGAAAAGCATAAAGTATAAAAAGGTTGAATGATTGGAAGACTAAATTACAGATTTTTAGGTTTGGTTCTTTATTGTTTATGCTATTTCATCTTAGTTTCTAATTCGTCTCTATCAATTTCGTTTTTCTTCTTAATGGCTGCAATATCAGTTCTTCGTATTTCGCTTGAATCATTCGAATTCTGTCTTTGCAAAACGTGATTCGTTTGTGTACGCGCTTGCTTGTAAACAATATTCTCGATTCATAACTTTTGATTATTTCGAGTTATTTGGATGCTTAATTTATTTAATTCGAATAGAAATTGATTGAATATTGACATGAATTTTGTAATGATATTGGTAATGCTTTGAACGATGCTTGTCCACTTTTGTGACCGATTGAACCCATTGTTTCGGCGCTTGCTCGAAACTGTGTGACTTCGTATAAAGTAATTAATGCTTGTTCTGGAATTGGAAATCCTTAGAGACGTTACTTTTTAGAACCAATGATAAACTCGAGAACCACACTCTGAAACCGGTGAGTTGATTGTCTCTCACCAATTGTTGCTCCTATCAAACCAGAACTTTTCTAATCAAGACCCCCTTTTTTGTTTTTAATTTCTTACTTGTTGTTGGTGATTTCAGTATTAGAGGTCCTCGTCAGACGACCAATACTTTATTAAACCCTTAAAAAAAATTGACCCGCGTACGACCTCAGATCAATAGGAGCATCTGGAGCAGTTCCAGTAGTGTTTTTAGAAGCGGAATGAAACTTAACTTGCATTTATCTCCTTGGATTTCCACTTGGAGTGTGTTTCATTTTTATAGAGCGTGTTTTTATTGGTTTTACGTTAACAGGTTTTTAAGGGGGACCAACGAGAACGAAATTAGGGATTCTAGAATCTGTCTCTTGTGATTTCGAATCAGAGTCAGTGGAAGAAGGTTCAACATTTTTGGTTCTTACCATTTGAGAACTTAGGGATTTTGGGAAGAAGAGAGAAATGACTGTTTCGTGAATTTATGAGAGAGAGAAGGCGAAGTGAAGTGTTTTAATCACTTCAGAGCATTATTGTCTAATGGTTAGAACATTCTTATCTGATGTGTAACCATTGATTGAGAGGTGTGGGAGATAGAGAGAAAGAGAGAGCAGAGCTGTGGTAACGGCTAGGATCCTATTTATGGGTTTTTTTAATATTTCATAACCTAACACAAAAGGAATAAAACATATAAACAATTAAATGCAAACATTAAACAAAACAAACAACAAACAACAAAAAATCTTTTTGTATTTCTATGGTCATATGTATCTGATGACCCTTCTCAATAAATGAGAAGGTTTAGGGTTATGACCCTTCTCATTACTGAGAAGGTTGCTGGTAGATGATGAAAATATCCGGTAGTTGATGTTCAATGAAAATATCCGGTAGTTGATGTTTAGTATCCACGACAACCAGTTCAATGTCTTTCTTTTGCACATGATCTCTAATGAAATGATACTTAATATCAATGTGCTTTGACCTAGAATGCTGAATTGGATTTTTGGACAAATTTATAGCACTAATGTTATCACAAAATATTGAAATACTTGAGTAAATTAAGAAGAAGTCTTCAAGTTGATTCTTGATCCACGGAATTTGAGAGCAATAGCCTGCAGTTGAGACATATTCAGCTTCTGTTGTTGTTAGGGCAATTGTACTTTGTTTTCATCAACACCATGAAATGAGTGATTCTCCAAGTAGTTGGCATGAACTACTTGTGCTTTTTCTTTCAATTTTATCTCCAGCATAGTCAGCATCACAATACCGTATAAGCTAAAAATGTGTTCTCTTTTTGTACCATAGACCAATGTTAGGTGTTCCAACAAGATATCTGAAAATTCATTTGACAGCACAGAGATGAGATTCTTTTGGAGTAGTTTGAAATCTAGCACATAGCCCTACTGAGAAGACTATGTCTGGTCTACTTGCAGTGAGGTATAATAGAGGACCTATCATGCCTCTGTACTCCTTTTCAGAAACAGACTTACCCTTCTCATCTTTTTCAATACTTAGAGAATGGTGCATTAGTGTAGCCATGGCTTTTGCATCACTCATCTTATATTTCTTAAGAAGATCTTTGATGTATTTCTCTTGTGAAATAAAGATACCCTTCTTAAGTTGTTTGATTTGTAGGCCAAGAAAGTATCTTAGCTCACCCATCAAGCTCATTTCAAACTCACTCTTCATTAATTTTCCAAAGTCATTGCATAGCTTTTCATTTGTGGCTCCAAGGATGATATCATCGACATAAATTTGAACAATTAGCAATTCATCTTTGAGGGTTTTTCTAAAAAGAGTGCCATCGATTTTTCCTCTTGAAAAACCATTTTTGAGCAAAAAAGTACTAAGTCTCTCATACCAAGTTCTAGGAGCTTGTTTAAGTCCATAGAGAGCCTTAGTTAGTTTGAAAAATTGGTTTCGATGTTTTTCATCAATAAAACCAGGAGCTTGGTGTACATACACTTCCTCATTTAAAAATTCATTTAGAAAACCACTTTTGACATCCATTTGAAAGAGTTTGAAATCTTTACGAGCAGCATAAGCAAGAAGTATTCTAATAGCTTCTAATCTAGCAACAAATGCAAATGTTTCATCATAATCAATACCTTCCTGTTGATTGTAGCCCTAAGCAACTAACCTTGCTTTGGTTCTGATGACTTGAACATTCTCATCCATTTTGTTTCTAAAAACTCATTTTGTGCCAATAACAGATTGATGTTTTGGAGATGGGACTAAGTTCCTTACCTCATTATTCTCAAATAGAGCAAGATCTTCTTGCATTGCTTCTACCCAAGATTGATCAACAATTGCTTCATTTATATTCTTTTGTTTTATTGCTGAGATCAGAGCACTAGGAGAAGCTTCTCTTCTGAATGAACTTCTAGTTCTTACTGGTTCAGAAGTTTCACCAATAATTTGCTCTTGAGGATGGTGAGTTACTAGTCTCCAAATTCTTAGTAGTTCAGAAGCTTGAGTTGGTTGGCTATTTGGGTTATCTAGAGTGTGAGAAGGGTTAGGTGTTGGTTCAGTTTCAGCTTTCTCATTTACTTCATCACTCTTCTCATCTGTTTTATCTGCATCTATCTCTTCATCTTCATTTCTTTTTGCTGAATTGTTAGTTTCAATAAACAAAATATGCATGCTTTCTTCAACATCTTTAGTCCTAAGATTAAACACTCTATATGATTTTAATGTGGGAGAATATCCTAAGAATAATGCAGGATCAGACTTAGCATCAAACTTTGCTAAATTGTCCTTGTTATTTAAAACATAGCAATCACAGCCAAATACACGAAAATAAGAAATGATAGGCTTCTTTCCTTTCCAGAGTTCATATGGGGTTTTGTTCAAAGTTTTGTAATGGTTTCCTGTTCAGAATGTAGCAAGCAGTGTTTACTGCTTCTGCCCAAAAGTATTTTTCAACTTTTGAATCATTGAGCAATGTTCTAGCCATTTCTTGCAATGTTCCGTTTTTTCTTTCGACTACTCCATTTTGTTGAGGAGTTTTTGGACAAGAGAAGTTGTGATATACACCATTCTCTTCAAGAAAAGTTTTAAATAAAGCATTTTCAAATTCTCCTCCATGGTCACTTCTGATTGCAACAATGTTAGAACCCTTCTCATTCTAAACTTTGTTAAAAAAATGTTTTGAAACTTTCAAAAGCTTCATCTTTGTGTTTTAGAAAAATCACCCATGTGTACCTAGAGTAGTCATCAACTATAACAAAACTATATCTCTTTCCACTTAGGCTAGCATTCTTAGTAGGACCAAAAAGATCCATGTGCAGAAGTTCCAAAGGTCTTTGAATGGAAATCATGTTGACAGGTTTAAAGGATGATTTAACACGCTTTTCTTGAATGCATGCTTCACATGATTTATCCTTCTCATACCTTATCTTTGGAAGTCCTCTGACTAAATCAAGGTTGGACAATTTTGAAAGGGTTTTCATGCTAATGTGACCAAATCTCCTATGACACATCCATTTATCATCTTCTTTTGAAATTAAGCACATTTTAAATGGTAGATCATCAAGACAAATTCAATAGAGATTGTTTGTTCTATGACCAGTAAAAATTGTTTTTCCAGACTCTAAACTATTTATTTTACTCACATCAGATTTCAAAAATTGAACATTTTGAATCTGAGCAGAGTTTATTTTACCTACTTTATCTAATCCTTTGATGAAGCCTTTGTCATTGTTGCCAAACATAACAAGTCCTCAATTTAAGCTCTCGATGGAGAGGAACTTATCCTTCTCCCCTGTCATGTGCCTCGAGCATCCACTGTCTAGAAATCACAGTTTTCTTCTTGATGCTATGAGGCATGAATGCATTGGAATTTGACACAGATTTAGGTACCCATTTGTCTTTGGGTCCTTGAGGGTTAGTTTTCATTTTATGGGATTTTTTTTGCTTGTTGCTACACACTGAAATATGATTTCCAGTTTGTAAACCTTAATCATTTGATTCTGGGCTTTCTGTTACCCTTCTTATATATCTGATCTTTCTCAAAAGGAGTTAGACTCACTTGAGAAGCTTCAAGACTTTGTACACAAATCATAAGCTCATTTGTCAAATCACTAACTTGTTTTCTAAGCATTCCATTTTCATTTTCTAGTTCCAAGTTAAGGACAATAGATTTTTCTGGTATTTTCAAGTTGAAAAGCTTAAACTGATCAGATAGTTTGAAATGGGATTGTTGTAAAGTGTGAATTGTTTTTCCCATTCTTTCATTTAGTGTTTTTAGCTCCTCATTTTCCTTTTTTAAAACACATAACTGATCTTTGAAAAACATGCATTTTTGAGAAAGGAAGTTTGAGTCATAAAGCAAGCTATCAATGGAGGATTCTACTTCTTGGCAATATTTACATTTAGAGGATTTAAAATCGTATACCTCTTCTTGTTTAGTTCCTGCCATGAGACATAGATTTGCTGTTTCTTCTGCATGCTCAGCTGATGATTCTTCTGAATCATCCCAAGTGGCGATTAAAGCTTTCTTCTTTGGTGAGAAACTTCTTGGACTCTTCTTATTTAGAAAAGGGCAATCTTGTTTCATGTGGCCAGGCTTCTTACATTCATAACATGTAATTTTTGATTTGCTTCCGTCTCCTTTAAAGGTGTCTCTTCTGAACTGAGGTTTTCCTCTTCTTTTGTTGTTTAGCCTTCAATTGATTCTTTTAGATATCAAGGATAATTCTTCTCCTTCTGTATCATCATCAGTTTTTTGCTCTTCATCATCCACTTGAGAAGATTTAAGTGTCAGTGATCTGGATATATTTTTCTCGGAGCACTTAACCCCTTGAGGATTCTGGTGAATCTGCTGAAAATTCGTCAATGGTTTCATCTTCAGTCATTTTGAACATTTCAAACTCATGGATGAGCATGCCTTTCTTTGCTTCTTTGATTTGATCAGTTCCTTCATGAGCAGTTTGTAGTGTATCCAATATTTCTCTAACAGTTTCTTTCCCGACTATCTTGTCATATTCCTCTCTTCCCCAAGCACAAGTTAGATAATACTTGGTTTTAGCATATTGTAGTACACAATGCTTCTCATCAGCAGTCCAATCAGCCTTTGGTTTAGGAATACAGCTATTTGGTACAGGATCTGCCACTGTGTTAACATGTGGACCATTTTCAACAATATCCCATATGCCAGTGTCTCATGATTCAAGGAAAAGCTACATTTTGCTTTTCCAATAGTAGTAGTTGTTCCGGACTGGGCCAAAGCATCACAAAGCTTGGGCCTGGCCCAATTCCCCATCTGAAATGACCCGACGCTCACCCCACTATCAAGCATCCGCATCCATCGGTTAGGATCCAAAACACCTGAATCTGACGCTTCAGGTACGACACTTCTATCTATAAATAGAGGTACCACCTTCCGTTTCCAGGTACGTTCTCATTATCTTCTTATTCCTCGCATACGTCTTATCTTTAACTTACTGACTTGAGCGTCAGAGTGTTTGCAGGTACTCCCCACCCGACGCGCACATGCTTCTACCTCGAGCCATCCGGGGCCAATCTTTAACCATCCAAAGTCCATCTTCAAATCTTCAGAAGCACATCAACTTGTACCCCGGACGCAGCGATATCCGATGTCCAGGTACCGAACAATGTTTATATCATTAGATCATAAAACCAATATTAAAATTATTGGATTACCTGAACAAATAGTGGGCAAATAATCCATGTTGCAGCTTTTTGTTTCCCAATGCCCTTCGTTTCACGTGTCAACCATATGCAAGAGAGAAATTGTCTACATTCGAACAGGGATAATTGTTGTGTGTAGTCTTAATGGGTCAACACCACCATATATTGGAAAGAGATAGGGGTCTCTCCTTAAGTCAAAATAATATAGACTGAATTACCCATCATATTAAGTCCTCACAAAAGAAAATAGTACTTCCACGACTTATTACAAAAAATCCCAATTAAACACAATAATATTAATAATAAATTTGTAATTGAAATAACCATACTAGTTTGCGATCTAATTAATCTGAGTATTAGACAAAAAATCAGTTTGACTATCCTAGTCCATAATAAATAATCCAAGAGAAAGAAGCAAAAAATGTGATTGTCAAGCTATCATAGATAGTTGCTCTTGTTCATATAGGTGAGCCGATTATCAATACCTTTATATGGCGACAATGTAATTTTTCCAAATGATATCAAAAGTCAATAGCAAAAGTGATAAAGAAAAATTTCAGAACAAAACTTAATACTTTTAAGTAAAATTGAAAATATTAATAGAGTTGGACTTGTGAAAATGCTTTATCTGTTGGCATTTCCGTTGCTAACAGTTCCAAATTCAAACAAAGAAAACACATCAGAATATCAAGGTAAATAATATACCATTGCCAATACTATATGCCAGAGACTTTGTCAAAAAAAAGACTATATGCTAGAGACACAAAGAAACCTTGACGTAGATATTCAACAAGTGTGAAAAAAAATTACAATAAGAAAGAAGTTGCACTACTAAATCTCTACTCATGACTCAAATAGTTAAAATTAGAAGTATACATACACGAACATGGATGCAACGAAATATTTCCAATTCAAAAAAAAATAATTTGAGCAATCTCCCTATTTTATGAAAACTATAAGTACAAATGATGTTTTTTTTTTATTAATGATAACGTTTTTTAACCAAGGGGTGTTGTTGAGCAGTTGGGGCTCATCATCCCTTAACCAAGTGTCGAGGGTTCGATCCTCGCATTGAGTATGAAGCAATTTTAAATCCCTGGGTCGGTGGATACCCTGGTCTCAACCCAAAAAAAATATTCGAATTTTAAAAATCTATTAATTCAGTTAAATGGAAATTTTAAATTTTAAATAATAAACTAAGCATTTAATTTTTCCAGCATTATAGATATGGTAACGTTTTATTTTTATTTTTGAATTAATGTTAAATTCAAATAATAAACAACACATTTACACTAGCATTAAAGAGACATGTTTATGGTAACTTTTTTTATTTTCTTTTTGAATTAATTTTTTTAAAGAGGTCAGCGACACATAGAATTATTATTATGATACATCAGATGTAATGCTTAAATGGCTTGCTAGTGAGTTGACATTTGGAATAATCCTAAAATAGATTATTCACAATTGTATTATTAATAGAATAGATAATAGATATCAATAACTAATGCAAAAGGACCATAGTCCTTTTAATATTTGAATCATTAATTATTGCAATCGTGAAAATGTTTGAATCATTATTTATTATATTATTATATATCAATAAATAATTCAATAGGAACATACTGCATTTAATATTTGAATCATTAATTATTGCAATCGTGAAAATATTTGAATCATCAATTAATGTATTACTTTATATCAATAAATAATGCAAAAGGAATATAGTGCTTTTAATATTTGGTATATTATTTCACCAACCACGAGCTACATAGGGAAAAAACTACACTATTTAATTAAATGCATGCAAACCCCCAAAGCAAATGAAGTTCTCGTGGTTAAGATAACCATTGCAACTTCATATATTTTTTCCTCATTTATTATGGAAATGTCAAAGGCAATGTTGGGTGTGTTTATTGGTGTTCTTGTGATTTGCTCACTTTTCACCCAAAATGCTAATGCTGAAACTGTAAGCATTGAGGGAAAAGATATAGGATATGGGCCAATACGAAGAGGGGACCAACCCAATTGTAGTGAGAAGAACCCTGGTGCATGCACACCTAAGCCAGAGAATCCATATAATAGAAGCTGTGAGCCAATAACCAGGTGCCGTAACGCAACAATGTAAATGAAATTATGTTGGTTGTATTTTACTTTTGGATACCTTTTGTGTTGGTTTGTATTACTTTATATCAATAAATAATGAAAAAAGAACATTGTGCTATTAATATTTGAATTATTAATAATTGCAATCGTGAAAATGTTTCTTGTGAAGTATCGTGAATATTTGTAGTTGGAAAATCAAATGGGGTTGTGATTTATTTGATTAAGTATTTTTGCTTTTTCACTATAATTCACCACTTATGTTTATAGACATAAGCTTTGATAATATCCGCAAAGAAAATATTTGCGATGATTAGCATGATTGGAAAAACAACTCGAGGCATTGAATGATCTGTGTTTAATACTACTTTTCGTGAAGTTTTCCATACTAGAATAGTTCCAAAAACATGCTTATTATTATGTACTATTTATTGGTTTGTAACTGTTAACACCCAAAATTAATAAAGTCGTCGGCCGATGGTTGATGGAAAAGAGGAAAAGGACTGGAGTGCTAAGGCATGCCACTAGATTAAAATCTTAGGAGATAATTGCTAATGAAAATGAACTTAAGAGAGAGATAATTGCTCATTATACGACAAAACAAACTCTCCGAGGAAGGGATAAGCCCGAGGGAAAATCAGCAAGGCAGAGGGAGAGTAAAGTCTCATCTTATAGAGTGTAATGGCCAGGGTGGCTCGGATGCCTAAATCACTGTCCGAGGACAAAGGTAAGCCGAGGAACCAAACGTTCGAGGTAAGGCAGGCATGCATGGAGGGCAAGGAAGAGGAAGCACGAAGAAAGAACGTGGGAGCAGTTGAAGATCAAGCGATGGAGCGAGGTAGTGAAAAGCAGAGCGAGGGAGTTTTACTCCACTAACTGTGCTAGTGGGATCGTGGGTAGTTACTCCGCCTCTTTAAGGCGTAGGAACAATGATAGGCATTGATCTTTGATTGATCCAACGGCAGGCAGGTGTTGGCGTGAATAGTGGTCGACGAGGGCCTATGTATATAAATAGGAAAGGGATAACTGTACAGACACACCCATCAATCAAATAGCTCTACTTTTATTTCGATTTTATCTTCTTTTACCGCACTTTACCTTTATTTAATCTTTATGCATTAGGCTAGTAGAATAATCCAACCCTCACATTCCATTCACCCAACCTGGCCCGTGGACTATGAGGAGCCCGTGGTGATGACCACATCGTTTATTCGGCAGCAAATCGACATGGGGATACACAATATCATGTACCAACTTTCCCACCAATTGGCTAACATAGTGAAACTTATGGTGCACAATGAGGTGAAGCAAAACAAGGAAGTGGAATAGACACGTGCTACGCAAGCTAGCAGCAAGATGCACTATGGTTTCCCCGGCCCATCACGGGTAGGACAACCTAACTCTACGAGAGGAACGCATCAGACTCTGCCATACACCAACCCTTTTGGACCTTAGCAGGAATCCTCCTATAACCTAAAGGGAGGTATGCAATAGTGTCCACCACCGAGTGGGAGTTTGACTCGGTAAGAGTAGGCGTTCTCTCATCAGGTAAATCCGACTCTTGTGATTCCTCAGCCTGGTACGTTTGCCACAGCCAACACTGGGGGGCAGTTTATGGTGACTGTCAGTAACACAGTTTCCCTTCAGAAGGGTCAAGTGCAATTGTCCAGAAGGCCACTCGATGCAGCAGACTTGGTGGGTCTACCACAAGGATCATCCTATGGATGCTATTCTGCGGCTAACTACCCGACTTACGCAGGGGGTAAGCGTTCACCCCAGAATCAGGGAATCGAAGGTGTTGTCGTCAAACTTGTAGGTCCTAGTCGTGGTGTCAGCTAGAGGTTTGGACGGTCTTTGATTCCTCTTTTCTTCAAGCAATTGCGTCGAGGAGGGAACCCTGCTCCTCGACTGTGGGTTTCCCGACTCCTCTAGAAAGGGTCAGGCAAGGTGAGAGGGGGACGCGACTGTTGGATTATACTACAGGCTAATGCATAAAGTAAAGTAAAGGATAGAAAATGCGGTAAAGGAAAGATACGTTGAAATAAACGTAGAGTTTGATTGATTGGATGTGTCTCTGTACAATTACTCTATTGCTATATATACATAAGCCCTCGTCGGCAACTATGCTACCCAACATTTGCTTGCCGTTGGATTGATCTAAGATCAACGACTCTCATTGCCTCCTAGGTCCTCAAAAACGAGGGGTAACCACCCACGATCCCACTGGCACGGTTAGTGGGGTGAATGCTCGTCGCTCCGCATTTTCCGGCCTTACTCTTCCGCTTGAACTTCAACTGCTCCAACGTTCTGTCTTGGTGCCGCATCTTCCTTGCCTTCCAAGCAACGCCCGCCTTGCCTTCGCCACTCGGTGGCTCGGCCGCACCAGCCCCTTTAGGTAATAGCTTAGGCACCCGAGCCCCCTGGACTTTGGCACTCTATAAGCTGGGGCTATCACTTTCCCTCGGCTTAGTTCATTGGCCCTCGGGCGTAATCCTCCCTCGGGGAGGTTTTTGTCGTTTAGTGTGCCCCGAGGACCTCTCTTGACTTCACTCTATTTGGCAAATACCCATTTTGAAACATGTTGTATGGCTTGCCTTCACACCACTACTCTTTTCTTCCCTCTTAGCCCTCGGCCTACCACCTAATTATATTTGGGTGTTAACAATTGTCCGCCATTTTGTGCTGTCGTATGGCCTTGAGGACGTGGCTGACAGTGTATGCCTTTAGGTAACGGTTAGAAGAGACGTTACTGCTGCTGTGTGCCACTTGGAGCTTCGCGTGAATCGAAACGGCTGCGCGATGGATTCCAAGGACACATTGGTTAATATTATGCCCAAAGCTATAAGAAGCCCTCATCATTTCCCCTGCACGGTTGCTTGTTCCTCCTCCTTTTCGAAATTATTTTGTCACCATCCCTACGCGACAGAAACTCTTCCTTTCTTTTTTCCATGTCTTCCGATTCCGCCCCACTACCTTCGAGGTTCTCGATGGTTTTATTGCCTTCGAGCGCGCTTTTATGTCCTCGCCGCTTCCCATCACGCAAGGCTGGTTGACTGGAAGTGCCCGACTATGAAATGCTGGAGCATTGGCCACTCCCACCATCGACTACCGAGGCTGGTCAAAAAGGCTTCAGAGTGTTAAATGCGGCACTTGGAAGACCATAGGCCTCCGTGACATGATCGCCCTTTCTTCTTTTGTCGCTCCTACTCGCCTGGAGACGGTTCTCCCTCTTCTAGGCTTTTGGTCGTCGAACCTCAACGCCTTCATCTTTCCATGGGGCATCTTGACTCCTATCGTTCTTGATGTTTCTACTATCACCGGCTTGCCTGCTTTTGGCAGGACTATCCATCCTTCCAAACTGATGAAAGAGGTGAGCCATGTGTAGATTCCCGCTGGGGGTTCCCCTCCTAAGTTCCTTCTGGACAATATTGGTACTGACCCAGAAGTTTCAGATGACGGACACATCACCTTCCTTCTGTACTTCTTTTGCAAGTTTTTCTATGGCACTGGTTCCACGGGTATCGTTCAAGAATTGCAGCCTTTTGCGGCTATGATGGCCAGCGGTACTCTCTTCGCTTGATCTCCCTGCAATTGTGGGCACTCTTTTACTTCCCCAAACTCTTCACGGAGGGATTGGATGTTCCCAGACCGATATCAAACTTGTGTCTCGGCCCTTACCTTTGGGCTCCCATTGCCATCGGCTGACTCCCCCTTGCCTTCGGTCTTTTGCAATAAGTTCCTTTGCAGTACCCATCTTTAAGGGATTTCCAGCTCCCCCTTGCCTTCGGTCTTTTGCAATAAGTTCCTTTGCAGTACCCATCTTTAAGGGATTTCCAGCGCCATGAGGGGCTAACCGATGCTCAGGTATCTGAAATGGTCACCATCAATCAGCACCGGGTTGCTGAGCTCGTGTGGGCGCATTATACCATGTGTCCCGGGGAAACTAGTGCCTACGCCAATTGGTGGCATGGAGTTAGAGGCTTGGTCTTCCGCAACCCACTTGATGAAGTGTTATCTTAGTAGCTAAGACGCCTTCGTAGGGTCCCATCCCCACTGGTTATAGCTAGCGGCTTCGGTAGTAGTGCCACTTCTCCCCTTGATGCCCGTCAAGTGACTCCACCAAAGCCTGTGGCTGGACGGCCTCCCACCAGATCTCAGCAAACCCGTGGTAAGCTCTTCCGCTCTCCTATAGGATTTGTTTACTTCTTCACGTATCCCGTTTTTCTCCTTATTATTTTTGTATCTTCGCAGCACCTATCGCTAAGGACGATGATGATGGACCCATAACTTTTCGGCGACTATCTGCTAAACGCTGACCGACGAAGACTCCCTTGGAGCCAGCGGCCAAAAGAGGTGCTGTGGTGGCAGCCACCACTCTCCGTTTTTCCTTCTTGTTTTGCTGGCCCTTGAGCCTCATCTCACTGCTATCTTTTCCATTACTGCAGGTGGTCGCTGCCTTGGTCGCGGAAGAGCCTCTAGCTCTCTGAGAGTTCTTCTCCCCCACTCCTCCTTCTATCTCTCTGTCATGTCCCGGACGGTGACAGATATAGAGGTGGCCAAACATTTCATCGCTTGCCGTCAATTTTTGGTTGCCCCCCTCACTCTTGAGGAATTGCGGAAATTAGATGAGGCCCTCCACGGCGGGATCCCCACTGATCCTTCCCAGCTCATGGATTTCCGTTCGCTAGTCTTCAGGCTAGCCTCCCAAGAGGGTCTACCGGAGCGACAAAGAAGAGCTCTTAAAGGCATAGCTTATCGTCTTCTGGCCATCACTCTGGTTTATTCGGCAGCCAACGCCGTCCACGCTACGGCTTAGGAGGCGTTGGACCGCCTGAATACACTGCATGCCGAGAAAATCATGCTTCTTACCAACTATCGAGAGAAGGCAGCAGAACGTTAGTCCACCCTGGTTGAAGAGGAGACCAAGAGACGTCGAATTGGGGAGGGTGGGGTTTTGCTGATGGGGTTTCAGCATGATTTGGAGGTGCTGCGTGCCCAACATGATGCGGCCGCCGGCAGACTGGAGAAGATCTCTGCGGACCAGTCCCTCATATTTTACCAGAGTAAACCCATGGGTGAACACATTCGGGAACTGTAGTCTCAACTGGACATTTCCGTTTACGACAGAGATCGTGGCCAGAATGGAATGCAATTGGTCATCGCCTAGTGGGAAAACTTCTGCCTGCGCCTGGAAAACACCCCTGCTATCGTCCCCGCTGTTGAAAATTCCTGAACTTGTGGAGGCCGTGGTTGATGCTGCAAACCATGTGTTGAGGGGACCGATTTAGATGAGGGTAGTGGTAGTTCCTGCACTTTTAGTTACCACTAGGCCGCCAGTGTGTGGCGAGCCACCTTGCCACTGTTTTGTATTTAAATCCACCTTTCTTCTCCTCGCATATTTTCCCATAGAGTAGGATAATACGCTTTGAGATATTTGCCATTATCTTTGTTTCAAATTCTTCTCCATCTAGAGTGATTAGACGGTATGCCCCACCGTGGTATACATCGCTAACGATGTAGGACCCGTCCCAATTTGGGGACCACTTGCCCAACTGGGGGTCTTTTCTCCCGAGTGTAAAAATGGCCTTCCATACGAGGTCACCATCGACAAACTTCTTCGTCTTGACATGCTTGTTGTAGGCCCGAGCCGCTTTAGCCTTATTCATTTCTATCCTGTGGAGGGCAGGCAGCCTGTCATCATCCACCGAGTCCAACTCCATCAACTTGGCTTGTTGGTACTCATCCATACTAAGGGAGTACTGCCGAGCTACTCTGATCTCAACGACAATATACTGATTTCCAGGGTAGTACGGCATCCTGCCCATCGACCAAACGATAGGGGGTTGCCCCCGTTGCCGTGGACTTAGAATTTCTAACAACCCAAAGGACCTCGTTGAGGGTCTCGTGACATCACCGAGGCTTATCCTCTATGTTCTTTTTGATGAGCTCGATGATGATCTTGTTGGTAGCCTCTTCTTGTCCGTTGGCTTGAGCATAGTAAGGAGACGAATGTCTCCTTTTGATGTCGTACTACTGAGTAAAGGCCACCACCCATTCCCCCGGTGAGCAAAGGCCACCAAACCTGAATATGATCTGGTTTTCTATGAATCTGATCATCGCGACCTGATCAACGTTTCCCAAAGGCATGGCCTCCACCCACTTAGTGAAGTAATCGGTGGCGACAATGATAAAGTTATGACCCTCTGAGCCATCACCATATAGGCGTCTTTCATCTTGAGGCATTTTAATAGCACCCCATTGGCACTTCTCTTATATAGTTCGTCCCCTATCAAGATATACTTCAATGCCCTCTGTTTGACCTTGAAGTCAGTACCAGCCGTCGGGTAACGGAGGTACCTCGTCAATACTCCAATCTAGGCATCGACGGGCTCCTCCTCGGAGGGGATCACTGTATCCTGTTGCAGTTCCTCGACGACTCGCCCTTTGTAACCCGAGGCTTGTTGGGCCGAGTCATTCGCTTCCTTGTTCTCATCCCTGGGGACATAGGTGATGACGACGTCAGCAAACAACTTTAGCAAGTTGTGCGTCGTGGCCCTCAGCTGTTTGAGCTTTGTATTGTAGCACTTGTACTCCCCAGTGATTTGCTTCATCACCAGTTGTGAGTCACCCCTTATTTCTACATAGTGGGCTTTCATGCCGGCCAAGAATATTAAGGCAAAATCCCTAATTAGTTTTGTTGATTAACAAACCCTCAAATATGAGAAGCTTAAGTTATCTAATCTCATATACTAATGTCTCTTCTTGAGTGATTAATAAGTACAGGTTAATCAAGACACTCTCAAGAAGATGTATGCTTATGAGAAGCATCAAACTATGAGAAGACTTAAGAGAATATTGCCCACAATTTTGTTAAAGAAGAAACCTTCTTGTGATAAGATCAAAAGATCAAGACCATATGGTAAACTTGAGAAAGATCATCATGAGAAGCTTCATTTGTATCTTTGGCAATATCAGAAGGATATCTAAGAAGGATCAACCTAAGAAGAGTCACGACAGAACTATAAGAAAGGAGATGAGAAACATCAGATGAGAAGAGTCAAGTTGAGAAGAATTATGACCACGAGAAGGGTCATACTACAAGTACCATTCTAAGGAACATCAACATGAGAAGCATGAACTTGAGAAACATCATCTTCATCATCTGTCATATGTGAGAAGAGTCATGACAATTGGAAATAGCTATCTTCTGCAGAAAACCAGAAACACAGTTGTGTTGTGTAGACAGCTTTCCTCAACGACTATAAGCGGCTATATTACTTCACCAAAGACTATAATCTTTGGACCAGAGGATATTACACATAATTTCATCTATAAATTAACGCTCCTGGTCGCCATTGATCCTCATGAGAGTGCATTGAGTTCTTCACTTCGAACCTTCTCAAGTATCAAAGTTTTCTCTCATCCATACTCAGCTGCTACAAACCAGAAGGGATTCACATGATATCTGAGTATGTATTAAGTCTTGTGATGTTGTATTTATTGAATATTTCATTTGTATCAACCAAACTCTAGAAATCCCACAAACCCAAACACTTAAATAGTGAACCTGTAGGAAACCTTCTCAAGTGGCATGTGTTGCTGTAAGACTTGAGAAGTGAGACTTATGTGTTATATGCAGTCTAATAGCTCAGAAGGAGTCTATTAGGAGTGTTCACAGTAGGTAGAGCTATATGAAGAAAAATACCAAGAGTTCTTTTAACCTAGGGATGTGTAAAAGGTGTAAACTATTTTGGAAAATAATGGAAACACTCACAGGAAGTGAGGAGTGGATGTAGCCCAGGAATTTGAGTGAACCACTATAAATCACTGTCTTCTTTATTGCTTTCAATTCATTAGTTTACACTACATGAGAAAACTCTCCATAAGGAGAGGATTTATGAAAACTGAGAAGGGTGTATTCTGACCCTTCTCTGAAGATAAAAGTTTCAAGATAAAACATAGTTTTCAACTCTTCTCACTTCTTCCCCACACTATTAATATCTCTTGTTTAGTTGTTTCTAGATGTATTACAACAATATAACTAGCTTAACAATACCTAAACAATCAAACAGAAACGTTGAGAAGAGTTAAGTATTGACGGCAGAACTTTCTTACCCTTCTCAACTCATCCATATAGTTGAGAAGATAGATAAATCAAACCTTCTCTAATCTCCTATTAACTTAAGAAGATTGTTTCAACACACCCTTTTTAACACAAAACACATACTGTCTTAACTCTACATTATACTTCTGAATAAAGTTCTACTCTTGCAGGTGAATTTAAGAAGGGTCACAATTCCAACCACCCCCCCTTCCTTGTGACATTTTTTACTTCAATTGGTATCAGAGCTCGGCCTCTGGGTTGAGCACACTCAATAGTGTGAGAGGAAAAGATCTTGGAAGAAGTTATGGCCAAACCAAATTTTGTTGCCTTCCTACCAGAAGGCGCTTCATCAAACAGACCACCTGGGTTAAATGGTGAACACTACTTCTATTGGAAAAGTCTAATGAAACTATTCCTTGAATCTCAGGACACAGACATATGGGACATTGTTGAAAATGGTCCATATGTTCCAACCATAGCAGGTCCTGTACCAAACAGCCGTATTCCCAAACCAAAAGCTAATTGGACTGCTGATGAGAAGCATCTTGTACTACAAAATGCTAAAGCCAACTCTATTACTTAACTTGTGCTTTGGGAAGAGCAGAATATGACAAGATAGTGGGAAAAGAAACTGCTAAGGAATAATGGGATACACTGCAAACTACTCATGAGGGAACTGATCATATCAAAGAAGCAAAGAAAGGCATGCTCATCCATGAATTTGAAATGTTCAAAATGACTGAAGAAGAGACCATTGATGAAATGTTCAGCAGATTCACCACAATCATCAATGGGTTAAGTGCTCTGGGAACAATCTATCCAAATGCTGAGAAGGTTAACAAGCTTCTCAAGTGTCTTCCACTAGCTTGGAGACAAAAGAAAACTGCTATAGAAGAAGCAAAGGATCTGTCTTCATTAGAAATTGACCATCTGCTGGGCTCACTAAAAATCCATTAACAAGAACTCATGGAGGAACTACACCCTAAGAGGAAGCCAGTTGCTCTAAAAGCTTCTCAAAAAGAAGACAACTCTTCTTATCAGAAAGGAAAGTCACTGGCACTAAAATCTTCTCAAATGGATGAGGAAGAGTAAGAAACTGATGATGATATAGAAGGAGAAGAATTAGCCTTGATATCTAAGAGAATCAACAGATGGCTTAACAACAACCTCAAGTCAGAAGGGACACATTTAACGGAGAAGGAAAAAAATCAAAATTAACTTGTTTTGAATGCAAGAAGCCTGGTCACATTAAACAAGATTGCCCTATTCTAAATAAGAAGAGTCCAAGAAGGTTCACACCTCATAAGAAAGCTTTAATGGCCGAATGGGATGATTTAGAAGAATCATCAAGTGAGCATGAAGAAGAAACAACAAATCTTTGTCTCATGGGAGGAACAGAACAAGAAGAGGTATAAAACTCTAAACTCTCTAAATGTGAATTTTGCTAAGAAATAGAATCCTCCTTTGATAGCTTGCTTTATGATTCAAACATCATTTCTCAAAAATGCATGTTTTTTGAAGATCAGTTATGTGTTTTGAAAAAGGAAAATGAGGAGCTGAAAACCCAAAATAATAGAATGGGAAAAAAAATTCACACCTTACAAAAATCTCATTTCAAACTATCTGAACAAATCAAGCTTCTCAACCTAAAATCACAAGAAAAACCCATTGTGTCTAACTTGGAGCTTGAAAATGAAAATACAATGCTTAGAAAGCAAGTTAGTGATTTAACAAATGAGCTTATGATCTGTGCACAAAATCTTCGAGCCTCTAAAGTAGGGTTAACTCCCTCTGAAGAAGATCGAAGGTATAAAAAGAGAAATAGAAAGTCCAGAATCAAGTGCTTAAATTGTAAACAAATTGGACATCCTATTTCAGTTTGTAGAAATAAGAAAAAAGATCCCATGAATTTGAAAACTAACCCTCAAGGACCCAAAGACAAACGGGTATTGTTCCGGCCTGCGCCAAAGGCCCACAGGTTCAGGCTTGGCCCATTCCGCACCAGGGACAACCCGATACGCATAATGGCTGCATCGAACGGTTAAGAAGCCTGCACTCGCATCCAACGGCTCAGCAACGGAACTTCGTCTATAAATATCAGTGCATCCCTCCATTTCCACGTACGTACTCATTTCCCACTTACCTGTTCACTTCCTTCGCTGACTTAGGCATCAGAGTGCTTGCAGGTACCCCACGCCCGACGTGCAGGAACGGTCTGTCTCAGACCGTCCGAAGTCAGTCTTCAAGGTCCAGGAAGCACGACAACTTGTACGGCGGATTCGACGTCCAGGTACCGAACATTGGCGACCACACTGGGAGCATCATCGTTTGCTTCCAGACTCATCCACATCCGTGTTCAAACAAACCATCCCTACCTGACTCATGCCTTCACGAGGACGTCTGCCCACCCGAGCTCAGTCGTGGGCCCAGAGCGCAGATGTTGTGGCCTAGCTCCAAGCCATGGGCACACCTGAAGGACACGATCAGACACTGCCCAACGAGGAAGCCTCGGCAATTCCAATTTCGAGCAGACTTCCACCTCCAGCCCCGGCTCCACTCACTAACCCAATTCTTGCCCAGCTCCAGGCTGTAAGTCACCTCCTCGATGTGTTGGAACGACGAAGACGGGACCTGGTTCAGCAAGAATAGTCTCGACTGGAGATCGAAGCCCTTACGCAAGCAACCGCTCTCCTGCCCGCCATCTGACTGTCGTCTTCCCCAGCTCACACAGCCGTATCTGGAAGACATCGCTCACCACCTTGGCACAAGGAAACTCCAAAGGACATCTCCCCAGTACCAAGGGAGAAACATCGCTGAAAGCCCCTGACTGCCCCATCTCCGACGAGGTCAGATTCTACGAACGAGTCCGGCAATTCCTCCTCCGACTCGTCCTCCTCCCGAAGTCTGTCACCCTCGTCACCTCACAAGAAGAAGGCTCACAACTCAAAGAAGAATCAGCGATCCCGGGCCATCCCCTTTATCCCGGAAATCGCCAATTGCCACTTTCTGAAGTCCCTCGAGAAACTTCCCCAGCTGAATATGTACGACGGGAGGGGGGATCCCAACGAGCATGTGGATACCGTCGACATGATGTTTGACTACCGTGATGCATCCGACCACGTCCGATGCAAAATTTTCACACTCTCCCTGACCAAATGTGCACTGAAGTGGTACCAGGATCTTCCTCCGGCCTCAATTTTGTTGTGGAAGCTGTTCACGAAGCTGTTCTCGGCACGGTTCATGGCCTCGAGGGTAAAACTCGAGTCAGAAGATGTGCCGAGGGCGGTTTTCCAAGGGGAAAAAGAATCGTTGAGGGACTACGTAGAAAGGTACAACCGAGAAGGAGACGAGGTCCATCAGCTGTCTGACGACGTCAGGATAATGTTCATGAGGCACGGACTCAAGAAAGGCACCCTCCTTCAGATCAGCGTTGGTCTCCGCAAACCAAAAACACTTGACGAATTCCTAAGGTGTGCCCAACATTATATCGATTACGAAGAGGCGTCTGCGGCGGATGCACCCAGCACAGGTCAAAACTCCGGAAAAGGGAAGGACGGCAAAGATAAGAACATGAAAGACCGTGGATCCTGCTCGAAAGAATGGCGAGGCATGTTCGCCGAGTATTTTGATCTGAATGTTCCAAGAGAACGCATTCTGGCCGAGTGAGCCAACACCGAGTTCCGTGATATTAAGTGGCCGACATCAATCCCTCAATGCGAGAACACCAATGAGAAGACCTACTGCAGGTATCACAGGAGCCACAGACACGATACGGACGCTTGCAGGGTCTTAAGGGACGACATAGAGGACCTAATACAGAAAGGGAAGCTGAAAAAATATGTCAGGACGGACGAGAAGAAGAGGGAGCGATCTCCCCACTGCTCACCACGGAAGTCGAAGGCCGTGGTCAATGAGGTGGCAAAAAACCCCGATGACGATAGCAGCAATTCGGCCGAAGACACTCCCAAGACGCAACGACAGTGGCCAGTTTCCATGGTAATCATGGGAGGCTACTTCTTTGAGGTTGGGCAGACAAAGCGGTCGGTAAAGCGACACTGGCAGGAATTTTTGATTATCGGAAGGGACCCGATCCCCACCGCGACTAAGTCCGACAGACCTCCATTATCGTTCACCGATGCTGACCTCCGTAAGGGCAAGCCAAATGAGGAAATCCCGCTTATTATCTCCGCTGTCTTGGCCGGGGTCGGTGTCAAAAGAATCTCAGTTGTTCAAGGAGCTGCTCCCAAAGCTGAAAATCTCCACGGCCGACCTATCGGCATATGACGGCTCCGACTTGGTTGGGTTCAACGCCTCCCAGACCAATCCTTTGGGTTACCTCAAGCTGCGGGGAAGACAAAATCTCGAAGACCACAAAATCAAGGTTCTTGGTGCTGCCATGCGCCTCTCCATATCACTGCATCGTTGGTCGCCCGACGTTGGGGAAGCTCGGGGCAGTTGCCCCCACTATTATCCTCGAGATGAAATTTTTCTAAAAACAGGACGAGGTAGTCACGGTCTTGGTCGTCCTTAACGGAGTGAGGAGGTGCCAATACCTATGCCTCAAGTCGGAGCGGCAAGCCGAGAAACACCAGGCCCTAACTGTGACAAAGCAGGAAAACGATAAAAAGGAATAGGAAGAAAGTCGGATGCGGTGAAAGTTGAAGGCGAAATAAACAATGTAGTTCCCAAATGTATTAACTCGTTTTCAATACGAAAAGATTGCAGAACTCCCCTGTTAATTTTTATTTTTCTATGTACGTTCTAACGTGCAGGTTCCCCGGCAACCTCGGTACACCAGCGCACAACTTACAACTTGCCCCTCTTACCCGAGGCCGACCTGAGCTGGCCACTCGACGGACGACGGTCTGAGGTAGGCCCGCAGAAGGCGCACATGCCCTTCCTAACCCCGAGCTTAAATGCTTGGTTAGGAAGCGCACTTAGGCCCACAGCGGCTCAGGCCCACGGCGGCCCTCAAAATCTCGCCTCGTACGAGCAGCCTTCCCTCTGATCCCCGAACTCGATGCTCCTTCGGAGGACAAAGGAAGGAGTCCGCAGCGACTTCGACCGAAGACCTTTTCTCTGGTCCACGAGCTCCGCGCTCCATCAGAGGCCAAAGGGACCTCTGATCTCCGAGCTCCGCGCTCCATCAAAGGCAGAAGACTTCTTTGATCTCCGAGCTCAACGCTCCATCAGAGGAGGAAGACACCTCTAATCTCGAAGATCAACGCTCCATCAGAGGAAGAAGACTCCTCTGATCTCCGAGCTCAACACTCCATCAGAGGAAGAAGACTCCTCTGATCTCCGAGCTCCGCGCTCCATGAGAGGAAGAAGACTCGTTTGATCTCCAAGCTCCGCGCTCCATCAGAGGAAGAAGACTCCTCTGATCTCCGAGCTCCGCGCTCCATCAGAGGAAGAAGAATCCTCTGATCTCCGAGCTCAGCGCTCCATCGGAGGAAGAAGGCCACTCTGGTCCCCGGATCTCAAGGTTCCATCGGAGGGACCCGAGGCGGATTCTTATATGCCTTCTAAGCAACCCGCTCACGCAACACTGATGTCGGTCTCGGCCCCCTTTCACCTCACTATAACAACAGATAACTCACGAGCAATATAAATAGCAGGAGATTATTTAACAAAAATAAACTTTCATTCATATCGGACATATTACAAAAGGTGGGCCACGGGCCAATATTTACAAGCATGGGAGTGCGGAAAAAGAAATAAATCATGTTACAAAGTCACTCAGACTCTTCCGGCTCGGACTGATTGAACAGCACGTCAGCCTCCTCCAGGGGGACACCAGGAACGAGCCTCACTAATCTTCCTTCAAAGATCTCGTTTCAAGGCTTCAGCAGCTCCAATGGCATATTGAGCCTAACCACAGCTAGCAATCACTTGCAACGGTTAAAACCAAGCACGGTAGAGTTCTCGAGCCTGGTCATCACAGTATCATGCTAGCCCCTAATCCTTTCCACCTCAGCTCGGAGTACCCTGGCCTTTGCCTGTACCTGCTCCTCTAGTTCTTTGACTTCGGTGAGTTGCTTCTGAAGTGCCTCCGCCTGATCGGCCTCGCCCTTATTTGCGATTACCCGGGCTTCGAGTTCGACAATCTGTCCTTCCGCAGAAGCCAAAGAATTTATGACTCCTTAGGGGAAGCGATTCTCCTCAATCAACTCTGGAATCCTCACGTCCCGGCAATATTCCAACTTGTCGGATCGGTCTTGCAGGTCCCCATCGAGAGAGATTCTTGGCCTCGACCTCGCTGAGTCTTCTCTCAAGGCGCAAAGTTTTCGAGTCCGATTCTAGCTCTCGAAGCTCCTCCAACAACCTGAAGGCAATCTCAGCAACCCTCCCGCAAGCCTCCAGCTTGGTTACAGATGGGACCTCAATCCCGAAAACTCCAACAAAATCAGAGTCCTCAGTAACTATTGTTGGTATTTTGGAAGAGGCTGGAGCCACCATGCTGAGAACGGCCCGCTTCCGACTTGAGCTACCCTTCAGTTTTGTAGAGCAGGCTCTGAGCTGGACCCCGGTCCCAGGAGTGTTGGGATCGGGCTCGGGAAAGTCAACCAGCTTATCTGTACAAAGTAAACGTGAGCTGCGTCACGGAATAAAAAAGGAAAGGCAAAATTACACTAGAGGACCTCTAAGTTATTTATTTGTAACAAGTTGGACCTTTAAGTTTTTTTGTAACAAATAGGCCCTTTGTTACCTAACGTTGACACCGTTGGCCCTTTTAGTAAAATGTCATATCGTTGATTGCATCAAAATACACCAAAACATGCTTGGTAGCATCTAAATACATAAGCTTGAGTAATCACAATATATAAAGTAGCATTACATCAAAATACATAAGCTACAGTAATCACTAAAAAGGCCAACTTGTTACAAATAAATAACTGAAAGGTCCTCTAGTGTAATTTTGCCAAAAGGAAATAACACAAATAGCTGGAGTAGCAGAAATAACCCAAAGTGGTTTTCAGTTTGGCTGCGGACACGGCCCCGTCTTGGATAATGGAAGCACACTCAAATTTCAGGCCGGATTTGAGTAGCCTATCACCCCAATTCTTGAGAAGCTTGTAAGTAACGGTGTCCTCGCCCCCAAGGGACTTCGGCTTCACAGCGAAAGCCTAAGTGTCTCGGTCGAAATAATCTCCAGACCAGGATAGGGAGAAATGCGTCCTCACCAACTCGGAGCCATTGTATTCTGCAATAGCCTTTTTGGCCTCCTTGTTCACTGCCCGAACATAAAAGAAGACGGACTTAAACCCCTTGTTGGAGTCATTCACCAGATTAAAGTAGGCCCGGAATCGGGCTCCCCGAAGCCAGACATGACTGTGCCGACAGGCGTCTTCCTTCTCGGGTTGACGAAACACATCAAAGATAGCGAAGAAGGCCCGCACGGAAGGAAGTCACCCCAGGTAGGCCATCACGGCCTCAAAAGATTTAACGTACCCCCAGGCATTGGAGGACAGCTGAGACAGAGCTATTTGCACGTGATCGAGCACGCCCTACGGAATGTCGGACAAAGGGACCCGGATTCCCATAGTGTCCAGACACCTCCCACAGAAGAAGTAGCCGACTTCCTTCTTTGGTAACCTGGTGCAGGTCGGCAGTTGCCCCGCATCCTCCAACCTCCACTTTTGACCTGCAGAAGCGGTCACGTACTGCTGGAAATCTGGTAGAGACTTGCTTTTCAGATTGGCCGTAGTTTCGATGACCACAATGGAGATCTAGCGGTACTCTGTCGGATCAAACCTGTATCCTCTAGCCTCATGAGCACCAGCAGTTTTCGATGTTCCCTCCACCGCGAGGGCAACTTCCTGTGGTAAATCCTCCGGGACAGCAAAATAACTTCGATGTTCTGCTACTGACAAGCCTCCCATCTCGACGCTTGACATCGACTGAAATGTTGATCTCGTTCACTTATATAAAGAGCTCGGATGAAAAAAAATTCCAGAAAAATGGTGAACTTTCAGGTCGGTACGGCAGTCGGAGAACTGAAAAGAACCGTTGGATAGCGTCGACTAGAAATGATTCTAACCCTCAAAATCAAAAACTAAGAAATGGGGGATCCCCGCATAACTTATATACTTCTGGGACTCGAAAATCAAACCAGCACTTCAATTCTGACATTGGAAATTGAACCGCAATTATGGCACCTCCGCCTCGGTTCCTCAAGCGTCACGTCCCTGTTCCCCCACTCAGCAGGAGACACGTGGCGCTGCAAACATTACCCCCTCTAAACGGAAAACGGTCCAATCAAGCCGAGGCCAAACTCATCCCCTCGCCGACCTCGACTTAGGGTGCCACTGTTCCGGACTTGGCCAAAGGCGCACAGGTTCGGCCTAGGCCCATTTCCGCACCAGGGACAACCCGGTATGTATGATGGTGGCATCAAACGGTCTGCACCCGCATCGAATGGCTCAACAAATGACACTTCATCTATAAATATGAGTGCAGCTCTCCATTTCCAGGTACGTACTCATTTCCCACTTACCTCTCCACTTCCCTCGTTAACTTAGGCATTGTAGTGCTTGCAGGTACCCCACGCCAACGCGCGCGAAGCGTCTGTCTCAGACCATCCGAAGTCAATCTTCAAGCTCCAAGAAGCACGACAGCTTGTACCCCGAGTCCGACGTCCAGGTACCGAACAGGTACATAAATGATTGTCAAAAACTAATGCAGGCATGTCTCATAGCATCAAGAAGATAGTTGTGGTACCTAGACAATGGATGCTAAAGGCACATGACAGCGGAGAAAGATAAGTTCCTCTCCATGGAGAGCTTTGATGGAGGACTTGTTAAGTTTGGCAACAATGACAAAGGCTTCATCAAAGGAGTAGGTACAGCAGGTAAAATAAACTCTGCTCAGATTCAAAATGTTCAGTTTGTGAAAGGACTCAAACATAACTTACTTAGTGTAAGTCAGTTATGTGATTCTGGACATGAAGTGACTTTTAAATCTGATGTATGTAGAATAAATAGTTTAGAGTCTGATAAAACTATTTTTACTGGTCATAGAACAAATAACCTCTATAGCATCTGTCTTGATGATCTACCTGATCAAATGTGTTTAATTTCTAAAGAAGATGAAAAATGGATGTGTCATAGGAGATTTGGTCACATTAGCATGAAAACCCTTTCTAAATTATCCAAACTTGATTTAGTGAAAGGACTTCAAAAGATCAAATATGAGAAGGATAAATCATGTGAAGCATGCATTCAAGGAAAGCATGTTAAATCATCTTTTAAACCTATCAACATGATATCCACTCAAAGACCTTTGGAACTTCTGCACATGGACCTTTTTGGTCCAACTAAGCATACTAGTCTAAGTGGAAAAAGGTATGGGTTTGTTATAGTTGATGATTACTCTAGGTTCACATGGGTGATTTTTCTGAAAAACAAAGATGAGGCTTTTGAAAGTTTCATTACGAGAGTTCAAAATGAGAAGGGTTCTAACATTGTTGGAATTAGAAGTGACCATGGAGGAGAATTTTAAAATACTATTTAAAACCTTTCTTGAAAAGAATGGTGTGTCTCACAACTTCTCTTGTCCAAGAATGGTGTAGTTGAAAGAAAAAATAGAACATTGCAAGAGATGGCTAGAACATTGCTCAATGATTCAAAAATAAGAAAAATACTTTTGGGCAGAAGCAGTAAACACTGCCTTCTACATTTTGAACAAAGCAACTATTATAAAAACTTTAAACAAAACCCCATATGAACTCTGGAAAGGAAAGAAATTAAACCTATCATCTCTTATTTCCATGTATTTGGTTGTGATTGCTATGTTTTAAATAACAAGGACAATTTAGGAAAGTTTGATGCTAAATTTGATCCTGCACTGTTCTTAGGATATTCTCTCACATCAAAAGCATATAGAGTGTTTAATCTTAGGACTAAAGATGTTGAAGAAAGCATGCATGTGATGTTTAATGAAACTAACAGTTCAACAGATAGAAATGACGATGATGAGATTGATGCAGATAAGATAGGTGAAAAGGGTGTTGAAGCAAGTGAGAAAGTTGAAATAGAATCAACACCCAACCCTTCTCAACCTCTAGATAACCCAAACAGTCAACCTGTACAAGCTTCTTAACTACGTAGAAGTTGGAGATTAGTAACTCACCATCCTCAAGAGCAAATTATTGGTGAAACTTCTTAACCAGTAAGAACCAGAAGCTCATTTAGAAGACAAGACTCTCAAAGTGCCCTTATCTCAACAATAGAACCAAAGAACATAAATGAAGCAATTGTAGATGAATCTTGGGTAGAAGCAATGCAAAAAGAGCTTCCTCAATTTGAGAAGAATGAGGTATAGAACTTAGTCCCATCTCCTACACACCAATCTGTCATTGGCACTAAATGGGTATTTAGGAACAAAATGGATGAGAATGGTAATGTCATCAGAAACAAAGCAAGGTTAGTTGCTCAAGGCTACAATCAATAGGAAGGTATTGTCTATGATGAAACATTTGCACCTGTTGCTAGATTGGAAGCCATTAGGATGTTTCTTGCTTATGCTACTCATTAAGATTTCAAACTCTTTCAAATGAATGTCAAAAGTGCTTTCCTAAATGGTTTTCTAAATGAGGAAGTGTATGTACACCAACCTCCTGGGTTTTTTTATGAGAAACATCCAAACCATGTTTTTTAACTAACCTAGGCACTCTATGGTCTCAAACTGAGTACCTTCCTTCTCAAAAATGGTTTTTCAAGAGAAAAAATAAATGTTACTCTTTTTAGAAAAACTCTCAAAGATGAACTACTGATTGTTCAAATCTATGTTGACGATATCATCTTTTGAGCCACAAATGAAAAGCTCAGTAATGATTTTGGAATATTAATGATGAGTGAGTTTGAAATGAGTCTAATGGGTGAGCTAAGATACTCTCTTGGCTTGCAAATTAAACAACTTGAGAAGGGTATCTTTATCTCTCAAGATAAATACAATAAAGACCTTCTTAAGAAGTATAAAATGAGTGATGCAAAAGTTATGGCTACTTCCATACACCCTTCTGCAAACATTGAAAAAGATAAGAAGGGTAATTAAGCCTGTTTCTGAAAAAGAGTATAGAGGAATGATTGGTTCTCTATTATATCTCAATGCAAGTAGACCAGACATAGTCTTCTTAGTGGGGCTATGTGCAAGGTTTCAAACTGCTCCAAAAGAATCTCATCTATGTGCTGTCAAAAGAATTTTTAGATATCTTATGGGAACATCTAGTATTGGTTTATGGTACAAAAAGAGAACACATTTTGAGCTCATTGGGTATTGTGATGCTGACTGTGCTCGAGACAAAGTTGAAAGAAAAAGCACAAGTGGTTCATGTCAACTACTTGGAGAATCACTCATCCCATGGTCATGTAGAAAGCAAAGCACAATTGCCCTGTCAACCACAGAAGCTGAATATGTCTCAGTTGCTGGATGCTGCTCTTAAATTCTCTGGATTAAAAATCAACTAGAAGACTTCTCTTTAAGTTACTCAGATTTTCTAATATTTTGTGATAACACTAGTGCTATAAATTTGTCTAAAAATCCAATTCAACACTCTAGATCCAAGCACATTGATATTAAGCATCATTTCATTAGAGATCATTTGCAAAAGAAAGATATGGAACTTGTGTTTGTGGATACTAAACATCAACAAGTTGATATCTTTACTAAACCTCTTTTAGAAGAAAGTTTTAGTTACATTAAAAGCATGCTCCATATCATTGAAACCCCCTCAGATAAGAAGGGTCATGACAAGAAACCATCTCAAACATGAGAAGGGTCATAACCCTCAACCTTCTCAACTCTTGAGAAGGGTCATCAGAATCATATGACCATAAAAATACAAAAAGATTTGTTGTTTGTTAACTGTTTGTTTTAATTATTATGTGCATTTAATTGTTTGTTTATGCTTATTCTTTTTGTCTTAGGTTTAGTTTTATTAAAAAACCAAAATTAGGATCCTAGTCGTTACAACGGCTCTTCTCTCTCATTGTTTGTTAACTGGTTGTTTTAATTATTATGTGCATTTAATTGTTTGTTTATGCTTATTTTTTTTGTCTTAGGTTTAGTTTTATTAAAAAACCAAAATTAGGATCCTAGCCGTTACAACGGCTCTTCTCTCTCATTGTCTCTCTTTTTCACACGTCCAATCAAAAGTTACACACATTAGTTATAATCAGTATAATAGCTCAGAAGGACTCTATTAGGAGTGTTCACAGTAGGTAGAGCTGTGTGAAGAAATCTACCAAGAGTTCTTTTAACCTAGGGAGGTGTAAAAGGTGTAAACTATTTTTGAAAATAGTGGAAACACTCACAGAAAGTGAGGAGTGGATGTAGCCCAGGAATTTGGGTGAACCACTATAAATCACTGTGTTCTTTATTGCTTTCAATTCATTAGTTTACTCTACATGAGAAAACTGAGAAGAGTGTATTCTGACCCTTCTCTGATGATAAATGTTTCAAGATAAAACATAGTTTTCAACTCTTCTCACATCTTCCCTACACTATTAATATCTCTTGTTTAGTTGTTTCTAGATGTATTACAACAATATCACTAGCTTAACAATACCTAAACAATCAAACAGAAACTTTGAGAAGAGTTAAGTACTGAAGGCAGAACTTTCTGACCCCTCCCAACTCATCCATATAGTTGAGAAGACAGATAAATCAAAGCTTCTCTACTCTCCAATTAACATAAGAAGATTGTTTCAACACACCCTTCCTAACACAAATCACTTACTGTCTTAACTCTACATTATACTAGTGAAGAAAGTTCTACTCTTGTAGGTGAATTTAAAAAGGGTCACAAATCCAACCCCCCCCCCCCCCCCCCCCTTCCTTGTGACATTATTGACTTCAAATATGTCAAGCCCCATGATCAAGGGTTCATATTCAGCCATATTGTTGGATGCTTGATCTCCTATCCGGCACATGAACTTCCACGTCTGGCCACAAGGACTGGTAATGACCACGCCTACCCCTACCCTCGTCTAGGTGCTCGACCCATCAAACATGAGGATCTAGGGCTTCAGGCTTAAGTAATTAACAGATTCAGCTGGAGCATCGTGCACCTCCACACACGGATCCTATGTTGGGAAGTCTGCCAAGGCTTGGCCTTTTACGGCTTTTAAAGGTACATAAGTTAAGGCAAACGCGTTCAACTTAATGGCCCACTTAACAAGTCTTCCCTGTAAGACAGGCCTATTACAGAGGTATCTGATAATATCCACCTTACAAACAACAAAAATTTCCTTAGGCAAAAGATAGTATTCTAGTTTTGTACAAGCATTAAATAAGGATAAGCAAAGCTTTTCAATGGGAGAGTATCTAGTCTCGGCATCATTGAGGATCCTACTAAGATAGTATATAAAACGCTCGGTGTCGCTATCATCATCTTGAGCTAACAAGCAACCGATTTCTTGGTCTTCGGCCGCAATGTATTACTTCAAAGGCTTTCCAAGCTGCGGAGGCACCAGGACGGGGGGATTGGTCAAGGCAGCCCTGACTTGATCGAAGGCCTCCTGCTGTTTGACTCCCCATATCCTTTCCTCGTTGTTCTTCATTTTTAACAAAGGTGAGAAGGCTTTCAACTTTCCTGCGGAGTTAGCAACGAACCTTCTTAGGAAATTGATCTCTCTTTTTCACACGTCCAATTAATAGTTACACGCATCAGTTAATGATGTTGTAACCGTTCTAAAGTGATTAAAATCACTTTACTTCTCTCCTCTTTCCTTCACGAAACCGTTCTCTCTCTCGTCTCACAAAATCACTTGCTCTCAAATGGTAAGAACCAAAAACACTGAACCCACTTCATCCTATTCTGATTTCAAATCGGAAGAACAAACTCCAAACTTTGTCCTTCTTCGTTCACCACAACAGATCGTTAACGTAAAACCTCTAAAATCACGACCAGCAAAAATGAAACATACTCCCAGTGGAAATCGAAGGCGTTCAACGCGAGTAAAGTTCCATTCCGCATCTAAGAATACCACTGGAACATCCTTTGATGCTCCCATTGATTTAGAGAAAGATGAACACCCTTCGGCGCGTGAAATAGAGCAAAGTCCCAATGTTATGAATGTTGAATCTTGTCAACCAGTCACCAAAAATGCAGCTAAGAAGGTTCCTGTAAAGAAGATGTTGGATAATGGAAAGAAGGCTGAGATTCCCTTGCCTCCTAGTGGCAAGAAGGGTCAAGGGCTGAAGAAAAGGAAGCAACCAGAAATCACCAAGTGGAGTTCCAAAGCTATTGTTTCTGGCACTGTATATGCTCAGGAAGAAATTGGGAGATGTGTTTGGAACATCACCCCATTTCCCACTCAACAGAAATGGGAGAAGTTTATCTCTCTAGATGATTTGGTATAGAAAGAGAGAGTTAGGGAATTTTATGCCAATGCCAAGTTCCAAACTGATCCTCCAAGAATCACATCATGAATTGGTGACAGGGAGTTCATCATCACCCTTTGCTCTATTGGACTTGCTCTGGAATTCCAAATGAAGGAATCCAGATGTATGAGGAACAATGGTACAACCTCATTGGTATCTACATTCAAGAACTCAAAACCACCCTTCTCAAAGATTCTTCTGTCCCTATCACAGCACCCAACCTCAAAGACATGGTAAGAATCCTTCACCATATTAGTTCTCACACTCTTCTACCTAGAGCTGGATCTTTTTTAAAAGGTAACAATTGGTGATTGCATGATCTTATATCATCTCATCACTTGTAAGCCTATTAGCCTTCCCTTTCTCATCATTCATCACATGATAAATGCAATCAAAGCTGACAAAACCTCCAACTCTCTGCCGTATGGGAAAGCACTCACAAGAATCTTCAATAATTACTTGATTAAGATATCTGTTGGTGAAGGAGTCATAGAATCCAAACCATTCACTGCTATAAACTTGAAGCTTATGGGGCTTGTTGTTTCACCAAGAGAAGAGCAAAATGATAGGAAGAAGAAGAAACAAAAGACAAAATCAGTGTCTAGTGTGTCCACTGATGTGGATAAGGAAGAAACAAATGCTGAAGTGATTAGAAGAGACAAGAAGAAAGATAAGGAATGATCCCATCCCTCAACATAAGGATAAAACTCCTGAGAAGCATTTTGATGAGGAATCAGGACATGAGAAGAGTGAAAAAATGAAAGAGAATGATATTGAGATGGATCAAGATGAAGAAATTGAGGTAAATCAATCTGAGAAGGTTCAGAATGATGAAACAAGTGATGAGAAGGTTCAACCTCAAAAGGAGCAAGCCTCAAAGAAACTTGAGAAGGGTCCTCAAGAAACTTCTGATGAAAGGACCGTTACTCATAAGAAGAGTGATTCTCGCTCCACCTTAAAAGAAGTCGATGCTCCTTTGACAAAGGTGTACACTAGAGGAAAAACAAGAGGTGTGTGGAAACCTTTTGAACAAGAAGTTACAAGCAACTTGGGGGATAGCTTCAATGTTACTGCTGCTGATTGGAGACGAACACACCAGATCACACTTCTGGTGGTGTTAATTCGGAAGAAAAAATTGAATACCTGCCCAATAATTCCTTTGAAGGAAATGGTTCTGAGAGAACAGTGATATTGGATGATATAACTCCATTCAATTTGAATGATGATGCCACTGTTGAACCACTCCTTGAAGGGGCAGTTGGGGAAAATGAAGTTGTTGGTATAACTATGGCTGAGAAAGATGTGCCTACACAAGCTGAGAAGAGTGCAGAAGCTGAGAAGAGTGCAGCAGTTGAGGAAAATTTGGATGTTGAGAAGAGTGATGAAGAAGAAATTGAGCAAGAAGGGTCTACTCATGATGGCATTACCTTAACCCACCCATACCCAGCATCACCTTAGGGGGAGTTTGAAGGAAAAATTTCATCTCCCATCATACAAACTCCTCTTCCCTCAATGTTCAATGAACAAATGCCTAAACTCCCACCTTTCTCACCCTCACTCACTTTACCAAATACCCAACCTTTCTCACCTCCACCAATGCCAATTGCATTAGCACCCCCAACTGAACCATCACCTAATCCAACCATTTCAAGAGTCACCTCACATAACCTTGAACAATTGCTTGCTGCTATCAACCTAGAACATGGTATCTCACCCCTTAAAACCACAAATACCATAACCTCCTCAAACATTAACCAATTCCTAAACCTTAACCAAACTCCCTAAGATGCCTCTCCCCAACCTATATTCCCTTCCATCAACATTCAAACACAACCCTCTGATATGCCATCAAAATTTGGGTCTCTAGATTCCTCTTTTCTCAATGCTGCTCAACCTTCTGGTACAGCACATGAGAAGGTTGCTGAGGAATTCAAAGAGCAAAGCCCACATGCTGAACTTTCTACTGTCATGGAGAAAAGAATGTGTAAGATGGAGAAAATGATGAGAAGGATGAAGGCCCTGTTGAATGATGTTCTTGAGTGACAGGCAATCATACAACAAGCCCAAAGGGCTCAAGCTGCTTGTGATGAGCAATACCAGTCATGGATTCTGCAACAAAGACTAGCCACTATTGCTCCTAATCTAATTCCACCAGAATTTGGTTCTGCTGCTCAGTTTCCTGACATTCGTAGGCCTGCTACTTCTTCCTCTTTTGATGGGTCTTCCCCATCGAAGTAGCCCCTTAATCTTTTCTGTCTGCCTCCACCTTCATTAGCTAACATCTGTGTGTTTGACACTTTTTGTTAAGAAATGTTCTTCTCATTATCTGCTTTTATTTTTATAGGCATATCTGCCACTAAGAACATAACACATTGTAATCATTCCAATGATTCTTTTCATGATATTAATGAAAAAAATATGTTCTTGCTTATGTTCTTACGTGTGAATATCCGAATTGTGTGATATTAATTAAAAGACTTAAATCTACATGCACATATTCAGGGGGAGCAAAATTGAATCATGCCTTAGAAAATTTTAAAGCTAAATTAGAAAACTTAATCCATCTCAACCAAGTTTGTCAAACATCAAAAAGGGGGAGATTGTTGAGGCAAAATCCCTAATTAGTTTTTATGATTAACAAACCCTCAAATATGAGAAGCTTAACTTATCTGATTTCATATGCTACTAATGTCTCTTCTTGAGTGATTAATAAGTACAGGTTAACCAAGACACTCTCAAGAAGATGTATGCTTATGAGAAGCATTAAAATATGAGAAGACTTAAGAGAATATTTCCCACAATGTTTTTAAAGAAGAAACCTTCTTGTGATAAGATCAAAAGATCAAGACCATATGGTAAACTTGAGAAAGATCATCATAAGAAGCTTCATTTGTATCTATGGAAATATGAGAAGGATATCTAAGAAGGATCAACCTAAGAAGAGTCATGACAGAACTTTAAGAAAGGAGATGAGAAGCATCATATGAGAAGAGTCAAGTTGAGAAGAATCATGGCCATGAGAAGGGTCAGGATGAGAAGAATCATGTTGAGAAAGGTCATACTACAAGTACCATTCTAAGGAACATCAACATGAGAAGCATCAACTTCAGAAGCAACATCTTCATCATCTGTCATATGTGAGAAGAGTCGCTGTGAGAAGAGTCATGACAACTAGAAATAGCTGTCTGCTGTGAAAAGCAGAAACAAAGTTGTGTTGTGCAGACAGCTTTCCTCAACGGCTATAAACGGCTATATTACTTCACCAACGACTATAATCTTTGGACCAGAGGATATTACACATAATTTCATCTATAAATTAACGCTCCTGGTCGCCATTGATCCTCATGAGAGTGCATTGAGTTCTTAACTTCGAACATTCTCAAGTGTCAAAGTTTTCTCTCATCCATACTCAGCTGCTACAAAACAGAAGGGATTCACTTGATCTCTGAGTATGTATTAACTCTTGTGTTGTTGTATTTAATGAATACTTTATTTGTATCAACCATGATCTAGAAATCCCACAAACCCAAACACTTAAACAGTGAACCTGTAGAAACCTTCTCTAGTGGCATGTGTTGCTGTAAGACTTGAGAAGTGAGTGCTTATGTGTTATAATCAGTATAATAGCTCAGAAGGACTCTATTAGGAGTGTTCACAGTAGGTAGAGCTATGTGAAGAAAACTACCAAGAGTTCTTTTAACCTCGGGAGGTGTAAAAGGTGTAAACTATTTTTGAAAATAGTGGAAACACTCACAGAAAGTGTGGAGTGGATGTAGCCCAGGAAGAGTGTATTCTGACCCTTCTCTGATGATAAATGTTTCAAGATAAAACATAGTTTTCAACTCTTCTCACATCTTCCCTACACTATTAATATCTCTTGTTTAGTTGTTTCTAGATGTATTACAACAATATCACTAGCTTAACAATACCTAAACAATCAAACAGAAACTTTGAGAAGAGTTAAGTATTGAAGGCAGAACTTTCTGACCCCTCCCAACTCATCCATATAGTTGAGAAGACAGATAAATCAAAGCTTCTCTACTCTCCAATTAACTTAAGAAGATTGTTTCAACACACCCTTCTTAACACAAATCACTTACTGTCTTAACTCTACATTATACTAGTGAAGAAAGTTCTACTCTTGTAGGTGAATTTAAAAAGGGTCACAATTCCAACCCCCCCCCCCCCTCCTTTTGACATTATTGACTTCAAATATGTCAAGCCCCATGATCAAGGGTTCGTATTCAGCCATATTGTTGGATGCTTGATCTCCTATCCGGCACATGAACTTCCACGTCTAGCCACAAGGACTGGTAATGACCACGCCTACCCCTACCCTCGTCTAGGTGCTCGACCCATCAAACATGAGGATCCAGGGCTTCAGGCTTAAGTAATTGACAAATTCAGCTGGAGCATCGTGCACCTCCACACACGGATCCTGTGTCGGGAAGTCTGCCAGGGCTTGGCCATTTACGGCTTTTAAAGGTACATAAGTTAAGGTAAACGCGTTCAACTTACAGAGGTATCTGATAATATCCACTTTACAAACAACAAAAACTTCCTTAGGCAAAAGATAGTATTCTAGTTTTGTACAAGCATTAAATAAGGATAAGCAAAGCTTTTCAATGGGAGAGTATCTAGTCTCAGCATCATTGAGGATCCTACTAAGATAGTATATAAAACGCTCGGCACCGCTATCATCATCTTGAGCTAACAAGCAACCGATTTCTTGGTCTTCGGCCGCAATGTATAACTTCAAAGGCTTCCCAAGCTGCGGAGGCACCAGGACGGGGGGACTGGTCAAGGCAGCCCTGACTTGATCGAAGGCCTCCTGCTGTTTGACTCCCCATATCATTTCCTCGTTGTTCTTCATTTTTAACAAAGGTGAGAAGTATTTCAACATTCCTGCGGAGTTAGCAACGAACCTTCCTAGGAAGTTGATCTTGCCTAGTAGACTCTTCAGCCACTTTTTTGTTTTGCGAGGTCTCGCCTCTAGGATAATCCGAGCTTTGTTCTTATCCACTTCAATACCCTAGTTATGCACCAAGAAGCCTACAAAGTTACCAGCAGACACGCCAAAAGCACATTTAGTAGGATTCATCTTGAGGTTGTGGAGCCTCATCCATTTTAGGGCTTGTTCAAGATCTGCCAAGTGGGCTTCAAAGCTCTCGGATTTGACTACCACATCGTCAATGTACTCCTCCATGTTTTTACCAATAATGTCATGGAAGATGGCATTCATTGCCTTTTGGTACGTCGCCCCAGCATTCTTGAGACCAAAAGCCATCACGAGCCACTCATTGATACCTAAGGCGCTTGGGCACCTAAAGGCAGTCTTAGGGCGTGCGCCTCAGCCACATAAATCTGGTTGTAGCCAGAATATCCGTCCATAAAACTCAGGATGGCATTGGTTGCCGTGGCATGGACAAGCATATCGATCACAGGCATACCGTAGCCATCCTTTGGAGTTGCCAAGTTCAGATCTCTGTAATCGATACAAACTCTGTCCCACCGCCTTCGTGAAGGAGAAGCTTGTGGGACATGCTTGTAGTGACCTCAGTGGCTTGCTTTTTAGGGCAGTTCGGATTGAGCAGTTCATACAGGAAAGAGAAACGAAGAGAGTTACTAGGGGTCGAGGACTTCAATTAGTATTAGTAGTTCATGAAATTGCTACATATTTCCAAAAATTGCCTTAGATGCAAATGAGGGTCCTCATGAGGAGAACCACTAAATTGACCTACTGTTTAAAGCATTTGAAACATCGTATGTTTAAATTCAAAATGTGTTCCATTGATTTGAGGTTTGGCTATGCTGGTTTGCATGTTTTGATGATCAAACACAACATAGCCGCTCATTGGTGTGTCCCTATCATTTACCATACCTATTGGACCCATGTTGATGAATTGATTTCTGTAATCATTCTCAGGATCATGATGTGAGCCATGAGCAGATCCTCTACCAGTACCATGATGAGATCCTTCTACTCTTGGGTCAGACATTGTTTGTCTTGCTCTGCCTCTTTGTCTTTGAAGTCTTCGCAATCTTCTGAATCTCCTCTCTATTTCAGGATTCAACTGAAATTCTGGTGTGTTAGACCTGAGCATATGCTGTAGAACCTATTGCAGGGGCAATGATTGCTAGTGCAATAACTGCAATACCACAAGGAACAAACAACCAGAGTAAAATTGATCACTAAATTACTACTAGTTTAAACACCAAAAATTAATGGAAATCCAAGGCAACGACGCACAAAACATGTTGTGTGAAAAGGTGTGCAAGTATACACAGTCTAAAAACAAGTAAAATAATGATAAGAAGAGATCGTACCCACAGGGATTGGATTAATTTTTAAGAGTTTAAAATGGTAGCAATACTAGTGATAATAGAAATCAAAAATAAAACAAAGTATGAGTGGTGTGCGTAGAGACGTATTTAATTTAAACAAAGTAAAACTTGTTGTGAATCAATTGAGAGAAATGGTTGGAATGCTCTCTTCTAAGTAATTAACTTTGAAAGCATTATGCAATATGTGATGTTCCTGCAGTGGATGCTGTAGCAATGAATGTGTGCTTTTCAGCAACTATCTTCAGGGTTTCATTATAAGTCCTATATCTAAGATCTAAATAATTTCACCCATGTATATTTAAGCTCCCACAGAATCACCCTGTGGACTATGCTATCCTATGTCTAGGTTTTACAATGGATTTAACAAAGTTTCCTTTTATTAAAACATTTACCCATATTAGTTCTTGAGTTCAAATCGTAAACCATGTCTGTATTTATGACCCTGCTTATTCTAAGTGATCAACATCAAAATAAGTTTGAAAGAATTATAGCACAAGAACTAAATTGCAAGCATCATTATAACATAATAACTATTCCAAGTTTCATTACAAAGTTAAGGCATCCCAACCAAACATATTTAGTTCATGCTTGACAAAAATAGGCACATATACAAACTGAAGGAGTCATGTTTATATGAAAGAAAATACATAGGAGAGAAGACAAGATAGAAAGTACACAATTGAAGATCCTTTGCATAATCTGCCTAACAATGTTGGGGCAATCACCTCTCAGCAATGGAAACAACAACAAGAAAATGATAAAAGAGTAGAGAGAAATTCTCACTTTCTCTCTTTCTTTCGAACCAAGCAATTTGTTTACTATTTAGAACTAAACTTGAGATGGAAGTTTTGAGATGATTTCAAATGAGGAAGAGGGGATGTATTTATAGGCTCCATAAAGTGAAGTTGTCTTGGTCACCAAGGTGGTTTTTAGGGTTTCTTCTTCCACTTGTCTTCAAAAGTGTGATTTTAACATCCACCAACTAAGAAGAAGGGGTCCAATGGTGTATGGACAAGTGTCCCTAAAACTTTTCCACTCGTAGCATATGATTGTTCAAAGTTGGCGCTGCAGCCATCTTATTGGGCAACTTGCACTTGCAACTTTACATGCTGACATCATCATCAGAATGCTAGGGCATAAGCTTTTGGATAGAAAAAGTTTTCTTTTGATGAAAACTAAAGATTTTTCAAAAACTAGAATAGGCTAACAATTTCATCAAGTGTTGGGGGGATTCAAAGCACAAAAAAGGGTCTTTGCAAGTAATTTTAATTTTGGTCAGTGCTTCTAAATTTTGTGGTTTCTAATTGCGGGAGCAATGCGTTCTTTGTATTGCAGGAGCAATGATTTTTGTAGCATTGTTGCTCTAGTTTTCTACTATAGAGATTTTAGCTACATTGTCCTCCTTGCTGCTCCTCTTTTTTGCATACTTTTTTCTTCTTTTTATTTGACTTTTTTCTTCTTTTTCTTTTCTTTTTCATGCAAATTTTGGAACAGATACAACTTATTTGATTTGGATCAATGTAGCTATTACATGATGTTATACTTGTAGAAAATTTATAAACCTTTGCACTGACTTTCATAAAATTGAAATTCTTAGCCTTAATTTCATTGATGCACCCCCAAACTTATTTCTTTATGCTATTCTAGATTTTTATTAAAAATTTGGCATTTGATCTAGGTTCACAGAGCTACCCTTGGCATCCATTTATTTCCTAGTTAACTAAGTTCCTTTCTTTGGTCTAGTGAGTTAAGTGTTGAAGCAAAAATAATTTTGATCACCATCCAAACTTAGGCTACAACACTTAACGTTTCACAAAGAAATTAATTCCAAAAAAAATGCACTTGTAGACTAACACATAGACTAATACTAACTAACACATAGACTAATTACTAACTAACACACATGTAAAACACAAATATATAGCATATAGCATAAATTCAGAAATATCACAAAATATTAGTAAATCCCCCCCCCCCCCCCCCCCCCCCCCCAACTCTAACAAAAGCAGTGTCCCCACTGCAAATGGAGATTGGGAGAGGAAATAGTGCAGCTGGATCAACAAAAGTTACTTAAAAGCATTCAAAACATGTTGTCAAAAGATAAGCAGCACTAAAAAGAGACTTTTTACTGCTTAGGAGTACCAGTCCTTGGCCTGCTGCTTGCCCTAACTGGAGCAAGCTTGGCCTTTTTCTGCTTTTTCTTCTTGGGCTCTTCTGGGGTGGATGCTCCTGGATCCATTGCTGGTGCATCAGTAGCTATTGTTACTTCAGTAGCAACAGTGTGAGGTGGATTTGGTGCCTTCGTAGCAGCTTTCTTCTACTTCATTTTAGCTAATTCTTCCTCTTTGAGGGAAGCCAAGGTTTGCCTGACCAATTCTGTTGCAGCTTCTGCTTCCACAAGGTCCACTGTTGTTGACGGTTTTGTTGCTCCTACATCAGGTTTAGATGTCAGCGCAGGTGCATCTGATGCTGTGTGCATTGCAGGGGCATCACTTATAGGCTGCATTGCTGGTGCAATGTTTGCAGTCTGCATTGCAGGTGCATCTGATGCAGGTCCTCCAATTTTCTCCTTCTTTGTTGATTGTTGCAGAAGCAATTGCAGTTTTCTTTGTTAATTGGCTTTATGCTCCTACATCAGATGAGGACTTGCTAGAAGTTTTGAGTGCTGATTGCTTCTTCACCATTGTTGAGTTTTCTTTGCGGTTTTAGGTTTTGAAGAATTGGAGAAGAAGATGAATTGTGTTGTGTTTGAGAGTTATGTGTGAATGAGAGAGTAACGGTAACAATATGTAGATCGTGGGGTGGTTTTAATGGCAAGGGAAGTTAAGGTTAGTGGGTGGTTAGGTTTTTTGTGGGTTTTGATTTGACATCTAAAATGGCCATTAAGCTTAGGTGGGAGTGCATGCAAAGGGACCTGTGGGCTATTAGATGGCAATCAGGGGTTTAATATTAGGCTAAAAACTGTTTTTAAGATGGGGAAGAATTTCAAATGGAATTGCTGCATTGTTGCTGGAGCAATGGACCTCTAGTGTTGCAAGTGCAATTGATGCCCTGTACATTGCTGGTGCAATGGATGCTCCAGCAATAGTGATTACTTGCAGAAATTTAAAACACACTACAATAAACAAGTAGGTTAGTATATCAAAATTTCATGGGTTGCCTCCTAGAAAGCGCTTGATTTAAGAGTCTTTCAGCCTGACTATCTCCATTTTCTTAAAGATTTTGGAAGTGAGAGGTGACTTTGTTTTTCACCACTTGTTCGCCGTGGTACATTTTTACTCTTTGTCCATGAACTTTGAAAGTGGTGTTAGATTTTTCATCAAATAACTCCACTGCACCATGAAGGTAGACTTTCAACAGCTTAAATGGTCCTGACCATCTTGATTTAAGCTTTCCAGGGAATAATTTTAGTCATGTATAGTAACACCAATAATCCTTCAATCAGTTCCGTTTTCTGAATTCTTTTGTCATGTCATTCCTTTGTTTGGCTTTGTAAATTGCTGCATTTTCATAGGTAAAATGCCTAATTTCTTCAAGTTCATTGAGTTATAGAAGCCTAGATGCACCTGCTTGATCATGATTGAGATTGAGCTTTTTAATTGCCCAATATGGTTTATGCTCCAATTCCATAGGTAAGTGGCATGCTTTTCCATACACTAGCCTATAGGGTGACATTCCTAGGGGTGTCTTGAATGTAGTTCTGTATGCCCACAAGGCATCATCTAAGTGCAATGACCATTCCTTTCTTGTGGGTCCAACCATTTTTTCAAGTATTCTTTTGACTTCCCTATCGGACAATTCTTCCTGTCCACTTGTTTGAGGATGATAGGCAGTAGCTATCTTGTGTTTTAACCCATATTTGGCTAGAAGGTTTTCAATGAGCTTGTTGCAAAAGTAGGAACCTTCATCACTGATAATTTCCCTTGGAGTGCCAAACCTAGTGAAGATGTTTCTTTGCAGAAACTTACTCATAGATTTGGCATCATTATTTGGCGAAGCCACAGCTTCCACCCAGTTAGAAACATAGTCCACAACTACTAAGATGTGCAGATTGCCAAAGGATGGAGGAATGGGTCCCATGAAGTCCATTCCCCAAATATCAAAGATTTTAACCTCTAAGATATTGGTGAGTGGCATTTCATGCTTATTTGAAATGTTTCCAGTCCTTTGACATTTATCACAGTTCTTGACCAATTGATATGCATCTTTGAATATTGATGGCCAATAGTAACCTGATTGCAATACCTTAGCTGCAGTTCTTGTGCTGCCAAAGTGCCCACCATAGGAGGCAGCATGACATTGCTGGAGCACTGCTTGTTGTTCATCCTATGGTAGGCATCTTCTGATTATTTGATCTGGACATTCTTTGTAAAGGAAAGGATCATCCCAATAGTATTGTTTAACTATATGGAAAAATCTTTTCCTTTGTTGATAAGTCATGTTGACAGGTACAACCTTGCTTGCAACAAAATTTACTATGTCAGCAAACCATGGTGTAGCAGAATCAATTACTCCTGCAATGAATGCTCCTGCAATGGTTGCACCTGCAACAGTTGTACGTACAAGAGGTGTTGCTGCACAAATTGCTAATAGCTTCTCATCGGGAAAACTTTCCTTTATCTCTCCCTCTTTGGTACCTGCACTATCATTTTCAAGTCTAGACAAATGATCAGCAACTTGGTTCTCTACCCCCTTTTTATCATGAATTTCAAGATCAAATTCTTGAAGGAGGAGAACCCATCTTATTAGCCTAGGTTTTGCATCTTTTTTTGAAATTAGATACTTGATGGCAGAATGATCTGTATAAACAAGTACTTTGGAGCCAACCAAGTAGGATCTAAATTTATCAAATGTAAATACTACAACTGACAATTCTTTCTCAGTCACAATATAATTCAATTGTGCTTCAATAAGTGTTTTGTTAGCATAGTAAATGGAATGAAAAACTTTGTCATACTTTTGCCCAATCTGGTGTGACTATCACTGGTGCTGTTACCAATGCCTTCTTTAGTTTCTGAAATGCTTCAATGTAGGCTTCATCAAAGTGGAATGGCACATCATGTTGCAAGAGTTAACATAATGGCTTTGAAATCTTGGAGAAGTCCTTGATAAACCTTCTCTAAAATCTTGCATGTCCCAAGAAGCTTCTGATACCCTTGACAGTAGTCGGAGAGGGCAATTTCTCAATCTCCTCAATTTTTGCTTTGTCTACTTCAAGACCTTTCTGTGAAACTCTATGGCCAAGCACAATGCCTTCTTGGAACATGAAGTGGCACTTTTCCCAGTTTAAAACTAGGTTAGTCTCCTCACATTTGTTAAGAATTTCTTCTAACTTCGATAAATATAGTTGAAATGTCTCCCCAAATATTGAGAAATCATCCCTGAAGACCTCCATTGAATGCTCAATGAAGTTTGAGAATTTTGTTGGAGTTTCATAGTCCAAATGGCATTCTTCTAAATGCAAAAGTGCCATAGGGACATGAAAAAGTTGTCTTTTCTTGGTCTTTAGGAACTATAGCTATTATTTGCCTGAATATCCATCTAAGAAACAATAGAATTATTTGCCTGCTAACCTGTCCAGCATTTGGTCAATGAAGGGTAATGGGAAATGATCCTTTTTTGTGGCCTTGTTGAGTTTTTGTAATCCATGCATATTCTCCAACCTGTGACAGTTCTTGTGGGTATCAATTCATTCTTTTCATTGGCTACTACTATCACTCCACCCTTCTTTAATACACATTGTACTAGGCTTATCCATGCACTATCTGAAATTGGGTAGAATGTGCTAGCATCTAGCCATTCGATTATTTCCTTCTTCACTACCTCCTTCATGATTGGATTCAGTCTCCTTTGGCCTTCAATGCTGTTTTTGGAGTTCTCATCCAAAACAATCCTATGCATATAGATGGACGGACTAATTCCTTTTATATCAGACATTTTCCAACCAATTGGCTTCTTATGCTTTCTTAGGGTAGTAATAAGATCATGCTTCTGCTTTTGGGATAAGTCAGAAGCAATGATCACTGGGAGTGTGTTATTTTCCCCTAAGAAGGCATATTTGAGATGTTGCGGCAATTCTTAAAGTTCAAGTTGAGGTGATTCATCTATTAAAGGAACATTTCTTTTGAGGTCTGAACTTTCAAGGTTCAGAGACTCATATTTTCTAGCCCAAACCTCCTTCACAGCAACTTCTTCTTGAATATCTTCATTTTCCGCAAATTCTTCTTTTTCTGTGGAAATGTTGCTGCATTACTTGATCCAGAGAGAGAATGAGGGAGCTTTCTTCAACTTCATCATTTGAATATTTGAGAGCATTCATAATGTTGAACTTGACCTCTTGATCATTGACTCTCATGGTCAGTTCACCTTTCAGCACATCAATGAGTGTTTTTTAGTAGCCAGAAATGGTCTTCCAAGAATAACTGGGACATCTTTATCTGCATCAAAATCGAGAATAACAAAATCTGCAGGAAACACAAATTTGTCAACTTTTATAAAAACATCCTTTATGATCCCTTCAGGATAAGAAATTTATCTATCTGCCAATTGAAGGGTCACAGTGGTAAGTCTGGCAGTTCCAATACCTAGTTGTGTGAATATGGATTTAGGCATCAAGTTTATGCTTGCACCTAAATCACATAATGCACGACCAGTATAAAATTTTCCAATTGAAAAAGGTATAGTGAAACTACCAAGATCCTTTAATTTCCTGGGTATTTTGTTCTGCATGATCATGCTGCACTCTTTTGACATGGCAACTGTCTCAAATTCCCCCAATCTTCTTCTCTTTGTGAGCTCATCTTTCATGAAATTAGTATAATTTGACAAAGTGGCACGCCACACACCGGCGACCTAGTGGAAAACAAACCAAAAAGGGAACAGACTACCCCTAATCTTCTGCTTTGGAACCTTCCCCCCCCATGGATTCAGGCCCCACTTGACCATAAGGGAGGACGGTTGGATCAGGGTTGGCGGCCACGAAAGATGCAACAGCAGGGGCGACAGCGGAGGAATTTTCCAGGTGAACACAAAGCCTTTCCCATGAAGAGATTGCTGACCGCACCTTACTTTGACCTTGCTTCCTGTCGTAAACAAACACCCCTTTCTGGGACTCTAGCTCCTTGATGTGCTGGTGCAAAAGGTTTCTTTGGTTGTACAAACGAGTCTGCTCTGCTACGACCGTAGCTAGCCTGTTGGTTGCCACCTCCTGCTAAGGGCGCAAAATCTACAACTCCTTCTGAAGCTCTATTAGAGAGGCTTCAATCTCCCTAATGTCGCGCCTGGCCGTCTCCTCCACGGTTCGAAACAATCGGCGTTCAGCCTCCTTCTCGCTGTAGGCTGCGAGGAACCTCTTCTTCTCGGCCTGCAGGGCGTTCAGGCGACCTAATGCTTGTTGAGCGGTGTTCTGAGCAGCTCTAGATGTTGAACAGATCTGAGAAATCTCTGGAAGCCGGTAGGCTATGTCTTTTAGAGCCTTCCTCCTCTACTCCGGCAAGTCATCCAAGGATGCTAGCTTAAAGGCCAGAGATCATAAGTCTGAGAGCTAAGTAGGATCGAGGAAAATGCATCCTTGATGGGCATCCTCCAATCTTTGCAACTCCTCTGCCAAAGGGGGAACCACCTGACACATGCTGTGGAAGGCAAAGTATCGAGCCACCTCTGCATCAGTCACTGGCTTAGGATCTGGCTGAGAAGGAGGAGGAGAATGTTAAGCTCGGATCGGAGGCTCGTCCAAAATTGGAGCATCGGCCGTCTGCAGGTAAACGTAACTGTGAGGAAAGTAACAGACCTACAAAAAGAGGGAAGAGAACAGGGAAAACACTGTACCTTGGACTTCTTAGAAGGTCGAGGGGTGTCTTTTGCCACCACAGCAGCCCTCTCCGACGCAGGATGTGAAGGAGTCTCCGGTAGAGCACGCCAAGTAGATGACTGCCAAAAGGTGATACAACCATCATCATCATCATCATCATCATCATCCACATCACGTCCATCAGAGGGTTCTGTAATTAAAAGGGATGAATATGAGGAGAAAGGAAAAGCATATAAGAAAGCAACAAGTGCCCTTTGAGAAATAGAGAACGTACCAATGGATGGTTGCGACCAAGTTGAGGGCCGCAGAACAAAGGCTGCAGACTTATGTGTTTTCTGCGCAACAGGAGGAGCAGTGTTGGTGTAGGCCAAAGCTACAGAAGGAGTTGGAATCGTGTGAGGTCGACTGAGGTACTTGGATAAGTAATCATCTAGAGCCCGAGGTAAGACTAGGTCTTGTACGCCAAGGCACCAATTGGTGAAGGCTCTGGTCTCCCCCGGGCACACCTCGTAGTGCGCCCATGCGCCGAGAGAGAAAGCTGAGATTGGTTTCTTTGGGGGAGAAAATCCAAGATGGGCCACACTTTTTGTCCAATACTGGATACCACGTCATCTCGACCGCAGTCATTCGCAAAAGCTCCTTCATAAAGTGAGTGGTAGTCATGTTATGCCAAGGAGTGGCCGAGAGCTTAGGTCCCAAAAATCTTTTGGTCGGTGACCTGGGAACGGCGAGCCCCACAAACACAATGTGAGGAAAATAGATTTTGACCCACAGTAGAAGAAACCATAGGGACCCTGAATCTTGGACACCCGGCCGCACTCTTGGATGCCTCAGTAGAGCCCACCGAGGAAATTGGGAGCCCAAGCATAGACGTTGCCGGTGGTCATCGTAGCGACGAAGAACTGCAATTCTCGAACAATGTCCGCAGACACGGTGCCATAAAAAACTTAAAGAAGAAGTACATGAGGAAAGCAGTGTGTTCCTCCGCGGTGATCTCTGAGTCAGACATCGAATTCTCAGCGAAAATTTTTGAGTGAACGCCTCCGACATGGACATGGCCAAGGCTCAACTTTTTGGTCAGTTTGGCGGGGTGAATACTTTGGCCAAATGTGGGCAGGCCGGTCATAGCAGACACATCCAGAATAGTAGGGTTCACCATGCGTCGGGGGAATATAAAAGTATTGAAGTCCGATGACCAGAAGCCCAATAGAGGCAAGAAGATGTCAAAGTCGTGAGGAATGACAAAAGCGGAGAGAGCGATCATATCCTCGAGGCCCTAGTGGCCATGCCCAAGATAAACCTAACGTGCCCAAGTCTACGGTAGCACCTCCAGAAAAAACTGTTATGATTGACAGTGATGAAAAAGACGTCCCACGAGGGAATGATCAGTAGGGGAGTTCTAGCAGTACCACCCCTGTCAGTTCCAAGGGGGAGTTAATTCTCAAGCCAAGATGGGGGAGAACTCTTATGATTGACCTGCGAGTGCTGGAGAGGTGAGTGCTGACACCAGTGCTGCTGTGCAGAGGGAGAACAAATCTAAGCTAGATGCTGAGAGAAAGCAGTCCACAGGGAAGCCTGCCATTGTTGCGGGGAGGTCTGCCACAGCATCTTCCCATGCTAAAAAGAAGAAGAAGCCTGTAGAAGGAGTTTCACCAAGAGTTCCAACACATGCTCCTTTCTAGTTGCCTCCCAAATAAACTTGGACAAGGAGAAAAGTCTATGCAGTCTGACCACCAAGGACAACCTAGCTGAAGAGAAATCATCTGGAAGAAGAAGAGGAGAAAGAGAATGAAGATGATGATGTTGTGCCAGCAGTGCAGACAACATCCAAACCACTTACCCCTACCAAAAAGAAGAAGTGATCCCACCTTTTATCATATTTATTTTTTTGTCATGTTGTTTTGAGTTGTTGTTTGTCAATGCTCATCCTTAACTTAGTCACTTGACAGTGAGGACACTGTCTTTGATTAAGTTGAGGGTGGAGCAATTGTAATGCTGTTGAAAAGTGATATTATATTGTTTGTGTTCTGTTTGCAATAGTTGCTGTTTAGTGTAGTGCTAGTGTAGCAGCACTAGTAGCATCTCTAAAAAAAATATAATAAGCTTTAAGTACCAAGGTAGAACCCACTGAGGATAGCCTGAATTAGTGTGGACTTAGAATTTTGAATGAAATAGCCTAGCCCCTCTAGTAGACACTTAACTCTTACTTTTTGAAAATAAATATAAGGCATTGCTTAGGTAGAAATTAGGTGAAAGCTTAGTAAGAAATGAAATTCCAAGGTTTTAGAAAAAAGTCGGGAAGATCAATGGAAGGTTTTAGAAGTAGGTCCGCAAATATATTTACGCAAAGGATAAAAACAAAAAAAACATAAAAATTTACATGAGATATAACAAACATTTCTATATTCAACCAAGGTAGAGATTTCACTTAACCATAAAGTCATCGAAGAGAACCTCACCGGCCGCGGTCTAACAACTTGTACATATTGTGTGGTCGAGTCCGGACGGAAGGAGCCATAGCACATGCTAGTGGCTGATGGTGATAATGATGAAGTGAAATTAATAGCTAGATTGTGTTACTTTTCTTTACATGATTGCGGCAGACAAAAGTTATCATTGATACATCGCACGAGGGTATGTGAACAGACACATTAACAGACACATTATGTATAAGTATCCCAAGCCAACACACCCGACAGCTTTGCCTTTTGCATACTGAGTTTGTTCTCAATCTGCCTCTTGCCTTGTATCCTCATTGTACATTTCTCATCGTCAGCATGCATTATTGAATTAATAACTCCTATCATCACACATGGTTTAATGGTTACAATAATGATCCCATTTTAACCCATTTCAATGAAATAATAATTGCAGGCATGATAGTATAGGTCGTATAAAAGTTCTTATTATCAATCTTAGCTAAACCGCTCCACTGCGGCAAAAAATATTTTCAAAAATAAATTATTAGCGAGACATTTTTTCTTAAAGCCACAAGTTTTAGGTTTGGTTTTTTTGACCGTATCATTACGCTTTATAAAAATGAAAACAACTTTTTTATTAGTGACCCGACGAAAAGCAGGACTTCAGTAACCTTATTATCTGGCCAATCGTGAACTATTACGTCAGTCCTAACGAGACTGTTCCCATTGATCAGAATGCTCTAAAATTCGAGTTAAGTAAGTCACCCATCACTTGGCAAGCAAGATCCATCGCCAGGCGACCTGAACTAAAATAGTGAAATTTTAACACCATTGCCTGGTGAGCAGGATCCATCACTTGGCGACCCGTAGAAAAACAGCGCTCAGGAGAACCATCGCATGGCGAGCAGGATCCATAGCCAGGCGACCCAAAGAAAAACAACGCCCAGGAGAACCATCGCATGCCGAGTAGGATCCATCGCCAGGCGACCAAAGTGATATTTAACTTTTTTGTATCTGCTAAATTGCTTGGTAAACTCCTGTCATAGTTAGGCGAAGGACAACAAAGCACACGAATTAAATGTACCAAGTATCTCAAAAACACAACAAAAAAAAAACCAACTTCAATATAAAAACTAAGAAACAAAAATTAAAATTTTATGATCTTAAAACACACTATAATTGAGAAAAACATAGGGAAAAGTAATTGAAAACAAGTCAAACTATACACATAATGCAGAGTAATTGATGTCGACAGAGCAATCAGAGTCGACAACTAATCCTAAAATAACTTAAAGAGTTGGAAGGTTAAGTAATAATTAACAAAAAGCCAATATCAAAATCAAAAAGTGATGGATTATGAGAGCTTTGACCTGAGTTTTCACACTGATCTAAATTTGATGGGTTATGTGATTCTATGGGGCTAGAAGATAGTCTTGACAATGAAATAAGTGTCGTCAAACCAACAAACAGAAGGTATTGCAAAAATAGGGATTCTAGAGATAGTCTTAGGTATAATGAATGTACATCTAATCACAATCTTTCCAGAAAAAATTTAGGCCCTTTGTGTCTTCGAGATTACAAGAATGATGATCCCGAAGATTGGGCAAATGAGTTATTCTTTGTAGAGCAAAGTATGCTAATAGTGTTTGCTACTTTGGCTACTCAACAAAAGTTGGCGAGGGAACAAATCTATTATCGGAGGGAGATCAATGTGAAGTCAATGAGTGTCACAATGAAGGGGGTTGGAATTGTGACCCTTTTAAAAATTAACCTAAAACAACATAAACAGCTTCAAAAGTATTGTTAGCCATTGTGTGTGTAAATGCAAAGTTGAGAAAGGTGAGTGAAAACCGTCTTCTCAAATATGATAGTGAGTAGAGATTATTGGTGAGATGAATATGTCTTCTCAACTATGATTCTGAGTTGAGAAGGGTCGGTTGAAACAGTTTTCTCAACTGTGACAGTGAGTAGAGAAGAGTGAGATGAAATTGTCTTTTCAACTATGTTTCTGAGTTGAGAAGGGTCAATTAGTTCTTTCTTCTCAAAACAACTATCAATAAAGAGAACGAGAAGATTTTCAAAGTAGCTTTTCCAAGGTAAGAGATAGTGTTTGAAAATCTTATCTTAAGTGTGAAGTACTTAAGAATAGTGCTTTAAGTTTACCATTTTGAAAACTCTGAGAAGGGATGTAAAAAGAGTGTTTTTAGAAAAACTGTGTGTAGCTGAGAAGGGTCAGCAAAAGTTGTTTTATCGGTTTTCCGAAAACCTTCTCGAGAATAGTGCTTATTGATGTTGATTTATCGGATAAGCTGTATGATCAATTATTAGTTGAAAGAGACGGATATGCTTTTCTCATTAGAGTGGAATACGAGTGTGTGTCTTCGTTTTGCAAACAATGTCAATGTATTGGACATTCACCCCAAAATTGTAAGCATTCTCACAATGTGGAGAAGTCTAAAGGAAATCAAGTGAAACCTCGAAAGGTGAATCATGTCCCTCTTAAACCTACTATTCAGTATGTGCCGAAAAACGATAAAGGTAACTCAGTTGTCATGGAGAACCATGTGAATATATTGGACGTTGGCCCATCCAAATGTTGGAATAAGAATCTTATTCTAAAGTTTTGATGATAACAAACTAAGTAAGATTTAAGTTTTCTAATGAAGTGTGATCTAACATGTTTGCCACACTAGTGGAAAAATGACTTTAGAAAGCATCATTTAGCATCGGTTGTTTGAACAGCTGATGCTAAATGTAGACGCGGTGGCAATTTTGCAATTAAGTGGAAGTTTTCTATTTTCACGCCTACATTTAGCATCGGTTGTTTTAACAACCGATACTAAATGATGCTTTCTTAAGTTATTTTCCCACTGTTAAGTACTTTCAGCATCGGTTGTTTAAACAACCGATGCTAAACGTCCATTTTTATTTCTAAAAATTACTCGTTAACACGTTCTCAGTCTGTCACTCTCAGTCTCTCAGTCTCTTCATTCAACAAGTCTCTCACTCTCAGTCTCTTCGTTCTCTGAAGTCTCTCACTCCCAGTCTCTTCATTCACGCCGTCGCCGTCCTCCCTCGCCGTCGCCGTTCAACGCTCAACGTTCATTGCCAGTTCGTTCACTTCGTTTTCGTTTTCGTTCACTTCGTTCAGAATGTTCAAGCTCAGTTCATTCAGAATATTCAAGCTTCGTTTTCGGTTTCAAATGGTAAGCATCTTGGCTCTCTCTTCCTCTCCCTTTGTTTTCGTTTTGAAACCCTAAGCTTATAAATAACATTCTGAAATTTGGGATTTTTTTAGAATCTTCAATGTCAAACTACTCTTCGTTTTCAGAATGTTCAATCTCATAGTACCTCATCGTTTTAGAATCTTCAATGTCAAACTACTCTTCGTTTTCATTCAAAATCTTCAATGTCAAACTACTCTTCGTTTTCAGAATGTTCAATTTGAAACCCTAAGTTCGTTTTTCATGTTCTCCGCTTGAACCCTAAGTTTGTTTCGTTGTTAATTTTGATTTTGCCAAGTTTCTAGTTCAGTTTATTCGGTTTCATGTTTTGTTTTAATCTTTAGGCTTCTTTGCTTCTTGGTAAAATCAATGTTAGGATAGGGATTGTACATTTATACATATTGTTTCTCAGTCACAAAAAGAATTTGCCAGTAACCGAACAATATGTGTCTGTTGAACTTTAAAGTGGATAAATTTGCCCTAATTTGGAGTTTGAGATTCTCAGTACTGAACAATATTTGATCCACCAACACTGAATTTTTTGTGGGTTTCATGCAGGTAAGTTGCAATTGATATTCCAAGTGATTTTTTAGATCAAATTGGAGAAGTTAAGTTCCACTTACACAAGATACCTAGCTATCTATCTATAAGAACTATATTGTATTGATACTTTTGCAGTATGGGTATTTGCTCTTGATTCTGTATGCTGCTACTGGGACTTTTGGTTGCATTATTGAACTCTATTATAGTGACTACTTTCAATTTTATTTCTCTCAGATGATTTTGAAGTTGGGAGAAACCTTCAGTTTTGTTATAAATTTTATGAATTGTTAGTCATTTGTTGTAAAAGGCGACCATGTAGCCAAGGCTTTGGTGTTTTAGTTGTTTGTCATAGTTGCTTTGATGATTTTTAGCGATTTAAATATCCAATCAGTGCAGACTTGGGTTCAATTTAACACCATCTCAGGCTCACCTTTACCTCGTAACACATCCTTGTTTTTCCTTTAGATAAGAGTAACTCATGCGTGTTTGTTTGAGACTTCATTATTTCTTTGGAGATGTGAAACTTTAAACCTGCAAACATATGATATTGAGCTAGAGAATTATGGATTACCATTTTCCCGAACAGAAGGTGGAAAAATATATCAGAGCGCATTTGGTGGTCAAAGTTTAAACTATGGAAAAGGTATATCCAGGTTTTGGAGTAGGGTTGTCTTCTTTTTCTTTTGAGAACAGTTCTGATATTGGCCTTCATTTGTCGCTACAATACAGGTGGTCAAGCTTACCGCTGTGCCTGCTCTGCTGATCGAACTGGGCATGCTTTATTGCACACTCTATATGGCCAGGCTATGAAACACAATACACAGTTTTTTGTGGAATATTTTGCCTTGGATCTTTTGATGAATAGTGATGGTGAGTTGTTGTACAAAACAGTTTACTTTCTCTTAATATAATATGCGGTCAATTACTCTAACTAGGTCTGAGCATTTAAACAAGCAATTTCTTCATGTCGATACCAGTTTCTGTTGTCTACAGTTATAAATGATATCTCTCTGTCATACCAATTGCTTTAGCAAAAATGTTACAGCGGTGAAAAGCGGGAAAAAGAACATATTTGTATCTGTCATAGTTAATGACTATGTTAACTATGTTCCATATTGGATATGTAGGCACTTGCCAAGGAGTGATTGCCTTAAATATGGAGGATGGAACACTACATCGTTTCCAAGCTGCTTCAACAATTTTGGCCACAGGGGTAGCGTGATTTTTTTGTGGAGGCTTTTCACCGTGAGTTTACTTCTATCTCTAAACATTAGGGAACTTTTATTCAACAGGAGATATTATTTTCTGAGTGATATGAAATCTGATGAGTTGTATTTGTTGTTTCAAATTATACGTGAGGACACTAATTTCTACTTATGAATTTTGTATTTGTTTCATTTGTTTCAAATTAATCACAGATTACTGTAGTGACAACTACATGCGTTTCAGAAAGGATTACTTTCCATTATGTTTGTTATTAGATATAGTTGATTGATTTGTTGTCTTAAAGCTATGTTTGTCAGTTTGTGTATAGGGCACATGCTTGGTATTGCAGCTTCATGGCTTGTCCAAGTAGGAATAAGAATATTAGACAGATGATTTTCATAGCCACAGTTAGATGCAATGCATCTCTGATTTTTGCCTCTATTGGAGAAGGTATTGGAGCTACCCTTTTTCATCCTGCAGTTGGCCAGTGGATTGGTAAGATTATGAATTAATGCATGCAATGCAAGCACTGTCACATTGTCATTAGTTACTTGAATTGCTTTAATTAGTTGAATCATGCAAAGTTGATTATTAATTTGTTTGATTTTCAGGTTGTGTTGTTGGTGATTTGGCTGGTCCGGTTATTGTAGCAGTTTGTGCTGGCAGGGTTCTTCACTTGGACCTTTAGTTTTAACATTTTATGTTGTTCATATAAATCCTATTTCCTTTTTTTTTCAAATAAGAATGATGTATGAAGAGATTTTGTAGTATTTAAATGCCATTTTTGATTTAACCTCGTCCAAAAGGTGGCTAGACTTTGCTGATACAAAAGGCACTGACTCTTATTATATTCATGAAAATCTTAACTTCTTGTTTCAAAAGTTTTCCAATTATATGCAGTCGTGTATTTTAAGATTGTTTAGGAGCAGGCCATTACACTGGACTACCTTCTATGATAGGTAGGAAGAAAAATGCCACATTCAATTACATTAAAGATAGATCTTTGTTTTGCTGTAGGTCATGTTTTCACTTCGTTACGAATGTGATAGTGATAGTGATAGTGATGAGAGGTTATTTCTGAGCATTTGGAATCACGAGAACCGGTGCCAAATGGAGCAAAGGTATCCTGTGGTAATATATATTTCTAACCATTTCTGTCTCAGTAAGTTTTGATTTTATGATGGATGTAGTAGACTTGTAGTTCCTATTCACATGGCTGAGAGTTTTATGTTAACTTTAACAGTGCAGTATTGACTCACTACTGGAGTGCACAATAAAGCACATGCTCATTCTCCAAAGCATAACTAAGCATGCTGATAACCTACACAAATTTGCAGATACAAAGACAAAGGTAAGGTTTAATGAGAAACATTGTTGGATCACCTATAAATAGGGTTCAAGTTGGGCAATGGAGGTAAGAGGCCATCTGAAAGTTTGTTCAATATTAGTGGAGAATCTTAGTAAAAATGGGCAGATGCTTGTTGAGGTATGTCGGAGTTGAAAATTACAAATTCATATATTCTTTTACGATATACGTCCAAGAGAAAAATTCCTTCTGATGAGAAAAACTCATCGCTTTTACGCTAATTATGACTCATGCTGCAGATGTTGTGTGAGGAGGGAAACCATTTTCTTGAGATAGCAGAAGCCATAAGAAGCTTGGGCCCGACAATTTTGAAAGACGCTACAAAAGCTCATGGTGAGAAGACATGCATATGTTTTGTGGTCGAGGAAGGATCAGAAGACAGATTCATTTCTTATTCAGTTAAACAAACTTGCTGCACTACTGTTATTGTATTTGTTGGACTCAAGAAATGAAAACTATTACTTCGATTCATCGCTGAAAACTTGTAATGATCGTTTGATGTTCAGATACTTGGAGACATGTAGACAATAAATATTCTTAGTAGTGGATAATGTAGCTGCTGCTGTATATTAGATTGTAAATATAATTCAGTAGAAGATTTGATGTCAAATTAATAGTGCCAATTAATTTTTTTTTTTAAAAATAGACATTTAGCATCGGGTGTTTAAACAACCGATGCTAAATGTACTTACTTAGGTACTTTTAGTATTAGTGTTTCTGTATAACCGATACTAAATGTACCTTAGTAATACATATAGTATCGGTTATACAGAAACACCGATACTAAATGTACCTTAGTAATACATATAGTATCGGTTATACAGAAAAAACGATACTAAATGTACTTACTTAGGTACATTTAGTATCAGTGTTTCTGTATAACCGATACTAAATGTACCTTAGTAATACATTTAGTATCGGTTATACAGAAACACCGATACTAAATGTACCTTAGTAATACATTTAGTATCGGGTGTTTATGTACAACCGATACTAAATGTACCCTAACAGTACCTTAGTAGTACATTTAGTATCGGGTAAAAAACCGATACTAAATGATCGTACATTTAGTATCGGTCGATTTAGTATCGGTTCCACAACCGATACTAAATGTGCAAAACAACCGATACTAAATGTCAAATCTGCACTAGTGCCAAGTGATAAGAACATGTGTCTTAACATAGCAAAATAAGGTTCTACCTTGGTTCAACAAGTTGATAAAATGTAAAGGTAGAAAAAGCTTTGAGAAGGTTAAATATGATAAGTTTAAAATAAGTCAACAGAAGGTTTGACCATAAGTCAAAAGAAGGTTGACTCACAAACACCTTAGAAGCATAAGTTCATGTTTGAAGAAGGTTGATGTGTAAGAGGAATGAATGTTGAGAAGGTTGCTGGAAACCGTATCAAATTCAATCCAAACACATTAACTCAACATGAATGCTCTTCACATGAATTAAATGATGATATCTTGTAACAAATGTATGAGAAATTTTCAAGTAATAAAGAGGAAATATTTGATTATGCCTTTTCCACATTTGGAGTGTTTGTTCATACTAGGAAGCTTGAGAAGGTTCCTTTAAATCAGTTCCAGACTGGCCAACAGTAGCAACTCAAGTCATAGCTGTGTAGTAGGATACTAGGAGAGTACATATACAACTCAAGAAGGTTCAGATGGTCAGATAAAGCATTAAGCAACTCTTGAGAAGGTTCAAAAGTTGTCAACTTTTGTACCTTATTTAAAGTTACTCCTATGGACCATTGGATATTCCAAACGACTCTCTTCAAGTTTCTAATGGCTATATTCATCTTCCTTGGCTATTTAAAGAGTTCATTTTGAAGTTCCAAGGCATGAGAGTGAATTTCAACCTATACAATGTCAAGCTTCTCAAAGCCATCAACCTTCTCATCCCACACTCAAAGATTCTTCAAGTCCAGATCTGGGATCTTTTTCTTGAGTGTGTGCTAGCTTGTTAGAATCATTTTTTTCACAGTGTATCTACTATCCCAAACCCCAAAACCATTGTTGTAATTGTAAGTGTGAACATTCCATCAAACTACCTAGATTGTGCGGTGAGTGTTGGTGAGAACCGAAAAAGAAAACATTTAGGAAACTAGAAGAGAGTTTCTTAGTAGGAGTATACAGCTTGGTGAAGCTGTGCAAGAGTGCACTTGTCTTTTGTGTGGTGATCAAAAGAAAGTTGTTGTTGTAACCCTTTTGTGGTAGAGGAAAAGTAAGTATAAAAGCTACTTGGAGAATAGTGGAAATACTCAGTTGGAAGTGAGGAGAGGACGTAGCCTATGTTGAGTGAACCTCTATAACCCTCTGTGTTCATTACTTTGCTTTCCTTAACTATTGTTTAATTTTTTTTACACTAAGCATTACTTTCAAAACCAGGAGAAGGTTCATTTCATCAACCTTCTCAAGACAGTTTTAAACACATACCTCATCATTCAACCTACTCATCTCTTGCATAGTTTATATTGGTCTTACTATCAGTATAAATCTTCTCTTTTAAGGGTTTACACGTATTGATTCCATTTACAACTAACCCTAACCTTCCCATCTCCTAGTTAAGCTTGAGAACCATTTGTTGAGATGGTTGCAGGTTTGAGAAATTAAAAAGGGTACACAATTCAATCCCCTCTTTCTTGTGTAACTTAATCACTTCAATTGGCCTCAAAGCTCACCTCTACTAGGTGAGCACTCTTCACAGTGTGGGAGGAAAGATCCTAGAAGAAGTGATGAACAATCCAAACTCTATTATGTTCCTCCCTGAAGGAGTTTCTGCAAAGAGACCTCCTGGATTCACTGGTGTACACTACTATTACTGGAAAGATCAAATGAGATTGTTCTTAGAATCTCAAGACACTGATCTCTGGGAAATTGTTGAAGATGGACAATTTGCTTCTACAACTTCTGATGATGGAACAACTTTTCCCAAAGCCAGAGAAAACTGGACAACTGATGACAAGTGCATGGTACTTCTAAACTCTAAAGCTAAATTCTATATAACATGTGCATTAGGAAGAACTAAGTATGACAAAGTAGCTGGCAAAACAACTGCCAAAGAAATCTGGGATACATTGAAAACTGCTCATGAAGGAACTGATCAAGTCAAAGAAGCTAAGATCAACCTTGTAACACCCCAATTCTACCCAATAATACTATAAATCAGAGTGCGGAATTTTCAACATAAATATTGGAGTGCTACACTTACTTCCCAACACAAACAATATAATTCATTCATGGTAAATTCAATTTGAATCAATCTTAACAATCCTTGTCCATTTGACAACTCAAAATCAACAATTTGCTTAATAGAAATAACTTCGAGTTCAACAAATATTGCAACCTAAATGATAAAGGAAAAAAAAAACAGCATTCAATCCCCCCGAGTGTTACGTATCAGAGTGACGACACCGACTCAACTAAGGAAGGATCACCGCCTTCATTCGCGACTACCTGCACGTTACCACATAGGGGTAACATTCAAACAGAAGGGGTGAGATATCGAACTATATAAGAGCATGTATGAAGAACAATATGATAGGTCAGGTACTATAGAATTACACATATCATCAATAAAATCCTCAATAGAGTCATCAATAGAATCATCGAAGTGCAATGCGGAATGCGACTCAACTGTGCATATGCATGTGGTACCATTGGAGCAAAACTCCCGTCGTAAAAATCGTCGTTGCCAGTAAATAGTGGCTCACAGGGCATAGCCCTCATCGTTCACGTCGTAAAGCAAATGCAAAGGTATGCGACACAATGTGAATGTACAAGTAACGCTAATCACAGTCACGCAATCGCACGACAACAACACCAAAACGTCATGGCGGCCATAGGCATACAATTTACTATCTTTGCCAATAAATAGAGGCAAATCAACTTTTACAACTTCACCTGCAATTTACCACATTTTCGTCAAGGTATTCAACGCAACAATTAACCACAACCGCAACTGTGGCAACGATATTGACAAAGCAGCAACATCAACAGCGCAAAACAGCAAGAATAGCAACAACACAGCAGCAAAACGTAACAGCAATGACAACAATAACAGCAAAACCGCAACAGCTTTAACAGCAAAACATCAACAGCATTAACAGCAAAACAGCAACAGCATTAACAGCAAAACAGCAACAGCATTACATCAAAACAGTAACAGCATTAACGTAACCATCAATTCAATTACGAAAATTATTTATAATTCTTACTAACGAGTTATCTATATTCCTATCATTTTTTTTTATTATAATAGTGAAAACCTTAATCCAACAAAATTACAATTCGATTTAATTAGAACTAACGACATAGGAATTCAAGCACACACGGTCATTTCATCAAACATTTCTCATACGATATATATATATATATATATATATATATATATATATATATATATATATATAACTACGCAACATACACAGAGGCAATCTATAATAAACCCCAAACCCCGCATACGATCCCTCATATACGCTATTATAGAATTCGAACCCACCCTTACCTCAACTATGGTGGCGCAAACTCCCTCCTAGCCTCGTTCCTCGATTCTCCGAATACGGCGACTCCCCTGCGATAGTAACAACGCGTGACGATCACGAACGTAGAGAATTGCAATGAAAATCAACCCTCCCAATCCAATCCTAGGCTAGAGCTCTTGAAAATTGAGGCTTTTGTGTAACTTAGAAGTGAGAGGAAGAAGGAGAAGAAGGGAAAAGAGGGCGGCTGCGCAAAAAGACCATCCCTAGCGCATATTTGCGCTATATTTATAAGGAGGAGTGGCGCACAAGCGCCTTCCTGCGCAAGCTGCGCACTAGACACGCTGCTAGGGTTGCGTGAGCGCTGCGCACTCGCGGTGCTAAGCCCAATGCTATTTTTAACTGGCCCACGACACGTGATTAACATCTAACTCATTTTGAACATAGCTACTACGCCCATAATTTCAATTCTTACAATTATCCTACGGCAATCCAACTTCGAAGTAATTTGATTAAATTTTAGGGCGTTACAAACCTTCTCATCCATTAATTTGAAACATTCAAAATGGAAGAGCAAGAAACGATCTCAGAGATGTTTAGCATATTCACAACCATAACAAATGATCTACACTCTCTTGGCAACACCTGTAAAGTCAGAAAGCTTCTGAGATGCTTGCCCATAGTGTGGAGACCAAAGGTGACTGCTATAACAGAAGCAAAGAATTTGTCAACTCTCAAAATAGAAGATCTACTAGGATTTTTAAAGGTGCATGAACAAGAAATCATGGATGAACTGCAGCCCAAAAAAGACAAAAACCGTTGCTCTCAAAGCTACTTAAAAATCTCTTCAACTTTCTCAAACTATGGCTCTTAAAGCACAAAATGAGTCAAATGGAGAAAGTGAAGAAAATGATACTGATGAATTAGCTCTAATCTCCAGAAGAATAAAAATATGGGCTTTCAAAAGAAACAATAGATAACCATTCTTCAAGAAAGACACATCCAAAGGAGAGAGCTCAACCAAGACTCCTCCACTATGTTTTGAATGCAATAAACCTGGACACTTCAAAAATGAATGTCCAAAACTAAAGAGAGGCAACAGAAGGTTCAATCCTAAGAAAAAGGCTCCACTAGCTTCTTGGGATGACGGAACAAACTCAGAAAAAGAAGAAGAAATAGTCTATCTGTGTGTCATGGCTGATAGAAGAACCTTCTCAAGATCATCAAAGCATTAATCCAGAATCTGACAAAGAATCAACCAACTCATGCATGATGGCAGAATCTGATCTAGAAGAGGAATGCCTCTTAGCATCCAAGAAAAAGTTGTGGTTCCTGGACACTGGATGCTCAAGGCACATGACAGGCGAAAAGGATAAATTTCTCCCTATGGAGAGAATAGATGGAGGCTATGTTGTCTTTGGAAATGATGACAAAACTTGCATCAAAGGTATAGGTACTATAGGCAACTCTTCTTCACCTAAAACAAAAAATGATCAGTATGAAGAAGGTTTGAAACACAATTTACTAAGCATCAGTCAATTATGTGATAGTGGTCATAAAGTTTCTTTTAACTCTGATAAATGTTTTATAAAAGAAATCTCATCTGGAAAAGTTTTATTTACTGCATCTAGGAACAAAAATCTATTTTGTCAAAAAAAAAGGAACAAAAATCTATATAGCCTATGTCTTGATGATTTGTCTCAAGAAACTAGCCTTATTTCTTCTGGAAATGACAAATGGATTTGGCACAGAAGAGCAGGTCACACAAGCATGCAAACCATCTCAAGACTTTCCAAAAACGAACTAGTTAAAGGGCTACCCAAGACAAATTTTGAAAAAGATAAAGTGTGTGAGACTTGTGTTCATGGAAAACATGTCCAATCAAGTTTTAAACCTAAAACATGATCACATCTCAAAAACCACTTGACCTATTACACATTGACTTATTTGGCCTACTAAAACTGCTAGCCTTAGTGGAAAGAGATATGGGTTTGTGATTGTTGATGACTACTCTACATTCACTTGGGTATTGTTTTTGAAAAACAAAGATGAAGCTTTTGAGTCATTCAAATTTTTCTCAAAAGAGTCCAAAATTAAAAAGGAACTACTGTTGTGTCTATTAGAAGTGATCATGGGGGAGAATTTGAAAACTTTTATTTTCAAAACTATTTTGATGAAAATGGTATTTCTTACAACTTTTCAAGCCCTAGAACACCACAACATAATGGAGTTGTGGAAAGAAAAAATAGAACCTTGCAAGAAATGGCAATGACTGTTATGCTAAATGATTCAAATATTGAAAAAAAAGATTGGGCTGAAGCAGTAAACACTGCATGCTACATTCTAAACCGATTGACCATTAGAAAATCAGTTGAGAAAACCCCTTATGAAATTTGGAAAAACAGAAAGCCAAACATTTCCTATTTTCGTATTTTTGGCAGCACTTGTTTTATCTTAAACAACAAAGACAATTTGAGAAATTTTGATTCAAAATATTTCAAAGAAATCTTAGGACTCAAACTGTAGAAGAAAGCATGCATGTCATTTAAGGCTTATAGAGTATATAATCTTAGGACTCAAACTGTAGAAGAAAGCATGCATGTCATTTAAGTGAAACTAACCGTGCAAAAAAAAGTGATTGATATTGATGAAGTCAATGAAATCATAGAAGATGGTCAAGTAATTGAAAACAGGAATGAGAAGGATGAAATTGAAGCTACTCCTCAACCTTCTCAACAATCAAATGAAACTACTCAAGCTTCTGACCAACCTTCTCAATTACCAAGGAGTTGGAGAATGGTAGTACACCATCCTCAAGACCAAATCATTCGTAGTACTTCAGATCCTGTTAGAACCAGAACATCATTTAGAGACAGTGTTGTTGGAATGACACTCATTTCTGATATTGAGTCAGTGTTGAAGCTATGATTGAGGAACTTACTCAATTTGAAAAGAATGAAGTGTGGAATTTTGTTTCACCTCCCAAACATCAGTCAGTCATAAGAACCAAGGTTACAATTGTTGTAATTGTAAGTGTGAACATTCCATCAAACTACCTAGATTGTGGGGTGAGTGTTGGTGAGAACAGAAAAAGAAAACTTTTACGAAACTAGAAGAGATTTTCTTAGTAGGTGTATACAACTTGGTGATGTTGTGCAAGAGTGCACCTGTCTTTTGTGTGGTGATCAAAATAAAGTGGTTGTTGTAAGTCTTTTGTGGTTAAGTAAAAGCAAGTGTAAAAGCTATTTAGAGAATAGTGGAGTTAACACCCAAAAATAATTAGGTCGTAGGTAGAGGTCTAAGAGGGAAGAAAAGAGTAGTGGTGTGAAGAAAAGCCATACAACATGTTTCAAAACGGGTATTTGCCAAATAGAGTGAAGTCAAGAGAGGTCCTCGGGGCACATTAAACGACAGAAAACTCCCCGAGGGAGGATTACGCCTGAGGGCCAGTGGTCTAAGCCGAGAGAAAGTGATAGCCCTAGCTTATAGAGTGCAAAAGTCCAGGTGGCTTGGGTGCCTAAGCTATTACCTGAAGGGGTTAGTTCGGCCGAGCCACCGAGTGGCCGAGGCAAGGCGGGCGTTGCTTGGAAGGCAAGGAAAGATGTGGCACGAAGACAGAACGTGGGTGCGGTTGAAGTTCAAGCGGGAGAGTGATGCCCGAAAATGCAGAGCGGCAAGCGTTCACCCCACTAACCGTGCTAGTGGGATCGTGGGTGGTTACGTCGCGTCTTTAAGGGCCGTTGATCTTAGATCAATCCAACGACAGGCAAATGTTGGCTAGCATAGTGGCCGACGAGGGCCTGTGTATATATATATATATATATATATATATATATATATATATATAACAATAGAGTAATTGTACACGGACACATCCAATCAATCAAACTCTACGTTTATTTAAATTTATCTTTCCTTTATCGCATTTTTTATGCTTTATTTTACTTTATGCATTAGCCCGTAGTATAATCCAACACTCGCGTCCCCCTCTCACATTGTCCGACCCTTTCTAGACGAGTCAAGAAACCCACAATCGAGGAGCAAAGTTCTCTCCTCGATGCAATTGCTTGAAGAAACGAGGAATCAAAAGACTGTCCAAACCGCTGGCCAACGCCACGGCTAGGACCTAAGAGTTTGACGACAACAAGTGGAAAGAAATACTCAGTTGGAAGTGAGGAGAGGACGTAACCTATGTTGTGTGAACCTCTAGAACTCCTTTGTGTTCTTTACTTTGCTTTCCTTAACTATTGTTTGAATTGTTTTACACTGAATATTATCTTCAAAATCAGGAGAAGGTTAATTTCATCAACCTTCTCAAGACAGTTTTAAACAGATACCTCATCATTCAACCTACTCATCTCTTGCATAGTTTTTATTGGTCTTACTATCAGTATAAATCTCCTCTTTTAAGGGTTTACACGTTTTGATTGCATTTGAAACTAACCCTAACCTACTCATCTCCAAGTTAAGCTTGAGAGCAATTTGTTGAGAAGGTTGCAGGTTTGAGAAATTAAAAAGGGTACACAATTCAGTCCCCCCTTTCTTGTGTAACTTAGTCACTTCACCAAAATGAAAGGTACGAGTGTGGTTATATCAGTAGAGGAAGATAATAGTCCAAATTGCTTCACGGGAATTAATAACGTTTTTCTATCACCCGAGGAGATGGCTGGGAGCCCAAACCCTCTTCTTGCTATAGTAAAAAATATTCCTGCTAAATGTAATGTTACTGGAAAGGATACTTCGCCTTTGCTAGCTTGTCAATGTGATATCTCTTTGGAGAAATCTACCTCTTCTCGAACTTCTCCTATGAATACACAGAGTCGATCCAAAGGAAGATGCGTACCTTTGAGGCACAAGATCCCCTGGTGGAAGTTAATCTGGGAACCACTCCTATGCCAGGCATTAATAGAGCCTTGGTGGAGCATAGGGTATCCATCAAGGAAGGTTTCATGCCCCACAAGCAGCCACCGACGAGATTCCACCCCCAACTAATGTCATAGATCAAAGCCGAAGTAGAAAGACTCCTAAAGGCAGGGTTCATCAGAACTGTCAGGTACGTAGAATGGCTGTCTAATATAGTCCCTATGATTAAAAAGAATGGCCAAGTCAGAGCTTGTATTGATTAGAGAAATCTGAACTTGGCCACTCCAAAGGATGAGTATGGTATGCCTGTGGCCAATATGCTTGTCGATGTCGCGGCAAACAATGAAATCCTGACTTTTATGGACGGTTATTCGGGCTACAACCAGATTTATGTGACTGAGGAGGATGCCCATAAGACTGCCTTTAGGTGCCCATGCGCCTTAGGTATCTATGAGTGGCTCGTGATGCCTCTTGGTCTCAAGAATGTTGGGGCAACGTACCAAAGGGCAATGACCTTATTGGTAAAAACTTGGAGGTGTACATTGACGTTGTGGTAGTCAAATCCAAGAGCTTCGAAGCCCATTTGGCTGATCTCGAACAAGCTCTAAAGCGGATGAGGCTCCACAACCTCAAGACGAACCCTACTAAATGTGCTTTTGGCGTGTCTGCAGGTAACTTTCTAGGCTTCTTGGTGCATAACAAGGGTATTGAAGTGGATAAGAACAAATCTTGGGCGAGACCTCCCAGAACAAAAAAGGAGCTGCAGAGTCTGCTAGGCAAGATCAATTTCCTAAGAAGGTTCATTGCTAACTCGGCGGGAAAGTTGAAAGCCTTCTCACCTTTGTTAAATATGAAGAGCAACGAGGAAATGATATGGGGAGTCAAACAGCAGGAGACCTTCGATCAAGTCAAGGCTGCCTTGACCAATCCCCCCGTCATGGTGCCTCCACAGCCTAGGAAGCCTTTGAAGTTATACGTTGCGGCCGAAGACCAAGCAATCGGCTGCTTGTTAGCTCAAGATGGTGATAACGGCGTCGAGCGTGCTATATACTATCTCAGTAGGATCCTCAATGATGCCGAGACTAGATACTCTCCCATTGGGAAGCTTTGCTTATCCTTATTTAATGGTTGTACAAAACTAAAATGCTATCTTCTGCCTAAGGAAGTTTTAGCTGTATGTAAAGTTGATATTATCAGCTACCTCCTTAATAGGCCTGTCTTATAGGGAAGACTTGTTAAGTGGGCCATTAAGTTGAACGTGTTTGCCTTAACTTATGTACCTTTGAAAGCCGTAAAAGGCGAAGCCCTGGCAGACTTCCTGGCACAGCACCCGTGTGTGGAAGTCCACGATGCTCCAACCGAATCTGTCAATTACTTAGGCCTGAAGCCCTGGATCCTCATGTTTGATGGGTTGAGCACCCAGACGAGGGCAGGGGTAGGCGTGGTCATTACCAGCCCTTGTGGCCCGACGTGGACGTTCATGTGCCGGATAGGAGATCAAGCATCCAACAATCAGGCTGAGTACGAAGCCTTGATCATGGGGCTTGACATCTTGGCTGGCATGAAGGCCCACTATAAAGAAATAAAGGGTGACTCACAACAACTAGTGATCAAGCAAATCACTGAGGAAAACAAGTGCTCCAATACAAAGCTCAAACAGCTGAGGGCCTCAGCGCACAACTTGCTAAAGTTGTTTGTTGACGTCGTCATCACCTACGTCCCCAGGGATGAGAACCAGGAAGTAAATGACTTGGCCAACAAGCCTCGGGTTACAAAGAGCAAGTGGTCGAGGTATTACACAGATCTGGCCCCATCATGAAATGGCTCATTTACAGACACGGATACTATTGGCCGACGATCACGGCCGATTGTTTCCAGTTTGCCAAAGGATGCGAGGCTTGCCAGCTCCACGGACCAATCCAAAGGGTGCCAGTGGATGAGCTACATCCCGTTGTCAAGCCTTGGCCATTCCGGGGGTGTGCCCTGGATTTAATCGGCAAGATATACCCCCAAGTTCAAAGGGTCATAACGTTATCTTTGTCGCCACCGATTACTTCACTAAGTGGGTGGAGGCCATTCCTTTAGGAAACGTTAATCAAGCCGCGGTGATCAGATTCATAGAAAACCAGATCATATTCAGGTTCGGTATCCCCGAGACCACCACGGCCGATCAAGGTACAATGTTCACCGGGGAACGGGTGGTGGCATTTGCCCAGGAGTACAACATCAAAATGAGACATTCGTCTCCTTACTATGGTCAAGCCAACGGACAAGCAGAGGCTACCAACAAGATCATCATCGAGCTCATGAAAAAGAACATATAGGATAAGCCTCGGCGGTGGCATGAGACCCTCAACGAGGTCCTTTGGGTTATGAGAAATTCTAAGTCCACGGCCACGGGTGTAACCCCCTATCGTGTGGTCTATGGGCAAGACGCCGTACTACCACTAGATATCAGTGTAGCGTCGTTAAGAGTAGCTCGTCAGCACTCCCTTAGTATGGATGAGTACCAACAAGCCATGTTGATGGAGTTGGACTCGGTGGATGATGACAGGCTGGCTGGCCTCAGCAGGATAGAAATGAATAAGGCTAAAGCGGCCCGTGCCTACAACAAGCGTGTCAAGCCAAAGAGATTTTTCGAAGGTGACCTCGTATGGAAGCCCATTTTGCCACTCGGGAGGAAAGACTCACAGTTGGGGAAGTGGTCCCCAAATTGGGACGGGCCCTATATCGTTAGCGAAGTATACCACGGTGGGGCATACCGTCTAATCACTCTAGACGGAGAAGAGTTTGAAACAAAGATCAATGGTAAATATCTTAAAGCATATTATCCTACTCTATGGGAAAGTATGCGAGAAATAGAAAACTGGATCTAAATACAAAACGTTGTCAAAACGGCACGCCACACACCGGCGTCCTAATGGAGAAATGGAAGCAATCCTAAAAAAACTCTTAATTCCCCATTACAGGGTCACCTCTCCTAATAGACACACACACCCGCTAAGTCATTGTTGCCAAATGCTCAGCTCGCTAGAAGAAAGCTGTTAAGATCCTCCCCAGGCCTGCCAATGGACCACTAAGACCCGGTGTTCATGGACAAACCTTGAAATACAACATAAAAGTTAAGGCCGGTAAAGCATTTTCTCTTGGGAATGCGAAGACGCTTCGAACCAATCGCAGTGCTCGTCGGTGGGTTTGTCCCAACCGCTACTCTCTGCCACCGTGACATCCGCGATAAACCAACCCTGGGGGACGGGCGGGCCACCAGAGGCCCCAAAGATAGGGGTCAATGCATCTAAGCTTCGCGGACCCGAGAAGCAGCAACTTGAATGGCTCTTCTCCACAACAATGACGACCAGAACATCCTACGAGGTAGCCTCAAAAGAAGAGCTCCTAGGAAACAGTGGGAAACTCAGAGAGCTGTCACCACCATCGTGGGTATGACCTTCATTCTGGGAATCAGAGGTCGGAGGCATGACAGACGGAAGGAGGGACAGCAGCAGATTGACAGAAAGTTGGGTTCATAAGAAGGAAGGTGAAGCGAGTGGGAACGTTTTGAAGAGAGCAAGTGACGGTACGAGACGATGAGGGATATATATAGCTTGTTACATAGAAACATAACTGGCATGTCCTTGGGAACCATTGCGCAATTGTTTCGTTTCGCGCGAAGCGCCAAGTGTCACATAGCAGCAGTTACGTCTCTTCTGACTGTCACCTCAAGTCATATCAAGGGGTTTTTGTACCGTCAGCCACGTCCTCAAGGCCATACGACAACACAAAAAGAGGGGTTATTGTTAACACCCAAAAATAATTAAGACGTAGGCCGAGGGCTAAGAGGGAAGAAAAGAGTAGTGGTGTGAAAGCAAGCCATACGACATGTTTCAAAACGGGTATCTGCCAAAAAGAGGTTAGTCAAGAGAGGTCCTCGGGGCACATTAAAGGACAGAAAACCCCTCGAGGGCCAGTGGGATAAGCCGAGGGAAAGTGATAGCCCCAGTCTATAGAGTGCCAAAGTCCAAGTGGCTCAGGTGCCTAAGCTATTACCTAAAGGAGCTAGTGCGGCCGAGCCACCGAGTGGCCGAGACAAGACGGGTGTTGCTTGGAAGGCAAGGAAAGACGTGGCACGAAGACAGAACGTGGGAGTGGTCGAAGTTCAAGCGGGAGAGTGAGGCCCGAAAATGCGGAACGACAAGTATTCACCCCACTAACTGTGCTAATAGGATCGTGGGTGGTTACCCCGCCTCTTTGAGGGCCTAGGAAGCAATGAGTGTCATTGATCTTTCATCAATCCAACGGCAGGCAAATGTTGGCTAGCATAGTGGCCGACGAGGGCCTGTGTATATATATAGCAATAGAGTAGTTGTACATGGACACATCCAATCAATCAAACTCTACGTTTATTTCAGTTTAACTTTCCTTTATCGCATTTTCTATGCTTTATTTTACTTTATGCATTAGCCAATAGTATAATCAAACACTCGCGTCCCCCTCTCACCTTGCCTGACCCTTTCTAGAGGAGTCAGGAAACCCACAATCGAGGAGCAAAGTTCCCTCCTCGTCGCAATTGCTTGAAGAAATGAGGAATCAAATGACTGTTCAAACCTCTGGCCGACACCACGGCTAGGACCTAAGAGTTTGACGACAACAAGTGGAAATACTCAGTTGGAAGTGAGGAGAGGACGTAGTCTATGTTGGGTGAACCTCTATAACTCCTCTGTGTTCTTTACTTTGCTTTCCTTAACTATTGTTTAAATTTTTCTACACTGGACATGATTTTCAAAACCAGGAGAAGGTTAATTTCATCAACCTTCTCAAGACAGTTTTAAGCAGATATCTCATCATTCAACCTACTCATCTCTTGCATAGTTTTTATTGGTCTTACTATCAGTATAAATCTCCTCTTTTAAGGGTTTACACGTTTTGATTGCATTTGCAAGTAACCCTAACCTTCTCATCTCCAAGTTAAGCTTGAGAATAATTTGTTGAGAAGGTTGCACACTACAAAAAAACGCAGGATTAGCGACGGAAATTTCCCTCGCTAAATGCCAAAATTTCGTCACTAGTTAGCGAGGGATTTTCCCTCACTAGTGTTGAAATCCACGTGTCCTTTTTACTCCACGTGTTCATTTTAGCGACGGAATTTAGCGAGCGAATTTCCCTCGCTAAGGAGAATTTAATTAAATTTTTTTTCTTTTAGAAACCTGCTTTTTTAAATGGCACGCACCAACTTTGAAAACCTGTTTTTGTTTTACAATAATAACTATATAATTACTAATTACCAAATCAAACACAATTTCGACAATACTCTAATAAAATCCAAACTAACCGGCAATACAAATATCCAAATCAACATAAATTTTACCCAAATCCTAAACATGTCTGAACCAGCAATAACAGAATCGAAATCCTAAATAAGTTCAAACCAGCAATAACATAATGCAAATCTTAAAAAAAGTTCAAACTAACAATAACATAATCCATAACAATCCAAACCAGCAATAACAACATATAATAATACGGGCCATCATCAGACTCCGTATCAGAAGAATCAGACTTCGGAGCCGCATCGGATTTGGAACTCTCATAGTACTTTAATATCTTAGCCTGCTGACTCTGCACCTGCTCCAGGATAGCCATCATCTTCTCTATCTGCTGCCCATGAGTCCCTACCTGTTGTTTGAGCTGCTCATTCTCAGGCGAAGGACGAGGAGGTTGACTACTAGAGGGTCCCATAGTGTCCAACATATCATCCCCAGAGCTCAAAGTTCCAGCCAAGGGCCCTGCACCATACAGGCGGTTCCTATTAAACGCGCCTACCAATTGCTCCCAGTGGCGGTTCGCCATAGCCATGATCTTGTGGTCAAGTGGACCGAGTGACTCTGGGTCCCAGCTCCCCTGAGTCGTCTCAGACATCCACTCTACATGTTGCTCCTGTTTTGCATAAACACAACATAGCAAAATTAGCACTCCATTTTAAGAAAACGTTATACGATACAAATCAAGTTGTATATTTACCTGAGTCGCCCTTGCTCGCTCATCAACATAAGTCTTTTTATCCTTCTTCATATGTGTGGCCTTGTGCAGCTCAGCAATAGTGATCGCTGATGAAGCCGTCTTCGATTTAACAAACCTGCATATTTAAGTCGTTGCATAATGAACAAACATATATACACAAAAAACAATTAATTTATATTAATAAAAATCATAAAATACTTACGCATCGCCATAGGGATATATGACTTTGCGTCTTCGACCATCGTTCGGGTCGACAACCACCTCCTCCTGGTCGGACTCGGATGACGGATCAGACTCAGTTGGACCATCGGGGTCAGTACCATCGTCCTGTGGGGGTTGATCAGTTTGTACCTCAGGTGAAGGCATAGATAACCCAACAGGTGTACCCATATGCCCAGCATGTGTGCCCATAGGATGTAGCAGAGGTGGGCCCATATATCCATGTGGTGCGCCCATATATCCAGGTGGGCCCCTAAAATACCCATAGGCTGTTGGCGTGCTAGAAGGGTTTAGAGGATACCAATTGGGGCCGGAGGGAGAAGCAACTTGTGGGGCAACTGGAGCAGAACGTGAAGTCCCAGCTTCTCCAGCAGTAGTGGTGGTCTGGGGCATCCCCAAAAAAGCATCCCCCACTGTATGAACGAAATCACGAACTCGACGACGCCTCCTCTTAGGTTCAACAACCTGCTTTCCTTTATTAACATCTCTTGATGAGTCAGAACCTCCTCCTGGATGCATATCTAATAAAAGCAAAACACAAGAACAATATATAATGATATACAAATTTAAAGACAACAATAACAATAATGATAAACGAAATTTGATATATATTAATTAAAATTAGATGAACAATCAACTACATGCAGAGATTAATACAAATCACACTATCTATATATGTGATACTAAGAAGACTAATCAAAGTCTTCATCTTCTTCATCTTCTTCATCTTCTTGATCTTCTTCTTGTTCTTCTTCTTCTTCTTCTTCATCATCATATACTCTAATGTCTTCTTCTAATACCGGTTCCCCTTCTTCAAAGTGGAGTCGATCATCACATAAGGTATCAACTGGTTCAACTTCAATTACCTCATTGATGCCCGACATTTAATCCACTTGATAAGGAACTTCATCCCCCACATCAATGGCTTCAATGCGACCCCGTGGCTTTGTCTTAATCGCAACACACCATCCTTCCCGAGTTGATGGATATAGAACATAATACACCTGCCTCACATTTTCAGGCATGATAAATGGATCATAGGCTCTATACCTTCTATCCATTCGAAGGTCCACAGTATTACATTTTGGATTCAATTTCATTCCTCTAACCGATGGATCAAACCAATTACAATAAAACAAAACAATTTTTTTTTCATAATCTAAATATGGGTATTCAAGTTCATATATGTGTTGGATCACACCGTAGTAATCATCTTCACCTCCTTCTGTGATCCCTTTTACATAAACCCCACTATTAATTGTTTGTTTTCCCTCACTCCATGATTGGGTGTCAAATTTATAACCGTTAACAAGGTTGGTTTGCCACACACTAACTTCACGAAAAGGACCACTAGCTAAGTTCCTCAAGTGTTGGATTAGGGGAGTTGGTTCTGCTTGATAAACCTAAGTAACCACATACAGAAAAAATAAGTCATGTCTCATATCTGCTTTAAACGGTAGACATTAAAACATTAATTTTATTTACTTACTCTATCATTAAACCAAGATGGAAAACTTTCATGTATACGAATAGAAGCATCTTCAGCGCGTATACCCTCAACTTGTAAGAATGCACTGAAAAATAATTATTCATGCTCTATAGAATGAAAATTGATCAATATATGATTTAACTTTAGTGCAATTGATACTCTAAATGTCTATGTATTGAAAACTTAATTGAAGCATACTTACTCAAGATATGGTTTAACTTCGGTGCAATTGATCAAGACATGAACATGTGCTGATTTATACTCCATATCTGATAACCACTGAGTCGACTTCTTTCCCGAGGGGCGACCAGGTTTGCTAAACATAGATAAAGTGAGCGCGTGTCTTTCTTCTTCAACCTCTATTTCGTTTCTATTATTGCTTGACAACATAAAGTTGTCGAAATAATGAGAACGGAAATAAATTGTTTCACGATGTAAGTAAGCTGCGCATATCGATCCTTCAACTCTAGCCTTATTCTTCACTGATTGTTTATAATCACCCATTAATCTAAATATATAGAGGAAGAAGAGGTAATTAAATAAATATTCAAACTAAATATGCACTTTAATTAAAATATTGAAATTGATAATTACCTCTCAAATGGATACATCCACCTATAATGAACTGGTCCACCAAGTCTTGCTTCATATGCAAGATGAACCGGAAGATTCTCCATGGAATCAAAGAAACCAAGAGGAAGTATTCTCTCCAACTTACAGATAATGAAAGGAATGTTCTGCTCCATCTTAATAAGATCATTTTTTCTCAATGTTGAAGAGCACATATTTTTGAAAAATTGACTCACTTCAGTAAGTGGTTCCAAAACACAATTTGGCAATGAACTAAAAGCAATTGGAAGCAAACACTCCATGAATACATGACAATCATGACTTTTCATCCCATACATTTCCCGATGTTTACATCTGCACATCTTGCAAGATTAGAAGAATAACCATCTGGCATTCTCAAACCTTTCAACCATCAACAAACATCTTTTGCTTCATCGGGTGTAAGACAGTATTTGGCTTTGGGTTTTGACATCTTGCCATTAGCCATTGGCACCAAATTCAAATTGGAACGACTCTTGCTACAGTAAAGAGCGGAATCCATTCTAGGCTTTTTATTGTCTTTGGTTCTATCTTTCACATTCATCACAGTGTACCATGAGTCGGGAAGTCATTAATTGTCCACATCAATGCCGCTCTCATCATAAAATTCTTCTTTCGTGCTGCATCATATGTCCCAACACCCTGCCACAATCTCTTAAGATCATCAATTAGAGGTTCCAAAAAGATATCAATGTTACCTTTTGGATTAGATGGACCAGGTATCAAGCAAGTCAAAAACATAAACGGTTTAGTCATGTACATCTCAGGAGGAAGATTGTAAGTAGTAACAATGACTGGCCAACAGGAATAGGGTGACGAGGATGCTTGGATATATGGAGTAAATCCATCAGAGCACAAACCAAGTCGAACATTTCGTGAGTCAGAGGCAAAATCTGAATGCACTCGATCAAAGTGTTTCCACGCCTCACCATCAGATGGGTGACGTAAAATGTTCGAGGTATTCCTATTGTCATAATGCCACGTCATTTTCTTCGCAATTTCAGGCGATGCAAACATTCTCTGCAATCTTGGAACTATAGGCAAATAGAACATCGACTTTACAGGAATGGGTTTATAATTACGCTTTTCCCCTTTACGAACTTTATATCTCGGCCTACCACAAAATCTACAAGCCTCCAGCGAACCATCAATTTTACCAAATTCGTTGTCGTAAAACAACATGTGTCCCTCCTCACAACAATCAATTTTCTTACATTCTAATCCCAACTTTGAAACTAACATCTTTGCTTCATAATAACTTTTTGGCAAACTATTCTTATTAGGTGTCCCATCCAACATCATTTTAGTCACAAAATCTAAACCCAACTCAGAAATATTGCTCATGGACTTGAGAGCTAAAAGCTTCACACACATGGACAATTTTGACTCCGACGAGCCTTCAAACAACGGTGTATTTGACACTTTTAACAAAGAATAAAATCTTTGTGCTTCTTCATTTGGAAGTTCATCATGATCGTCATATTGAGGCTCATCAAATGGCACATTCACCCCGAGACCATCACAAATCATGTTTTCCATCGATCCAAGTTGTTCATTAGATGGAACATGAAAACTAGAACTGCTTGAAGAAGCCCCTAAGTCAAAATTTGGAAGTCGTTCTCCATGGTCCACCCAAATCCAATAATTAGGCCTAAACCCGACACGATACAAGTGCTCCCTAATTTCATCATCAGGTGTAATAGGTATACCGTCACATTTAAGGCATGGACATCTAACCCCTCTTTCCTTTATAGCCAAATCATGTTGCCACGCTACCCTAATAAATTCTTCAACCCCATTTACAAAAGTTTCCTTCAAAAACGCTCTTCTCGGATTTAACCGATCATACACCCAACTACGATTCAATTGATTCAAATTCATCTACACACATTTAAAGAAACGAGTTAGACTCCCATAACATTCCCAATAATTAACCATTCAAGTTAGTGGCATCGATATGATCTCGGTGGAGATGATTTCGAGCCGAATATGGGGGTCAAGGACAGCACAAAACCCTTTTCCATCCAAGTAGTGAAGGAAGTTATTTCGAACTCCCAACCTTACCGTTGTTAGTATTGTCTGGCAACTATCTCAATGGAGATGATTTCGAGCAAAATATGGGGGTGAGGGACATCACCTCACCCTTTTCCATCAACAACAACAACAACAACAACAACAACAACTTCCAATGTAGTCGTCTAGCCTAGAGTTAATCAAATATCAAAAAACCAATACACAAATGAGTTGTGCAACAATTTACCCCCAAATAATATACGTTTCCCAATTTGAATTTTTTTTTGAAATTCATGCAAAAAGTGGACTTAAGAATAATCATTCATTTCAATAAATTGAACCACACTTCAACAACATTACATTTACAACAAAACAAAACAAACTCCCAAAATAAAATGAAACACTAACTACTATTCAAGTGATTCCAATTCATGCAAAAAGTGGACTTAAGAACAATCCTTCATTTCAATAAATTGAACCACACTTCAACAACATTAACAACTCCAACAAAACAAAACAAAATCAGCATCAACAAAACAAAATCCCAAAATAAAATGAAACACTAACAAACGGACCTTCAAATCTCACAAGCAGTTGTTCCCCTTCCTTCAAATACTTTGAATCAATAGAATGAACCGCAAGTAGTCACTTGTATTCTTCGGAATCCTGAAAGAGAGTGAAATGGGATAATTTAAACACCAAAAGATTTCAAATAGAAGAAAAAACAAAATAAAACTCTATTGTAAAACATAACTCAACAATGCTTCAAAACGAAACTTGTTAATCTTCAAATATGAAATTGCAATCAAAACAATGCTTCACCTCCCAACAACAACAATAATTATTGGAACCTTAGAATGTGTCCTGAAGTGAATAACACTTCACCAAAGAAAGGAGAAATCAACTTTGATGATGAGAATAACAACAAAGTTGTTGTGACGAGTGAGAGTGAAGAAAATGGAATTTATGGTGCTGATTATAGAGTGTGTCAAGATTGTGGTAATAGAGCTAAGAAAGATTGTGTTTATAGAACATGTAGAACTTGTTGTAAAGGTCGTGGTTATCATTGTACTACTCACGTGAAAAGCATGATGGAGTTAAGAGACCAAGATCCTCACAAAATGTTACTTCCACTTCTCATAGTTCAAATTCTAATGCTAGCACAACAAAAAACTTTGCTACTAGTTCTTGTCACCAAGATGCTGCATTCAAAGAATCATTACCAGGACATGTAAAAGCACCAGCTGTATTCAGATTCTAATGCTAATGCTAGTCCAACAAAAAAACTTTACTAAATTTACCTTCTAAAAATGTTTATATGCATGTATAAAGGTGAGGGGTTATTTTGTTAAATTTCTGGCACCATATTACAGACATTGATGTTGAGGGATTTTATATCCAATGCTTATTTGAAGTTTCTATTTAAAAAAAAAGATATGTTTTTTCACATAAGCAAGCAATTGTATGAAAGGAGTATATATGCTTTTGTTGATCATCAATTCTTTTGGGGTTTTATTCTTCAAAAGTGGGAAGTCCCACATTGCTTGACTTTGGACTCACCAAAGTCTTTATATACTAAAGCTTAATAAGAGCTTCTAAACAAGCAAGTAGAAGGGACTCTCTCGCGCACACAAGCTGCCACCAACATGGGTTGGTTCAGTGCAAATCTTTCGATTCCCCCCCTGCGCGCACGATTAGCATGGCGCTATGTTTTACTTAATCAATCATATATTTTTTTTTGTCAATGGGAAAAACCTTATTCCTAACTACAATCTTTCCCTACACAAAACAGAAATGGAAGTTACGCGCACAACACAGCAAATGGGCTTTTAGCGATGGCAACATGTGTCGCTAAATCCCTGCATTTTTTTGTCGTGGCACCTCCTTTTGAATTTTTTTGGACTTTAGTTTCTTAGGTAACATTGATCTGCTTTACAGCACGTAGTAGCTATTATGAAGGAATTCATTTAAAATTTTCTTCTCTTTGAGATGCATAAAGTATATTCTTGCTATGATCTTGTTTAATTTTATACTCTTATGTACTCGGTCTTCTTTAGTGTTCCAGAATGTGAGGGCTTGAAAGTTGCTTTTGTGGACACTATAAAACTTGATCAGATGCATAAACTTGAAAACTTCAATAGTGGACGACAACACTCGGTCATATTCTTAATGACTCTTGAAAGCCAAATGAAACTGCTATAACTTACTTGGCCGATAAATAAGATGGAAACCCATGTGCCGTTTTAGCCAATTGCATTATTGATGATGGGCCCTTGAGTATTGAAAAGGGCATTGTTGAAAACAATAACTTAGAAGGGGAAGATCCTTTGGAGGAAATCGACATCGGAGATGAAACTAGAATGTAAATTGTAGTAATCATGCTTAGGTAGTGCATTAAAATGTAAATTGTCCACTTTAGCCTTATGACAGTTATTGCAAACTGATTAACTAACATGCTGTTAGTTAAGCAACAGAATTGTATTTGTAATGCACTCCCTATATAAGGGATAATCAATGATAATCAAAGCGTGATTTCCCTCCAATTCAATTTTAGAACTAACATTTGGTATCTAGATCTTGAAAGAGAGGGACCTGAAAGAATCCAAGATTGAGCTTCGCAGAAATGGCAGAGAAAGAAAACAATGGCAATTACATGCATGCATCAATTCCCAGATTTGATGGGCATTATGAGCACTGGGCTATGCTCATGGAGAATCAAGGCCGTCGCATTGTGGAAGAAGGAGTACCAAGGTTGCCGTCGCAAGCCACAGCGGAGCAAATCAAGGCCAACGATGAAGCAAAGCTGAAAGACCTAAAAGCCAGAAACTATCTCTTTCAATCAATTGATCGAGACATCATTGAAATGATTCTTGACAAAGAATCCTCATAGGCAATTTGGGAATCGATGAAGCAGAAATTCCAAGGAACGACGAAGGTAAAGCGATCCCAATTGTGTGCAGCAAAACGCAAATTCGAATTGCTAGGTATGATGGAGGAAGAATCTGTATCAGAATATTTTGGCAGAATTCTCACGATTGTAAACAAGATGAAAATCTATGGTGATAAGGTTGATCAAGGCGAAATAGTTGAAAAGATATTGAGAACAATGACTGAGAAATTCAACTATGTGGTGGCTGCAATTGATGAAGGAAATGATACAACCAAGATGACCATAGATGAACTCCAAGGGAGTCTGTTGGTTCATGAACAAAGAATGCAACCCAAGAAAGAAGAAGAACAGGCTCTGAAGGTAAGTAGTGCTGGCAGAGGGTCTGCAAGAGGAAGATGACGTGGATCCACAAGAGGAGGAAGAGGTAGAGGAAGACAATCCTTTAAGGATAATCTTGAATGCTATAAATGCAAGAAACTAGGACACTTTCACTATGAGTGTCCTTATAATGAGGAGAAGGCTCACTATGCTGAAATTGATGAGGATGAAGAAGTCCTCTTGATGGCTCAAATTGAATCTGTCATAGAAAGAATTGAAAAAACTTGGTACCTTGATTCAGCCTGTAGCAACCACATGTGTGGTGAGAAAGAATGGTTTTCAATGCTTGATGAAACATTCAGGGAATCTGTGACAATTGGAGATGGATCCAAGATCATTGTTAAGGGCAAAGGTACTATAAAATTGCAGATACAAGGTGTGACTCTGGTGGTAACCAATGTGTACAACATCCCAAAACTGAAAAATAACCTCATTAGTCTTGGACAATTGCAGCAAAAACCTGAGGTTTCTATGACTTTGCACCAGGACCAGCTGAAGATCTATCATGAGAAGAAAGAACTCATCATAAACTCAAAAATGACCAAGAACAAACTATTCCCTGTAACTGCCATTGCAGTATCATCATCATGTTTGTATACTGCAAAGGAGGATGAGTCTTATCTATGGTATTGTAGATATGGTCATTTGAACATGAAGAGCTTGAAGGAGTTGGCTCAAAAGAACATGGTTAAAGGGCTGCCAGAGATAAAATATATAAACAGAAACTGTGATGAATGCATGAAAGGAAAGCAACACAGGAATGAATTTCCAAAAATATCAAACTGGAGAGCTACCAGCAAGCTAGAACTGGTGCATTCTGATATATGTGGGCCAATAAAACCTGAGCCCAGTCGAAGAAAGAGGTATATCCTTACTTTTATTGATGACTACAGTAGAAAAACTTGGGTTTATTTCTTAGTTGAAAAGTCTTCTGCCTTTGCTTACTTCAAGAAGTTTAAAAGTTTAGTTGAGAAGGAATGTGGAAAGGTATTGCCTGTCTTAGAACAGATAGAGGGGGGAATTTACCTCTAATGCTTTTGATGAATATTGCTCTGAGAATGGTATTAAGAGGCAACTTACTGCTGCCTATAGTCCTCAACAAAATGGCATAGCAGAGAGAAAGAATAGGACATTAATGGAGATGACTAGAAGTCTACTTGCAGGAAAATCAATACCAAAAGCCTTCTGGCCTGAGGCAGTAAACTGGGCAGTTTACTTGATAAATAGAAGTCCTACTATGATCTTAGATGATATTACTCCAGAAGAAATGTGGAGAGAGGAGAAGCCTGATGTGAGTCACCTTAGAGTATTTGGCTGTATAGCAAATGTACATGTACCCAGTGTCATGAGAAAGAAGCTAGATGACAAGAGTGTGAAGTGCATATTTCTGGGAGCAAGTAGTGAATCAAAGGCATACAGGTTATATGATCCAAGTACAAAAAAAATTGTCATCAGCAGAGATGTAATCTTCTCTAAGGATGAGAAATGGAACTGGGAGACAACACCCCGGAAATAATTTAATTAAAATAGTTGATTGAATTATTGAAATAATTTGGAGGCGGGATATAGATAAATTAAAAGGTTAATATTTTATATGCGTAGGAGGTGAAACGAGTAAAGGAGGTGGTGACGTAGAGAGCCCAGTGTTTACTGAGCCCTCAACTTAAACCCTGGGGGTTTAAGCCAAACCCTCATTCGCAGCAAGCAAAAGAAAAACGAAAGTGAGAGTGAGAGAGAGAGCACGCGGCGCAAAGAGGGAGAGAAGAGGAGGGTTTCGCGAAGAATTTCAAAAGGAGATCGTTCGTGTTGTTGTGGTTTTGTTCGTGTCTCGTTCGTCGTGTTCCGGAGCTTATGTTATTCGAGGTAAGGGTGGGCTTAACCTTGATAATGGGTTGATGATAATTATGTGTGGGTAGTCTAGGGTTTTGTTGAATTGTTCGTGTTGTTGCATATCGTGTTTTCGTTGAGATTGGTACTTTGATGATTATTGCACGTTATTGTGATTTGTTTCGTTATTTATTGTTGCGTGATTGTTGTATCACGATGATGGTGTTGTTATTGTTCGTGTTTTTGTTGTTGCTGTGCGTGGTTGATTGTTGTTGTCGCGTTGTCGAATTGTCGTTTTTGTTGTGGTGGTTGCGGTGTCGTTGCCGTTAGGGTTTGGTGTTTGGCAATTTAGCGATTCTGGGCACAGGTTCGGTTTTTCTAAAACTGGAGCTGTTTGGTTGATCCAAAAATTATGAGGTTGATTGTTTTTGAAAATAGACTTAACGCCGGTCGTTTTGGCACTGGTTTCGTTAAATTCGGAGTTGTATAGCTCGAGTTATAGGCGATACAAGTTAGGTTAAAATTCTGGAAACGATTTGGGTATAGATTCGGTATTTCGGTGACTGGGAACGTTGTATTGACCGAAAAATTATGTGGTTTATTTTTCTGGAAAATAGACTTAATGCTTGTTAATTTGGCACTGGTTTGGGTGCGTTTAGAGTTGTGTAGCTCGAGATATGAATTCCACAAGTTAGAGTAAGATTCTGGAAACAATCTGGACACAGGGTCAGTGTTTTGGTTACCACGTTTTCAAAAGAACTCCTTTTCGAACGAATCCAATTTCTTTGAAAACTAGACAAAATTTGCCCCAGTTTATGCACAAGTTTCATGCAATTTGATTGAGGTTTGGTCACTTTGGAAATGCTTGAATTTGAAGGACAGAAACTGTCCTCTTTTGCAACTAGCCTGTGTGCTTTTCGAAAACTGTACCTATTGGACACTCTCCTTCAAAAACTGAACTTAGGGATGATAACCAGACCCATAGGGCTTTCCAACAAGTATTTATTTGTTGAAATCCGATGTCGTTTGCTATTTTAATTAATTCGCTGAAGTAGGTGCGATGTGCCTAGGCGCTGTGCGCCAGTCTTGTGCGTGGTGTGCGTGCGTTATGTCCGCGTTGTGGAGCCGTCTGGTGTTAATATTTCAGGTGCGGTGCTGGTATGCTCAGGAGAGTTTAGTGGTAGCTGTGATGCTACAACTTGGTGCTATTTTTGGTGAAATCATTTGTTTTGATTCTGGTGATATAGTATTTATTTTAAATACTTGTTATGGTGAGTTGGTGCATAATCATGGTGTCGCATTGTCATATGCATGTTTTGGTGATATAGGCTCTGCCTCTGGTGTTTGTTGGTGATATGCCCGTCGTGGCTCATTTTGGTGATCGGTACCGCATGCATATGCCCACTGGAGGGGTTGCATATCATCCCATTGTCTATGAATGTTATAATTTTGGTGGTTCACTGTCAAATGGACTTTTCCTTTGGTATCTGGTGCTGTGATATGGTGTAATTTATTGTGTTGCTGTAGTTACCTGATGCTAGCATATTTTTATCATCTGCTTATTACCTCTGTTAGACTCACCCCTTCTGCTTGGAATGTTGCTCTCATGCGGCAACGCTGCAGGTGATCGCTAGTGCTCGTGGAGGAATTGCTAGGTTTTGCTTCCTCTCTCGTTTGGGTCTGTGTCAGCTCTGAATGTAGCACCGGGGAGTCGTTAGTTATCGTTTTGAACTATTATTTTAGTTATTGGAAATTGTTTTAATTAATTTTGGAGATGTCTTTCATTGTTAATTCTGGAGATGTTTAAACTGGTTAATATTTCCGCTGCTTGGTGATTTCTTTTATATAAATTATTTTGGAGATTTTTTTTTGGAATAAATGGTGTTTTTTTTTAAAATGGTGAAAAATGTAGCGCCCTTCGAGGTGACTCTGATAATTGTCTATTTCGTTGTAATAGTAAAAGAGGGGTGTTACATTAGTGGTATCAGAGCAGTTCGGTCTGTCCGGCCAAGTTGTCGAGTCGTCGAGTCGAGTAACACTTGAGTAATTGTTACTCGTTTCTGATTATAGTTTCTGTTGCAGTGTTAGGTTGAGATGGCAGGACGGAACGATGCTGCACTCGCTGCTGCTTTGCAGGCTATGGCTCAAGCTGTGGAGAATAACCCAGGTGCTGCTGGTGATGCTGGGTCGCGCAGTTTGGCTACGTTTCAGAGGGAGAATCCTCCTACCTTTAAGGGCAAGTATAACCCTGATGGTGCTTTGGCGTGGCTGAAAGAGATGGAGAGAATCTTTCGTGTTATGGATTGCTCTGAGGCGCAGAAAGTCAGGTATGGTACTCATATGCTGGCAGAGGAGGCTGATGACTGGTGGTTGGAGGTGAGGCAGAGGTTGGCGACTGTGAATGAAGAGGTCACTTGGGCTGTGTTCAGCAGAGAATTTCTGAGAAAGTATTATCCTGAAGATGTCCGTGGGAAGAAAGAGATTGAGTTTTTGGAGCTGAAGCAGGGTAATATGTCGGTGACTGAGTATGCTGCCAAGTTCATTGAATTGGCGAAGTTCTATCCACATTATGGTGAGGCTGGTGCTGAATTCTCCAAATGCATCAAGTTTGAAAATGGGTTGCGGGCTGATATCAAGAAGGCGATAGGGTATCAGAAAATTCGGGTGTTCTCGGAGTTGATTGACAGCTGCAGAATCTTCGAGGAAGACAGTAATGCTCATTCTAGAGTCATGAGGGATAGGCAGAAGAATTTCTCGAGTCGTGGGAAGCCGTATGAGGTTCCAGCTGGTAAGGGCAATCAGAGAACTGCTGTGGGTAAGAGACCTAGTGGGGGAGATGCTGCTGCTAGTGTGGTATGTTACAAGTGTGGTAAACCCGGTCATAAGCGTCCTGACTGTCCAGGTGATGTGAAGAAGTGCTACAAGTGTGGTAAAGAGGGTCATATGGCGTCTAGCTGTGATCGAAAGGATGTGTTATGCTACAACTGTGGTGAGGGTGGTCATATCAGCACTCAGTGTCCTAAACCGAAGAAAGAAAGGTCCGTTGGGAAGGTGTTCGCTCTGGCGGGGTCAGATGCAGTGAATGAGATCAGAGATACATGCTATATTAATAATTCTCCTCTCATTGCTATTACTGATACTGGTGCTACCCATTGTTTTATTGCTACTGCATGTGTTGAGAAATTAGATCTTGTTTTATCTTCTATGTTGAGGGAGATGGTTATCGATACTCCGGCTAAGGGTTCGGTGACTACCTCGGTTGTTTGTGCTAAATGCCCTTTATCGATATTCGGTAATGATTTTCTCGTTAACTTGATTTGTTTGCCGCTGAGCGGAATGGATGTTATTCTAGGTATGGACTGGTTAGTTGATAACCATGTTCATATCAACTGTCATGAAAGGTCTGTGAGTTTCTTTTCTCCTGAAGAGGAAGAGTCTGGTTTGTTGTCTGCTGGTCAGTTGCATAGGGTAATGAGGGAAGACGTCCAGTTGTTTTCATTAATGGCGTCATTGTCTGCTGAGAGCCAAGCGAAGGTTGATGAGTTGCAGGTGGTGCGAGAGTTTTCTGAGGTTTTTCCCGACGAGATTCCGGATGTACCACCAGAGAGAGAGGTTGAGTTTGCTATTGATCTGGTACCTGATACTAAACCTGTGTCTATGGCACCGTATAGAATGTCTGCATCTGAATTGTCAGAACTGAAGAAGCAACTCGAGGATCTGCTTTAAAAGAAATTTGTGAGGCCAAGTGTGTCGCCGTGGGGAGCTCCAGTGTATTTGGTGAAAAAGAAAGATGGTAGTATGAGGTTGTGCGTAGACTATCGGCAGCTGAATAAGGTGACTATTAAGAACAAGTATCCGCTTCCGAGGATTGATGACTTAATGGATCAGTTGGTGGGTGCTCAGGTGTTCAGTAAAATAGATTTGAGATCGGGTTATCATCAGATCAAGGTGAAAGACGAAGACATTCAGAAGACAGCTTTCAGAACCCGTTATGGGCATTATGAGTATTCCGTGATGCCTTTCGGTGTGACTAATGCGCCGGGAGTGTTCATGGAGTACATGAATCGTATCTTTCGTGAGTATCTGGATCGGTTTGTGGTGGTATTCATTGACGACATCCTAATTTATTCTAAGTCAGAAGAGGAGCATGCAGAACATCTGAGATTGGTATTGGAAATTCTGAGGGACAGGAAATTATATGCGAAGCTGTCTAAGTGTGAGTTTTGGTTGAAGGAGGTTAGCTTTCTGGGTCATGTTATTTCGGGGAATGGAATTACCGTGGATCCGTCTAAGGTTGATGCCGTGTTACAATGGGAGTCTCCGAAGTCAGTTACTGAGATTAGAAGTTTTCTGGGTCTGGCAGGTTACTATAGGAGGTTTATAGAAGGATTTTCGAAGTTGGCACTTCCGTTGACTCAGTTGACTTGCAAGGGTAAAGCTTTCATCTGGGATGACTGTTGTGAAGAGAGCTTCAAAGAATTGAAGAAGAGGTTGACGACGTCTCCTGTTCTGACGTTGCCTAATCCGGAAGAGTCGTTTGTGGTGTATTGTGATGCTTCCAAGATGGGGTTGGGAGGTGTGCTTATGCAGAATGGTAGGGTAGTTGCCTATGCGTCGAGACAGTTGAGGACTCATGAGAAGAACTACCCTACCCATGATTTAGAACTTGCTGCAGTTGTGTTCGCGTTGAAAATTTGGAGACATTATCTGTAAGGTTCGAGGTTTGAGGTGTTCAGTGATCATAAGGGTTTGCAGTATCTGTTTGATCAGAAAGAGTTGAATATGAGACAGCGCAGATGGTTGGAGTTGCTGAAAGACTATGACTTTAGCTTGAACTATCATCCGGGAAAGGCTAATGTGGTAGCTGACGCTTTAAGTCGAAAGACGTTGCATATGTCAGCAATGATGGTTAGAGAACTCGAATTAATTGAGCAGTTCAGGGATATGAGTTTGGTTTGTGAAGTGACGCCTCAGAGTGTCAGATTGGGGATGTTGAAGATTGATAATGAATTCATGGCTAGCATTCGAGAAGCTCAGAAGTTAGATGTTAAATTAGTTGACCTGATGGTTGGGATTGATCGATCTGAGAATAAAGGCTTTGAGTTGGATGCGCAGAATGTATTGAAGTACCGTGGAAGAATCTGCATTCCTGATGATGAGGAGATGAAAAGAGCAATTTTAGAAGAAGGTCATAGGAGTAAGTTGAGTATCCATCCGGGAGCTACAAAGATGTATCAGGATCTGAAGAAGATGTTTTGGTGGCCTGGTATGAAGCGTGATGTGGCGCAGTTTGTGTATTCCTGCTTGACTTGTCAGAAATCGAAGGTTGAGCATCAGAAGCCTGCTGGGTTGATGCAACGGTTGGAGATTCCGGAATGGAAGTGGGATAGTATTTCTATGGATTTCGTGATAGGGTTACCTAATACTGTGAGGGGGCACGATTCGATTTGGGTGATTGTGGATAGATTGACGAAGTCTGCTCATTTTATTCCTATCAATATCACGTATCCGGTGTCGAGGTTGGCAGAGATTTATATTCAGGTGATTGTGAAGTTGCATGGTGTTCCTTTGTGCATTGTGTCTGACAGAGATCCTAGGTTCACTTCTGATTTCTGGAAGAGTTTGCAAGAAGCGTTGGGTTCTAAATTGAGGTTGAGTTCGGCTTATCATCCTCAAACTGATGGGCAGACAGAGAGGACCATTCAGTCGTTGGAAGACTTGTTGAGATCTTGTGTTCTTGAGCAGGGAGGTGCGTGGGATACTCACCTTCCGTTGATCGAGTTTACTTACAACAATAGTTACCATTCTAGCATCGGGATGGCACCGTTCGAGGCATTGTATGGTCGGAGATGTAGGACTCCGTTGTGTTGGCATGAATCTGGGGAGAGTATTGTTCTTGGACCCGAGGTTGTTCGAGAGACTACTGAAAAGGTGAAATTGATCCGTGAGAAAATGAAAGCGTCGCAGAGTAGACAGAAGAGCTATCATGATAAGAGAAGGAAGGATTTAGAATTCCATGCTGGTGATCATGTGTTTTTGAGAGTCACGCCTATGGCTGGTGTTGGGCGTGCATTGAAGACAAAGAAGTTGACTCCTCGTTTCATTGGACCGTATCAGATCACTGAGAGAATTGGTAATGTTGCTTATAGGGTGGCCTTGCCGCCTAATCTTTCGAATTTGCACGATGTATTTCATGTGTCGCAACTTCGGAAGTATATTTCGGATCCGTCCCATGTGATTCCGATGGATGATGTGCATGTGCGGGATAATCTCACTGTGGAGACAATGCCTGTGCGAATTGAAGATCGTGAAGTGAAGACTTTACGTGGCAAAGAGATAAACCTGGTGAAAGTGGTCTGGTTAGGAGCTGCTGGTGAAAGCATGACATGGGAGTTGGAGAGCAAGATGCGAGAGTCCTATCCGGAGCTGTTTGAATCAGGTATGTTTTCGAGGACGAAAGATTCTAAGTGGGGGAGGGTTGTAACACCCCGGAAATAATTTAATTAAAATAGTTGATTGAATTATTAGAATAATTTGGAGGCGGGATATAGATAAATTAAAAGGTTAATATTTTATATGCGTAGGAGGTGAAACGAGTAAAGGAGGTGGTGACGTAGAGAGCCCAGTGTTTACTGAGCCCTCAACTTAAACCCTGGGGGTTTAAGCCAAACCCTCATTCGCAGCAAGCAAAAGAAAAACGAAAGTGAGAGTGAGAGAGAGAGCACGCGGCGCAAAGAGGGAGAGAAGAGGAGGGTTTCGCGAAGAATTTCAAAAGGAGATCGTTCGTGTTGCTGTGGTTTTGTTCGTGTCTCGTTCGTCGTGTTCCGGAGCTTACGTTATTCGAGGTAAGGGTGGGCTTAACCTTGATAATGGGTTGATGATAATTATGTGTGGGTAGTCTAGGGTTTTGTTGAATTGTTTGTGTTGTTGCATATCGTGTTTTCGTTGAGATTGGTGCTTTGATGATTATTGCACGTTATTGTGATTTGTTTCGTTATTTGTTGTTGCGTGATTGTTGTATCACGATGATGGTGTTGTTATTGTTCGTGTTTTTGTTGTTGCTGTGCGTGGTTGATTGTTGTTGTCGCGTTGTCGAATTGTCGTTTTTGTTGTGGTGGTTGCGGTGTCGTTGCCGTTAGGGTTTGGTGTTTGTCAATTTAGCGATTCTGGACACAGGTTCGGTTTTTCTAAAACTGGCGCTGTTTGGTTGATCCAAAAATTATGAGGTTGATTGTTTTTGAAAATATACTTAACGCCGGTCGTTTTGGCACTGGTTTCGTTAAATTCGGAGTTGTATAGCTCGAATTATAGGCGATACAAGTTAGGTTAAAATTCTGGAAACGATTTGGGTATAGATTCGGTATTTCGGTGACTGGGAACGTTGTATTGACCGAAAAATTATGTGGTTTATTTTTCTGGAAAATAGACTTAATGCTTGTTAATTTGGCACTGGTTTGGGTGCGTTTAGAGTTGTGTAGCTCGAGATATGAATTCCACAAGTTAGAGTAAGATTCTGGAAACAATCTGGACACAGGGTCAGTGTTTTGGTTACCACGTTTTCAAAAGAACTCCTTTTCGAACGAATCCAATTTCTTTGAAAACTAGACAAAATTTGCCCCAGTTTATGCACAAGTTTCATGCAATTTGATTGAGTTTTGGTCACTTTGGAATTGCTTGAATTTGAAGGACAGAAACTGTCCTCTTTTGCAACTAGCCTGTGTGCTTTTCGAAAACTGTACCTATTGGACACTCTCCTTCAAAAACTGAACTTAGGGATGATAACCAGACCCATAGGGCTTTCCAACAAGTATTTATTTGTTGAAATCCGATGTCGTTTGCTATTTTAATTAATTCGCTGAAGTAGGTGCGATGTGCCTAGGCGCTGTGCGCCAGTCTTGTGCGTGGTGTGCGTGCGTTATGTCCGCGTTGTGGAGCCGTCTGGTGTTAATATTTCAGGTGCGGTGCTGGTATGCTCAGGAGAGTTTAGTGGTAGCTGTGATGCTACAACTTGGTGCTATTTTTGGTGAAATCATTTGTTTTGATTCTGGTGATATAGTATTTATTTTAAATACTTGTTATGGTGAGTTGGTGCATAATCATGGTGTCGCATTGTCATATGCATGTTTTGGTGATATAGGCTCTGCCTCTGGTGTTTGTTGGTGATATGCCCGTCGTGGCTCATTTTGGTGATCGGTACCGCATGCATATGCCCACTGGAGGGGTTGCATATCATCCCATTGTCTATGAATGTTATAATTTTGGTGGTTCACTGTCAAATGGACTTTTCCTTTGGTATCTGGTGCTGTGATATGGTGTAATTGTATTGTGTTGCTGTAGTTACCTGATGCTGGCATATTTTTATCATCTGCTTATTACCTCTGTTAGACTCACCCCTTCTGCTTGGAATGTTGCTCTCATGCGGCAACGCTGCAGGTGATCGCTAGTGCTCGTGGAGGAATTGCTAGGTTTTGCTTCCTCTCTCGTTTGGGTCTGTGTCAGCTCTGATATGTAGCACCGGGGAGTCGTTAGTTATCGTTTTGAACTATTATTTTAGTTATTGGAAATTGTTTTAATTAATTTTGGAGATGTCTTTCATTGTTAATTCTGGAGATGTTTAAACTGGTTAATATTTCCGCTGCTCGGTGATTTCTTTTATATAAATTATTTTGGAGATTTTTTTTTGGAATAAATGGTTTTTTTTTTTAAAATGGTGAAAAATGTAGCGCCCTTCGAGGTGACTCTGATAATTGTCTATTTAGTTGTAATAGTAAAAGAGGGGTGTTACAGGAGACAGACAATAATGGCAAGAAAGTCACTGATAGCATTGAAGAAAGTGAAGTAGAAGAAGAAAGAGAAGAAAATGAGACTGAGATAGAAGCAAATACTGAAGAAATAACTGACAGAGATGCTACAAATGTTCCACAAGCAAAGACATTGCAGAGAAATGAGCAGGAAGTACTGGAACCAAGGGTGAGAAGACCACCAGCTTGGTTAAATGGTTTTGAGACCTCACTGTTTAGCAAGAGTAATACTGAGGATGATGATATCATGAACTTGGCAGTAATGTGCTCTCTAGATGATCCCACTACCTATGAACAAGCTGCTGCACATGAAGTATGGAGAAATGCTATGGATGCTGAGATACAATCCATAGAAAAGAATAACACTTGGAGACTGACACTGCTGCCAAAAGATGCTAAGAAGATAGGAGTAAAGTGAGTGTACAAAACAAAACTAAATGAAGCTGGAGAAATAGAGAAGCACAAAGCCAGATTAGTAGCAAAAGGCTACTCTCAGAGGCATGGCATAGACTTTGATGAAGTATTTGCCCCAGTTGCTCGATGGGATACTATAAGGAGTGTGCTAGCTGTTGCTGCCTCAAGAAATTTGAGTATACAGCAATTAGATGTGAAGAGTGCTTTTCTCTATGGTGATCTCTTAGAAGATGTGTACATAGACCAACCACTGGGATATGTTGTCAAAGGAAAGGAAGATCATGTCTACAAGTTGCAGAAGGCCCTATATGGATTGAAGCAGGCTCCAAGAGCCTGGTACAGTAAGATTGAATCTTACTTTGATAAGCAAGGCTATGTCAAATGTCCTCATGAGCATACCTTATTCACAAAGCAAGATGAAAATGGTAATTGCTTGATTATCAGTCTATATGTAAATGATCTGATTTTTACAAGAAATCATAGAGACGTGTTTGACAAATTCAAAGACACAATGAAGAAAAAGTTTGATATGACAGATTTAGGGAGGATGAGGTACTTCTTAGGTGTTGAAGTAGTTCAAGGAAATGGTGGAATCTTCATCTGTCAACAGAAGTATGCACAAGAAATACTTCTGAGATTTCAAATGCAGGATTCCAAACCAGTGAAGACTCCAATTGTTGCAGGCACCAAGTTGTCCAGAAATGATGAAGGCAAGGCAGTTGACAACACCACATACAAGCAAATCATAGGAAGTCTCATGTATCTCACAGCAACTCGACCTGATATTGCTTTTGCTGTGAGTTACATCAGCAGATTCATGGAGAATCCTGTTGAAAAACATCTAATGGCAGCAAAGAGGATTATGAGATATGTCAAAGGTACAATTGACTATGGTATTATGTACAAGAAAGGAGGAACTGACAAGCTTGAAATCTACTCAGATAGTGACTATGCAGGTGATCAAGATGATAGACGAAGCACATCTGGTTATGTCATTTTGTTGGGCAGTGGTGCTGTGTCATGGTGCTCCAGAAAACAACCTGTTGTGACTCTGTCAACAACTGAAGCAGAATTCATAGCAGCAGCAGTATGCGTGTGTCAAGGGATCAGGTTGTGCAGAATACTAGACAGGCTAGGTGTGAAACTTCAAAGCAACATGACTATTGTATGTGACAACAAATCCACTATCAAGCTATCTAAAAATCCAGTAATGCACGGACGCAGCAAGCACATTGATGTGCGCTTTCATTTCTTAAGGGAGTTGAGCAGACAAGGCAAGATCTGATTGGAACACTGCACAACTCAAAATCAAACAGCAGATATTATGACTAAGGCTCTCAAGCATGAGACCTTTGAAAAACTCAGAAATCATCTTGGAATGCATAGAGCAGCAGAGTTAAACTGATTGCCAAGTGCAAATCAGTTTAAGGGAGGATGTTAATTGTAGTAATCATGCTTAGGTAGTGCATTAAAATGTAAATTGTCCACTTTAGCCTTATGACAGTTATTGCAAACTGATTAACTAACAAGCTGTTAGTTAAGCAACAGAATTGCATTTGTAATGCACTCCCTTTATAAGGGATAATCAATGATAATCAAAGCGTGATTTCCCTCCAATTCAATTTTAGAACTAACACAACCTTCCATGGTGTATTAATCGATAAATTCATGGAGCACCTTAAGGCACGTTGGTTCACACCTAGCAAAGAAGACCACTTGGTTCACTTAAGGCACGTCTTGAAAGAATGAAAAGGCTTAACCTTAAAAATGTACACGAAGAAGTTTCAATTTGGACTTTCTACGGCTAAGTTTTTAGGCTTCTTGGTCCACAAGAAAGGGATCAAAATCAATAAAAGTCAAAGCTACGTTAGAGTCTTCTAGTAAAGTTGAACTTTTAGAGGAGATTTATATCCGGTCTTTCCGGAAGAACTAGGGTGCTTGCACCACTAGTTTATTTGAAGAATGAAGACCAATCCTAATAGCAACGCGAGCAACAACAAGCTTTCGACCAACTAAAACATTACTAAAAGTTAACTAGACTATTGCCTTTGATGCCCTATCGACCGTTGAAGTTGTACATTTTGGTGTCAAAAGAGAGCATTGAAGTTTTGCATTTCATATTTATTGCGAAGGTGAGGTTTTGGTCTATGTTCCACTTTGCTTTTCTGTATTTAGTTGTATTTATTGGTATGTTGCAGATAATTGATGGCGATTTTTTTTATAAACCGGATATTGTCTGTGCGTAACTGTACAGGCAAATCCCTCGAGTCAGGTAGAACCACAATTACCAGTAAAGCTCTCCCTCAAAAGATTTAACACTGCTGCATTCCCAAGACTGGATTTGAACACAGGACGTTGATTAAGCTAGAGGAGAACTCAAACGATCTCATCTTAGTGCTCTTGCGTAAATGGTGGCGATTGAGGTGTCGTCATAGCTTAGATGTAAATTTGACATTGATTTCTTTGTACAAAAAAGTTTTATATATGTTGTAACCAAAATACTCAATGAAAATGAATTTGGTTTGCACTCACATTAGTAGAGAGGGTAATGCCTACGCTGATAAGCTTACAGGTCATGAAACTAATTTAAGTAGTTTTGTTTGGTGGAATCTTATTCCTAGTTTTATTGCTGAAGATTTTTTCAGGAATAGGTTAGGCTTTGCTAATCTTATTCTTGGGCTCTTTGTTCTTCCTTTCGATGGATTGTGTTTTCCTTTTGCTTTGTTTTTGGTGTGTTGCAAATGATTGGTAATGGCATTGGTGATAATCCGGCTGGGATGATAGTCATTATAGTGATGCTTTTGCATACCTTCATAGGGTTGCTCTTAATTCCATTCAGTTGTAATCCTGTTTTTGCTCATGATTTTTTGTCTAGTCCCCCAAGTTTTTTTCAATTTTCCCTTTTTTATCAATAAATTTTAGGGGGAGTACTCTTTTTTCTTTTTGATGTTTTTTTCCTAAGGAGAGTTTGCATCAGAAGGTTTTAACGAGGCTCCATATATATCCCTTTCTTTTGCTTAAAAAATATTCAATCAAAAAAACAAACGACGTTGTCCAAAATTGGTTTATCATTTTTTGTGTTAAAATCAAGTGAAGTATTTGAATTTTGAAATACATCTTTCGAATAAAGCAAAATCACTCACCGGAGATACGAGGAGAAAAAAATCTAGTTCACTTTAAAACTCCGATAAAAAGAATCTAAATTCTGTTTAGCTACCAGCTATATAAATTAAAGTGATTTTTTATAATGAGAAAACAAGTTGAAATTACCTAGTTAAACGAGGGAGATCTATGTAGCCCGGATACGAGACACGGTACGTGGATACGGGAAATTTTTGAAAATCAAGATACGATACGGCAGAGATACTTCATTAAAAAATTAAATCAAAATTTAAAAATATAAAACATAACTAAAGATACTTCATATTACTAATTGACAATTGCTCATAATATTCAATAGATATGATCACATTTACAAAAAAGAAAAAAAACTACAAAAAAGACACTTCTGATCAAAATAAGTAAGCATAGTTAAATGTATTTTCCCCACCCAATAAAAAAATATTGTCTTCCTCCTACGAACATGTCACAAATGATATACAGTCTGCTACCTAAGTTAGAATATAGAAAAAATATCATAAGTCATATTCGAAAGAAGTCTAGGCTCTATAGAATTGCCTACTATTCATTACTTAACACTAACGGTGTCATTCTCCTCTCCTCCATTTCCATCGTCAAAAAATAACATAGCTTCCAACTCTGGTTCATCAAGAGACATCTCAAGATACTCCCAGGATAGGTATCCCAAAGTGTCTCTCACGTATCCGACAAGTATCTTGTCTTTTTTAATTTAAAAATAAATATAAATTTCAGGATACGTATCCGAAAGTATCCAACAAGTATCGGTATCGGATACATATCTGATACGGGTACGTGACCTATTTTAGAGTATCGGGGCTTCATAAATGGAGATGAAACCTTATAACACCATTGCCTACCAGATCGAGTTGAAAGTAGGATCGGAAATGTATTACGTCATCAAGTCAGTAGCAACTCGGGTAAACTCGGCTGACTCAAAGGAGAATTCGATCCTTTCAAAAGTAGGCCATTTTCCCACGTGTTCACGCTTGCAAAATATTTGCACGGGTCTGAGGAGATATAAATATTAAATAGTTTTTTCGTTACTATGTTAAATTTATACTACCTCAGTCACATTTTATATGCAGTTTAAAGTTGTTGTACACATATTAAGAAAAATTATTGATAGTCTAGATTTTATAAAAAGTGTTGTCTAAATTACCATTTAACACTTTATCTCTTTACATAGATAAACGTGAATCATTTATTAAATTTAAAAAGTTGTCATGATTAATAAGGGCAATAGTGGAAAAACATGTTAGATGCTTTCTTGAAAATGTAAAACCACAATTAATTTGGGACAAATTTATTTTGCTAAAACAACTTATAAAATGGGACGGAGGTAGTATTTAGTAACTTTGTTTTTATATTTCGCTATTAAAATATCACACTTTTGAATTAGATTATCAAGTGGATAATTTTGTTACAGGAGCCGTCAACAACAACAAAAAACCCTAGTCGTCGCGTATCATGCTTGTGCACCGCCGTCTTCAGCCTTAAGCCGTCACCATCAAAACTTGATTCTTCTCCTACGACTAACTTGTTGATGCAATACAATGTTCTGAACAAATTTGTTTTTGACGCAGAACGGGTTTATTGAACGACAATTAGTATGAAAACGTGGGAGAAGGACATGGGTGAACCGTGGGATGGGGGCCATATCAATGGAGGATGGCACGTGGTTATGGGAAAGAAAAACAAACGCTATGGAGACGGACACCGACAGAGAAAAGTAGATATAGCGTCTCGGTTCATGAAGGATGACGATAAGAGAAAAGATTGCACCTCTTTCTATTTTACGAACTTCCCGGAGAGGCTTTGGGCACGAAATCTGCTGGAGATATTTTCCAAACTTGGAAGGGTGAAGGAGGTCGTAATTCCGGGAAGAAGAAACGCCCTTGGACATAGGTTTGGATTCGTTCGTTTCTTTGACGTTCGCAATCCGGAGAGAATGGCGATCATGTTGGATAATATATTCGTGGAGGGAGAAAAGATTCACGTCAATCTTCCTAGGTTCCAAAGGGAGGATCCCAAGAAACTTCGACCAAATCACATTCCCAAGGCTCCTTCGAAAGCAACAATGGATTGGAAAGAGAAACTCAATCCGAATTTCATCCAGCAGAGAGATGTGACGAAGGATATGTGGTCCTATGATATTTCGGACGTTGGGCAGTTGGTAAGAGCGATGGTGGGAGAGGTTATCAATCCGGGAGATGCTTATAATATCCATGAATTTTTTGCGTGGGAAAGTGTGTTTACTATCAAAGCTACTTCATTGGGGTCTAATCTAGTACTGTTGGAAGGTGGACAAGATGACGATGATTTCACTGGCTTTATTGATGATGCGAAGGAAAGGTTAGCTCAATGGTTCAAATGGGTCCGTCCGTGGAAACCCACTGATGTTGACACAGAGAGGGTAACTTGGATTCGATGTTACGGGGTTCCGGTGCATGCATGGAATGCTGATTTTTTCGTGAAACTATCAGCTAATGTTGGCGTCTATATGTGCTCAGATGATAATACAGCTTTGAAGAAGTCTTTCGATGTTGCCCGAATCATGGTTCGCACTCCAATCACGGGAACGGTCAACAAGGTGATCCAAGTATCAATTAACAAGGTATCTTTTTCGATTAAAATGGTGGAAGATTGGTGTGGTCCATCGGTGTGGACTAAGAATGACACAAAAAAGGTGAATGATGACTCCTCTAGTTCTGATGCGGAGTTCTTGGAGTCCTACTTTCCGGTAACTGTGATACCTTCGGGGATGCATCTGGTGATGATAACGACTTTAATGGGGAATCAAGGAAGGTGACATGAACTCAAGGTATTTCCATTCCCTTTTAAAATTTAAAAGGCGCCGTTGTAGTTTGTTCTTATTAAGGAATAATGGTGAGATGATGGAGGAGGTGGAGGAAGTGAAGAATTCGGTTAAACATCATTTTGAGAATTGTTTTGTGGAGTCTTGTCAATTTCGCCCCACTCTTGATGGTCTTGCTTTTAATCAGCTTTCTCGGGTTGATATGGATTTCTTGATCGAACCTTTTTCGGAGGAAGAAATTAGGGAGGAAGTGTGGAGGTGTGATGGCGATAAGAGCCCCGGGCCGGATGGTTTTAACATGAGCTTCATCAAATTATGTTGGGATTTGTTGAAAGAGGATGTTGTTGATTTTATTAATGAGTTTCATGATAAAGCATTTCTCCCTAAGGCAGTTAGCGCAACTTTTATTGCATTGATTCCCAAAAATGATAATCCTCAAGGTTTGGGGGAGTATAGACCGATTTCGTTGATAGGGTCTCTCTACAAAATTTTGGCAAAAGTGTTGGCAAATCAGCTTAAAAGGTGCTCCCTAGTGTTATATCGAATAGCCAATCGGCTTTTTTGGGGGGTAGGCAAATTTTGGACGGGGTGTTGGTAGTTAATGAGGTAGTTGATTATGCTAAGAGATCGAAGGATCAATGTTTGATTTTTAAAGTTGATTTCGAGAAGGCATATGACTCCATCTCGTCGAAGTTCTTATTTTATATGTTAGATCGGATGGGCTTTCCTCAAAAATGGATTCTTTGGATGAAGTCTTGTGTTTGCAATACTACTTTTTCGGTGTTGGTCAATGGGAGTCCCACTAATGATTTTAAGGCGTTTAGAGGTTTGAGACAAGGGGATCCTCTTTCCCCTTTTTTGTTCCTCATTGTGGCGGAAGGCTTGTCGGCTTTAGTAGCTAAAGCGGTGGAGATTGACTATTTTGCGGGTTATGATATTAATTCTTCTCTCCAGTTTTCTATTATGCAATTTGCGGATGATACAGTGTTAATGGGGAAGCCTTCTTGGGATAATTTGTGGGCCATCAAGACAATTTTAAGAAGCTTTGAATTGGTTTCCGGGTTACGTGTGAATTTTCATAAGAGCAAGATCATTGGTATTAACACTTCAGAGGAGTTTCTTGATTCCGCTTCTACTTTCCTTCGTTGTAAAACGGAGTCCTTCCCGTTTAAGTTCTTGGGGATTCCGGTTGGGGCCAATCTGAGAAGGGCGACAACGTGGAAGCCAGTACTTGATATGCTTAGGAAAAGGCTAGCATCATGGAAGGGGCATCATCTTTCAATTGGAGGTAGAGTCACTCTTATTAATTCGGTGTTAAATAGTATCCATTTGTATTTCTTTTCTTTCGATAAAGCACCGAAGTCGGTTATTAAAGCAATGATTAAAATACAAAGGGATTTTCTGTGGCAAATCAATGATGGAGATAGGGGTATGTATTGGGTTGCTTGGGACAAAATTTGCAAACCGAAGAATGACGGAGGCCTCGGTATCAAAAATTTAGATTTATTTAATGTGGCTCTTTTAAGTAAGTGGAAGTGGCGGGCACTTGTTGATGATTTCGCTCCTTGGAAAGGCTTATTATTTCATAGATATGGAAGCTTCAAGGATGCTTTTATACAACGGTCGGAGGGTGCATTAAGAAGAGGTGTTGTTGGGTCTATTTGGTGGCGCGATTTGATGATGCTTGATCTCGCGTTTTCTCCTCTATCTTCTTTCGGCCAGCAGGTTTCTCGTAGGATGGGGAATGGCGCTTCGGTGGATTTTTGGAATGATGTTTGGCTGAGAACTTCTTCTTTTTCTCGGCTTTTTCTTTCTCTATGGACGGGCCGTGAATCAAACCGAGTGGTGGTGCGGGACTTTGGAGGGTGGAGGGATGGAGTTTGGCGGTGGAATGAATCTTGACTAGTATCTCAATCGCGTGTTAATCATTTGGAGGCTGCATATCTTCAACAAATCTTGGCCCCAGTGACTCTTGCTCAAGGGATTGAGGATACTTGGATATGGAAGCGTGAGACTTCGAAAAAATTTACCGTCCGTTCTTGTTACAAAGAGATGCTTTGGGAGGTAATGGGGAGCGATCAAAATGAATTACATAAGATGTTGGAGAAGTTATGGAGATGTGTCGCTCCCTCCAAGGTTATTGTTTTTGTATGGCGCTTACTTAGGGATGCTCTTCCAACTCGCAGAAATTTGCGACACAGACTTGTTATGGCACCGGACGATGACGCTCTCTGTCCATTGTGTTGGAATGAAGTTGAATCGCAATTTCACCTGTTTTTGAGCTGCACCTTTGAATCAGATATTTGGTCGCAGATGTGCGTTTGGTGTAGGATCGACCATGTGGGATCCAACAGCTTGCTCGAACATTGTCTTTGGTGGGGGAAGCTATCCAAAGATAAAAAGGCTAAGAAAACAAAGCACTTAATTTGGTTGACTACCTGTTGGAGTATTTGGTTGGCTAGGAATGCTCTTATCTTCAAGAACGAGGATCCCAACATTGAATCTATCATGTCACGCATCAAGCAGCTAACTTGGAGTTGGCTGGTCTATAGATCTCATTGTAATTTAAATTTTGATATTTCTGCTTGGTGGCTTGATCCACTTCATTGCCTAAACAATATGTAACTTTTGTTGCTTGGGTTTGAGCACCCCTAGTGCTTTTTTCAATGAAGTATTGCTTATCTAAAAAAAATAAAAAAATAAAAACACTTTTGAATTTTTTTTGGATTATTATATTTGTATTGTCAATTTTTTAGGCACAATTTTTGTAAATTAAATTTTATAGATATGAAATTTATAGGTCCGAAAAATTAGGAAATTTTTTAGTCAGAGCTAAGTCAATGGTCATGCGGTTCAACTACTGACTCCTAGCCTTGATTCAACCCTTGACCCTGTGATATGATCCCTTCACCGAGTCAGTCCCATTCTTAAAACATTCCTACATAATAATCGACTAATCAATAAAATCAACGTTAATAAAAAACTTCAAAAATTAAAAACTTCGACGATGTCCCAAAGCATTAAAGTTGTTTTGTACTCTCAACTCTCCAATATCATATTATTGACACAACTATCATTGAGTGGGGTATTGAGGCATGATGTTATAATGATCATGATTCATTATTAATGATATTTTCCATAAATGTCCTTTTGGTCAAAATATTGATTGAAGACATAAGCATGATATGTGTCGGAGGAACCAAAAATGTCGTGTAAATCATTCAATATGATTTAGCTTGTTCATGCAAACAATTGAAATATGGGGTACTTGACATCGAAGCTTAAGAATGAATTTTATTGTATGTTTTTGAATTAAATATGTTTTAAATCCCAAAAAAGATTTTAAATTTTGTTTGTTCCTATAAAAAAAATTATTCACTTTTATTCTCCACATTTCCCTTTCTCAATGCATTTAGTAACTATAGCACTTAGAAATGCTATAAAAGGCCAAAAAATTCTTACTAAAATCTATGAGGGACTAAAAGTATTGACAGAAGAAAATGTGATGACTAAAGTGATGAGCAAATTTTTTTTGGCAATGATGCAGTTTTAGTCATTTATACTTTACCAAAATTTCAATTTAGTCCTTTATGTTTCAAATATGTGTCAAAGTGGTCTTTTTAATTACAAAAAAAGATGGTCTTTTTTTAAACATTTGATACAACTAACTTTAACAAACCCACGCTAGTCGTTAACAGGTGAGGTGGCTTGGTTATTGGCATTAGTGTCTGGATAAACATAAAGGACCAAACTGAAATTTTGGTGAATCGTAAAGGACCAATGTGAAATTTTAGCAAAAAAAACTCCATCTTCATCCTCAATCACCACCACCACCCTCTGACTCTCTCTCTCTCCACCTCACCACCATCACTACCACTGTATCATCTCTTTCCTCATTGTCCATCTCTCTCCCAGTGGTGGTGATGGTGGTGCGATGGAGAGAGAGTGAGAGGGTGGTGATATTGGTGGAGGGTGGTGGTGGTGATTGACGATGAAGACGAAGTTTTTCGGCAAAAATTCAGTTGGTCATTATGTTTCACCAAAATTTCAGTTTGGTCTTTTATGTTTTTTTTTTGCCCAGTCACTAATGTCATCTAAGCAAGTCACGTCATCTATTAACGGTTAGTGTGACGTCTGTTAAAGCCAATAGACGGAAATATTAAAAAATATATAACCACTTTGACACATATTTGAAATATAAAAAACCAAAATGAGAAAAAACATAAAAGATCAAACTGATCAATTTTGGTGAAAGATAAAGACCAAAAGTGTATTTGTCAACAAAAAAAACCAAAAGTGTATTTTGGCCAATTTTTTATAAGAACTAAAAATAATATATACAAATTTTTTAAGAACTAAAAATATATTTAACACTATTTTTTTTCCTCCACTTGATCGTTTTTTTTTTTTTACATTATTCTGCACGTGATAGTTGGTAGGAAATTTAAGACGCGAATCATGTTTTCTTTTCAAATATAGCAACATCAACTGACCAATTAGCACCTCTTTCTATTTTACGAACTTCCCGGAGAGGCTTTGGGCACGAAATTTGCTGGAGATATTTTCCAAACATGGAAGGGTGAAGGAGGTCGTAATTCCGGGAAGAAGAAATGCCCTTGGACATAGGTTTGGATTCGTTCGTTTCTTTGACGTTCGCAATCCGGAGAGAATGGCGATCATGTTGGATAATATATTCGTGGAGGGCGAAAAGATTCACGTCAATCTTCCTAGGTTCCAAAGGGAGGATCCCAAGAAACTTCGACCAAATCCCATTCCCAAGGCTCCTTCAAAAGCAACGATGGTTTGGAAAGAGAAACTCAATCCGAATTTCATCCAGCAGAGAGATGTGACGAAGGATATGTGGTCCTATGATATTCCGGACATTGGGCAATTGGTAAGAGCGATAGTGGGAGAGGTTATCAATCTGGGAGATGCTTATAATATCCATGAATTTTTTGCGAGGGAAGGGGTGTTTACTATCAAAGCTACTCCGTTGGGGTCTAATCTAGTACTGTTGGAAGGTGGACAAGAGGACGATGATTTCACTGGCTTTATTGATGATGCGAAGGAATGGTTAGCTCAATGGTTCAAATGGGTCCGTCCGTGGAAACCCACTGATGTTGACACAAAGAGGGTAACTTGGATTCAATGTTACAGGGTTCCGGTGCATGCATGGAATGCCGATTTTTTCGAGAAACTATCAGCTAATGTTGGCGTCTATATGTGCTCAGATGATAATACAGCTTTGAAGAAGTCTTTCGATGTTGCCCGAATCATGGTTCGCACTCCAATCACGGGAACGGTCAACAAGGTGATCCAAGTATCAATTAACAAGGTATCTTTTTAGATTAAAATGGTGGAAGATTGGTGTGGTCCATCGGTGTGGACTAAGAATGACACAAAAAAGGTGAATGATGACTCCTCTGGTTCCGATGCGGAGTTCTTGGAGTCCTACTTTTCCGGTAACGGTGATACCTTCGGGGATGCATCTGGTGATGATAACGACTTTAATGGGGAATCAATGCCCAGCAATTTAAGGGGGAGTAACGGAGCAATTAAGGATGGTATTAATGAGAAAGCCGTTGATGAGGTACAACCTTTGTGGGAAAGTTCAAATTTAAATATAAATGGGAATCATGAGCCTATGATGGGTGGGACCCAGGCCGGTGAAGCGACTCCAACTATGGTGGAAGAATCTTTGTTTTCTTCCAATAAAAAATCGGGACCAGCGCTGGTAACTTGTGTTCCTAATGATCAGCATGGTGTGGACGCCCCACCTGCTTTGACCAAAACCAAGAAGGAGCGTAAAATTTTAATGGTGGCACCGAAACATAACCCAAGAAAAGGCAAGCTAAAGAAAGCTCCCCGTGAGCTCAAATCCGTTTCCACCGCTTCTCTTGAGAAAAATGATGTTGTCGTTGTTCCTTTGGTATCCAATCAATGGCCAAACTCATCATCTTTATTTTCAGCGGGGGTGGTGTTATGTGATGGTTCTATCTCTTCGGGTAATATTGCTTGCTGTAATAATAAGTTTTGGATTCTGCAGAGTAAGTCAGTTGCTCAAAAGGTGTGGGAGTCTGCAAAGAGTTTGGGAATTGAAGGAAACATGCATGACGAACATTATGTTAGGCTGATTGAGGAAGGGGAGGCAAGAGATGAAGAGGCATGCAGTAAGAGGGTGAACACCAACGGGGTTCCATGAATTTGCTTTCGTTGAATATGAGAGGGTGGGGTGACCGTAGTAAACGGCACCGGCTAGCAACTAATATTCAGTCTGGTTGCTTTGATTTTATTTGCACTCGGAAACTAAGAGGGAGGTGGTGGATGAAAGGGAAGTGGGTGTGTTATGGGGAGCAAAGCCGTTTAAATTTATTTATCATCCGTCGACGGGTCTCTCAGGTGGCTTACTATGTTCTTGGGTTGAAAGTGGTTGGTCTGTCTCTTCTACTTTTAATGGTGAAGGTTTTTTGGGAGTTACTATATCTTTCCAATCTAGCTTGGTGCATATCATCAATGTTTACGCCCCATGCTCGATAGTGGAAAAGAGAAGACTGTGGAATGATTTGAGGCTGATTAAACAGTCCATTGGAGAAGGGGAATGGTGTGTTGTTGGGGATTTTAATGCGGTTTCTAGTGTGGAGGAGCGGCGGGGGAGAAGTGGTGATAGTTCTTATATAGAATTTTCTGATTTTAACAACTTTATATCAACCATGGATTTGATTGATGTTCCGATATCAAGTAACAGATTCTCTTGGTATTGTTCGGATGGTCTTTCTATGAGTCGTTTGGATAGGTTCCTTGTTTCTGAGGGTTTAATTAATTTGTGGGGCATATCTGGACAATGGAATGGTAAGCGTGACATATCCGATCACAATCCTATTTGGCTCCTTCGTCTTGCAAAAGACTGGGGGCCAAAGCCTTTTCGGATATTTAAGGCTTGGTATGATCATGCTGATTTCTTACCCTTTGTGAAGGAGTGCTGGAATGGGTTCAATATTAGGGGTCATAAGGCTCATGTGGTAAAGGAAAAATTCAAGCTTTTAAAGGAGAAATTGCGGGGTTGGAATAGAGAGGTGTTCGGTAAGCTTGACTTGAACATAGAGTCGTTGGTTCGGGATTTGAATTCGCTTGACCATACTTTATGTGAGGGGTGGGATAGCGCTTTGGTTATGAACCGAAAGGAGGTCTCAACTTCTTTTTGGAATCAAATTCAAGCAAAGGAGTCAATTTTGGCGCAAAAGTCTCGAGCACGATGGATCAAGGAAGGTGACATGAACTCAAGGTATTTCCATTCCCTTTTAAAATTTAAAAGGCGCCGTTATAGTTTGTTGTTATTAAGGAGTAATGGTGAGATGATGGAGGAGGTGGAGGAAGTGAAGAATTCGGTTAAACATCATTTTGAGAAGTGTTTTGTGGAGTCTTGTCAATTTCGCCCCACTCTTGTTGGTCTTGCTTTTAATCAGCTTTCTCGTGTTGATATGGATTTCTTGATCGAACCTTTTTCGGAGGAAGAAATTAGGGAGGAAGTGTGGAGGTGTGATGGCGATAAGAGCCCCGGGCCGGATGGTTTTAACATGAGCTTCATCAAATTATGTTGGGATTTGTTGAAAAAGGATGTTGTTGATTTTATTAATGAATTTCATGATAAAGCATTTCTCCCTAAGGCCATTAGCGCAACTTTTATTGCATTGATTCCCAAAAATGATAATCCTCAAGGTTTGGGGGAGTATAGACCGATTTCGTTGATAGGGTCTCTCTACAAAATTTTGGCAAAAGTGTTGGCAAATCGGCTTAAGAAGGTGCTCCCTAGTGTTATATCGAATAGCCAATCGGCTTTTTTGGGGGGTAGACAAATTTTGGACGGGGTGTTGGTCGTTAATGAGGTAGTTGATTATGCTAAGAGATCGAAGGATGAATGTTTGATTTTTAAAGTTGATTTCGAGAAGGCATATGACTCCATCTCGTCGAAGTTCTTATTTTATATGTTAGATCGGATGGGCTTTCCTCAAAGATGGATTCTTTGAATGAAATCTTGTGTTTGCAATACTACTTTTTCGGTGTTGGTTAATGGGAGTCCCACTAATGATTTTAAGGCGTTTAGACGTTTGAGACAAGGGGATCCTCTTTCCCCCTTTTTGTTCCTCATTGTGGCGGAAGGCTTGTCGGCTTTAGTAGCTAAAGCGGTGGAGATTGACTATTTTGCAGGTTATGATATTAATTCTTCTCTCCGGTTTTCTATTATGCAATTTGCGGATGATACGGTGTTAATGGGGAAGCCTTCTTGGGATAATCTGTGGGCCATCAAGACAATTTTAAGAAGCTTTGAATTGGTCTCCGGGTTACGTGTGAATTTTCATAAGAGCAAGATCATTGGTATTAACACTTCAGAGGAGTTTCTTGATTCCGCTTCTACTTTCCTTCATTGTAAAACGAAGTCCATCCCGTTTAAGTTCTTGGGGATTCTGGTTGGGGCCAATCCGAGATGGGCGACAACGTGGAAGCCGGTACTTGATATGCTTAGAAAAAGGCTAACATCATGGAAGGGGCGTCATCTTTCAATTGGAGGTAGAGTCACTCTTATTAATTCGGTGTTAAATAGTATCCCTTTGTATTTCTTTTCTTTTTATAAAGCACCGAAGTCAGTTATTAAAGCAATGATTAAAATACAAAGGGATTTTCAGTGGCAAATCAATGATGGAGATAGGGGTATGTATTGGGTTGCTTGGACAAAATTTGCAAACCGAAGAATGACGGAGGCCTCGGTATCAAAAATTTAGATTTATTTAATGTGGCTCTTTTAAGTAAGTGGAAGTGGCGGGCACTTGTTGATGATTTCGCTCCTTGGAAAGGCTTATTATTTCATAGATATGGAAGCTTCAAGGATGCCTATATACAACGGTCGGAGGGTGCATTAAGAAGAGGTGCTGTTGGGTCTATTTGGTGGCGCAATTTGATGATGCTTGATCTCGCGTTTTCTCCTCTATCTTTTTTCGGCCAGCAGGTTTCTCGTAGGATGGGGAATGGCGCTTCGGTGGATTTTTGGAATGATGTTTGGTTAGGAACTTCTTCTTTTTCTCGGCTTTTTCCTTCTTATGGATGGGCCGTGATTCAAACTGTGTGGTGGTGCGGGACTTTGGAGGGTGGAGGGATGGAGTTTGGAGGTGGAATGAATCTTGGCTTGTATCTCAATCGCGTGTTAATCATTTGGAGGCTGCATATCTTCAACAAATCTTGGCCCCAGTGACTCTTGCTCAAGGGATTGAGGATACTTGGATATGGAAGCTTGAGACTTCGAAAAAATTTACCATCCGTTCTTGTTACAAAGAGATGCTTCGGGAGGTAATGGGGAGCGATCAAAATGAATTACATAAGATGTTGGAGAAGTTATGGAGATGTGTCGCTCCCTCCAAGGTTATTGTTTTTGGATGGCGCTTACTTAGGGATGCTCTTCCAACTCGCAGAAATTTGCGATACCGACTTGTTATCGCACCGGACGATGAGGCTCTCTGTCCATTGTGTTGGAATGAAGTTGAATCGCAGTTTCACCTGTTTTTGAGCTGCACCTTTGCATCGGATATTTGGTCGCGGGTGTGCGTTTGGTGTAGGATCGACCATGTGGGATCCAACAGCTTGCTCGAACATTGTCTTTGGTGGGGGAAGCTATCCAAAGGTAAAAAGGCCAAGAAAACAAAACACTTAATTTGGTTGACCACCTGTTGGAGTATTTGGTTGGCTAGGAATGCTCTTATCTTCAAGAACGAGGATCCCAACATTGAATCTATCATGTCACGCATCAAGCAGTTAACTTGGAGTTGGTTGATTTATATATCTCATTGTAATTTAAATTTTGATATTTCTGTTTGGTGGCTTGATCCACTTCATTGCCTAAACAATATGTAACTTTTGTTGTTTGGGTTTGAACACCCCTAGTGCTTTTTCAATGAAGTATTGCTTATCTAAAAAAAAAAACTGACCAATTAATACTGTAACATTGAAAGAAAAACGTAAGCATCCTTTTAATTGCTTGCAATTATTCCCATCAACGGTGGATAAAAGAGCATGCTCAGTATTTTTTATCTTGTCCAACATCAATATGCTTTAAAAGGCAAGAGCGTCATGAATCAACACTCAATCTTTTTTCTATATTAAAAATTTTAGGCGAGGGCATGACGCCCAATCCAAAAATAATATACTAGTGAAAATTTAAATCCAGACCCTCCAAAAATCTAGGACAATCCCGTGGGAATTAATCAACACTCAATCTGTAAAAGAATAGTTGATTTTTCTGCAAAGTATTAATACTTCCCATATAACCATTCCCCAAAAAATGTCTAGATATTTTTTAAGATGGAATATGTCTCTTTTTAGAATTACAACTAGTATTTTACCCGTGCATACGCACGGGTGATACTGTATTTGTTCTAATTTGCTATGAAATAATAAATATATTGAAAGTTGCAAAATATAATAAAAGAAAAAGGAAAAACTTGATAAAAGGCTATATTTTCAAATTTGTTAAAATAGTTGTGTTTGAAAAAGTTTAAAAAAACCGGTATCTTCTTATAATAATATTAATAATGGAGTAATAGCGAAGAGAAAGGAAAATGAGATTTTAGGTAAAATATGAACCCCCGTTGGCGCGCCGGTTGGCACTCCCGTTTGCACGCTCTTTGCCCTCTCGTTGGCGCTCCCGTTAGCACTCGCGTTGCCGCTCTTGTTGCCGATCCTATTGTAAATAGTAAATTTTAGATGGAGTAAAACTGAAGAAAAGAGAAATTGAGATTTAAGGTAAAATATGCACCCAACTTGGCGCTTCCATTGGCGCTCTCGTTGTCTCTCTCGTTGACACTCCCGTTGTCAATAAGATTTACAATAAATTAATTTTATCCTTCACCATATTTTTCCCTTGCTTTTTTGTGTTGATAGTAGTATAAAGAGTAGATTTGTAAGTAGTTTTTAAAAATTATAATTATCAATGACAAATATTTCTCTCGTGTTTTTTTATATATCAGTGACAATTATTTGTCCTTTTTTAAATACTCGTGACAAAAATTTGCCATGTGTTTTTTTAATATTTGTCATTAGTTTGAATAGTCAATAAGTCTTCTCATTTTCTTCTAAGAGAGTAAAAAGTTATTTTGGAAATTTTCCTAGTCGATAAATTGAATAGTTTTAGTAGATTAGTAGTTAGTAGATAATAGAAGATATAGATAGTAGATTTACGGTAGTCTTCTAAAATTATAATTATCAACGGAAAATATTTATCCTATGCATTTTTATATATTATTGACATTTATTTATCATTTTTTTAGGTATTTGTGACAAATATTTGACATGTGTATTTCTAGTTTGAACTTTTTTGCTAGTAGTTAAAAGATAGATAGTAGATTTACAATAGTCTTTTCCCTTTTGTAACCAAAAAAAAGATTTACAATAGTCTTCTTAAATTATAATTATTATTGACAAATATTTATCATGTTTTTTTATAAATGATAGTTATTTATCTTTTTTTAGGTATTAGTGACAAATATTTGTCACTTATCAATTATACTTTTCTCTTTCTCCACTTTTCATCTCTAAGTCACTTTTGTTTTTTTGAAAAAGTTGGTATCTTTTGGGAATACATATGATACAAAAAAGATACCAACTTTTTAGTCACTTACCAATTTACCCTTTAAATGATGTTATGCTCAATGTTTTAGTTATGGGTTTTTTAGTAATTTTGGGGGTGGTTTGTTTTCATGTAGTAGAGTAGAAGTAGATTAGTAGATAATAGAAGATATAGATAATAGATTTACATTAGTCTTCTAAAATTATAATTATAAATGAAAATATTTATCCCATGTATTTTTATATACCAGTGACATTTATTTATCGTTTTTTAGGTATCTGTGACAAATATTTGTCACGTGTATTTCTAGTTTGAACTTTTTTGCTAGTAGTTAAAAAATAGATAGTAGATTTACAATAATCTTCTAAAATTATAATTATTATTGAAAAATATTTATCATTTTTTTTATATATGACAGTTATTTATCTTTTTTTAGGGATATTAGTGACAAATATTTGTCACTTATCAATTATACTTTTCTCTCTCTCCACCTTTCATCTCTAAGTCACTTTTATTTTTTTTTGAAAAAGTTGGTATCATTTGGGAATACAAAAGATACAAAAAAGATACCAACTTTTTAGTCACTTACCAATTTACCATTTAAATGATGTTATGCTCAATGTTTTAGTTATGGGTTTTTTGGTAATTTTGATGGTGGTTTGTTTTCCTATAGTAGAGTAGATAGTAGAGTAGATAGAAGGGGATTTTTCAATTTTTTTTGCTGATGTGGTTGCCTATTCAAAAAAAAAGCTTATGTGGCACTCATTAAATGATGTGGCAGCTGACACATCTTACACACGTGAGTGCCACATCATTTAATAGTCCATGTGTACATGCCACATCATATTAAAATAGTTTAAACAATTTAAATAATTATTAACATATTAAAACAACAAATTAAAAATAAAATAAAATCAAAATTAAAAACACATTACACCCTCTCAGAATCCTATTCTCACTATTCCTCTTCTAGATCCAACCCTCTCAGAATTCTAATCTCGTTGTAAAAAAAAAAAATCCTAATCTCACTCTTCAACAAACAACAATCCATCACGGAATTTTTATTTTGAGAAATCCCCTGATGAGTGCCACATAAGATATTTTTTTTTAATAGGCAACCACACCAGCAATTTTTTTGGAGAAATCCCCTTTTGGACTAAATCTCTGAATTTTTTAAAATAGGAGATTAAATGTCTAAGTTTTAAAATATGGGGACCAAATGTCCGAATTTGGAAAAGTAGGGGGACCAAAACTATAATTTAGCCAAAAAAACAAAAACAAGACATTAAAAGTTGGTTGAGGGAGTAAGCAGAGAAATCTGAGCTTGTGAAAACAAAAACAAGAATTTGAACCCACCACTATCTCCTTGTAACCACGCCCCCATACTATACTGATGCTATGTAAATCGCCCAAATCTCTTCTTCCAACGTGTTACAAGGACCCGTTCTTCCTTCCTCTTGGTTACAAGGACCCATCTTCTATATACATGCAATTTAGAATAGGCCCATTTGTAGAGAACTTGGTAAGAACTAGTATTTTTACCCGTGCATATGCACAGGTGATATACTGCACTTGTTATGATTTGATATGAAATTATAAATACGTTAAAAGTTGCAATGTAATAAAATAAAAAGGATTTAAATTTATTAAAATAGTTGTGTTGCAAAATTTTTTAAAAAAAGTCGTTATCATCTTATAAAATATTAATAATAGAGTAAAAATGAGGAAAAATGAAAATGAGATGTAATAATGACAGTATTTTCTTATAATAATGGCTCCCTAGTTGGCGCTCTGTTGCTGCTTCCGTTGGCGGTCCCGTTGGCACTTCTATTGGCACTCTTGTTGGCGCTGTCACTGCTGCTTTTGTTGCCGCTCTCATGCAAAATGTAATAAAAGAAAAACGAAAAACTCTATAAAAGGCGATATTTCAAAAGTTTTAAAAAAAAGTCAGAATCATCTTATAATATTAATAATAGAGTAAAAATGAGGAAAAAAAAAGAGATGTAATAATGGGGGTATCTTCTTATAATGATGGGGCTTCCGTTGCCGCTCACGTTGACATTGTCGTTGTTGCTCTTGTTGCCGCTCCCGTGATGCTCACGAAAATAGCGGATGAGCTTTAGTTATTGATTTTTTTAGAAAAATATTTTTGAAAGTTTTGCTAACCGTATCGTTTTTTTTATAATTGGTAGTGGTTAAATTAATTGAGTTTAGTATTTTTGAGTAGACTAAAGTAAATAATAAATTCAACATAATTTAATATTAAATTTATTAAGTTTATTTAATTACTGATTTTTTAGAAAAAATAAATTTAATTTTTTTTGAATAAAAAAATTCACTGCCAGTCAACGCGGCAGGCAGCTTTTGCTGCTTTTGGGCACTCCCATTGACTCTCTCGTTGCTACTCTCGTGTGGCTCACGAAAAAAAATGTGGATGAGATTGTGGCATCCAGTGCTCGTCCTAGATTTAGAAGTCTCTTGGCTTGTAGGAACTTGGAGACTCCCACTGTCTATTGTGAGTCTAAGATAGTACAAGTGTTAGTATGAAAAGACACAAGTGGATCATCTGATTATAGAGCATAGTTCATGAATGATAAGTTTAGGAAAGGACATGGGGAAGTATGTGAACACACATTTAGTCATTAGAACGACATGTGATTGATTGTTTTGTATAACATGTTTAGATGTTGTTGATTTCTCTCATCCCAAAATTATGATTTATACATGTGTCTTAACCCCATATTCTTTATAAGTTTGAAGAAAATGTCTTGGTATTAGATTTTCAAGATGAAGATGCCACAAGATATCTTTGCAAGTATGTATCACTTTCCCAAAGATGGTATAATCTTCAGATCCTATATAATTGTAGTTGCCCTGGTTAGGAGATTGACACCAAACTTGGAGTGTTGAGAGGGCAACGTATGTGTATGGTTCACCAGAGTTCTATTAGACAAGGTGGACATGGGACATACACGCAGTACATTGGCTACCCTTCCATCACATCTGAGAGGCACACAGAGTGGTACGCCATGACTATATACACATGAAGCTGCTTAAACGTAGAGTTGAGAGTGTCAGGACCTATCTGCGTTTTTTTACTCAAAGATTTCTAGAATTATTGTTGTCTGCTTAGTCTAGTAATCTTACGACAGATAGTAGAAGTGACTCTTTGAGTTTCTACGAGCAGGAAGACTTTTAGAGTTGGAGTAGTTGGGAGCCATAGGTTCTTTTTGCACGGTTGTGCCAATCGCTTAGTTAGTACTCATTAAGTGATTGGGTGTTTTTGTATGTAATGTTTTGAAAAGGATCATGTGAGACATGATACTTTGTGTTAAAAAATGATACTTTGTGTTAAAAAATGCGTATATTTATAAGTATTAAAGATTGTTTAAATTTCATGAATTTTATTAGGGTATTTTTAGGTTACTATGGTGTGATAAAAAGGGATGTCTCATAAGACATATGTTTAAATCAAGAAGTTGGAATGAGAGCAATAAACAACATCAAAACATGTTATGCAATCAGTCTATATGGATCCTTTTGCCTAGTATTGCCATACATACGGCTGCAAACCTTACTAAAAAATGCAATCTATATTCATAACTTAAGTCAATGCTAATAATGAAATTACCTCAGAAAACCAAACAAACAAAACAACCAAATAAGAACATATAAACTCCTAAAAGTTAATTTTGTGCAAATGCTTGAACCTCGAATAGAATCTGAAGAACACTCAAGAACTCATAAGAAAACTTCTACAGAGAGTGAGAGAGAGAAGAAATCTTGCTTCCACCCATTCGAGCTTAATCTATTTATAATGGTGAAAAATGACCTTCGCTTAACAGCTGTGCACCTCTTCACAGCCTTAATTTTCTGTGTTTCACCATGTCACATTAGTCTGTATAGGTTTGTCACTCTATAGCTCACTTAGTAGCTCACTTAACAAGTCTTACTAGCTTATCAAAATCATGTGCTTTCACCGCATACCCGGAACAAGCCACGTGCCATTTTTGTTAGCAAGTGCTGGAGAGCAGCTCTCGTTAGCGACCAATATCGCTCACCGACTCTCAGCTTTTCCAAATAACCTAATTTTCACTATACTCTAAACAAGATCTATTTAACAATATTCCAAATGAAAATGTCATTTTATATGATATAACTTTAATAACAAAGCATCAAGTTCAAGATATTACATCGTCAGTCACCTAAACGTCAAGAGAACATATCGTAATACACATGGATCGTAGTAGCACATAGATTTTGAACAACATTGTGCAACTAATCAATGATTATCCATGAAGAGAACCAAGATCCATGTGAAATGAATAACTCTATAATGATTTCTCGCTGAAATCCATCAACTAAGCTTGTATATAATGCGAGCTGGTTTCATTTCTAAAGTATGCATTTGTTTCCCTTACACTCTTTCACTAAAAAAAATACTGATTTTGAGCTTGTAGTCCATATAGACACACTCATCAATTTAATTGAGAAAACAGAGGCTGGTAGAAGCAATCTCGCATAGAACAAAGTCACAAAACAAATTGGCTCCCAAATAGAGGTCCTGTATTGGGGATACAATCTCGCACATCATAGGCCGTAGAAGGAGCAATTTTTATTTTACAAATTTGGGTTTGAAGTATAGTCGGTGGTTTAGGATTTAATCCTATAGTCATTGTAAATTTAGGGTTTTTTTTACCTTTTTTTGGACACTAGGGTTTTTTACCTTGAATGCTTCCGTTTAATGAAATTGGGTCTCAAACCCGACCCATGGCCCCATGTTTGCACAAAATCGTGAAACACACAAAACCGCATCGTTTCTGCGAGTTTAACGTTGATACCATGATCGTCCTGCAATATCTGATTATGGATGGGCACAAAGTCGCTCATACCTATCAAGATCATCGACTCATGCATTTCTACAAGTCAGATAGCGAGTTTAGTTACAATGGCTGCAAGGTTACAAGGAAGTAAACTTCAGACTATTGTGTCTTTCTACACAACTAGGCATGGCAATGGGGCGGGGCGGGGACGGGTTTAACATTCCCCATCTCCATCCCCGAATCCCATATTCATCCTCGTTCCCCTACCCAAACCCAACGGGGATGAAAAAGTGATCCCCATCCCAGTACCCAACGGGTTCGGGGATACTCTCCCCAACCCCGTCCCCATAGTGGTATCAATTTTTTAAAACTAAAAACTAGTTTTTACTTGTCCCAAACCCGAACCTGCCCCCAAACCCAAAATTTATCCCCCACCCGAACCCACCCCAAACCCGAAATTTAACACAACAACATAAAACCAATGCTACTACAACATATAGCCAAAATATCAATTATACAAAATGTCAACGTATAGCAATGACGTTGCATATCAACATATAAATATCAATGTTCTAAATTAACTGGTAATCCAAATTATCAAAACAACAACATAACCAAGTAAAAATAACATAATTGTTCATTGAAATTTTAAAATTTGTAAAACAAGTAACCACATCAATGTTGTCTTCTTACTAATGCAATTTCATACATTCGGGGCGGGTTCGGGGACGGGACCTATATCCCCATTACCCGTTCCGTCCTCGTATTTTGATTTCGGGGAAAACCCAAACCCAGTCAAAGCGGGGAAAACTCGTCAAATCGGGGCGGGTTTGGGTCGGTCCCCGCGGGTATGGGTTTTGTTGCCATGCCTATACACAACTCTCTTTTTCTTGGAAATTCAAAAACCAATATACAGTAGCTAGATCCTCGACAGGATTTTTCGTTTCCTTCTGTGATGTTATTTTGTGATAACATGTATGCATTAATGCAGCCATCAACCCTTCGAGCAACAAAAGGACTAAACATATTTACATAGATTGTTATTTTATAAGACAACATGTCCAGTCTAAATTTCCCAAGTTGGTGCATGTAAAATCTGAACAAAAACTAGTTGATTCTCTCACCAGACCTTTGCGGTTTGTTTAAGCCATTAATATTCAAGTTGGGATTGCTCGATCTATACCGCCCAACTTCATCCATAAATGGAGTTTTCATTTTCGATCTCTCGAGGTTCACTCTAGTTTAATTTCCATGTTATTATCTTAAATATTACTTGAAAAAGAAAATAATACTTACAAATGTTGATATGTTTTAATATAATAAATACTTCCATTTCATTGATTTTTTTTTTTACAAAAATTTTTGTAAGCTCTCCCTTAAGAGTTCTAATGTTGCTGCATTCCCAAGCCTGAATTCGAACCCTAAGACATTAGTTAAAGAGACCCAAGAGAGGAAAGATGATATCACTAGCTATTAACTTGCAAAAATCTGAAGCTTACTTTAGAAGGAATACCCCTCAAGTGAGGAGAGATGACATCACAAGAGAGCCGAGGTGTCAGAATATTTTGGTACTGGTAAATACTTGGGTTTTCCATCTATAATTGGAACGAACGAGAAACTGATATTTGGGTATCTCAGGGATCGAATGTGGAAATGAATCCAAAGCTGGTTAGGGAAGCATCTTTTAAAAGCTGGAAGGGAAGTCCTTGTGAAGTCAATTGCTCGTGCAATTCCCACATATTGCATGAATACCTTCATGCTCCCAACATCCTTAGGGGAAGAGTTGGAAAGAATGTTGAACTCTTTTTAGTTGGGAAGAAATAGTAGAGAACACAAAGGTATTAGATAGTTGAGCCGGGACAAACAAACTATGGAGAAAGAATACAGAGGTATGGGTTTCCGCCACTTTCATGGCTTCAATATGGAAATGCTAGGGAAGCAGACATGGAATATTGAACCATCATATGCAGATACTATAGTTGCTCGAGTCTTCAAATCTAAATATTATCCACACAGTGATTTTATGAGGGCTCGTTTGAATCATAATCTCAGTTTGGTTTGGCATAGTATCTTCCGTACTTCCCGGGCAGTGGTCAAGTTGGAAAATAGGAAACGGAGAGCGTACCTCTTTAAGGCATGACCTGTGGTTGAAAGGAGGGAATGAAATATGGATATGCTAAGGCAATTGATTGCGCAAAATGAAGCTAATATAATTACTACATCGCGGAATCTGAATCAAGAGGATGTGAATAAACTTATATGGTGGAGGAGTAGGTGTGGCTCTTACTCAGTGAGGTCTGCGTATTTCACAATTATGGAGGAGTTGGTGGAGAGTTCTCACTTGAGTATCTAAGGTCAGTGAATGTCTATATGGAGGTAAACTACAAAGGAAATATCTTCGGTATGATGGTCATTGTTCAATGTTTGAAGGGAACCTGGAAAATGAATGGCATATCTTCTTTGATTGTGAGCATGCTGAAGTTGCTTGGCATGCGCGTGGTTTGGTGCAGCAGGTTCGGTCTACAATGGACAATTCCGAAAGCTTTCGTGAATGTTGTTTTAGTATGTTGCAAATGTTGTCTGAGTCGTTGAGGAAGACCTTCACTATGATGTGTTGGGCTATTTGGAAGCGAAGAAATGATAAAGTCTAGGAAGGAGCAACCAAGCCTGTGACACTATTAGTGTGTAAGGTGATGGATTTACTCCATCATTGGACTACTTTGTGGTGTAGAGCAAGGGCGAATGAGCAACCACTACAACAGATATTGAAAAAAAAGGCGCTAAAATGGGCAACGTTTATGCTAGAAGCGCTGCTTTTGGCTAAAACACGGAGCAATGGGCAGCGCGTATGAAGCAAGCGCTGCTTTTGGGCAGGACGCATTGCGCAATAAGCAGCGCCTATGGAGTAAGCGCTACTTTTTGGGTTAGACGCGCTGCGCAATAGGCAGCGCCTATGCAGAAAGCGCTACCTTTTGGGTTAGACGCACTGCGCAATAGGCAGCGCCTATGCAGCAAGCGCTACCTTTTGGGTAGACGGGTTCTCAATGGCCAGCGCTTATTAGTGAAGCGCTGCCTATTGGTGTGTTTTTTATTTTTTCATTTTTTTCCCTCTCAACACATACATTTTCGTTCTAGTCCTCTCCTCAACACACTAACACTCTCTCAAGCTCTCTTCCTCCTCCTCCTCCATTGGCCTCAAACGGACACACACTCCTCTCAAGCTCTCATCTTTGTCCTCTCAAGCTCTCATTTTCGTTCTCTCAAGCTCTCATTTTCGTGGCTCTCTCCCATTTTCGTTTTCCCAAAGGACATCTCTTCCACACTTCTCCATTTCTTCTCCATTTTCGTGTAAGGTGATTTCTTCCCCATTTTCATTTCTCTTTCACAAAGTTTAGTATTTCTACATGTTGCTCTAGTTATTTTAATGGCATTGGAACATTAGGTTAGATGATTTAAAGGTTATGGTTGATGATTGGTTCTTTAAAATGGTGTTTCTAAACTTTGGGGGAAATGTAGTTGTAGTGTTTGTTGAAATGTCCAAATGAAATGCTTGTTAATTTAATTTGATGTAGGCTTAGTGTTTGTTGAGATGTCCAATGCTTGTTAATTTAATGTTGCTTTCGGTTAAGGGATTTTATAAACTTGAATATTTAGGATTGCATGTTGTTTTATTAATTTTAATGGCATTGGAACTTTATGTTAGATGATCCAAGTTGATGCTTATTGATTGGTTTATTGAAAGGGCGAAGTGTTTGTCTTATTTTGTTAATGTCACAAAAATTGATTGTATTTTTGTCTTCCATATTTGTATGATGGTTCTTTAATTAGTAATTTAATTAATGAATTGTTTATAGGAATTGAAAATACTTCCTTCGAGTTCGTGTTGGTTCGTGAGTTCGAGCTCGAGTTCGTGTTTGTTCGCTTCATTTGCTAGTGCGTGGTTCGCATTCGTTGGAGTTCATCGTTGCTTCCACTTGTTCAAGTACTTTTGTTGTTTTCTTGTATTTATTATATGAAGAATGACAATATGGAAGACATCAAAGTCTTTGATTTCTTTAGTTTAAAATAGTTGAATGTATTAGCTTCAAAAAAATTGTTTTCTTTAGTTTGATTTCTTTTGTTTGTTTTGAACCATGATGATTTATTTCTTCATAGATATTGCATTGATATGTAGGCTTTGTTTTCTTGATACCTATCAAATATAAGTTATGCAAACTTGTATATGTGTGGTGAATGAAACTAGCAAAGTAAAATCGAATATGCCTAAATATGCGAATAGTGCGTGATTATGTTTTATTGCAGGTCAGATGGCGGATCATAGTGATCATGACAGTGATCATGAGTGTGATGTTGAAGAGTATATCAGAAAGCAGGCTCCTCGGGTAATGACGGTCAAAAAAAATATCATCAATCGAGTAAATAAAGGAAAAGGAAAAGTATCAGTAAGTTACTAATTACTAATTAACTTATTAATTCAATACTTAGTTTTAATTGTTTGTTAACTAATTTACTAATGACATAATGTACGTGGTGTGGAATATTAAGGGTCAGCCAATTGGGGATAATCGCGCAGATTTGGTTACCTTCCTCGGTAGTAAGGTAAAACAAATGATACCAATTACAATCAGTACTTGGAGTGAGAAAAGTGCTGTTTTGAGGAAACACAAAGAGGAGTTTTGGTTAACAATACAGGTATATAATTTTACATCTCTTTTGTAATCTTATGTAATAAATTTGTAACCATATATATTTATATCATTTTCATTGAATATGTGTATGCAGAAATATTTTGATGTGAATGAGTCCCGAAAAGACTGGTGTATGAAGGAAGCTGGAAAGCTACATCGGAATTTCAGGGGTAGTCTAAAAAAAATGGTTGTTTGATAATAGTGGAAATCTCAGATGGAAGCCTTCAACGCCATATAGTGGATTTATTACGGAGGAGGATTGGGTTACATTTGTTAGGAGACGCACCAAAGATGAAGATTTCATGGTTAGTACTATAATATATTAAGTTATAACTTAAAATATAGTTGACAATTATATATTATACATTAATGTATACTTATGTCTCTAAATAGAAACTTTGCCAAGCGAATCGAGAGAGAGCTTCTGGTTGTGAATACCCTTATAGAGGAGGTGCTAGTGGATATCAAGTTTTTGAAGAGAGATTGGTAAGACACAATAAGCTTGATTTCCCTTTGTTTAATAAATCGTTTGATTTATAATTTCTTAACATTTGGTAAATTTAAATATAGTTGGAGGAGAGTGGGAAAGATCCTACTAAAGAAAGCATTGAGCGACATTTTTTGTGGGTAGCAGCCAGACAAAAGGATGGGGAGGTTGTGGATCCCAAAACTAAGGAGGTGACCGACAGAATTGTAAGTATTTCCAAATTTTGAATATTGTTTTGAAACTTTTACGATCTATAAAATGTATAATAATTTTATTTATTATACTTTTGTTTGTGAATCAGGAAACCATATCAGAGTCTGTGTCACAGGGAGAGATCATTGATTGCTTTGAAAAGGAAATCCTTACTCGTGCCTTGGAAAAGGAAGAATACACAGGTCGTACAAGGGGTTGTGGATTTGGCGTTAATCCATCCAACTATCTTGGATCAAAGAAGAGAACTTATGATGAGCATCATGATTGTAAACAAAGTAGAGAGTTGCGGGTATTGTATGAAGGTCTAAGGTCTGAACTTAGTCAAATCAAATTGCACTATGGGTTGGTTTCGCCTGCAGTACCATCCCTTGCCACAGATAGCGCACGAGATAGCTGCACCATTCCGTCAACTAAGGTATTAATTATTTTTTTTGACGATAAATAAGAAATTAATTATTATACTCTCTTTCTTCTACGCAATGTATTTATTAATTTTTGTTTATAATTGATTTAGGACAACAATGAGTGTGAGTGTGAATTGTATATCTCAAACTCACACCAAATGGTTGCAATAGGCTTCACATGTGACCAATTGGGAACTTTGATGCACAATTTACCCATACCTCCAGATCATGTTAGAGTTAGAGTTGAGTGTGCAATTGTGGGGGATACACCATTGACTGCTCCAATACCCACTATAGATTTACTAACTGTGCAAGATGCAGTTGGTACATTTGTGGCATGGCCAGCACACCTTATTGCTGTAAGTGACAATATATTTGTAACTAACTAATTCTTTTATTTTGTCATTTATTGTGTGCTAGCTAACGAATTATTTTATTTATATATAGGTACGCCAAAATGCAAAATCTAGGGGCAAAAGTGTTAGCAAGGCAATATCTACTAGCAAGAAAGTGTCTCGGTCCGGCCCTTCAACACAAGTTTCTTTGCCTGCCCCTCAAAAAGTGACTCGGCCCTCTCCTCCTCCAACATTGACTCAGCCCTCTCCTCCTCCAACAGTGACTCAGCCCGCCCCTCCTCAAAAAGTGACTCGGTCCTCCGTTGCTCCAAAAGTGTCTCAGCCTGCCCCTCCTCCAAAAGTCACTACAAGAAATTCGTGCATTATTGGCTGACACAATCCCCCAGTAATGGTTAAAATCGGCCAGTAATTGCACATTACTGGCGGATTTAGTCCGCCAGAAATCCGCCAGAAAATCAGCCGCAGGTAACCGTTACTGACGGATTTTCAGCCAGTAATTACTGGCGGATTTACTGGCAGATTTTCAGCCAGTAATTACTGGCGGATTTTCAGCCAGTAATTACTGGCGGATTTTCAGCCAGTAATTACTGACGGAATTACTGGCCGAATTTCTGCCAGTAATTACTGGCTGAAAATCTGTCAGTAAATCCACCAGTAATTACTGGCTGACAATCCGTCAGTAAATCAGCCAGTAATTACTGGCTGAAAATCCGTCAGTAAGCAACAAAAATCCGCCAGTAATGTATTTTTTTTTAAAAAGTATTTTAAAATGCAAATAAAAAAGAATTCGTTTTTATTTCTTTTTTAATTCATTTTTTTTTAAATATTTTAATACAATTCATTTTTTTATTGGCTAAAAAATTAATATTATTTAAATATTTTTATTTGTTTTTTTAAAAACTATTTTTTAATTTGTTTATTTAATTCAAAAAATAAAACAATAATCGAATAATTTTTAATAATGATAAAATTTTCATAAATTTCATTAAACAAAGTACTAATTAAAATATCCATAACAAATATAAATTAAAATGAAAGAGAAATTTAAGAAGTTTAAGATGAGAAGTTTAAGAAGTTTGAGAAAAATGAAAGAGAGAAGACAAGTTTAAGAAGTTTGAGAAAAATGAAAGAGAGAAGAGAAACTTAAGAAGTTTAAGAAGAGAAGTTTAAGAAGTTTGAGAAAAATGAAAGAGAGAAGAGAAGTTTAACAAGTTTGAGAAAAATGAAAGAGAAGAGAAGTTTAAGAAGTTTGAGAAAAATGAAAGAGAGAAGAGAAATTTAAGAAGTTTAAGAAGAGAAGTTTGAGAAAAATGAAAGAGAAGAGAAGTTTAAGAAGTTTGAGAAAAATGAAAGAGAGAAGAGAAACTTAAGAAGTTTAAGAAGAGATGTTTAAGAAGTTTGAGAAAAATGAAAGAGAGAAGAGAAGTTTAACAAGTTTGAGAAAAATGAAAGTGAAGGGAAGTTTAAGAAGTTTGAGAAAAATGAAAGAGAGAAGGGAAATTTAAGAAGTTTGAGAAAAATGAAAGAGAGAAGAGAAGTTTAAGAAGTTTGAGAAAAATGAAAGAGAGAAGAGAAATTTAAGAAGTTTAAGAAGAGAAGTTTAAGAAGTTTGAGAAAAATGAAACGTGACATTACTGGCAGAAAAGATCAATACTGACGGATCCATTACTGGCGGAACAGGTGGTGGATTGTAGTTACTGGCGGGTTGTACATTTTACTGGCTGAAACGTGACATTACTGACGGATACAGGATATTACTGGCGGATAAACAATTCGGCCAGTAAATGTCATTACTGCGGATCAATTCAGTCAAACACGGTAAACGAGGTGTGATCATTTCTGGCGGATCTTGTGGGCAGTAAACGTCATTACTGGCGGATTCCAGTTGGCCAGTAAATGTCATTACTGACGGATTCCAGTTGGCCAGTAAATGACATTACTGGCGAATTCTAGTTGGCCAGTAAATGTCATTACTGGGGAATGCATTTAGTGGCGGATTAAATCCGCCAGTAACTGCAATTACTGGCGGATTCCAGTTGGCCAGTAAATGTCATTATTGACGGATGCATCTAGTGGCGGATTTAATCCGCCAGTAACTGCAATTACTGGCGGAAATTCAAATGCTGGTCAAACGTGCAATACGATGATGCTTACTGGCGGATTTAATCTGCCAGAAATGTCATAGAATCCACCAGAAACGTACTGGCAGACTAAATCGGCCAGAAATCGCCAAATTCCACCAGAAATCTTACTGGCTGACTGATTCCGCCAGAAATGTGCAGCCAGTAATGCAAGTTATTCTTGTAGTGAGTGGCTCGGCCCGCCCCTCCAAAAGTGACTCAGCCCGCCCCTCCTTCAATAGTGTGTCAGCCCTCCGCCTCTTCCATTGATGATTCTAGGATTATTCTGTATACCGAAATGCATGCGCAATTCAAGATGGATGATGCGCAATTCAAGATTGATAATCCCAAAACAGGATATTAATGATTTGTCAGATGAATTGGGCAACTAGTGTTTGTATAAGAGCATATATCAGGTACGTATGTAATTTATTATTTAACATCATTAAGTTTATTTTATTATATCGTTAATTTAATTTGTATATATATACGTCTAATTGTAGGTGCTTGTATCATAACATTTTGGTCCCTTCGGAGCAGACACAGAGATATGTGTTCTTGTGTCCGGATAGTACATATCTCCGTAATGTCAGGGAGGATCTGTCTAATTATAACGACCTTGTGAAACAAAACAAGACAGATGTTACAAATTATATCACTCGACGCTTATTGGATGCTCAACATACAGGCGTCGATACCATGTTTTTGGCACCATGTTTTGTAGGGTGAGAGATTTAATCTATTCTTATATAACATGCATTTTTTAAATACTAGTCAATTACTTATTCAAAGTTTTATTTTGTAGGGATCATTGGATTTTGCTTGCAATAAATCCTAAGACAGATACGGTGTACTACATTGATTCTGTGCATGGTCATTTCAACACCCACCCAGACTTGGTTGTGATATTTAATAGGTGTGTGTATTTCGATCACTCTGCATATTTCTTTGTTTTAGTTGTTAACTATATGTATTTTTAATAATATAGTTATATCCAATTGTGTTCAGTTGTTTGAAGGAATATTGGGGATTGGAACAATCACAGACAAAATGGGTGCCAATAGATGTAAGTTTGCAATCAATCTTATCATATATTTATTTACATTATTGTTGTCAAAAAAATGTATTAAATTAAATTTAACAATTAACTAATCTTTTGTTTTGTAGTGTCCGAAACAACCAAATAACAATGATTGTGGGTATTACGTAATGAGATTTATGAAGGAAATTATTACCCACAACCAAATGGTTATCCCCAGACAGATATCTTTACAAAACTCTTTTTTATTTTGATTCAACCATATATTTCAATTCTAATTTTATTTAATTATATAATTTCAGTATTTTCCCGATTGTCGGTGGAAGACATACTCTACTTCACAGATTGATGAGCTTAGAGGAGAGTGGTGCCATTATGTCTCGCAATTCTTTTGATTTTAGATAGATTGTAATTTTGTAAATTGTTAGAGTTTTATTTGGATACATGCATATAAATTGGTTCATGCATATGTAAGTTGCTAACTTGTTTTAATTTAGATACATATTGTAAGTAGCTTGCTAGTTTTGGATACATGCATATGAATTGGTTCATGCATATGTAAGTTGCTAACTTGTTTTAAATTAGATACATATTGTAAGTAGCTTGCTAGTTTTGGATACATATTGTTAGAGAGTTTGATTTGGATACATATTAATTTGTTAATATTGTAAGTTGCTAAGTTTTGGATACATATAATAATTTGTTAGCTAGTTTGTTTTGGTTTGTGAGCATATTGGTGCATTTGGATATATAACTAGTTTATATATACATATGTTGTTAGTATATAATGGATTGGATTAGTATTAATTGGCTGTATATGATCAGGAAATTATCAAATGTAAAAAGGGAAATACAAAAAAACAGAAAAAAAAAAAAGGAAAAAAAAATTAAACAATGGGCAGCGCTTGGTGGGAGAAGCGCTGCTCATTCACCTAGTGCGTATAGCAATGGGCAGCGCTTGGTAAAGGGAAGCGCTGCCCATTGCTAAACGTGCTAGGTGAATGGGCAGCGCTTGGTGGGAGAAGCGCTGCCCATTCACCTAGCGCGTTTAGAAATGGGCAGCGCTTGGTAAAGGGAAGCGCTGCCCATTGCTAAACGTGCTAGGTGAATGGGCAACGCTGCCCTTTACCAAGCGCTGCCCATTGCTGTACGCGCTAGGTGAATGAGCAGCGCTTCTCCCACCAAGCGCTGCTCATTCACCTAGCGCGTTTAGCAATGGGCAGCGCTTCCCCTTACCAAACGCTGCCCATTGCTAAACGCTCTAGGTGAATGAGCAGCGCTTCTCCCTTCAAACGCTGCCTATGGCTATTAATGAGCAGCGCTTCTCAAACGCTACCCATTTTTGGGGAGGAATCACCAGCGCCAAATTGAGCAGCGCTCAGAAACGCTGCCCCAAATTGAGCAGCGCTCAGAAACGCTGCCCATCCCCAAATCTGTTGTAGTGAACAAGACAACAATTCACCTTCAATAGAGCTTCGGTGCCAGAAACCTCAAACAAGGAAGTACAAATCTAATGTTGATGCGACCATCTTCAACCCGAAGAACATGTACGAGATATGAGTTGTGATTAGAGCTAACACGGGAGGATTTAATCGCGGCAAGACTATGTGGTGTAATGGAATTCAAAGCTTTAAGGTAAATTATGTTAGGAGGAAAGCTAACTGTGTCGTTCATAACCTTGCTAGGGCGTCACATTTTTATGCTAGATCTAGTGTTCAAGATTTGATTCCAACCTGTATTGAAACTCTTATTAGTACGCTCTGTTTGGCAATACCAAACCGCTAGCTTATAGCGGATGTGCCTTTTGTATGTGTTTGGCAACAATAGCTTATAGCGTTTTTTTAGTATCTTATAGCCTTTTCTTGAAGCATAACTTGAAGTAGCTAGTGAGCTTATTGTTTATAGCGTTTCATTTTTCTCTCATTTTTACTCCTGTTTCTTTAATTAAATTATCCATTTTATCCCCCATTAAATGAATATTCTCTCTCATTTTCTAACATTAATTACAAATGTAGTTCAACAGCTAATTTTACCTAACACTTTAAATCAATTCGCTAGCTTATCCACTATAAGTTAGCTTATCCACTATTCATTAGTTTATCCACTATCCGTTTCTTTTTGCCAAACAGAGCTATAATGAAATGATCTGGACTTCTTATTGTAAAAAAAATAGTCCTCCCCAGCATATTCCTTTATTTGTAGTAATAAGAAAAGCATATTCTTTTTTTAAGTATTTGTTACCTATTTCTTTCATTAATGTAACCTCCACTTCTAATCTAATTTTACTGAAAATAGCCTAATTCCAGCCACGACGGTTGATATTGTTTTTACTCAAGTCAATGGTTTTTAAAGCACAACACCACAACGGTGCAACCAAGATATAGTTATCAGTTCTTTCTCACCACGCTAAACGCCACCGCCTTCTATAACCATTCAATTTTGTACTAGTTGTTTCCCTTCAACCATTGTAATATTGACCCATTATCCAAACCTTTTTTATCCATATCTCAAGTGAGATTATTGTAGCCTATTTTCTTCATCCCTCATATAGAAGGTATCAAATGCTGCTAACCTTGTCCCTATCAAACAATGTTATTGATCGTTAGAATGTCATTTTCTTGGCCACAGGGGCTCTATTTCCAAGCATATCACTCTGCTTTTAACTTCAATTAAAATTAAATGAATGCTTGCAAAATTGCAAGTGTTGTGGGCTCTCCCAAGACCTAAGAGGAGGTTAGTGGTGGGTAGTCTTAATGAGAGGAGCATATGATCAATGATGCATGCCGACATGCACCTACACACATGACACAACGCAGCACAATTTTTGACACGAAAAATGTAAAAGAACCGCTTCCTTTTTGCACGATGCCAAATTATTGTACTAGCTAGTAAATAAATAAAAAAAGACAGGGAGATGGCGACAAGGGATGTTCTTAGGTCAAAAATTTTACAATCCATTAATAGTCTTCCAATTCATAGCGTTAAATTTTACAATTTAATCAAAAATTATTAAGGTAAAAAGTCTAAGCCAATAAAATCCCGTGCTTTTACATTTATAAAACTAGTATGACCTAGTATAGATTCGTTGACGAGATGCTACAAGGAGAGAATATAGGGGAAACCCAAGAAGGAAAACCAATAAACAAACTTGTGATGTTTAAAAAATGTGTCTTACTATTCTCACTGTTGCGAAATCAACTATAAAAAGTAGTATCATTTCTATACAATCGACACCAAGTATGAATACGTCGACAATTTTACATTCTACTAGATGGTATTCTATGATTGATGTTGTTTTGGTTGTGATATACGTAGCTTGACATGTTCTTTGTAAGATGATTTTGTGAAAATTGATAGGAATCCTAAACCTCTTTAATAATAGGGGGATGCCCGTGCATTGCACGGGTTGTTATAATATTTTTTAATAATTTTTATGGAGTTTAAATATGAAATATATAGATTGTTAATATAAATGATGTATATTAAAATTATAGTTTTATTCAAATATGTTATTGTATTTTTAAAATACAAAATTATTTATTTTAGGCAATATTCTTATATAAACAGTTAGACGCGTTTTTAATAAATAATTGTAAGTAATTTTTATTAGCTAGGTTAGTTGTATGTAACTCAAACACTATTTCTTATTTTTACATAATGATTTAAGATGTGAATTGGCAAATAAAAACATTAAATAGATTTTTTTTAAGCATTTTTTTAAATCACTATAGATTTAGAAGATAGATATAGCCTTGTCACAAGAACATCTAGGAGGGTGATAACGAGGAGAGATTTGAAGGTGATATTGGATGTCAAATATCCTTTATTTTGACTGATGATATTTTATGATTTTTGTAATTGAATATTACTATCTCTTTAATCATGTAGTGAATAAATCTATATATGTTGATCACATAGTAGTGTATTGCAGACTTTTTTAGTGAATTTAATAAACTTTTTATATGAACTATATTATAAATTATGTTATGATCCTAAATTGTCTAGATTGAAATTTGATTTAATGGAAAATTTAATTGTAATTGATGTTAATTTTAGTGAAAAGTTTTGTAAGTCATAAAATTAAAGAATTTTTTTGAAAAGTATTTTAAAGTTAAAAACAAAATGCTATATCACTGTATTTTATCTGCGCACTCTCTAATTAGAGAAGGAAATGTCTTCTTTTGATCTTGATCTGAAATTGGTGAACATTCAAGTAACATAAGCAAATTATTTAGACATAGTGCATCAACATTCATAGAAGCTATTGAAATTAAACATTTGCCGAAAGAACAATATTAAAATTGAACATGATTCTTGAATGCTTATAGCTTTACAAAACATTGTTGCCTCAATTGCATCTAAGCTAAAGTTATATTTCTGCATCTTTGACTACTTCAAAACTATATATAAAGAACATGAAACGCTCTATTTTTTCCTAGGCACTCTATTTTTCTCATGAAACTCTCTCCTTTTTTTTTTTTGGTTCTACACTATCTCCTTTCTTCTACTCCTATGTACATTTTATTTTTCTTTCCGAATATTTTTGCCAAAATCTCTCCATTCACCATCCAAAATAGTCTCATTTAATAGTTTCTCGTTATAACTGACTAAAACTCTACATCTTCTACTAATTAACGACTCTATTGTCAATTTAAGGAATAATTCATTCTAATGTGAAACTCTCCTCTTTTAATGCACAATTGTTCCATCAAAAAAATTCCAAAGGCCCACTAATTATTTCTTATTTAAAAAAACTTAGATTAATTGAGATTAAAAGGCAAACATTGTGCTTTGTAATCTTCTAAATTCATCCGAACTATTATAGTGAGTAAATATATTGATTCAACTAATTTATTTATTCTTTTTAAATTTTGGAAATAATATAAATTCATTCTAAACAAATAAAATTTCAAATAATCTATTGGGATTTATCATAATACATAGACATTTTTGAAAACCAAAAGGAAAACATAAAGAAAACCTTGATCCGATGAATAGTCAATGAATAAAAATTAATATAAAATACATTAAAATTATAGAAATTAGAAATTGACTACTCTTTATTTCTTCATCAGTTAAAAATTCTTAAATTTAAATAAAAACAAAATTTGAAATTCAAAATAAAAGTGATAGTAAAGAATATAGATTTAATATGAAACTTAGAAAGAGAAAACATTTTTAAATCATTTATTTATTTTTATTATTTATTATGATAGGAAAAAGAATATATGGTATTACAAAATTTGAAACAAAAGATTTATTTTAATAGAATGGAGTTTTTGATACAACTTATAATCTAAAAAATCTAAAATGAAGAGTAAATAAATAATATTTCAAAAAAATTTGCAACGTATAAAGTTGAAGCTTTATTTGTTTTTTTTTTTACCTAAAACACTATTCTTATTTTTAATCGACGATCGTATGTGTGAATTTGTAAAGAAAAATATTAAGTAAAATAGTTTTATATTATGAAATCATTCGCTTTGAAGGAGTGATTTACTTCACAAATGCACCGTAGTGAATCATAATTCTTTATGTTGTTTATCTTGTTTGCTCCATTCATGTGATATAGAGGGAGAGCTTCCTAGAAGTGACACCTAATTAAGGTCCTTCATAGGAGTGACACTAAAGGTTATATTTCTTGTGCGATTTTGCACATGCTTTTGCAAAATGATGCTATATACACCATTTTTGATTCGTGCACTCGGGTTAAAGATTTACAAATGCACTATCTATTAAGAGTAAAAAAAATGTCTTCTTTTAAAGGAACAATTCATATTCCATATGATTTTGAAACCCCTTTCTTTTAATTGCATAAATGTTACATAAGGAAGAATTTTGAAGGACAACTAATTATTTCTTACTTCAAAACAACTTATATTAGTTTTGATTAAAAAGGGAAGTACTTGGTTTAAAAAAATAAAACTGTGTTGTAATTTTTTAAATTAATCTAAACTATTATAACTGATAAATATATTTATTCAACTAATTTAGTTTTTCACCAATTCTAATAATAATATACTTTCTATTGTAAATAATTGTATAATTTTAAAAAATACGTTGAGATTTATGCTTTTAAAAATGGAATGTAAACAACTCTACCTCATCTACTCATTTCATATAATTCATGATTTTATTAACAAACAAAGAAATTATTCATATTTTTTTAAAAAAATATTCATATTAAGTTGAAACTCTCATCTTTCAATGCATAATTGTTACACTAAAAGTTATTTTTATGGTTCACTATTTTTTTTATTTATAGTTAGACACTATTCTACTAAGAGTACCATTTAATAAGGTAGTAGCAATTTTGTAATTTCATTACAGTTAAAGTCTTCTTTCTGTATAAATTATAAATAAATATTATAATAGACAAAATTCATGAGAACCATTTAACTATATATAATAATAATAATAATAATAATAATAATAATAATAATAATAGAATTCATGAGAAGCATTGTGGAGCTTCCATCCAAACTTTATATTCCACTAAATCATAATTTTATAAGTTAGTGTATAATTATGTGTTTTAACTATATCTAATTAAGAGCTACAATTAAAGTCTTCTATTTAAATTATAAATATATAATATTTTGAATAAAAATGATGTGGAGAATTGTGGAGGCTCCAAAAAAGCTTGCTTTAGATATTTAATATTTATATATATATATATATGACAAAAAAATAATCCTAAACACCGTATTTTGTATTATCAGTGCTATTTCTTGTTGGTGTGTAGTTTAAGTATGTCATCAAGATTGTGGTTGTAACCCTAATTAAAATTTTGTCACAATTTGATTATATATATATATATATATATATATATATATATGTGTGTGTGTGTGTATATATATATATATAGACACACACACACTCACACACACATACACACACAACGAACTATGTTAGTTATGTGACACTGATCAATGAGTATTGTAAAAGATAAACTTATCAAGCCTGATACGGTACACTACAATCATTGATAGTGTTTGCAAAGATGAGTTTGTAAATGATGAATTTGACTTATACTCTAAAATGCTTGTCAAGAGAAAAGTGACTCGTTATTTGTAGTTATACTATCATTATTAATGGATTATGTAAGATTAAAATGTCAGATTAAGTGGCACATCTCTTTGATAGGTTATTTAGTTAGCTAAGACTCTATGATAAGTTATTTAGATAGTTATTTTTACAAAGTAAATATATTAAGTACTTGTTTTTAAATATGGTTTTTCTTAACATGGTGAACTTTGATAGACAATGTCCTTTCATAGGCTCGATGGTCGTTAGACATGTATTGTGATGAGGAAACCACCTTATCGTACGAATAGGAAGAGCTTGATCGACTCTTGATGAAGTAGTGACTCGTTGCAAGCCCTAATTTTGAGGAAAGATGATGGGTAGGATTGTGACCTAATGAGGCCTCATTTTCTCGTCTGCAACCCACCTCATGGCCGCATGGCTCCAAAGAGGCCACTGTATCAACCTGTTAGGGAGGCCAAGTGGTGCCTTATATATTATTTGTCTTTGATTAGGAATAGCACCCTCATAAACAATCGAGCAAAATTCAACAATTCGATGGTTGTTCAAAGATCCTATTGGGAAAAAACAACCCAAGTCCCACATTGACTAAAGAAAAACCCAAGTCCCACATTGATTAGAGATATGGTCCCAAAAGAGTTTATAAGTGAGAGGCTACCCTCACCTTACAAGCTGGTTTTGTGGGGTTGAGTTAGACCCAAAACCACGTTCTCATATGGTGTCATAGCCTATCCTAGATCCTTCGGGCCACGCACCAAGCCCAATAGTGCTTGGCGTGAGTGGGGTGTATTGGGAAAAACCCAAGTCCCGCATTGACTAGAGAAAAACCCAAGTCCCACATTGACTAGAGATATAGTCTCAAAAGAGGTTATAAGTGAGAGGCAACCCTCATCTTATAAGCTGATTTTGTGGGGTTGGGTTAGACCCAAAACCACATTCTTAGAAATCCTTCCATCAATTTCATCTATGTAGTCGACTACTCACTTTTCTCTTAGAGAGCCAGCCCTCTAGAAAGTATTCGTAGATATGTTTTATGATTTTTTTTTGCTTTGTATTTGAATGTTGAATACATAATTTGTTTACTTTTTTTACTTAAGTCATCCCTTAGTTTTCCATTTGAGATTTAGTATATTGAAGCGTGAGTACCAGGATGGAGCCACCCGTTGTATTGAATCTTGAGCTACCAAAATGGGATTGTTTGGAAAAAAAAGTTCTATGAATTATGTTTATAGTTAGTAATTGAATGTAATTTCTTGCATTTGATGAAACTCTCACTCGCTACATTTCCCATTGTCTCTAAATATAGGCTTGGTTGTCGTGAATTACACGAAGTTCAAGTTGTGTACTTGGGGAACAATTGGAAATGCCGCCGAAACATATGATATTTAAGCACCAACCATTAACGAAGTGAAGATATATCGTTCTTGAATGAGAGAGATTCATACTACATGTATGAGCTTATGCTCGCTAAACTATGAACAATATAGTGGTCTATTAATTTGGAGCGTAGCCATGGAACCTAGTGGGATGCAAAGTACTCGTTTAAGTGATGAGTATGCGAATGAAATGGAAGAATGTTTAAAATTTTCTTAAAAAAAGCTTCCAAAAAGTAGGGGAACTGTTTCTTGTCCTTATGTTATTTATGTCAATCAGAGCTCAAAACCAGTTGACTTAATACGGAAGCATCATGTTGTTGATTGTATCTGCAGCAGTTATACAACATGGACATGGAATGGTGAATCAAAAGACATCCCAAGTGTGTCCCAAAGAGAGAAATCCAATGGTGGTGATGATGATGATGATGATGACACTAGGCCTGAATCTTTTGATGTGTATGATACTATATGAAAGGACAAAGAGAAGCATTTGTATTTGGGATGGAAAAATTTCACATGGTTGTTGCAGTGTTAAGATTTTTCAATCTAAAGGCAATAAATGGGTTGATTGATAAGAGCTGCACTGAATTTCAGGAGTTATTGGAATACATGCTTTCTGAAGGTAACACATTATCGAATCATACATGATGTGAATAGGATATTGTGTCTGATGGGTGTGAAGTATAAGAAAATGCCTACATGCCCTAGTGATTGCATATTGTATCGAAATGAGTTTAAGCAGTTGCAAAGTTTCCTATATGTAAGCGTCGTACTACAAAATGGATATTGGTGATTATAGTTGTGATAATGACAACACAAAAGGTTATCATGTGAAGGTATTATTGTATCTTCTAATAATTCTCAAGTTAAAACGATTGTTTAGAAACGGGCACAAAGAACATTATATGGCATGCAGATGAAAGAAAATGTGGCAGACGACTTTGCCATCCATCTGATTCTCTACAATGGAACAAAGTCGATAGTTTGTTTATGGACTTTGGTGTCGAGCCAAGAAATCTTAGGCCTAGGCTTGATTTGGATGGAATGGATTATATAGTAACTTAACCGCGAATCATAACTCGTGGCATATTCTCCTTGTAATTTACAACATATCTCATTAGTTGTGCATGAAGCGCAACTACATTATGTTATCCACAATGACTTATGGGAGATGTTATTTTTCTTAATGAATGACTTCTCAGCAAACAGGAGCATGTCTCGGTATAGTGTTAGGGGACATAAAGCTTGTCCTATTTATGTAAATGGCACACTTAAACATGAAAAGAAAACTATATACCTCGGGCATAACAGATTTCACAAACGTAAGCTCACATGACTGGGGGAAATGGACATCGTTGGTGGAAAAACGTAGGCATACGGGTTTTGAAAGAACAACTAACACACTAATTACTAGCTAACCACTTTGCCTATTAAAAAACCACAATTGTAGGTTGAAAGAAGCTTGAAATAAGCTTTTAAAATCTCATAACTACCACGTGTTGATGGGGTGGCTATCTATGGCATCCTGCGGAAAGAAGTTTGATATACCATAACAAGTTGTTCTAATTCTTCAATATTAGATTTGGTAAATTAATTTTCCCTAAAAAATTGGACGAGTTGAAAAATGAGGCACATATTATCTTGTGTTAGTTGGAGATTTTTTTCCTCCCTCATTCTTTGACATCATGTTTGTTGAACCCATTAGTAGTTTTAAAGGTACACACTTGTTTATTTACTTATTCTTTTAATAACATTGTTTGTAAAGGTACCCATTAATAGCAGACATCGATCGTCATTGCACTACTAAAAAATCTAAAATACCGGTGGAAATAGAGACTAAAAATTAAATTGACCTCCACATTTGGCGTCGCGAATAGTTTGAGAAAGAATTAGAGAAACTTTTTACATTTTTCCGTATCTAAATTTCTATCCCTATTTCAAACTTTCTAGTAATTAAAGTTTAATTTTTTTTTAACACTATAGACCTCATGATCCTGTGTCTCGTGATAGTCATTGTGATTTTATTAATAACAAAATGTAGATGTATTTAATTAGTTGAAATGGGACGTCAAAAAAAATCTCTTTTCTTCCTATCTGATGCCTGAAATAGAAATAATTAATTGTTCCGATGGAATTTGATAACCCGCTACTAATTCTTCTTCTGCTTCTGGTCAATTGATTTGGCAATAACGAGTGGATTACTAGTAAACTGTGTCGATCTGCGCTCAGTCACATTTTCGTGTAATAAAAAAAGAAATCTTTTAAATCAAACATATATACTAAGTTATTGTTTGTATGTAAGGTCATGGTAGAATATTTGTACATTTTTATAGCATCAACTCTCGGATCCTTAACAAAAAGTTCTCTACATAAATCTCTACTGCATCAACTACAAGTGTTGGATTAGTCCAATGATTGAGATTTTATACAAAAATAAAATTAAAAAAAAGGAGAAAAAAACATTCTCTCGTTGTTGCCATCTCTTCCTCCATAGCAAGGAAAATCGATTCCCGCCACAACCTCCGAAGCTTGGCTCCATCATGTATGTTAACCAAAAAACTGTTATAGCACAAAATCTATTTCACTGAGAAAGAAAATGAAACTCTCTTATTATTCAATTGATAAAACTTTAACAGAATTACAGATTACACTATATATAGTGTAGTGTCATAATTGAAACGATTATCAGCTCTAGCTGCTGAGTAACTAACAAAAACTAAATTGCAAAATGACTTAACAAAAAAAGGAACTGAACTACTACAGTAGCTATGAATTAGTTGACTTACAAAACCATCCCCTAATTCATAGTATCAAACATCATTACACCTTAGTCACCCCTCAATTTCAGGAACTGGTCGTCTTGAGTGCTTTAGTAAGCACATGTACTATCGGCAGCTGAGTACTTCAGTTGCATACCTCTCGGACTATCGTGTGCACTTAATCTCTCAAGAAATGAAACTTTGTCTCTATGTGCCTTCTTCTCGCATGGGATACTGGATTCTTGGCAAGGATAATAGTTAATTTACTGTCAATCATGAGCTTCATTGGCTCCACAATATGTATCTTCAACTCAGTCATTACAGATTTGAGCCATATTTTCTAGCATGCTGCTACTGCACTAACAACATGTTTAGCTTGGTAGGGAGACAATGCAACCACTGGTTGTTTCTTTGAGCACCAAGAAAATGGTGCTCCTTGATATAGGAATACATACCTTGTTATACTTCTCATATCCCCCTTATCCCCACACCAATCAGAATCTGAATACCCCAACAATTCATCACAACTCTTATCTAGCTTAGATGGAAACAACAACCAATATTTCAATGTACTTAATTTACACATATTTATAAATTCTGGCTGCAGCCGAGTAGTGTGATATCTTTGGCTTGCTCATGTGCCTGCTCACAACACCAACAGCAAAGCTTATATCAGGCTTGCTCAGATGCTTGAACAATGTAGGATCAACACTCTCTCCATCATAATCAGCTTCAAGTTTGTGAATTGGTTCTGCAGGGGTCATTGTAGTCTTGCAATTGATCATTTTGAATCATATATCTTTTAAGTACCTTCTCTTTAAGTTTCTTTGTTATACATCTGTTTAGGATATAGGCTGCAGTTGACAAAGCCTCACCCCATAGATTATTTGGCAAATACATTTGTCTGAGCATACACCTAGCCATGTCCAAAATGATTCTATTTCTTCTCTCAGCCACTTCATTGTGCTGAAGAGTGTATGTAGCAGTCACTTCATGGTCATTTCCATGCTCTTCGCAATATTTTCTGAACTCAATAAAGTTTTACTCTCCTCCACCATCAGTTCTCAGAATTTTCAACTTGCATATACGTTGTTTCTCCCCATGATTCTTGAAATTTTTAAATTGGTCCAACACTTCACTAGTAAGATATATCCACAATATGCTTGTGAATTCATCTGCAAATGTTACAAACTACCTAATTCCACCTAAGGAGAGGACCTCAAGTGGACCATATACATTAGAATGTACTACTCCTAAAGCATTTTTTCTCTCTTGGGGGTAGTTTTGATGTGAATGCATGGTAATCTGGCTTGCTTTCTTCTCATGCACGCTTCACAAGCCTTATCACTACTAGCAATTGCAGGAATTCCTAGCACAAGTTTTTTAGACTTCAAGTGACCTCAACTTCTATAGCTTAGGTGTTCATATCTCTTGTGCCATAAAGTTCTTTCCTTATCAGCATCGGTATAAGTGAAGTAGTGTGCTTCAGTTACTTTGTTGTTCACCTCCAAAGTTCTATTCTTCTCTAGAGAGGACTTCAAAACCAGCTTCTTTTTTCTGTCAAACACTCTCAACAAACCATCATCCATAGTCACTGAGAAACCTTTTTCAATAAATTGACCAACACTAATTAGGTTCCTCTCAAACAGAATATCTCCCATACCTTCTGCTATCAATAAATTGACCAACACTAATTAGGTTTCCTTTTTTTTAAAACAAAGTTCCCCTTTTTTTGTGTTGGTTATTTTAGATTAGAATTAGATAGTAACTCATTCTGCACTTCCGTGTTTTTGCTTGCCTCCATTTTTTTGTCTCCTTCAATTGTTTTTAGATATAATAATAGTGATAATAATAATAATAATAATAATAATAATAATAATAATAATAATTGCGTGATTGTATGTCTACTTGACTAATATATCAAACCGATTGAAGGTTGTGAAATTTTCTTGCTCATCATTGTTTGTATCACTACCGGAAAATGAAATTATTGGGTTTATTCTTTCTACTATACTTCCTAAGATTAGAAAGTATGAATTTGGATATGAGAAACTAAGAAAAAGAAAAAACTTGAAGAGTTAACTCGGTCTCAAACAGGGCCCATTTTTTAAGATTTGAACGGGGCTTCCAAATTGTTTGGGACAACCCTGCTTCTCAACCATCCTTTTCTTAGTAATCGCCTCACCCAAAGTCTTCATCTCATTAGTGACATTAACAACTCGCGAGAAATTTTCAACAATTTTCTCGTTATTCTTCATTTGAAGATTCTCGTACTGTTTTCGCAACTATTGAAAGCTTTACTTTCTTCACCGTTAAAGAACAGTGGTAGTATCACACTAACGTATCCCACGCTGCCTTGGATGTGGTCACCTCTGCAAATTTCTCAAACACTTTCGCATGGATGCACTGATGGATGAAGAATAGTGCTTTCTGATCCTTCTTCCTCACTACGTGGTGTGTGTTTCTTTGTGCTTCAGTTGTGTACTCTGCTAATGCATCAAAGCCTACATTGACGATCTCAAGCACATCTTCAGCGCCAAATAGAACTCTCATTTGAACTGGCTAGCTTGCCATCGAACAAAGGAAAGGGTGTATATCTAAATCCTTCATTTTCGTGCGTCGTTCTCGTCTCATATATCACTCAATTGAATATCCTCGCAATCGCTTGTGTTTCCCAACCCTAGGAATCGAAGTGATGAATTTCAAACTGTAACTCGGTATGAATTGTAACTCGGTATGAATTGCAGAAACGAATTCGCACACACTCCTCACACTAAAATTCACAGTCTCACACAGTCACACTCATGTTTCCCAGAATCCCTAGAATTTGAGGATCTAGATACCAATTTGTTAGAGCATAGAATTCATTTCATATAGAGAGAAAACAAAGAAGGAAAATGAAACTATCTTATTATTCAACTAATAAAACTATAACAGAATTACAAATGGCATTATATATAGTGTTGTTTCATAACAGAAATGGTTACCAGCTCTAGCTGCTGAGTAACTAAAACTAAATTACAAAATGATTTAACTAAAAAAGGAACTGAAGTAAAGCAGTAGCTATGAATTAGTAGACTTACAACAGAAACCACCATGCTCCCTCAACCTCGCTCTCATTGTCATCCACATGCGAGGCTACACCCATCATAGCACTTCGTACCACCCAAACCACCATGTGATCAGTCCTACAATGGCCACCCATCCACCATTAAAGGCCACTGAAATCCCATCACCATATCTTCATTCCCTCATAACCTCGTCGAACAGTTGGCACCCCTAGTGACAATCATTGAGCACCTCCAAAATAATCGATGGTCGACACCCTCTATCACTGGTGGCGCAAGCAAAAAGGAAATGGGGTTGCATGTCTTTCCTTTTTTTAGAAAAAAATTATTTTTGTATAAAAACTCAATCATTAGATTAATCCAGCAGCTGCAATTGATGCAGTAAAGATTTAATGTAGAGGACTTGCTGTTGAGGATCCAAATCCTCCCACCCACCCACCCGCACCCGGATCCTTTGCTACCACTACATCGTGGAGCAGACAGCAAAACCGTTAGATTTAGAGAGAATATCTTCTCTCTAAATCTAATAGTTCTGCTGTCTGCCGCACAGTGTAAAGGCAGGAGAGGACTCGAATCCCCCCACCCACCCATCTATATCCTGAATGTCAATGACTGTCCATGGCAAGGTTGTCAAAACCGGACCGGACCCCTATCCGGTCCAAATGAACCCCAGAACCGTCTGGGGCGAAAACCGGGAATTGAACCGGGAACCGGACAGGAAACCGGCCAAAAAACGGGGAACCGTGCAGAAAACCGGATTTGGTTTATTTTCCTTAAAAAATGGTATACCATGTTGATTTTTGGAAAAAAAATGATAAATGATGTTGATTTTTGGTATATGAGATATTTTTTATCATTTTTTATAATTAAATTGATGTAATAAATAAATAAATAATTAAGTGTACACTAATATTACTATGAGAGTACTTACATTATAGTATCTAATTTTCTATGATTGTTAAATATTATAGTTTTATTATGTCATACTATGATTCTTTTTTGTTTTTTATCCTTTATATATTGTAAAAATATATATTAAATAATCTATTTAATTAATTCCGGTTCAACCCCCGATTCAACCGGTTGAACCCAAGAACCCTGAAACTGCTACCTCTTCTGGTTCAATGTCCGGTCCGATTTTGATCACCTTGGTCCATGGCCAACCTACATGAGGGTCACGCGCCAAGCAAAATTCATTAGGGGAATAATGTTGTCGATACCAGCCAACTACTCCAAAATCTACACCAATATATGCTCTCTACTAGTGCTATCTATCTACATTCAAGGAGTACTATATGAGGATCTATATCAATATCTACCATAAAAATAGGCTTTCACGTGTGTTTGTCAACCTTGGTAACCTTTGTCGGTCAAACACCCTTTTCCTTCCACAGTTTTATTTTATATTTTTATCTAATTTGACATTAAAAGAAAATAAGAAAAGAAAATACCCACTACACATACTATTATTTTTTTAAAGAAAGCGACCATTTTGGTCTTCCTATGATCACATTGGACTCTCTCTCTCTCTCTCATCTATGATTATAAAGACTCTTTTCTCTTTCACCCTTTCCTCCTCATTTCTCAGTCTAAACAACGCCATCCCTTTCCCCACTTAAATTCCACATTTATTCATTCTCTCTCTCTCTCTCTCTCTTTCTATTTCATTTATATATATATATATCCTCTTCCTTCTTGCCTATGCATAAGAAGAGAAAGAGATCATGGAGCTTGGTTTGAGCTTGGGAGATTCTTCAAGGCCTATTCGTGAAGCTTCAAACGAGCTAGGCTTAAACTTCAACACCACCTTATCAATTGGTCCAATAACCACTATACAAATAGATCAACAACAACAAGATGAAAAGACAAAAAGGGACAAAAACAACAACAACCCTTTACTTCATCAACTTGATCTTCTTCCTAAACTATCCTTTCCATGGCCTCCTTCTTCTGATCAACAAGCTCTTTCATCATCACCTAATAGTGCAGCATCTTCTTTTCAGATGGATCTATGTATATACAATAGAGGTGGTCGTAGTGGTGGTAGTTTGAGTGGCTCAGGTGGAGGAAATAAGAGAGATTTTTCAGATGGTGAGGGTTATGATCAAAGGGCTTCTTCAAGAGCAAGCGATGAAGATGATAACGTTGGTGTTGGTAATACAAGGAAAAAACTTAGACTCTCTAAGGACCAATCTGCTTTTCTTGAAGAAAGCTTCAAAGAACACAACACCCTTAACCCTGTAAGTGTTTTTACCCCAGATATATCTTCATCGGTGTCTGTTTTTTTTTCTAATTTTTTTTTTGTTTAGGTTACTATTAATATTCAATGGATAAAATCTTATCTATTTAATGATCAAAGAATATTTTTGTCAAAGAAATGATTAAAATTTTTACATGATGTTGTAACTTGTTTGATTGAAATTTCAGTAGAATTTTCCCTGGCCCCATTTGTTTGTCTTTATTTTTGTGATGAAGTTACTATTAAAACAACGCTTTTGCTAATACACCTCTCGTTTTGTGTAGAAACAAAAACTGGCTCTTGCAAAACAACTCAATCTTCGCCCTCGTCAAGTAGAAGTCTGGTTCCAAAATAGAAGAGCAAGGTACCTACTAATGGTTTACTACACTCTTTTTTGCTATGGACAAAGCTTTATTACACTACCATAAGCTATTTAACACGGACACATCAGATTGAAGACACGTACCCATGTTGATGTCACAAACCAACACAATATCAATACATGCAGTTATATTTTATTATTTTTATTTTCTCAAATTATTATATTATCTCTATAAGTCAGTGTTGTGTTGGTGTTCGTATTTGAATCGCAGCTTCATAAACCATAGCTGATGTAGTACTAAACAACATAATAGATAAATGATTATATGTGTTTTCTATATTTATTGATTTGAGTAGTTATAAACAATTATAAGAATTTTTAAGCGAAGAATAGTACTATGAAAGTTAAGTTTTTCTTATAATATTGCATGCTCATTTTTATTTGAGTTTCATATTTGTTTTGTGATAATCATATATGTATATATATGCAGGACTAAGTTGAAGCAAACAGAAGTGGACTGTGAATACTTAAAAAGATGTTGTGAGACACTAACTGAAGAGAATAGAAGGCTACACAAAGAGCTTCAAGAATTAAGAGCTTTGAAGACATCAAATCCGTTTTGTATGCAACTACCAGCTACAACCTTAACCATGTGTCCATCTTGTGAACGAGTTGCTACAAATTCTACCACCACTAATTCCTCTGTAACCACAAGTGCAACCATCAAAACAAGTGATGATTCAACCTCTAAAGCTAGTAATGGATTCCCTTTTGGGAAACCAAGGTTTCATCCATTCTCACAAACTAGTCCACAACATCTTGAATTGAATTGAATCGATTATGCTGAAGTGGTCTTGCTTTGGAAATTGATTTTATTTTTGTACATAGTGAAAGGTTTTGAGAGGTTGATAGTTTTGTTTTTTCTCCCTTTCTTTTCCTTTGGGGGTTCGTATAGAATTCTGATATATAATTGGAATTTGCTTTTTTTGTTGTTTTACTTATTTCTTTGAATATTCCTTGTTTCTGGTGTTGGATTGATGGTGAATACCAGAAAGAAGAAAAAAGAAAATTTTAGACATTGAACGTACGTCAAAAAGAAAATTAATGATAGTGGTTTTTTTTTGTGATGTAAAATCTCTTTACCTTTCCTCTCATATTATCGATTGATTTTTTTTTTGACAGCATTATCGATTGATTAATATAACTAAAAATTAAATTTTAAAATATTGTTAATACGCTAGCTATCTCTACAATTTTCTCTTATATTGTTTGTATCATTTATAATTATATCAATAATTTTTTAAATTATATTCATATATTTAATTTCTATAAAGAGAAATAGCTATAATTTTTAAAAAAAAGCTAAAAATTGATAAGGATATAACTAATACGTACATTTATTTTTACAGCCAACAAATTTATTATTAATTCAAAAGTGATAAAATTTATTGGTTTATTAATTTAGATAAAATATTTTTAATGTACCTATGAAAAAATTACTCTAGTATATAAGAAAAAATTTATGGTAAAAAAAAAAGAATAAATTTGAAAACAACCAAATACTTCTAAAAATTCGAAGTTTTACAAAGATGAAATTTTTTTCTTCCTATTTTTAAAAATTAACTAAAATAATTTATCATTGGCATTAAAAGTGAAAATTAATACTACTCAATCTCTCCTATAATAATTGTCACATGATGTTTACATTAAAAGAAATCTTTTTTAAAGGGATGAAAATAAGTTTTTTTGACACTAAATATTAAAAAAAAAACAATTTTATGAAATTAACTCTACATTTTTTGAGAGGATGAAACTAACTCTATTAATAATAGATGATAATAATTTATGATACCTAAAAGAAATATAGTTATTTATGATGTATTGATAGTAATGTTTTAAGAGATGAAAAAAGTCATTGAAGTTTTTTTGTGTAAAAAAAATCGTTGGTATATGACAACAAAATTGAATTTTCCTTTTAACATCGTTGGTGGAAAATGATAAAGGTGATTGATTAATCAGAGTTAGGTAGGTATATGACCTAATGATGGTCATGGGATGAGGAGGCTAAGGCCGTAGTTCAAGGCTTGCTTTTCAGAGAAAGACCAAGAGACGTTGAAAATAACCATTGATTGGTCTGCATTTTAATGATTTCGTTCTTGAAGACTTCAACCTCAGCAGCAGTCATGATTCATCATGAATATGGTGGAGGGTGCATTAAATTCATTTATTTATTTATGGTTATCAGTAGAGTGTATTTATAATGGGAACACTAAATAGGGTGCAATTGCATGCCTTTTACTTCTCTCGTGGAACTTTGTAGCGGCAACAAATGGGACTTGTGAGACCTAAAAGAGAGAGTAGACAAGAATGCCACATTGATCAATTTTGTCCCCTAAAGTAGGGTACCCCAATTATGAGATCCCACGAGCTAAGTACACTTTTCATTACGCTTGACTAATAACAACACAAGCCGTTTGCGACACGCATGTTTATTGTTTTCTCACCTCATTATATTTGCTTTGAGACCCCATCTCTTCTTTTTAATATTAGCGATGCCAATTGTGCATTGCGCCCTAGACAAATCGTGAGAAAATGACTTCTTTACATAACTATTTTTTAATGTGAAAATATTTCAATAAAAAAACAAAAAAAATGCTTATTTCATTTAAGATAATATGCCTAAATACATAATAGTTTTACAAAATATCAAAAAATTTCTTTACTTTTGAAACGTCGTAAGAAGCGGTTTTCGAGCATTTTAAGATGCAAAATAATTTATAATCACATTAACATAAATGTTGTCTAACATATCTTTCTCAATTGACAAAATTTTCAAATCGTTCAATCTCTCTTGTGACGTTGATGTACTCAAGTAGGTTTTAATCAATTTCAATTTTTAAAAAATTCTTTTCGGAGCATAAGCAATTGCTATATTCAGAAAACAATTTGCAAGTTTGACAAATTTAACAATATCAATGGCAGACATTGTTTCAGTTGGCAAAATGAATTATCAGTTCAGAGAAAAGATCATCTACATCAACATCTGATAAATTGCCATGAGAAAAAGTTGAGTGAAATTTAACACAATGTTCTTTTAACTCATTATCATTCAATGAGTTTAACATTCGTGATACATATAAAAATCCAAAGAAACTTTCAAATGTCTTCAATTTCTCAAGAGCGTGTCATCTCTCCATATACAGAATCAATTTGGAAAGAGAAACGGTCATAATGTAGATTTTTTGGGCCTTTTTTGTTTGAATATTTTTTTGTTATCACACTAGTATAATTTAGGATTAGTATAAAAAAAAATTGGGCCCCAAGCGGTCGCATTCCGGCCTAGGCCCAGGGTCAGCCCTGTCCATTTCGACACCCACAGAAATTAGTCACAACGGGCGGGTAATTACCCGCACAAATGGGTGCATACTCGGATACGAGAACTACGGGGTCCACCCCGCTCCGTGCCCGTGCGTGCATATATATATATATATATATATATATGGAGTGTATCAAGTGAGAACTAGTTCTCATAGTGAAAAATGAGAACTCTTAATTATAACAGTCAAACTAAAATCAACAATTCAGATTACGTCATTAATTACATGATCTTTGTGATCTTCAATTAATAAACAACCACACAAGATCATGTAATTAATGACGTAATCTGAACCGTTAATTTTAATCTGACGGTTATAGTTAAGAGTTCCCATTTTTTACTGCGAGAACTAGTTCTCACTTGATACTCTATATATATATATATATATATATATATATATATATATATATATATATATATATATATATATATATACACACTAATATGTTGGGTGTTTTTAATTCATTAAATGCTATCAAGTGTAATATTTTAAGTGGCAAAATTACACCAGAGGTCCTTTAAGTTATTAATTGTAACGAGTTGGTCCTTTAAGTTTTCTTTGCACCACTTAGGTCCTTTAAGTTAAATAACTTGTACACCGTCAGCTTTTTTTTTTCTTCAGTATTCGTTGCAAACAATCCCAACTGGCACTAACGGGGATGATGCGTCCGTAACGGAGCTTTTTTGGCATCCTCCATGGTCATCTTCTTCTCCAACTTCATCTTCTTCCTCTTGAACCCTAAAAAAGTTTTAGAATCTTCTTTCACTCTCCTCACCCGTCACTCTTCAATTCCATTACCACACTTCTTTAATCTTAGAATCTTTACCCCTATTCATCTCAGATCTGGAAAAATGCAGATTATTTTCTCAATTCCCATTTATCCCTTCCTAAATTCCTAATACACCATTTTTTTCCCTTTTCCCCTTTATTTCTTATTCTTTTGGCTATAAATTCAAAAACTTGTTCATACCCTTTGTCATAGCAACACTGGTGAAATATCAGTCTTTCAAAAGTAATGAGTTTTGTAATACCCTAGTATCTCTACCGTAGAAGAAATACTAAGACACACATAATAGCATATGTTCCGGAATGGGCCGAAGCCCATTCCAGCGACTTCATCTACGCTTGATCGCTGTTTCACAGGTATCAGACCTCGGTGTGCTCTTCTGGTCGTACTCCGAGCTCCGCTTCAGGGGGCGGGTGTACCTGCGAAGACACTCCAACGCCCAAGTCAGGAGCGAACGAGCAAAGTATAAATCTGAATGAATAGTGTATACCTGACAACTGATGCCATCAATGCTTTTATAAAGCTGGTGGGCGACCCTCGAGCGTTGGATCTATGCGTACAGACCAATCGGGGCCGTTGATCCGGTTCTCTGCTCCTTTGCCCCTTTATTGCTGGGTCGGTCCAGCTAAAGTCGCTGGAATGGGCTTCGGCCCATTCCGGCATAGTTGCCCCCCAAGCTAAGGTCGTTCGTTGAGCGGGCGTAGGCTTGAATCTTGACCGTACAGATGTTCGCTCCTTTAAGCCAGGAGGTTGTTTGGTTGTTCGTTCGAAATAGTGATAGATCCTGCTCCAATTGTATGACACGTGGCATTTTCATGAAGCGACGCTTCACGTCCTTTCAAGGATCGTTAATGGTGCCTCAAAATTCGAAAAGGCGGCGCCTGGTTATGATGACGGTTCAGTTTTCAAGACGCGTGCAAGTGAAAGGTCACGACGTTTCGCTTGCTTTCTCCCTAAACCTTATAAATATGCTGCCCCCCTCTCTTCATTCTTCACTCTTTATCCTGAAGCTCTGAAAGCGGTCATACTTTTGCTCTCGAGACGAACAACAGCTTATTGTTCTATTCTGGCCAGGTGCTCTCCCGTGCACGATTTCCGACTCAGGCGATCTCACTCGTCCGGTCGCTTGATTTTGCTCATCAAGGAGTATTCTACCTTGAGTCCGAACTTTTCTCCTACTCCAGGTATGCACTTTTCGCTCGTTTTTCTTTAGTTTGTTCGATTCTTCGTTGCGTAGAGCGAGGAGGGGGTGTCAGGCTCGGGGTCGACCTTGTCGCCCCCTTCTGCAAATCACCGTTTAGGGTGAGCCTGACTTCCCTCTCCTTGTAGGGTAAGGCAGTGGCGCGAACAAAGAAGACTGCGAGGATATCCGGCCGTCAATCTGCAAAGATGGCTAAGTGTGCTGCTTGCTCTGGAGATACTAGTTCGAGCGGGCTTCCGTCCGAGACTTTCTCTTCCACCGATCTCTCTACTTCGTCATCGTCTGGTCGCTTGTCGAACACTGTCGACACCGTTCAATCTCTTTGAGTGAACCCTGCGCCTCCTTCCGTCCCGACCAATGAGGTGCTGCCTGAAGAGCACGATTGGAGGGGTAGGCTTAATGATGACCGCTCTTGGATTTCTTCCGCTATAACCAACGAGCGTTCGGTGTTTCCACCAGGTGATGAGATGTTGCCGCTTTTTACTAAGCTAATTGGTTATGGCGACCAGGAATGGCTAACTGAGGGTGTGCCGGCTCAGGAGCATGCTGCCATGATCCCGACCTCTCTAAAATTTATCATGTACACCAATGTTCTTCCAGAGACGCGTCCTGAGAACCCTTGGGGTCGCCCCCTCACAACTTCACTTCAACACTTGGGCGCTTGTTAAATCCTTCGAGATAATAATGGCCGCTCTTGATCGGGAAGTGAATTGCCGTCTTTTCTTCTCCCTATTCGATGTTAGTCGTACCGTGGAGATGAAGAGTGAACCCAGGCGATGGGAACAAGTTTCTTTGAAAGGGCGAAAGGGCACGATCAGACTCTTCAAACCTTTCTGCCAATCGGCCAAACCTTGGAGGCATACTTTCCTCTGGGTCGTTCCAATCAATGATCGGGCTAAGGAGATGGTGGGAACTGTGGACGCTGAAGGTCATATTACTTCGATGAAATTCCCTCTGGGTTGGTCGCACTCACACTATGACCGCGACACCATCCACTATAGGCATCAGAGGAGGCTGAGCGATTACGATATTGAGAGCATCTTGATGCTAGAGACCCTGGTTACTTGGCTGCCCGAAGGGGTTATTCCTTGCAACAAATTCGCTTGTCTTAGGACGTCTGAGCAAGCTGAAAACAAACTTGGTGTGCTTTTACTTTTGCTTTTGTTCGTTAGCTTTGATCGTTTTTACTTCGTCTTGCCTCTAACCCTTTTTCTCTTTTCAGCTGAAATGTCGGGCATAGGCTTTGAAGCCCTTTTGGCCAAGACAAAGTCAAGGAAACAGAAGAGGGTGACCTTTGCTTCTCCTTCTCAACCTCTCCATGCTGAGGGCGATCATAGACCTCCTGTTCGTGAACAGGGAACGAACTCCGCTTCTAAGATGAGAGATCGGGCTCAGAATTTTGTGGACGCCGCTGCCTTGACCCTCCCCAAAAAAGAAGAGAAATACCGAGGAGGTCGTCCTTGGATTTGGACGATCTTAAGGATGTAGATTTTGAATGCCTTCGAGCAGACCCTCTACTGTTCGTTGCAGAAATTGCCCAAGCAGCTTCTCAAAAAATTGCTCGTTATAAATCTGAGGAAATTTGCCGTCAAGCAGGTATGCGCTTACTCCATAGAAACTTTTGGTTAGAGGGTGACCTCTTGGATAAAACTAACAAGTATAAGTCCGCTCTTGGTCATATTACAGATTTGCGGGCAGAACTCGAGAGTACCAAGAAAAAGCTTGAGGATGCTGAGGTCGCCCTCCAACCGACGAAGAACGCACTTGGCTTGGTCACTGCTGAACGTGACGCGGCCATAACAGCCAAGGTAGATGCTGAAGCCAAACTTATTACCGCTACTGCTAGTTTGACCGAGCAATCTACCAAGGTGAATCAGCTGGGGGAGAAGGTGGTCGGTCTAACGGAAACCTTGAAGACCGTTGAGGACGAGCGGGATCAGGCCAAGGGCGAGCTAGAGGCCTTGGAGGACATGACGATGTCAATCGCCAAAGGGCGCTTCGACGAGGCTGTTGCTCAGATCCAATATTGCTATCCCTCTCTGGAGATCAACCTCGGGGTCGTGAGCAACGATCATTTTTTGAGGAACGGCCAAATCGTTCGTCTTGCGGAGAAAGATGAGCATGGGAACGTCATCCAAGAAGAAACAGTCATCTACAGCCATCCTAAGTGACTCGCCCTTTTTTGTATTTTCAACAAGTGTACTTTGTTTTCTTGTAATCTTTTTGGAGCCCGCGCGCCTTTATGATCGCCTTTTTTCTTGTAATCTTTTCTTAGCCCGGCTTTCTCCGGGTAGACTTTAATGTTAACTATCTTCTCTTTACTTTTTCTAAGTTTTGATTCACTTTGCTCCCTGCCTTCGGGCTTTATAATATTGTTTCAGCCCTCGTTGGGCCGATCTTCATAGGGATCCCTGTAAACAGCTTACCAAGTTTCTACTTGAGGTTTAGCTAGTTTAGAGGGTGTGTTCGTACTTAAGATCGCTTAAGTTTCCTCCTAAGCAGTTTATCAAACTCGGTTTGAACTTAACTCGCTTAAGTTTCCTCCGATCAACATCTTTTAAAGAGAATCAAATTAAGAAATACCTTGCCATTCAAATGACGGGCGAGCGGGCCTCGATAAAAAACCCCGTAGGGAAAAAGAGTGTCCCGCTCGTTTGATTTTTTATTCATTGTTCAAGCAACAACATAACATTTTTACAAACTATCAAGTGAAATATCTTCTAAGATTTGCTGCATTCCAAGTATTTGGAATGATGCCTCCGTCTACATTCTGCAAGATGTACTCCCCTTTGCCCGTCTTGGCCGCCACTTGGTAAGGACCTTCCCAATTTGGGGCAAGCTTTCCTTGACCGGCATTTCTTCGGCCAATATCTGCCCTTCTTAGGATGAGCTGCCCTTTTTCGAAGGCTCTAGGAACGACCTTGGCGTTGTGTCTTGTGGCCATCGCTTGTTTTACTAACGCTTCCCTGAGGGCAGCCTTACTCCGTAGCTCTTCCACTAGATCGAGCTCTTCTCTGGTCGCTTGTTCGTTTTCTGACGGCAGCATAGGATTGCTCGTTCTCCAGCTTAGTTCTCCCATTTCGATGGGAATCAGCGCATCCGTTCTATAGACCAGTTTGAAGGGGGCTTCTCCAGTGGTCGAGTGTGGGGTTGTTCTGTACGCCCATAATACTCAAGGGAGCTTTTCTGCCCACTTCCCTTTAGCTTCATCTAGTCTTCTTTTGAGGCCCCTCAGGATGACTCTGTTGGCTGCTTCTGCCTGCCCGTTCGTTTGCGGGTGTTCGACTGACGTAAAACGCTGTTTAACGCCTAGTTTCGCTAAGGCTTCTTGAAAGTTTCGGTCGGTGAACTGTGTGCCTTGTCCGAGACAACGACCTCAGGGATCCCAAACCGCACCAAGATGTTCTTTTTGACGAACTTGAGGCAATTCCTTGAAGTAATCGTGGCTAGTGGCTCGGCCTCGATCCACTTGGTGAAGTAGTCAACCGCGACGATCAGAAACTTCAGCTGACCAGGGGCGAGTGAGAAAGGTCCTAACAAGTCAATACCCCACCATGAGAATGGCCATGGGGCGGTCAAACTGTTGAGCTCGGTTGGAGGTGCAATGTGAACATCGGCTTGCCTCTGGCACTTGTCACATTTCTTCACTAGGTCTCTTGCGTCCGCATCCATGGTCGGCCAATAATAGCCTGCCCTTAATTCCTTTTTTGCCAGTGCTCGCGAACCCATATGATTCCCACAGATGCCTTCGTGGATTTCCTTTAGTACGTAGTTTGCTTCTGTTGGAAGTAGGCATTTGAGCAAGGGCATAGTGAATCCCCTTCTATAGAGTGGTCATCATCAAGCCTACCCCTCCAATCGTGCTCTTCAAGCAGCACCTTATTGGTCGGGACGGAAGGAGGCGCAGGGTTCACTCGAAGAGAATGAACGGTGTCGACAGTGTTCGACGAGCGACCAGACATGACGAAGTAGAGAGATCGATGGAAGAGAAAGCCTCGGACAGAAGCCCGCTCGCACTAGTATCTCCAGAGCGAGCAGCACACTCAGCCATCTTTGCAGATTGACGGCCGGATATCCTCGCAGTCTTCTTTGCTCGCACCACTGCCTTACCCTGCAAGGAGAGGAAAGTCAGGCTCACCCTAAATGATGATTTGCAGAAGGGGGCGACAAGGTCGACCCCGAGCCTGACACCCCCTCCTCGCTCTACGAAACAAAGAATCGAACAAACTAAAGAAAAACGAGCTAAAAGTGCATACCTGGAGTAGGAGAAAAGTTCGGACTCAAGGTAGAATACTCCTTGATGAGCAAAATCAAGCGACCGGACGAGTGAGATCGCCTGAGTTGGAAGTCGTGCACGGGCGAGCACCTGGCCAGAATAGAACAGTGAGCTGTTGTTCGTCTCGAGAGCAAAAGTATGACCACTTTCAGAGCTTCAGGATAAAGAGTGAAGAATGAAGAGAGGGGGGAAAGCATATTTATAAGGTTTAGCGAGCAAGCAAGTGAAACGTCGTGACCTTTCACTTGCACGCGTCTTGAAAACTGAACCGTCATCATAACCAGGCGCCGCCTTTTCGAATTTCGAGGCACCATTAACGATCCTTGAAAGGACGTGAAACGTCGCTTCATGAAATGCCACGTGTCATACAATCGGAGCAGGATCTATCACTATTTCGAACGAACGACCAAACAACCTCCTGTCTTAAAGGAGCGAACGAACGACCTTGGCTTGGGGGGCAACTGTTCCGGAATGGGCCAAAGCCCATTCCAGCGACTTTACCTGGACCGGCCCAGCAATAAAGGGGCAAAGGAGCGTTGCCCCGATTGGTCCGTACGCATAGATCCAATGCTCGAGGGTCGCCCACCAGCTTTATAAAAGCATTGATGGCGTCAGTTGTCAGGGATACAATATTCATTCAGATTTATACTCTGCTCGTTCGCTCCTGACTTGGGCGTTGGAGTGTCTTCGCAGGTACACCCGTCCCCTGAAGCGGAGCTCGGAGTACGACCAGAAGAGCACACCGAGGTCTGATACCTGTGAAACAGCGGTCAAGCACTTAAAGGTACAGATCAGCATACATCAGAGATAACTTCCAGTTTAGATATTGAACTCAACTAAACCTTTGATTAAACATCATCAAAGAGTCACACATATCTCATAACTTCAAATTAAAAAGTACTTAAATACTTAAGTTCCATGATAAATAACTTTCTCACATCCTAGTGTTCAATACCCAAAATCAGAAGTAGCGGAAACGATATACAACTTTTAAACGAGTACAAGTCATAATATCGGAAATACAATGAACTAGGGACAACATAAGCAATAAACTAAGTCTTCCAATTCTCCATGTGAGGCACCATCTAGGCATGCTTCTTGGCTTTTACTTTTCCTTGTGTTTCTGTAAAAACCACAACAAATAAAGGGTGAGATAAACATCTCAGAGAGTCCTACTGAGACCCCTTACTACACTCGCGGTTCATTATGCTTTATTCACTCGTAGCCCGATTCTTGATAGCTATGTACAATGGCATTGAACATTACATTATGCAATAACTTTACTTGAATGAACTCGTGGTCCATTTCATTATCATGTCATAACATTTTCTCACTCGTGGATGCTACACGGTTTTCGTTCATTAACATAACTTAGTGAATTTCACAATACACAACTCAAACATGTTCAAAATCATGGCATCAATATCTTAATAACATTGGGAATGGTTGAGGAAAGGATTAGAAGACATTTGGAATCGAAAGGAGCCACGAAAATGATTTTTTAATGTTAGAGACAAAGGTGGGCACACGGTTCGTGCCTTGTTGCGCACGATCTGTGTCCCTGTAAAAGTGTCCAGATATCTCATTTTTCTTCTTTTTGGCTACTCCATTTGTTTCCAATCCGTATTCCAATCAATTCCTAACATGAAAACAGATATTACAAGCACAACAACCTGTTCAATCAAAACAATAACAACGTAAAACATATATTACTCAATTGTTTCGTGACACCACAACGTAATATTTTCGAAAATACGGTTTTTGACTCAAATTTTACAAAACGTGAAATAGAACAACAATTCAGCAACAAGCAACCATCATAACATAAAATTAAAAACCTAAGCTAGCAAGAACTCACCTCTTGTGATGAAAATCACAACCAACAACAAAGAAGAAGTCCAAGCTATACCCAATCAACCCGAAACTCCCCGAAACACTCTCAAATTCGAACTTGAACTACCCAAAATGCTCCAACCGCTACCCAAATGAACTGAAACTAGAATGTCGCTTGTGAAGGTTCTCTAACAACTGATTATTGAGCTTCAACAACAACATGCAAGTGCACAAGCTCCATTTTTATCATTTTGAGCTTGAAGATTCGAAAATGGTGAAATGAGGAGGAGAAAGAAGTAAGTGATGATTGTGGTATTAATGGATAGAGGAGGAAAAATGGAGAAGAATGGTGCTGAAATTACTTACATGCATCAAGAAACGGAGATGGTGAAATTTCGTTAGGCGGGTACGTAGTAGGGTTGACCACAGGAGTATGACATGATTCAGCTGGTCTTTCAGTGCCTTCCAAGTAAGGAACATGTGGGTGTCACAGGTATGTAATGAGTGGTCTCTCTAATGTTTCAGATGGAGGAATAGAATCTGTAGCTGAAAATGATTCCTGCAAAGGAGAAAGTGATGGACCAAAGTAAGGTGGAAAAGGGAAATCTTCTTGAGTGGTATGAGATTCAACTGAGGATAGTAAGAAATATGGTTTTTCTTCATAGAATGTTACATCTACAGAAACATAATAACGATTGTTAGGAGGAGAGTTATAACGATTATCTTTCTACAATCTAGAATGTCCAAGAAAAATACACTTGACAAATCATAGACAACTTATCTAAACTTGGAGAAAGATCATGAGCAAAGAAAGTACTCCCAAAATTATGTGGCCCGGCATGAAACAAAGTTTCTTTAGGAAATAAGATGGAGTGAGGAACTTTGTTATTAAGAGATAAAGATGGCATCTAACAAACAAAAAACAAGAACTTAAAATTCCTCACCCCAATGATACACAAATGTGTTGCATGAAATAACAACGTCCAAGCAATCTCAATGAGATATCTATTTTTTCTTTTAGCTATGGAATTTTGTTGAGGGGTATGAGGACAAGTAGATTGATGGAGAATGCCTTGTGATGTTAAAAAAGAGGTAATATATAGCAGAAGAGAAGTACTCTTTTGCATTATAACTTCTAAGGATACATCGAGAACAATCAACAATAAAGGTAACAAAATTTATAAAACCCAGAGAAGACACACGACTAGACCCCCACATATTTGAGTGAATAATTGAAAAAGGTGATTCCACATTACTTTCAACATATCTAACAAAAGAAAATCAAAAATGTTTTCCAAGTTTTCATGACTCACATGAGAGAGTTTTTCTTTTTCTCAAGACTGGGAACCATTATTTTCAGTTTGGACATGTGAGGATGTCCCAACCTTTCATGAAGAAGTTTTGGTGATGTGGCAATAGTGCAAATCCAAAAAGAGTCGGGTTTGAGATAATAATGACTATGAGATTCAAGCCCTATGTCAATTATCTAACCCGTACCACTTTCGAGTATAACAAATGAGTTAGCATTTAAGGATATTAAATAATTATGAGAATAAGTAAGCTGGCTGAGAGAGATCAAATTGAAAGGGAAACTGGGTATAAATAAGACAGTTTAAGGATAGAGAACTGATATATAAATAACACATGACTGGTTCCCTTTGCTGCAACTCTAGAGCCATCAGCTAGAGTAATACAATGAGGAACTTTAGGAGGTGATATAGATGATCTTAAGAGTCCCACAACGGGTGTGATATGACCTGAAAAATAGTTAATAAGTTGGAGGCAACCCTCACCTTAGAAGCGGTTCTGTGAGGTTGAGTTAGACCTAAACCACATCCTAAGATGGTATCAGAGCCAATACAAGATCCGCTGGACTGCCCGCTATCGGGCCACTCGGGTCACACTCCAGTTGTTCGGTCTTGGGCGTGAGGGGGTGTGTTAAGAGTCCCACATCGGGTGTGATATGGCCTGAAAAAAGAGTTTATATGTTGGAGGCAACCCTCACCTTAGAAGCCAGTTTTGTGAGATTGAGTTAGGACTAAACCACATTCTAAAAGATGAAAATAAGGAAACATCACCAGCAATGTGATCGGAGGAACCTGAATCAATTATCCGTGGACTTTGGCCATTACCAAATTGAGAAATACAAGTAGTAGAGTTATGAGAACTGTAGCAAACGGGCTTTGACATTTCTTAGCAGATTTTTTAGAGGTATTCTGCATAGTCAGCTTGTGAAAATTTCATCTCGGATGTTTCAAACTTAGAAATATTCACATATTTTCCAAGAAATTCGGGAATATAATAGCAAGTGTCTAGTGTGTGGCCCATTCTTTTGCAATAAGAGCATTGAGGTCGTTCTCCTCTTACACATCATCCTCCTTGGCTTCTACGGTCTCTTCCCCCCTCAATTGGAAACATTGGCAGAATTTTCAATCGTATCAATTGAATTGAGTCTTGACTTTGATGAGGGCACTCGAAGGAGTATAGTTACTTCACTTTCTATTTTTTTTAAGAAAAAGAAAGGGATGTGGAGCTTCGTTAAAACCTTTTGATGCAAAACTCTCCTTAGGGAAAAAGCAACAGGAAGAAAAGAGTACTCCCCTTAAATTTTATTGATAAAAAAGAGAAAATATCCTAAAAAACAAAAGGGACTAGACCAATACCCATGAGCATAATCATCGTTATAATTGAAAAGAAATAAAACCAAACTTATAGAGGTGCGCAAAAGCATCACTATAACGACTCTGCTCCCAATCAGGTTGGCACCAAAGTCATTAACAATTATTTGCAGCACACCAAAAAATGGAAGCAAAACAATAACCCTATCCATCGAAGGAAGGAAGGAATTAACAAAATCTATAGTTAGGCAAACGTAACCTAGCTATTCCTGAAAAAGTCCTCAGCAATGAAGTTTGGGATGAGATTCCACCAAGTAAAACCACTTGAGTTAGTTCCATGACCTGCAAGCTTATCAGCACAAGCATTACCTTCTCTATAAATAATTGTTCCGTCTGTTGCGAAGCTTCCAAGGAACAACATTACAATTCTTAAAGGCGGAAACAACTAATTAAGAATCACATTCTAACCACAAAAATATCCAACATTTATCAAAAGCAATCTCGAAAGCCAACATAGCCCCCAATAAGCTCAGCATGCAGCTCATAACTATTGCCTATTAAGGCAGACAAACACCCAAGGACAGCAACACTTCTGTCTTTAAAAATACCACCACAAGCAGCTGGACCAGGAAACCCTTTAGCAGCACTATCTGAATTGCACTTAATCATGTAAGGAGCAGGTGGGGTCCAAATTACCTCTTTGATGGTTGAAGAATTTCTGTAATTACCAACAACATTAAAGGCTTTTATAATCATAAATTCAGCAACAGAAGAAGACATTGTAGATTTAGAGGCATTTCCTGCTTAAGTCACATTGGAAATAATTAAATTGATAGTAGTATGTAATGGGATCACATGATTATCAAATCTAGCATGATTCCTGCAATACCAAATAACCCAAAAAATGTTTACAATCGCAGCAGAGACAATGTCGCTCAATTAAGGACTCCAACCTTGAGAAGTCGAGGATAAAATGCTCTGGAAAGAATAAGTGTCAACATGGAGGCTTAGGATTCCTTCGAGCCAATTCCAAATTTGTTTGGCAAATGGGCGGGCAAGGAATAAGTGGTGAGAAGTCTCTAAATCACTACCACTAAGGTTACAAACAGAAAACACGATGCAACCTCTAATCCAAAGTCGGTCATTTGTTGGTATTTTATTATGAAGAGCCCTGCAAAGAATGAATGATTTTGCAGGCGGAATAAAATTCTTCCAAACTGTCTTGGTCCGGGGAACTATTTGCCCAGCTGAAGCCAGAAAAAGAAAAGAATCCCTGAAAGTCAAATCTCCTGAATTAGAGCTATCCCACATCAATGGATCATCCACCAGAATATTTGGAATAACTATTTTCTGAAATTCAAAGTAAACTTGGGGGAAGTGATTAATGAAATCCGTAGGGATAGACCATCTACCGTTTACTATAAAATCACTAATGGTAGATTTAAGATCCTTGTGCAAATTAGAAGGTACACCAATGATATCCACAATAGGCCTAGAGAGAGAAGAATTAGTCCAAAAATTTATTCTAACACCATTTCCAAGCATCCATGTTGAGTGCTCGAGAATCACAAAAATATAAGACTTAAATCCAAGCTAAATAAAAGAAGAGACATGATAGTTCACCGGCCTATTGTTTTTATAGACCCTAGCTTTCAAAAGCAGAGCCTATTGTAATTTGGTGGAGATGAAATTCCATCCAAGCTGTAACATACCAGCTCTATTAATTGTTTTGCGCACCTTCTTGAAAGGGTTTGCGCACCTTATACCAAGCAACAATAACTATTTTTTAGTATTAACATCTCCTGGCCACACAAAATTTCTAATCCATGTGTCAACAGTATTAAGGAGATTAGCAAGCCAAGCATAAATGCGAAAGTTATAAACTAACATGCTCAGAATGACAGAATTTACAAGTTGAACTCTACCCATAATAGATAATAACGAGCTTTACCAGAAGGATAATTTAGCCTTAATTCTATCCGCAATAGGTAACAAATGAATTCTCCGAGGCTTTCCTTCGAATAAAGGAACACCAAGATAAGTAAAAGGGAGAGATCCTTTAGAGAACCCGAGCAAAGATGAGATGGCGTTGATACGGGAGGAGGATATGCAGCCAGTGAAAAATTTAGACTTCTCTTTACTAATAACCTGGCCAGAGACTTGCTCATAAGAGGAAAAGAGTTCTAGCAGACTAGAGATACTCTTTTTAGTAGCTCTTCAAAAAATATTATATCATCAGCATATAACACATGACTAGGCATGCGGAAATCTCACGCACCTACCATGAGGTGAAGCTTACCATCATCCACAAGTTTGGAAATGTCTCGACTAATTAAGAATGTCTTCAGCAAAGAAAAAGAGAAGAGGGGACAAGGGATCTCCTTGACTAACTCCCCTCTTGCAACCAAAGAAACCAATAACAAAGTCATTAACAGAAAAAGAGAGCTTAGATGAGTGAAGAATAATATTAATCCAAGAAAAAAAATACATTGAAGCCAAAAGCAGCAAAAACTTGAAGTAAGAAATTTTAGTCAATAGTATCAAAAGCTTTTTTGATGTCAATTTTCAACGCTAATTGGCCGCCAAAAGACTTTTTCTGAAGCAGATTGATAGATTCAGAGGCTGTGCAGATGCAATTAGAGATGCTTCTACCTTTCACAAATCCCCTTTGATTATCCGAAATAATGGCAGGAGCAACTAGAGCAAGTCTGTCATCTATAACTTTAGTAATAATTTAAAATTTTAAATTTTCTAGAGCTATAGGTCTGTAATGCTCTATTCTATCAGCTCCATCAACTTTTGAAATCAAAGCAATGATATTAGAATTAAAATTAGGGAGCAACTTATAAGAGTTATTTATGCTTTCTTAGCTTAAATCGTTGTGAGTTCTAAAGTAATATTGTGTTTAATTAGTTAAAATATGTTGTTTAGGGTAAAAGAAGAAGTAATTCTGCTTTTGAGTCATTTGTCATTTTGGTGCCCCATTTGTGCTTTTATGTGTGTATTTCATTGCTGCAGCATCAGGTGCCGCAACATTACATTCCTGTGGCAAATGAGAGAGAAAATGCTGACGTGCTGATTGCAGTGCCTGCTAGCTGTCAAAAAGGACAAACACATCCTGTAGCAGGGAACCAGTACTATTATGCCAAGAATATTTCTTCTATGTGGTCACTTGTACTCCTAGGCACACATAATGACAAAAGGAGCCTCTTTAGGTTATTTTCCTTGGATTACTAACCCTAGCACTATAAAAAGGTGCTCATCTTCCTCATCTAGGAGGCTGGTTTACAGAGGAGAAAAATCTAGACATGGCTTTTCCTCCATTTTTGTACCAAGCTACCTTTAAATACCAATGTGGTAATTCTGATGCTGGGAGTGATGCTGCAGCAATACACGAACTGACGTACTTGAAGATTTTCGTGGAGTTGGGAGCTGATCTGAACCTCCATGCTATTGTTCTTGGGGTCAATCTTCAGTAAACCACTTCTTACTATATTTCTTCTTTGTATTTACGCATTTATGACTTTGAACATTTTGTTTAAGTTGTATTTCTTGTGTTGTTTGCTCATCATGAGCTAAATACTCTTAGTTGGGATGTTATAATCTATGTAATAAAGTCTTAGTGGGTTTAATGCATGTATTTGATGTCTAGCATTTTTATCCTTTGCGTAATACTATTTCCAAACTTATTTTAGACTTGATCACCTAAATATAAGTACCATTTATAGATTCAGACATGGTTTATAAATTGATCTCAAAGGATAATATGGATAGTGGTTATCAAAGGACACTTTATAAATCCTTGCTTAAAACCTAGACATAGGAGGGAAAAATTCATAGGGTAAAAGGATGTGGGTGCTTACTAGTCAAGGGTGAACCTATTTAGAGCTTAGACATAAGCCCTTGTAATGAAACCCTGTAGAAAGTATTTGAAAAGTACGCACTAAATGCTACAGCACCAAATGCTGCAGCATCAGATACAACATTAATACATTTTAATGAAATTGCATAGTAAAAACACATTCCAGCTTATTCTCTATTTTGAGTTTCCATAGCCCTTTACTTTTATTGTTGTTTGTTGATAAAATTGGGCTCTACAACTTGTTATTTTACTTTGCTTTTACTCACTAGCTTTCTTGCTAATTAAATATCCTCATGGGAACGATCTCTACTTACTCTTTGTTACTTGTTGCGACTGTGTATTTCATATCATGTTTTCATACAACAGCGACCAACCTTCTTGAAAAAAATGCAGAACAACATTATTAACATCGTGAGCAACAATATCTCAGTAGTGCTGCAGTTCTAACCTCATCCAGAGAAGGTAAATTAGTAAGTATAATATTGTCGTGATCTGAAACTAAAGAAGGAATAACGTCCCGAATAAGATCATTGGAGCGACAGTCGTTGTTCACCGTAAATAAATTCTGATAGTAATTCAAAATATGGTTCTCAATATCAGCAACATTTGTAAGAATGCTATCTCCATCCTTCAAAACAGAAATCCTCTTGGTAACATTTTTAATTTGTCATTTTATGAAAAAATGCAGTGTTTCTATCCCCAAAGTTATGCCAGTTAACTCTTGATTTCTCCTTCCAATAAGCTTCTTTATAATTTAGCGCATGGTGCAAATTAGTTTGAGCCTCCTTCTTAAGATAGAATAAAGCATCAAAACCACCTAGAATATTAATTTGTTCCTGGATATTATCAAGTTTGGCTAAAGCCTCATTAACATTAGTGAAAACGTTACCAAAAACAATAGTATTCCAGTCCTTCACCTTTTCTTTCAAGTTTTTTAACTTCTGCGATAAGTTATGCTTATGGCAGCCAACAACAGGGCTTTGGCAAAACTCAGAGACAATCCTCTTACAATCAGGGTGTTGAGCTCACATTTTCATAAACTTAAAAGAAGAGTGTTTCTGTAACGATTCCTTTTTCATAAGGAGGAGAAGCAAAAATGATCTGACTTACTTCTAGTAAGCGTGCAACAATCAACACTAACTCAAAAATTGAGCTAATCCTCGTTACATATGAATCTATCGAGTCTCTTTTCTGTATAATGATTTCCAAGTCTACCATTGACCAAGTAAATTGAGATCCCCTTGTAGGAATATGGGTCAAATGATTCAAATCAGTCCGAGATGAGAAGTCATCACAAGAAATAGCTAAAGGAAGCCCATTTCTTCTCTGGTCATGAGCACCTAAAACTGCATTAAAATCACCAATAAAACCTCAAGGAGCAGAGTGATCCCGCTGCAAGTTAGTCAAATCACTTCATAATTACCACCTAGCAATGTGATTATTGGACGCTGCATTCACCGCAGAGAAATAAAGAGGCTGATTTTCCACAACTATAGAGAAAGCCACTTGCTGGCTAGTAGAAGAAATAACTATAGGATTATAAACATTTGTACAAAAACACCAACGATTAGAGGGCAACGGTCCTCTATTATTCTCAGCAAACAATTTCACATGCAACTTAGAAAAAAAATTAGAGGGAATCTGCTCAATTCCAACCCAAGGTTCAGAAATAAACAAAAAATCAGGCTTATGCATTTTGCAAAGCATTTTAAACACTACTCTTGTGTTAGGATTACCAATGCCCCTGACGTTCCAATAAAGAATTTATAACATTGAGAAGAGTGTTGGAGACTACCCTTTGATCGCGTCATGTAACTTGCTGTCTTTTCAATTTACAATTGCTGCTTGCGCAATTTTTTCTTTTGGGATTTAGACAGAACCTCTGTGAAATTATCACTATTAGAATCAACCAAATACTAAGATGACATAACCTGAGAATCACCTTTTTCAGAAATATGCTCATCCTTAGATTCATTAACCGAATCACCCCAAAAAGGACTAGCAATATGCATATCATTAACAATGTTAGCGTTAGAGTAGTGAACAATTGGAGTATCTATATTACAACCACTAATGGTGTCAGAAATGTCTTCTATCAGAAGAGAGTTATCTTGAGCAGGCGGATGAACACCATTGTCTGAGGCAAGTGAGTCTGGGATAATTTGGACCGAATTAGTTTCCCCATTAGAAACATCTCTAATCATGTTGGAAGAGGCTCCCCCTTGTTGTATATGTAAACTTGAGTGTTGCTTTAAATTCATATGTAAAACTTCTTAGGCCTTAAGTAGTTCTGTAAATCCCATTAACGGACTAGTATTCACCCCATTCCAAGAAACATTATTGACTCCTTTAAATGCATCCTTGTTCACAATGGGTTCCACACTAATGACATGCGCATTCCGCATAGGATTCTCATTACTATTATTACTGTTATTAATAAGGTTAAATTACACCAGAAGTCCTTTAAGTTATTTAATTGTAACAAGTTGGTCCTTTAAGTTTTTTTCGTACCACTTAGGTCCTTTAAGTTATTTAACTGTAACAAGTTTGTTCTTTAAGTTTTTTTCGTACCACTTAGGTCCTTTAAGTTATTCAATTGTAACAATTTGGTCCTTTATGTTATTTAATTATAACTTTTAAAGGCCAAAAAACTTACATTTTGTGGCCCCAAATTGTTACAAATAAAATAACTTAGAGGACCTAAGTGGTACAAAATAATTTAAAGGACCAACTTGTTACAATTAAAAAACTTAAAGGACCTAAGTGGTACTAAAAAAACTTAAAGGACCAACTTGTTACAATTAAATAACTTAAAGGACCTCTGGTGTAATTTACCCTATTAATAACCTCTTTACCTTTAGCTTTCACCACACGGTTATTAGCCTCTTTAGCTCGAGAGTGACCTATAGGACCTCCCCACTAACTCCTCAGCCTTGTCCTTTCCTTTATACTGAGGCAGATTCTGTCCCTTAGGGGTGTATTTAGGAACAATTTTTGGCTGAGTTATATACGTTATATACTCTGACGTGTCCCTATTTTGCTCCTTATTTGAATGCACCATTTTGAAACAATTTTGAGTAGTATGACCAATATTCTAACAATTCCTACAAAAGGACGACATATTATCATATTCAACACCCACAAAGAATGCATAGCCTGATCGTTCAACCAAAATTTGATTTCTAATGTTTGAGTTCAAATCAATATCCACCAAAATGCGAGCAAAATGGCCAAATGATCTATCAAAATGATTTTTAATTTTTGATGGTGTGCCAACGCTACTAGTGATAGCAAAAAGAAGTTTTGGCCTCCAATATTCTTGAGCAAGACTTGTAAGTCTAATCCATCACTGAGCATTTCTGTGTTTTCTAGTTGAGGGGTTAAAATCTGGTTGCCAAGTGAACAGCGGGAGTAGACCAAACTTACAATTCTAAGAAGGTTTTGATTTTATTCTATGCAAATCTTCAAAAGAGGAGAAAGAAAATTCATAATAACCTTTTCCCAGGGAGACTAGACCTCACTTACCTGCGAGATTTCATAGCTCTTGAAGTTTGGCTTTCAAGGCATCAATCTTGATTGGGCTGTCCCCCTTCGAGAGTAGAAATCTACCATAGATATGTGACTTACATCCTTCCAATCCTAACACGTATTGTTCTTCCGGAATGGAAATAGCCAATTAATCCCCTTTGACACAAGGACGAGGAAGTTGACTCAAAGGACTATCACAAATCATGGTACATGAACCAATTAGGGTTGTTGCAAAAGATTTCCTTATGATATTTGATTCCAAAGTTCTACGTTGGCAGACCAAGGTAAATAATTTTTTGCATTCAATTTTACTAAAGTGATTGTTGGTGTTTCAGAGAATTATAAAATAGGGCCATAATTTTGAGAGTTTGAGGCATCTTATCAGCCATGATTGTGATAGACTGACAACGACAAGAAATGACTAGAAAATAAGAATCTGGAACCAGAAACAGAGGAACCGTAAATGGAGGAGTCCAGGTGTGAGAGACCCACTTTCTAAACAACTAAAATAGACGATTATGATTACCTAGCTAGACCAATATAGGAGGAAATTCTGACCAGTTTTCTGCAACTTCAGTGACATTTATGCGATGAGATGGCAGTGAGTGGGTTACAAGCATCAGCGAGAATTAGAACAGGTGGAGGCGCGTGGAGGTGTTTCCCAGCGTTTGGTCTTCAGGCGATGGCTAGTCGGCGGCTTCTATGGTGTTCTCTAGTGGCGGTTGGTTGTGTGAATCTTTATGAGGGTGACTTTCGGACTCCAATAAGTGCTTGTGAGTTGTTTTGGGAAAGCACTTTTAGGAAAAGACTGAATATTTGATAAAATGCTTGAGTGAAATTCCAATCAGCTGTTTTGAATATATATACTATTCCAAACTCTTTTATAAGTAAAAAAAAAACTCAACTTTACACATATAAAGAAACTTAGTTATATCCACAACAACAACTAATGAAACCTAAATTAAATCGTAACAACTACTGATTCCAAGTCCAACCAACAACAAAACCCTAAAAAACTATACTTGAATATTGTAAAATAGAATATACTTAATTAGAAGCTTCAAACTACTGGCTCAGCCACTGAACGCTTCTTCCAAATTACAGGGACAAAGGAGCCAATGGGAAGAAGAATGACAGAATATTGGGGCTATCTAAAAAATATGAAAGGGGGTTAGGGTTTTGGTTCAATCAAAAATTGGGGACTTTTGTCCAATACAACTAGAGCACAAGAAAAACATACCCTTTAAGAATAAAAAGAATAAGAGAGGAGAGGCAACTGAGAGAACAAGTTTATGGTGTTGGTGGTTTGAGTTTTTCTGATTTTATGGTGATTTCGGATGACCGGCGATGGGGATGATTCGCGATGGTGGTCGGACTTGACTGAGAAAGGAGAGTCAATGGTGGTGGTGTTGGGTGATTTAGAGAGGAAAATTGGTAGTGGTGGAGAGCGACTTCAAGAAGAAGAGGTCTTCATAGAGAGAGTGAGAAATTGAGTCGTGTCCTTGAATATAACCCCAATTGACACTTTTTACATACTGAAGATCATTTTTAATATACCGACGGAAAATGTTGTTTGAAATTACCGACGGAAACAAGTCGGTTGAAACCATACGCATGAATATTTCCGCCCAAACTAAAAATCATGCACTGGGCATACTGTCGAAATTTGTCGTTGGGTCAACTGTATCGACGGATAATGACCGGTCGATAACTTTCCTAGGTAATATAGAACTTTATTGTAGTGTATACCGTTATTTTCTTGGAAATGTGTAAAAATTTTAGTAGTACGTAAAAGTAGAATTTAGTAAGAGTATTTGTAGAATAGCAACATATTAAATGAACTTGAGTTAGTTGATATTTGTTTATGAGTCTAAAGTTTGTAATCGTTTTGCTTATAAATGAGTCCAAAGAGAGTACACTCTAGGGAGTAAATACAACTGTGAGATTTACAAGAGTATTTAATGTGGTTTCTGATTCCTAAGTAAGCGAGAACATATTCAGAGAGTGAGAGAGTTCAGAGCGAGAACATGAATGTGATTTAGTTTGGCTACCTGTTTTGGTGCGCTGTATCCATTAGCTTTGCCGGTGACTAATCTATGCCAGAAAATTTGACTGGCGACGTGTACGCGTCTTTGCCGATTCGTGTGATTTTAATATGGGATTTTGCTTATTAAAAAAACTCCAATTTTCCTTATTTTTAATGACAGAATTGAGTACGAGTAAGATCCAAACTAATTACTATAAAAAATCAAAATAATTGATTCTAAATGTCTTTCTGAATTAGTCATACACTAATTCAATTGAGTTCACACTCTCATTATTAACCTCCCAGATCTACCTATTCCAATCATAAGTATTTGTGATAGCAGTGCCAAAAATCTTCTCCAAGAAAAACTCCATATATGCAAAACTGTTTCTCCTAACTTTGCTTCCAATAGTAAAATATCATATTTTATACAAAGATGATTTCTTAGTCTCTTCAATTCTCAAATAGTGATTGCTTATTGAAACAGAAAAAACTGTAAGTGAATTCAATAAACGGTAAAGGACAATAACATCATTTTCCATGATTAAGCTAGCACCCAAGACATGAAAAAGTTGATAACTCATGCAAGGCATGCGTTGGCTCTTAAATATTAATGCTCATATATATATATATATATATATATATATATATATATATATATATATAAATATTAATGCTCATATATATATATATATATATATATATATTAATTTGAGGTCACGAACAAATGTAGAGACACAACGCATAGCATGCAAAAGCAAACCTTGTAATTAAAATATACAACCGACCTGGCCCATGCATTTCCCATCTTCGTTGGGAACTCTAGGGTTTAAAAGAAAAGGAAAAAAAAAAAATTAGAGACGTGACCTAGTTATCTTAATAGAAAGTTCAACTGCTATTATTATATGTCACCCAATGATTTGTGCTGCGATTTGTGTCTTATTTTCACGACGCTCTTTTTGAACATAAAGAATGATCAGCTGGCGGTCATAATTTGATTTATTTTTCTCTATTTTTATTACATTGTGATGAGAACATCAATATCAATTGTAGACATCATCAAGATGGTACCTACTTTTATCATTATTATAAAGATAAAGATAATGATAGAGATCCCACGTCAAAAAAAAAAAGATAATGATAGAGATCGATATAATCTCAAAATAACAAAGTTTAGTCATAGTAAATTTAGCAATAACATTAGTAAAATAATAAATAATTTGAATTACTTGGTGTTTACAGTAAATAGTCATTATTTGAAATTATTAGCTAGGGATCATTGTTATTAATTTGTTAATCAGATCTATTAGGTGTAGCTAACTTAACTTGACTATAATATAAGAATTAATAAATGTAATTACACATATAATTCAAATAATACTCGGAATTATTTTTCTACATGTATAAAATTAGTATTTTATAATTCTGTCCACCTTTTAATGTAAAGAATTAATTTAATATTCTGTTATTACTTTTCTGTGGTAGCCAATCGCCACAAAAGAATTCTCTTATAGACAGCGATGGACACATGATCTTATTATTGTGGCTACCAAGAGATACAATAGTTTAATTCCAAAGGTTTTTTAACTATAAAATCAGTGCCGGTTCTAAGATTTTGGGTGTCTTAGGTGAACCAATAAAATAGTGTTATTGCAAATAATTTTTAACAATTTTAATGTAGAAAAACTTTTTTCGAAACAAGAATAGTAAATATCATTCTAAATTCTTGTATACATTGGAAAAACAATTACTATCTTGAGAGAATTTAATATTATATAACTTGACTTTGATCCGGCTATTAAAATCTCTCCCTCATGACTTTCAGTTCCTCAAATAGAATTTCATCATTAAAATCATAAGAATCATCATATTTTATGTAAGTTTCAAGAACCATGTAATATGGTTCGGAGTCGTTATCAAGGGATGATCTAAGGTTATCTGTATGTGTCTTACAGTTATATATATTTATATATATATATATAGGCTAAAATGCTCCTGGGGTCCCTTAACTTTATTTAAAGTAACGATTTAGTCCTTTATGTTTTTTTTGTCCCACATAAGTCCTTTATGTTTTAAATTTTTGTCACATAAATCCTTTTCCGTCAACCTTCATCCAACTCTGTTAACAATGCTGATGTGTCTATTAGAGGTGCTTATGTGGCTTTCTAAAATATTATCCACCTCATTTTGATTTAAATTTTATTAAAAATTAAAAAGGAAAAATAAAAAACATTCATCTGCATCTTTACTTGAAACCCAGAAACACTAACCATTGAAATCCCCAATTTTATACCCAATCTTCATCTTCAGCCATTGAATTCTTTAAAAACCTTCATTGTGGGTAACCAGAATCGTTTTATTATTCATTGTGGGTAATCAGAATCGTTCTATATTATTCAACCCAGAAACACTAACATTTGTTTCCTCACATTTCCAGAAATCTTCCCATTTCAGAAGATATAAACATCAGCAACCCACAATCGTTTCAAACCAGAATCGTTCTCGTTTTCAAATCCAAAATCGATTTCAAACCCCAGGTCGATTTCAAACCCAAAATCGTTTCAAACCCAAATTCGTTTTCGTTTTCACCCTTTTGTTAATCAATTTTGACCCATTTCGTTTCTGGATACACCCTGTTTTTTACCTGTGTTTTTTAATCATCTTCTTCGTTCTAGATCTGCTGTGACCCTTTTTTTAATCATCTTCTTCTTCGACCCATTTTTGTTTTGACCCATTTTCTTCTCACGGATGTATATATACATTAAATCAGAAGCATCATTTGATGCAAGAACACACTAGTGGTACCAAATTAATACAACTGATAAGGATGAGGATTATCCCATATTAGTTTTTGAAGATAATGAAGATTGAAGATGAAATGAATTTGTATGGTTGGGGCTGTACCGAAAGGGATGGGTAGAAACTTGAAGATGATTTTTTTTTTTGGTAAAAATGAATAAATAAATAAAAATGACATGGATTATGATTTTAGAAAGTGAGATAGCCACATAAGCAGAAATAACAGACACATAATCACATAAATTGCCACATAAGCAACTTTTAACAGAGTTGGATGGAGGCAAACGGAAAAGGATTTATGTGCCAAAAAATTTAAAACATAAAGGACTTATTTGGGACAAAAAAACATAAAGGACTAAATCGTTACTTTAAATAAAGTTAAGGGACCCCAAGAGCATTTTAGCCATATATATATTATTGTGATAACAATAAAATTCTTTTTAAATATATGTATACGCTACTGAGAAAAAGAATTTTTGTGCCCTCTATAAAATGGGGCCATGGGTAGTTGCCCCTATCGCTCATGCTCTAGACCATCGCTGCAAAAATGAGGAAAGATCATAATGCTCCACTTATACAGAACGATGAGTGAAGACACTAAACCAACATTAGAGGACGCATATGAGCAGCGCTCCCTTGCCAAACCCTGCCTATTGGAGGACGCATATGAGCAATGGGCAGCGCTCCCTTTCCAAACGCTGCCCATTGGAGGACGCATATGAGCAATGGGCAGCGCTCCCTTGCCAAACGCTGCCCATTGGAGGACGCATATGAGCAATGGGCAGCGCTTCCTTGCCAAACGCTGCCTATTGGAGGACGCATATGAGCAATGGGCAGCGCTCCCTTGCCAAATGCTGCCCATTGGAGGACGCATCTGAGCAATGGGCAGCGCCCCCTTTCCAAACGCTGCCCATTGGAGGACGCATATGAGCAATGGGCAGCTTTCCCTTGCCAAACGCTGCCCATTGGAGGACGCATATGAGTAATGGGCAGCGCTCCCTTGCCAAACGCTGCCCATTGGAGGACGCATATGAGCAATGGGCAGCGCTCCTTACTTATAAACGCTGCCTATTGTTTTTTTTTTTCATTTTCATTCCCTCACATACGTTTTAGCGTTCATATTTTTTTTTGGGTCTTCTCCATCACCTAGCTCTCTCACTTGAAGCTCTCACTCAGGTATACTCTCTCAAGCTCTCCTCCTCTCTCAAGCTCTCAAGCTCTCAAGGTAATTTAGACTTACATCATATGCTTTTTATCTATTTCCAAGTAAAATAACTACTTGGAAATAGATAAAAAGCAGCGTACAAGTATCTATTTCCAAGTAATTTAGACTTACATAGTTTTCGCCCTTGTTAATTTAATGTTGCTCTAGGTTAAGGGATTCTTGTGTTGTATTTATAAATTTGAGATATTTAGTGAAATGCATGTTAATTGAGGATTGTTGCTGAATATGTGAATTGTTGTTAGGTTTTGCGAGTTTGTTTTGTCGGAGCTTTGCATTCGTTGTTCGAGAGTTCGGTTCATTTGCTAGTGCGTGGTTCGCCTAGGTTGGAGTTCATTGTTGCTTCCACTTGTTCAGGTACTTTTGTTGTTTAAAACTAGAGTGACTATTTATTTATTTAAAACTGAAATTGTCTCTCTTATTTATTTTATGTGTTCCTTTTCTTTTAGTTGTGCTTGAAATGAAAGATTGATACCTAACTTGTGATGAAGTTTAGTCTTGGCAACAACAATGATTCTAAAAATCAATTGCTAATAACTATTTTGATTGAACCATGATGATTTATTTCTTCATAGATATTGCATTGATATGTAGGCTTTGTTTTCTTGATACCTATCAAATATAAGTTATGCAAACTCTTCTATTACTATTTTTTAGAAATAGATCACCTTTATTTATATTATATATTTTATACTTGAACAAGAATATAAGTTATGCAAACTTGTATATGTGTGGTGAATGAAACTAGCAAAGTAAAATCGAATATGCCTAAATATGCGAATTGTTTGTTGTTTGTCACCTATAATAGGTTTTTAAGTTCTCTTATCAGGATTTTATTATAAATAAATACTGGGAAATTATGGATAGAGAGTGGATGTCTGCCAATCGTCTGTCCAAGGAATATGTTGCTGAAGTGGATTATTTTGTGAAATGTGCTGTTGAACGTTTAGGGACTTCTAGTAACATGAAGTGTCCTTGTTTGAGTTGTTGTTATGCAAAATCAGTTAATGCAGAGGAGTTGGCAGGACATTTAAAGGGTTACGGAATAGATCGAAGTTACACTTGTTGGACAATGCATGGTGAGGAAAGAGGTGAATCTTCAAATATGGGTAATAGTACTGAGAGATGTGCATCGGTTGACACCGAAAGACCTACATTTGAAGGGGGCGAATTTGAAGAGATGGCAAAGGCTGTTGAAGACGATCTTAATCTCAAATGTTTGAGAAATTGATAACGGATGCGGAGACACCGTTGTATTCAGGTTGTACTGAATTCACAAAACTATTGGTTGTGATAAAGTTGTATAACTTGAAAACTTGCCACGGATGGACGGATAAGAGCTTTACGAAATTACTCGCACTGTTGAAAGAAATGTTGCCGAAGGATAATGTGCTCCCTTCTCGGACGTATGATGCAAAACAAATGTTAGGGTCCATTGGGTTGAACTATGAGAAGATACATGCTTGTCCCAATGATTGCATTTTATTTCGGAATGAACATGCATCGTTAAAGTCGTGTCCTAAATGTAATGCATCGCGATATAAAAATAAAGAATCTGCTCCAGAAAAGGTGTTGTGGTATTTTCCCATAATTCCTCGATTTAGGCGCATATACCATAGTTCAGAAGATGCAAAACACTTGACATGGCATGATGATGAAAGGATTAAAGATGGCATGCTACGACACCCGGCAGATTCTCCGCAATGGAAGAAAATTGATATTGATTATCCTGATTTCGGGTTGGATCCAAGAAACCTACGACTTGCATTGTCTGCTGATGGATTTAATCCGCACGGCATTCAGAGTAGCTCCCACAGTACGTGGCCCGTGATTTTGGCGATCTATAACTTACCTCCATGGCTTTGCATGAAACGCAAATATATGATGTTGTCTTTGTTCCGGGCCCAAGCAACCGGGAAATGATATTGATGTATACTTGGCTCCGTTAATTGAAGACTTGAAGCTAATGTGGGAGACTGGAGTAAAGGTGTATGATGGGTTCAGAGAAGAAACTTTCACCCTGAGGGCTATGATTTTTGGCACAATTAATGACTTTCCAGCATACGGCAATCTATCTGGGTACGGTAACAAAGGTCAGTGTGCATGCCCTATATGTGAAGATAACACTGATTGGATGTGGTTGGAACATGGTAGGAAGAATATCTACTGTGGTCATCGTAGGTTTTTGCCATCTACTCATCCGTATCGACTGTTGAAAAAGGCATTCAATGGGAATATCGAAACCCGTAAAGCTCCCATGGCTTTGATGGGTGAACAAATATTTGAAAATGTGAGAGGTTTGAACATTAAATTTGGGAAGCCTTTTGTAGGAGAGCTTGCCAAACGGGGGTGGAAGAAAAAGTCAATTTTCTTTGAGTTGCCATACTGGAAGTCATTATATGTAAGGCACTTCATTGATGTGATGCATGTTGAAAAAAATGTCTTTGAAAGTGTCATCGGTACCTTACTCAATATGCTAGGAAAGACTAAACATACCATCAACTCGATATTAGACTTGCTTAGTATGGGGTTGAGACCAGAATTGGGTCTGATAAAGAAGGGTACACGCACATATCTACCTCCGGCAGCTCATACTTTATCTAAAAAGGAGAAGACCGTGTTTTGTAAGTTTCTTCATGGAGTTAAAGTTCCAGAGGGTTACTCTTCAAATATTATGAACCTTGTATCGATGAAAGACCTCAAGTTAAAGTCTTTAAAGTCTCATGATTGCCATGTTCTAATGGAGAATTTGCTACCCATTGGTATACGTTCCATTTTGCCTAAGAAAGTGCGCAAGACCCTAACCAAACTTAGTTTCTTCTTTAAGGCAATTTGTAGTAGAGTGATTGACCTTGGAAAGCTGCCATCATTGCAAAGAGAAATTACTGTCACTTTGTGTGAGCTTGAGATGTATTTCCCACCTTCATTTTTTGACATAATGATTCATCTAATAGTTCATCTGATTAGAGAGACACAATTGTGTGGCCCATGTTACATGAGATGGATGTATCCGTTTGAGCATTACATGAAGATATTAAAAGGTTATGTGAAAAACCGATCACGACCCGAGGGTTGTATTATTGAGCGCTACATAGTTGAAGAAGCTATTGAGTTCTGTACCGGCTATCTATCTAGTCTTGAACATTCTGTTGGACTGCCAAGGTCTCGTCACTTAGGAAGCATTAGTAAAGGGATGTCAGGAACAAAAATAGTGATGGTATCAAGGAAAGAACTAGATGAAGCACACTTATATGTTTTGCACAATGATACCGAGGTTGATTCATATGTTTCCAAGCACATGGACATACTTAAGAGTGATCACCCATATAAGACTCAAGTTTGGTTAACAAAAGAACATAATCGGAGTTTCATAGTGTGGCTAAAAGACCACATTGATTTCGAATTTGCTATGAATCCTTCCTCGATTTCAGAAAGATTGAGATGGTTAGCAAAAGGTCCAAATATGCAAGTTTTCTCTTACACCAACTATCAAATGAACGGGTACACGTTCTATACAAAAAAACATGATGATCAAAGTAAAATGCAAAATAGTGGGGTGACTCTTGTAGCTCAAGCTTTGCATACATCAAGTGCCAAAGACAGAAATCCCATATATGCGAATATGTCATACTTCGTGGTCATTGAACACATATGGGAGTTGGATTACAACATGTTTCTGTTGAACCAAGGTCAAACACTCTTTGTTTTGAATGATAACAAATTACAATTTGTTTACTAATGGTTATAGTTGAACCAAAGCACAGGGCAATGAACCAAAAGGGCAGGGCATGAACCAAAGCACAGGGCAATGAACCAAAGCGCTTGGCATGATATGATATCGTAAAGTGTAGAAGCTCGAAGCAGAAACTACTGAAGCGTTCAAGACTTATGTGTTATTTTTCTTTGCATAGGACGCGTGTAAGATCCTATCACTTAAACTTTATGACTTATGTAGTTGAGAGATGATTTTTTAAAATAGAACTATTTTGTTAAAATCTTTTATATAAAAGTATGATTAAATAGGTTAGGCACAAGATGTTTTTAAAGAAAGGTTTTGAATAATGATTTGTTGTTTTTTTAAAGAAAATAGATTCATGAGTTAGTGTTTTAAAAAAGAATTTGTTTTTGAAGTAAAGAATCGATTCTTGATTTGGTACATAAAGCTAGAAATCGATTCCCACTTATTTCTAAAACCAAAAATCGATTTCCACTTGCTTTTTAAAGCCAATAATCGATTTCTCTCTTGCCTTGGAAGCAAGAAATCGATTTCCCTCTTCCCTTTTAAGCCAACAATCGATTTCCCACTTCTATATTGGTTTTGAAAGAACTTGTTTTGGAAAGAAAACAATCGATTGATGACTTTGTGTTTTAAAAGCATAAAATCGATTTCTTGCTTGTTATTTCAAAGATGAAAATCGATTCATGGCTTGTAAGTCACAAGCTGAAAATCGATTTATGGCTTGTAAGTTACAAGCTAGAAATCGATTCATGGCTTGTAAGTTACAAGCTAGAAATCGATTTATGGCCTATTTTTTTAAAGAGAACAATCGATTCATCTCTTGTAAGTTCAAAGAAGTAAATCGATTCTCCACCTGTTTTTTGGAAGCACAACTTGTTTTTGAAGCTAGCAATCGATTTCTCTCTTATTTCATTAAAGCTAGAAATCGATTCCTCACTTATTTCTCTAAGAAGGAAATCGATTTCTATCCTGTTTCTTTCAAGCAATCAATCGATTCTTCACTTATCAAATTTGAGTTAAAAAGTGCTTCAACGGTCATATTTTTACAATCCATATAAATAGCACTTAGGGTTTTTACGATAACAGAGACAACACACAAATCAAAAAGAAAAGAACGCAAACACCCACCGTTACATTCTTTCTTCACGTTCTTCATCTAGGGTTTCAAAATCTCTCATCTCTCTCAACTACATCGTGTTATATTGTTTGAGGGATTGGATCCTAGCTTTCAGTTGTAATCATCTATAATTGGTTGTTGTGAAATCCTGGGAAGTTTTCTTGGGTAATTCAATCGGGGAGATTGAATTGTAACGAAATCCTTAGCGGGGAGCTTGGGTTCTCAATTTGGGGAAAATTGAGATTGGCGTGGTAGCTATAGCGAAGTTGCTTGCTTGTAAGACGTTGAAGAAGTATCTTCTCATATAGTGGTTATTATCAAGTCCGAAGGTTTCAAAGCCAGAGGCCGAGGACGTAGGGCTTTTATCCCGAACCTCGTAAAAATCACGGTGTACTCCTATCCCTTATCTTTACTTTGCGTTTTCGTTTATAATTGTTAACTGTCATCGTACTTGCTATTATCACGCGCAGATTTGATTATCGTTATAATTATAATTATAATTGTTTCTGTCATTGTTATAGTTTGCATAAGTTGTTGCATATAGTTTAAATTCCATTTTCCGCATTCGATTTGAACTAGCATTGTTAATTTTTCGAAAATCCAAAAGAAGTCATATTTAGCATATAACCTTATTCCCCCCCCCCCCCCCTTCTAAGGTTATCATATAGTCCAACAATTGGTATCAGAGCTAGAAATTGCATATTGAGCTTAACATCTCGCAATTTTTGATTATGGGTTCATTTATGAAAGAGGGGATGTCCTTCAATAGGCCACCCCTGTTCGATGGGACTAACTATGACTATTGGAGTAGTCGAATGAAATGTCATGTGCAGGCTATAGATTTCACTTTATGGAGGATCATTGTTGATGGACCACTCATTCCTATGAGAATCAAGATTACTAAACCTGGTGTTGCTGCTGACGGAGATACTACCAAATATCAAGCCACTAGTACAGCAGAGGAAGTACCTATTGAAGATATTTATGCCATTGACATGAGTGAGCTGAGAAAGTCTGAGCTAGAAAAAATATCTCTCAATGCCAAAGCAATGAATATTCTTCACCTATCTTTATGTGAAGAAGAATATGGAAGGGTGAAAGGATGTCAGACAGCAAAGGAAATTTGGGACTGTCTAGAAGCTACACATGTTGGTACGAGTCAAGTGAAGGATACTAAGATTAGAGTTCTCACTTCGAAGTATGAAGCTTTCAAGATGAAGGAAGGTGAATCTGTTGCAGCTATGCACCAGAGATTGAACTTGATAGTGAATAACTTGAGAGCACTTGGGAAGAAGTATTCAACGAAGGATTTGAATGGGAAGATTCTTGCATCCTTGACTAGTGAGTTCTTTCCCAAGACTTGTGCTATCACTGAAGCCAAAGATATTGGCACTTTACCTCAAGAAGACTTGATTGGGTCACTTCTTGCATTTGAGGTGGTGTTGGCCGCTAAGAAGACTCAAGAAAAAGAAGCGGTCAAAGAGAGGAAGTCTCTTGCTCTTGCTGCTACCAAGACTCCTAAGATGGCAAGGAAAGAGGTTGAGTCTGATGAAGAATCCGATGATGAAGACATGGCTATGTTTGCCAAGAAATTCAAAAAATTCATGAAATTGAAAAAGTTTGGGAAGGGTGACTATTCAAAGAAATCTGGGCACAACAAAGGAGATAGTTATGAGAGAAGAGATGATCAACCAAAATGTTTTGAATGCAACAAACCGGGTCATCTCAAAGTGAATTGTCCAAAGCTAAAATCCAAGTACCCACAGAAGAAAGCCATGAAGGCTACATGGGACGATATTGACACTGAGGATGAAACAGATGAAGAAGAGGAAGTTGCAAATGTTGTTTGTCTTATGGCAAACGACACTCCTGAGGCTACATGGGACAATCTTGACACTGATAGTGAAACAGATGAAGAAGAGAAGGCTGCCAAGATTGCTTGTCTTATGGCAAATGACACCCCTAAGGTAATCCTTGCTAATCTTAGTTTTTCTGATTCACTTGAACATGATGCCTTATCTGATGATGCGTGTAGTAGTCAAGATTTGAGTGAGGCTTTTGAAGCTCTTTATAATGAACATGAAACTCTTTTGATAAAATCTAAGGACTTGAGAAAGAGCAACAAAAGCATGCTCACTCAAATTGAGACTCTTGAGAAGGAAGTAGCTAAGTTGAAGAATGAGCTACATAAAACTAAACCTTTCAACCTTGAGCTTCTTGAGCTTAAACAAAATTTTGAAAAAGTGAAGGTTGAAAATGAAAATTTGAAAGAATCCTTAAAAAAGTTTGAGGTTGGTGAAAAGACCTTAACCAAGTTACTTCACTCTCAACATGAATATGTTGATAGGAGAGGTATTGGGTATGAAGGTAATTCCACCTCCTCTGACTTGAAAAAGAAAATGATTTTTGTAGCTGCCACTTCAAGTAAGACACCTACTGTTTTCTCCTGCACTTATTGTCAAAAAGGGAATCATAGCTCTCATAGATGCCCTATTCGTAGATTGTGTGAGCTTGGACCCTTATACCTGCTTGTAAGAAACCAAGGTGGATTGTGAAAACAAACCCCCTGAAGACTAACCCCCAAGGACCCAATCAAATTTGGGTACCTCGTACTAGTTGTTAGTGTTCCTTTTGCAGGTTGGTCAGTCATCCAAGAAGAAAAATGTGTGGATGGTTGACAGTGGGTGCTCGAGGCATATGACTGGTGATGCCTCACTATTCTTGAAGCTGAGCAACAAAGCAAGTGGATCTGTGAAGTTTGCCAACAATGAATCTGCTCAAGTAATAGGTAAAGGTTGTGTGGGTAAGGAAAACACAATCAAAATTAAAAATGCTTTACTAGTTGATGGTGTGAAATTTAACTTGCTAAGTGTCAGTCAATTATGTGATAGTGATTTTGATGTGTATTTTTCTGTTGATAAATGTGTTATTGCTCATAAGACTTCTAAACTTTATATTACTGGCTTTCGAGAAAATAATGTGTATTATGTTGATTTTGACAATGTGAGTGATGATATTGTATGCATGCCTTCCTTGCTTGATGATGTGAATCTGTGGCATAGACGTCTAGGACATGCTAGTAGAGAACTTTTATCTAAGTTGTGTAAGAATGAGCATGTTAGAGGTATACCCAAGCTAATATGAAAAGGGTCCATTATGTGATGCATGTCAGCTGGGTAAGTTGCATAAAACTTCCTTCAATTCAAAACCTGTTATTTCCACTAACAATGTGCTTGCATTGCTCCATCTTGATTTATTTGGTGAGATTGATGTTGTAAATCTAGGGCCAAGTATGTCTTCGTGATTGTAGATGATTATTCTAGGTATACTTGGGTCATTCTACTTGCAAATAAAAGTGATGCTTTTAATGAGTTTGCTAAGCTGTGCAGAAAGTTACAGAATGAGAAAAGCTTAGCCATCAAGGAAATTAGAAGTGATCATGGAGGAGAGTACGAAAATTCATCATTCAAGACCTGGTGTGAAAAGTATGGTGTTCATCACAACTCTTTAGCTCCAAGGACTCCTCAACAAAACGGTGTGGTGGAAAGAAAGAACAGAACCATACAAGAGATGAGCAGAACAATGCTAAACGAGCACAACCTTCCCACGTATTTATGGGGACATGCAGTTGATACAGCATGCCATGTGCTCAACCGGGTATACCTGAGGCCATCTCTTAACAAGACGCCATACGAGTTGTGGAATGGTAGAGCTCCAAATATTTCATACTTCAAGGTTTTTGGAAGTAAGTGCTTCATTCTCAACACAAAGGACAAGTTGGGTAAGTTTGATGCAAAATCAACTGAAGGTATCTTTATGGGTTATTCAAGTCATAGTAGAGCATATATTGTTTACAATAAAATTGATAAATGTATGCAAGAATCAATACATGTTTCTTTTGATGAGACTAACCCATTTGATAAGAAAGTTGATGATGAGGATGAAGTGGTTGAAGTGATCAAAGACAGAATGCCTGAATCAACCAGTGAAAGTGTGGAAGAAGCCGAGGTGAAAGAGGAACCTCATGAAGAAACTGAAGCGGAACGAGAGCCCCAAGACATCGATGACCATTTCCATGGAAGAACACATGATGATTTGCCCAGAACTTGGAAATCAGTTCGAGATCATCCCATGGAGCAAATTATTGGTAGTCCATCAAAGGGGGTAACCACTCGTTCTTCTCTTAATCATTTATGCTTTCATAGTGCTTTTGTCTCTCAAATAGTTCCTAATAATATTAAGGAAGCTTTATGTGATCCTGAATGGGTTTTGTCAATGCAAAAGGAACTTGAACAATTTGAACGGAACAAAGTTTGGCATTTAGTTGAAAAACCTGTTGATAGAACCATCATTGGTACTAAATGGGTTTTTCGCAACAAACTTGATGAAAATGGTGTTATTTTATTAAATAAAAGTCGTTTAGTTGTTCAAGGTTTTAACCAAATCGAAGGGGTGGATTTTGAAGAGACTTTTGCTCCGGTGGCTAGGTTGGAGTCCATTCGTATAATTCTAGCCTTTGCTAGTTACATGGACTTCAAACTACACCAAATGGATGTCAAGAGTGCCTTCCTAAATGGATTTTTAGAAGAGGAAGTATATGTAAAACAACCCCCTGGTTTTGAAGATTTTAAGAAACCAAACCATGTTTTCAAACTTGACAAAGCACTTTATGGATTAAAACAAGCTCCTAGAGCTTGGTATGAGAGACTGAGCAAACATTTACTTGCAAATGGTTTCAAAAAGGGTAAGATTGATTCTACCTTATTCCTTAAAACCAAGGGCAAACATATCATAGTAGTTCAAATATATGTCGATGATATTATTTTTGGGTCTACAAATGATGATCTGTGCAAGGAGTTTTCTGACATGATGACTAGCGAGTTTGAGATGAGCATGATGGGGGAGCTGAATTTCTTTTTGGGACTTCAAGTGAAGCAAATGAAGGAAGGAATCTTCATTTGTCAAAACAAGTTCTCAAAGGAGCTGCTAAAGAAGTTTGACATGAGTGATGCAAAGGAGATTGGTACTCCCATGGCAACTGCAACAAAGTTGGATAAGGACGAGCAAGGTAAACCAGTAAACGAAACGATGTATCGAGGTATGATCGGTAGTCTCTTGTATTTAACTACTTCTCGACCTGATATTATGTTTGCTGTGTGCTTGTGTGCTCGATTTCAAGCATGTCCCAAAGAGTCACATTTAAAAGCTGTAAAACGGATTCTTAGATATGTTAAGGGAACCATAGATTTTGGACTATGGTACCCGAAATCGAGTCAGTTTGCTTTGGTCGGTTTTTGTGATGCTGATTTTGCTGGATGTACATTAGATAGGAAGAGTACTAGTGGAACCTGTCATTTCTTAGGGCCTTGTTTGACTTCCTGGTCTAGTAAAAAGCAGAACAGTGTTGCTTTGTCCACCGCTGAAGCTGAATACGTGGCGGTTGGCAATTGCGTAGCACAAGTTCTGTGGATGAAACAGACTTTGGAGGATTTTGGTTTGATATATGAAAATGTGCCAGTTCTATGTGATAACACTAGTGCCATTAACATTGCTAAGAACCCCATCCAACACTCTAGAACTAAGCATATAGACATAAGGCATCATTTCATTAGAGACCATGTTTCTAGGGGGAGAATAGCATTAAGCTTTGTAGGCACCGATGACCAACTAGCGGACATCTTCACGAAACCACTAGCCGAAGCTCAATTTTGTAAGATCCGGAGAGAGCTCGGTATGCTTGATTTTGCCAGCCTGTGATTATGTGATGTATTTTTGCGGTGCTATGTGCTTGTTATATTATATGCTATGTGTCTTGTGTGTATTCCCTCTTTTTTGATGAAAACAAAGGGGGAGAAAGTCTTGATGCTTGTTTATTTAACTCACTATGTTTGGTTCTCTTGCGTGTTAGCTGTTTATTTTCTTGATGCTTATGCTTAGGGGGAGCTTATGCCGTTATTTCTTGTTTATAGCCTCCCTATGCATAAGGTAATTTGTTATCATCAAAAAGGGGGAGTTTGTTGAACCAAGGTCAAACACTCTTTGTTTTGAATGATAACAAATTACAATTTGTTTACTAATGGTTATAGTTGAACCAAAGCACAGGGCAATGAACCAAAAGGGCAGGGCATGAACCAAAGCACAGGGCAATGAACCAAAGCGCTTGGCATGATATGATATCGTAAAGTGTAGAAGCTCGAAGCAGAAACTACTGAAGCGTTCAAGACTTATGTGTTATTTTTCTTTGCATAGGACGCGTGTAAGATCCTATCACTTAAACTTTATGACTTATGTAGTTGAGAGATGATTTTTTAAAATAGAACTATTTTGTTAAAATCTTTTATATAAAAGTATGATTAAATAGGTTAGGCACAAGATGTTTTTAAAGAAAGGTTTTGAATAATGATTTGCTGTTTTTTTAAAGAAAATAGATTCATGAGTTAGTGTTTTAAAAAAGAATTTGTTTTTGAAGTAAAGAATCGATTCTTGATTTGGTACATAAAGCTAGAAATCGATTCCCACTTATTTCTAAAACCAAAAATCGATTTCCACTTGCTTTTTAAAGCCAATAATCGATTTCTCTCTTGCCTTGGAAGCAAGAAATCGATTTCCCTCTTCCCTTTTAAGCCAACAATCGATTTCCCACTTCTATATTGGTTTTGAAAGAACTTGTTTTGGAAAGAAAACAATCGATTGATGACTTTGTGTTTTAAAAGCATAAAATCGATTTCTTGCTTGTTATTTCAAAGATGAAAATCGATTCATGGCTTGTAAGTCACAAGCTGAAAATCGATTTATGGCTTGTAAGTTACAAGCTAGAAATCGATTCATGGCTTGTAAGTTACAAGCTAGAAATCGATTTATGGCCTATTTTTTTAAAGAGAACAATCGATTCATCTCTTGTAAGTTCAAAGAAGTAAATCGATTCTCCACCTGTTTTTTGGAAGCACAACTTGTTTTTGAAGCTAGCAATCGATTTCTCTCTTATTTCATTAAAGCTAGAAATCGATTCCTCACTTATTTCTCTAAGAAGGAAATCGATTTCTATCCTGTTTCTTTCAAGCAATCAATCGATTCTTCACTTATCAAATTTGAGTTAAAAAGTGCTTCAACGGTCATATTTTTACAATCCATATAAATAGCACTTAGGGTTTTTACGATAACAGAGACAACACACAAATCAAAAAGAAAAGAACGCAAACACCCACCGTTACATTCTTTCTTCACGTTCTTCATCTAGGGTTTCAAAATCTCTCATCTCTCTCAACTACATCGTGTTATATTGTTTGAGGGATTGGATCCTAGCTTTCAGTTGTAATCATCTATAATTGGTTGTTGTGAAATCCTGGGAAGTTTTCTTGGGTAATTCAATCGGGGAGATTGAATTGTAACGAAATCCTTAGCGGGGAGCTTGGGTTCTCAATTTGGGGAAAATTGAGATTGGCGTGGTAGCTATAGCGAAGTTGCTTGCTTGTAAGACGTTGAAGAAGTATCTTCTCATATAGTGGTTATTATCAAGTCCGAAGGTTTCAAAGCCAGAGGCCGAGGACGTAGGGCTTTTATCCCGAACCTCGTAAAAATCACGGTGTACTCCTATCCCTTATCTTTACTTTGCGTTTTCGTTTATAATTGTTAACTGTCATCGTACTTGCTATTATCACGCGCAGATTTGATTATCGTTATAATTATAATTATAATTGTTTCTGTCATTGTTATAGTTTGCATAAGTTGTTGCATATAGTTTAAATTCCATTTTCCGCATTCGATTTGAACTAGCATTGTTAATTTTTCGAAAATCCAAAAGAAGTCATATTTAGCATATAACCTTATTCACCCCCCCCCCCCCCCCCCCCCCCCCCCTCTAAGGTTATCATATAGTCCAACAGTTTCGAGAGCCTGTGTTCCTATGTAAGTGGGTTGACAATAATAGTGGTTTACAGATTGATGAGTTGGGGTTCATGCGGGTGAATTTCAATAAGTTAGGATATAAAGATGAGCCTTTTATTTTGGCATCCCAAGCTCAACAAGTGTTTTATGTCACTGATCCAGTTGATACAATTTGGTCCATTGTTTTATTGACAAATAAAAAATTGGTGAATGACATTGAGGATCAAGCAACCGATGATGATGGTATTGAGGACGACCCTTTCTTTGGGACATCACTACCAATTGTAGGGGAAAGTACTCCTATAGAGGATTTTGTGTATGTTAGAAACGATCATAGTGATGGGATTATGATTCGTCAAAAAAAATATACTAAGAAGCGAATTGCAAATACAATTATATCCAAGAAAAGGAAAAGGTAATTTAGACTTATATCATATGCTTTTTATCTATTTCCAAGTAGTTATTTTACATAGTTTTCATCTTCTTGTCTGTTTATTTATTTTGGATAGATAAATATAACAATAACAATGATTGTTTTATTGCAGGTCAGATGGCGGATCATAGTGATCATGACAGCGATCATGAGTGTGATGTTGAAAAGTATATCAGAAAGCAGGCTCCTCGTGGAATGACAGCGATCATGAGTGTGATGTTGAAAAGTGTGATGTTGCTAACTTGTTTTAATTTAGATACATATTGTAAGTAGCTTGCTAGTTTTGGATACATATTGTTAGAGAGTTTGATTTGGATACATATTAATTTGTTAATATTGTAATTAAGTTGCTAAGTTTTGGATACATGCATATAATAACTTGTTAGCTAGTTTGTTTTGGTTTGTGATCATATTGGTGTATTTGGATATATAACTAGTTTATATATATATATATATATATATATATATATATATATATGTTGTTAGTATGTAAATGATTGGGTTGGTATTAATTGGCTGTATATGACCAGGAAATTATCAAAAGTAAAAAGGAAAATACAAAAAAACAGGAAAAAAAGGAAAAAAAATATTAAACAATAGGCAGCGCTTAGTGGGAGAAGCGTTGCTCATTCACCTGGCACGTATAGCAAGGGGCAGCGCTTGGTAAAGGCAAGCGCTGCCCATTGCTAAACGTGCTAGGTGAATGAGCAGCGCTTGGTGGGAGAAGCGCTGCTCATTTACTTAGCGCGTTTAGCAATTGGCAGCGCTTGGTAAAGGGAAGCGCTGCCCATTTCTAGGTGAATGAGCAGCGCTTCTCCCTTCAAATGCTGCCTATGGCTATTAATGAGCAGCGCTTCTCAAACGCTGCCCATTTTTGGGGAGGAATCACCAGCGCCAAATTTAGCAGCGCTAAAAAACGCTGCACATGGCTAAAAAAAATGCTGCCCATCCTCAATTCTGTTGTAGTGTCTTGTATACGTTGGAAAAACAATTACTATCTTGAGAGAATTTAATATTATATAACTTGACTTTGATCCGGCTATTAAAATCTCTCCCTCATGACTTTCAGTTCCTCAAATAGAATTTCATCATTAAAATCATAAGAATCATTATATTTTATGTAAGTTTCAAGAACCATGTAATATGGTTCTGAGTCATTATCAAGGGATGATCTAAGGTTATCTGTATGTGTCTTACAGTTATATATATATATATATATATATATATATATATATATATATATATATATATATATATATTATTGTGATAACAATAAAATTCTTTTTAAATATATGTATACGCTACTGAGAAAAAGAATTTTTGTGCCCTCTATAAAATGGGGCCATGGGCAGTTGCCCCTATCGCTCATGCTCTAGGCCATCGCTGCAAAAATGAGGAAAGATCATAATGCTCCACTTATACAGAATGATGAGTGAAGACACTAAACCAACATTAAAGGAGTAAAACTTCCTTTGAGATTGGATACTCTCAAGTACGTCTTGTATGAAGTAGGAGATATATAGTGTGACATATGTAAGAAATTTTATTTCTATAGCATTGGTCTTCCCTTGATTTATAAACTTTGGTTGAATGGTATTTTGATGGGTCTTGGAATATCTATCGATCAATAGATATTAGACATCACATGGTATATAAGCCTACTTGAATAGTTTAGCCTATAGTTTAATGGATCCATGATGGGTGTAACCATTACAACTCTTCATGGAAGGGTATGGTTTGAATGAATATGGCTACTCATATTTGGATATGATGAACTATTGTCATTTGCTATGTCCATTTGATCGACCAAGAGTTGATTGTCTTCATATCATTGTATTCTTCAATTATATTTCTTGTGAAATATTTTAATAGATATTATTTGTACATTTCCCTTGTGAATTAAGAGAAATGTGAGAGCTTATTTTATTTTATTGCTTAGTTTCCTAAGAAAATGTGGGAGCATATTTATTAGTTTAAATATTTGTTTTTAAAGCAGTTAGTCACCCTTCTCTATAATTTGTGCTCTAAGTAAATTATTTTGTTGATACATTAAATGTGTGATGACTTGTTTACATATTTATCTAATCATTCAGTTAAACCTTAATGGTTTATGTCTATTGATATGATTGGTTAGTGAGATCTAATAAGGAGCGTTGATTATTTTTCTTTCATAAGAAAGATGTTTATTTCTCTTTATGGAAATGTTTGAGATCTCTAATTTCCTTGGAGGAAATATTTACTTTGAGATATTTATCTCTGATTTCCCTGTGGAAATGGTGTTTCACATGGAGTATGTTTGTTGATCTCCTAAAAGAGATTGGTAGTGTTTTCTAGGGAAAACATCTTTCTTGGGAAAGATATTTTCCTTTATGGAATGGTATTTCTTTTGAAACATGAATCCTTTTTAAGGGATTAGTTGTGTTTTCTTGGGAAGACACAACGAGGGCATGTACACAGTAGTATGCAATGATCACAAATTATACTATGATGTGTATTACATTAGTACACTTATTTGATGGTCATGACAGCAAGACTAGTTAGTTATGTGGTTGCGAGTGACATAAACTCTTAATAGTTTATTTCTCACCTATAGCTCTAATTGATGAGTTTTGTTGGTCGGCATTGATCATTGTTGTTTGTGATTATAGTCAAGATATGAAAGTGGCCACAGTTATTCAACCAATGAGTTTTCAGTTTATTTTTTCTTTTTAAACTTTGTTTACAAAAGTTTATTTTATTTGTTTTGTTTTACTTTGTTTATGAAATCAATGTCGCCTAAGTGGGAGAATGTAAGAAATTTTATTTCTATAGTGTTTGTCTTCCCTTGATTTATAAACTTTGGTTGAATGGTATCTTGATGGGTCTTAGAATATCTATCTAGTGATCAATAGATATTAGACATCATATGGTATATAAGCCTACTTGAATAGTGTAGCTTTTAGTTTAATAGATCCATGATGGGTGGAACCAGTACAACTCTTCATGGAAGGGTATGGTTTGAATGAATATGGCTATTCATGGTTGGATATGATGAACCATTGTAACCCTACATGAAAGGGTAGGTCCCCTCTCCACTTTCTCTATAAATATATGCCTTGGGACATATGTGAAGGCTAATGTGAAAATGTCTAATGTCATTATATGCTTACCCATCAAAGCTTGAGAAAGAATGGGAGGAAGATCCTATCCTATATCATGATATACATGATCATTCAAGTGCATCAAATTACTTCTAAAAGGATGTCTTCAAGAGATAAATACCTTATCCCTTCTTATTTATTTATATGGTGTCCTAAATTCATGCAAATATGATCTTGGATTAATTGTTCATGACATGAGATTATGATTCATATTATTATATTATTGTCATGATGTTCAATTTATTCTTACAACATATATTATAATTACAACATATGTAGTTAGTAAAATGGAGGCGAAAAAGTTTAATAATAAAATGGTTTAATTGTATTTTTATTTTATGAATTTTCCATTTTGGCGGCTTTTGTCTCTCTTTTTATACTTTTGACAATTTTGGTTACCAATAGTTAACAATCCATAAGAAGAAAGAACAGAATAAAAAAAACAAGAGGATCTTATATGATGGAGTCTACATCAGGTGCATTAGGTCGAATATCACTAGGGGTGGACACAGAACCGTGACCAGCCTGAAACCGTAAAACCCGACAGTGGAATTTGCTGTTACGGGTGTGTCACCGGAAACCGAAGCAGTCCATATGAGAGAAATCGGTTGCTTATGGTTTGAAATGGGTGGGCTGGGATCTCAAAGCTGCAACCAATGTTAACCGAACCCGCCCGAGTGTGGTTAGTGTACTTTAATACGTTTGACTCGTACATCAACAACCGCCTACCTTTATTATTTCACTGCCCAAGAAAGAAAGTTTTCTCTCTCCAGTCCACTCACATCAGTTACTTTTTCTCTAGTGTACCAAACACCTTTCTCTCTCTTCAGTTACTTTTCAATCATCGCGTTTGTTGCCTTCATTTCTTTCACACTTCATCCCCTTTTCTCTCTGTTCTCCCATTTCTTTTCGGTAAGTTTGCTTTTTTCTTTTCCGGCAACCTCCAAACTGTTGAGCTACTACCAAAAGATTAAAACCGAGCAAACCCACCCGTTGGAACCGCAACCCGACGGAACCCGCACCCGCCAGTACCGCCGTTCAAAACGGTCGGAAGAATGCTTTTGGTCTTTGATGAAGATATAAGTTGTGGTACAAGGAAGCAAAGAGAATCAATAAATCAAGAATCAAGAATAGCGTCAAAACCAAAATAAATAACCTAGTTAGGGTTCTATCAAATTGGATTAGAAGACAAATAGCGAAAATAGAAAGTGAGAAGAGAGAGTGGGGGAAGAGAGAAAGAGGTGAGAAATAGAGTAGATTAGGGGTATTGTTTGGTTTAAGGGAAATTGAAGAGAAATAGGGGAGAGAGAGTCGTGTCTCTTGGTTTGGTTGCAGCGAAAGAGAGAAGAGAGAAAGAATACTAGTTTTGAAAGGACAAAAACACTCTTATGCGGTTGGTTTAATTTTTAATTTAATTTAATTATCTTTATAATTCTATTAATTATTTAATTAAAATTTCTTAATATTTATTTTAATTACATAAATAATTATTTTAATCATTTAATTTAATTAGTTAAATATAGTTTCAATTGTTTAATTTAATTAAATTAATAATGAAAAGAATTAGGAAATTGAGTTGATAAAGTGAGGGTAGCATGGTAAAAACATAATTTTTTAGCCTTTTCTCCTAACTTTATTCCCACATATGGAGAGATTGCAAAAAAACAATAAGATAATCATCTCTCTCTCTATCCCATATCTCCTCTCAACCTAACATGAGAAAATCATTATGTCTTTTCTTAGTCTCTCTTTCCTCTTTCACCTCAATCAAACACACCATTAGTGCTCTTGTACATATAAAGTGAGTTGTGCATACAATAATTGTATCCTCAAGGTGCTGAGTTCAAATCCCCTCGAGGACAGTTGTAAAATGACCATTAGTATGACTTTGAATAACAAAATAACCTTACTTGGTCGTTTTAAGAGGCTAAAAGTTTAGCCAAAGTTATTAACTCCTAGGGTTGTAACCTTTTTAAAAGATAGTGAAAACTCTCCTTCTAGTGTTTCAAGGTACGGAACATAGCTACTAGGTGCCGTTTTAGAGAACATTTTTGCGAAAAGATTTAGAAAACACTTAATCAAACCCTCTAGTTTTTGTGTTTTCTCATCTCATGTACACACATACACACACATATTTCGTTCTAAAGGTATAGATAATTAGAAGAGTATATATGGACATGATATACGTTTTCAAGATATTGTTTAACTTGAGTCCAATTTATTAACACATGAACATATGCTAACTTATGCTCTTGATCTATTAACCAATTACAGACTCCTTCTGAGAGTGACTACTAGAGCGAATGTTTTTCTACTTCAATTTTTTTCCATTCCTACTATTTTTTAAACATAGCAATAAGTTAGTAAAATAAAGGAAAGAAAAATGGATTGTTTCACAGTATATATGTACGACAAACAAATTTTATCCTTCAACCCGAACTAAATTTTTACCTTTTAAGCTTGGGATAGTATCCCCAGCCTTATAATGAAATACTATCAAATAATGCGGAAAAAAGTAATCAAATACTAAAAGATTACACGAATAATACCAAACATATTATGTTGGTCTGGGTATAATTGGCCTCAGATTTCATAAGCAAGTTCTCATATTCGAGTCTTATGGATGAAAAAATGTAATTGGGAGGGGAGACCCCACTAATAATGGTTAACTAGGTTCGTCTCTAAAAATTAGTCATCGGTAAAGTAAGAAAACAAATGGATCGTTTTTTTTTACACCACAAAAAAATTACGAGAATAATATTTACTTTTTAACCATGGAAAAATTATGAGTGATTTTTATTTTTGTGAATAAAAAAAAATTATGAGTGAATGGTGGAGGGGAAATAATACCTTTTTAATTTCCTTTATAACATGTGGGCTTAAGTGGGGAATCTAATTAGAATTTAAACCAAAGACATGATAATATATATCCCTAGACATGTCCTATCCCATGTGAAAGTGTTTCTTACTAAGTGCACCATCATCAAAGAAAATTAGACTATATGTTTGAAGATGTCAATGGTGGTCAATTATAATGCAATTTGTCAAAGCACACACACGGATGAGAATTTTGATTTTCATTGAATAAAACTTATCAACGAAGAAACAAACGACTGCCAATTTATTGACGAGATGCCAATACCTACCAACTTTACAATATGCACTTTTTCCATTTGTTATTTAGCTTTTCCCCTTTCAGGCTTTTCCAATTTTTTGTTTTTTTCTTCACTCTCTCAAATTTAATTTCCAAGCAAAAGCTAATGAGATTTAGTGTGTGTTTGTTATGTGACGACAAAAATTGATTTTGAATGAATGATTTTAGTTAAAAGTGAGTCAACTGTAACGTTACTAGAGATTTAATAGAGATTTTTAGTAGTGAGGGGAGAAAAACTAGTCTTTTTTTAAAAGCAAGAGTATGGTTTTAAGGAGACCACAAGGGGTAGTCCAGCCCTTACAAATAGGATGGGGCCTCGTTAAAACTTCTCTAGACCAAAAATCCTATGGAAAAAAGATCAAGAGAGGAAAAAGAGTACCCCCAATGTTACAGATGTAACATACACTCTATAGGGCAATTCACATAATTGAGCTTTGTCCTTCTACCCTTTCTAGAAATAAACCACTCCCATAATATGAATTTTATCTGATATACAATCGAATTCAAATTAGCTACTGTTCCTTTGAAAATAATTTTATTCTTAGCCTTCCAAATCCCCCAACGCAACAGCTTTAACCCCTTCATTTTCCTTCCTGTATGCTTGGCCGAATTGAAAGAACCATGAGATAGAGACATCTGCAGTTCCAATTGAAATATCCAGCCATAGTTGAATTTTCCTCCATACCTCAGCCATAGTTCCTTTATCTTTTGGGAGACAAACTGAGTCCCATTTAGCCCAAGCTATTTTCTTTTGCTCTTCGTTTCCTCCCCACAAGAATTGTCTACGTAGCCTGTCTACGTAGCCTTATAAGGTCATTTGACACCTTTTTTGGTGCCTTGTAGAAGGATAAGAAATATAAGGGAAGGCACGAGAGAACCGAGATAATTAAAGTAATTCTTGCCCCAATTGACAACTACCTGCTTTTCTAAGACAATAATTTCAGCCTCACTGCTTTCAACACCGGCTCCCACAGAGGCGGATCCTTACTACCCCCAAAATAATAAATAAGTACAAAGCCTACTATATTACTATGCTACTTTGTCACCCCAAAAATATAAATTGATATTTTTAGATATATAGATATAATTTATATACATTATCCGCGATGACTGCCACAGATTTTATTGGTTGTGGAGGTAAACAAGTTTACACCGACAATATGTAGTAATTAAACTTTTGATGTATTTAATAATTTATTTGTCTCTTAATATGTATAATACTTATTTATTTCACATAAATTAAGAAAATAGAATGAATGAAAGAGAATAATACTATTCTCGAGGTATATTTTTGTTGTCTTATCAAAACCATTTTTTTTCGATTTGACTGTGGTTTTATATTTTCAATGAAAGATTTATTTTTTCCACTTATGTCTTTTTTTTTTATTCTGAGAATTCGTTAATTCAATATGTGACCAAATATTATTTGAGTGGAAAGCTAAGAGTAAAATAGTATATCATGCAGTACCTCTGAATATTTTTAGTTTTTCTTTAATAAATTTTGCATATAAAAAAATAGGCTAGCTCCGCCACTGTAGGCACTATATCTTCTTAGGCTGGCTCCAACCAGAATCCTAAGGAATTTAAAGGGGATCTTCCCAATGCAGCAAGCCAAGAACACTGCCGCCCCTTTCAACACCCTATTTTCAATATTGACTCAATATTGCTCTTATAATAATATATTTTAGGCCGGAGGCCAGCTCGAAGCTTCTCAGGATCAAACACCAAAGATTCTACTCCCTCCCATCACAGAAAATCATAGTGTCGTTTACAAATTGAAGGATAAAAATGGAGAGATTATCACTAATCGAGAACCCACTGAAACACCTGTTCTCCTCTTCTTAACGCATTAAACTCGTTAAACCTTCAGCAGCCCACAAAACCAGAAACGGGGCAAGAGGATCCCCTTGCTTTAGTCCCCGACACGCTGTGAACTCGCTGGTCGGTCTTCCATTCACCAGAACAGGGATAGAATTAGAAGTAAAGCACCCCCACGTCCATTTGCGCCAAATATCATTGAATCCAAGCCTCTTGAGCATATAATCAATAAAAGACAAGCTTGCCGAGTCATATGCTTTTTCGTAGTCAACCTTAAGGGAGGAAGGCGTTCTGACCATCAAAGAGAACATTACCAAGAACTCTTTTGAATTTGATTGCCTGTAACTTTGAAAGGATTTTGTATAGGCTTCCAATCAAGGAGATGGGGCAGTATTCATTCAACTCTTGAGGATTTGAACATTTTGGAATCCAGAAGGAGTCACTAATAGCCCTTGGGATAGAACCCGACTCATAGAACTCAGTTATGAAACCCATCACCTCCTTTTCAATGATGTCCCAACAACTTTTATAGAAGTTGAGATTGTAACCATTGGGGCCGGATTTTTGTTTCCATCACTTTCCCAAATTACTTTCTTCACCTCATCCACTGAGAAAGGCTCAATAGCAAGCTATTTTCATCATTCAAAATTTTCTTGAATGCCACCCCATCAAGGACAAGTCTAAAGAAGCTTCCCTCTCTATATCTGATCTCAAAGAGTTCCTTCGTTAATGATTTAATGCCCACCACATATTCAACCCATACCTCTCCATTGCGAAGCTTTACGATTTGGTTGCATCTGCTATTGTTATTGATGAACATATGAAAAAATAAGGTATTTGGATCACCTTCTACTATCCACTTGGCTCTCGACTTCTAAGTACGGAGACTTTCCCTATTTTTCAATTGTTGCCAGAACTCAGTACTCTATTATTAGTGGAGACAAAATATATAATTTCATCACAAAATATTCTAGAATAACTAAATATCTACAAATAACAATGCTCAAAAGATAATATTAATTAATTTTCATTTTCTCTCTTATATTGATATCTTAAAAATTCTATGTTTTTTAAAGGGGACAATGCCTATTTATTTATGATGATTGCAACAAGTGTGGTGTGTGCGTGCGTGCGTGTTTGTTCATTCTTCATCTAACTGTTTAAAGTGCCACAATTGTTAGGTTATTTTTACAAGAAACTAAACTAGAATCGAGTCTTGTAGAAGAATTTTGTTTCCCAATTCAATTTTATTTGTTGTGTAGTAAATTAAGACAGGCATGATTGAACTACAATCTTTGCGTGCGTCCACCATATCCACCATATGATCTAGCCACAACTCTATATAAAATTTATGGTAGTGATGTATATATTTTATTGGTTTAAATATGTTTAGCTCCTACAATATGAACGAAAAAAGAACTAAAATCAAATATTTTACATATTATATGGACAAAACTGGATAAAACGTATATTTGTAACCTGCATAGACCAAAATATGACAGGATGTGCAACTCGATATAGGAGTTTCACAACTCCATCAATGGTCCTCTGATTAATAGAAACTCCTAAAACCCTCCTAATATAGGAAGCAGGAGATCCATAACTGGCATGTATCGATGCATCAATCAAATCCGGCATGAACCCATTTTCACTTGCACCCCTTGAATTCTCCAGTGCAGCTTTCCAAGCCCGAAACAATACATACCCATAATCCCAACCTGTATATCCTTCCAAACGATATCGATGAATGAATCATCTCTAGCAGTTCTTTCCCAACTTGATCCCTCAGTCCAAAGATAGACGACATAAATCTCCCATCTCTTGTTTTAAGATACAAAGGCAAAATCACACCCCTAATCAACAATAGCTTCAAATCCGCAATTTAGTCGTCTTCAAAATCAAAACAATGTGAATGCTTCATGCAACATGTAAACCTTATGCGCATACACCTTCTTCACACAAGAGCACGAGGGTCAATGAACTCGATAGCAGAAAAGTGAGTAACAGAGAAATCAATGATTCCCTGCTCGGTAATTCTACTTCCACCATTCTTCACACAACGGTTCAATCTTAAAAGCCAAAACCGAAGATGAATGATGTCCGAACTGAAAGAGATGATGACAAAGCGCACGCAATCGCACATGAATCTTTTGCCATTGCACAGAACCACACCACCATCACACAAGCGGACGCACAAAAATGGAGAAGCGCATAGAGGAGATTGCACACAGCAGCCAAGTGACTCAAACCTACAACCAGATCTGAGATCACAAAATCCTTTGAACTGAACGATAAAAAATAAGGAACAGTGATATATGGCAAATGGTTTCTGTTAAAAGAGGGATCAAATCATCAAATTGAAGGCACATTATAAACATAGAACATGAAGCTTGGGAGAATGACACATATGCAAAATGGACCAAACGAAAATGAAGGGAATTTTGAGAATAGAATCAGAACAAACGCAAATGGAATTGCGAGAAACAGATGAAAGTGGAAAGGATTCAAGCAAGAAGGGATGATAAAGCGAAGCAAGAAAAAATAGATCACTTCAGAAAAATGCGCAAACGAAATCAAATATTGAAAACAATCTTGAGCAACGATGCAATGGATCTTGAACAGCATTAGAAAACAGAAGAATGAATCAAGAACTCAGATTGAGAACATCGAATATGTAGAGATTAAAAATAAGAAATGAGTTTCAGAAGCAACGTCGAAACTAACCAGGATAAAAAATGAGAGATAAATAGATGAAGAAAAATGAACAAAAAAAGATTGAACAAAAAACTAACAAAATAGTAGAAGGAACCTGAAAGCAGCGGGATACATGGAGGGTATCATGTTTGCTCTAATACCTTGTTGAAGAACATGACATCCAAGGAAGATAAGAGGGAAAGAAAGTCTTAGAGGAATGTTTATTTAGCAAAAGAAAGGGATTTGGAGCCATGTTAAAACCTTCTGATGCAAAACCCTCCTTAGGGAAAAAATATCAAGAAGGAAAAAGAGTACTTCCCCTATATTTTACTGAGAAAAAATAGAAAAAATACAAAAGACATGGGGGACTAGGTCAATACCCATGAACAAAACAACGTTACAACCAAAAGGAAAAAATAATAATCCTATTAAAAGGAATCTAGTCCAAAGAAAGGTAAAATTCGCATGTAAAAGCATTACTATAATGACTCTCATCCCAATTAGGTTGGCACCAAAGTCACTAACAATCATCTCCAGCACACCAAAAACAGAAGTCCAAAAGTAGACTGAAACCATCGAATAGGAAATCAGCAGAACCTATAGATGGACAAACTTAACCTATTTTTGGAGAAATCCTAAGCAATGAAGCTAGGAGGAAGGTCCCACCAGACAAAACCACTTGTGTTAGTACCATGCCCAGCAAGCTTATATATCAGCACAAGTATTACCTTCTCTATAAATATGAATACAAACGAAGTTCATTTTTCTCGTTAAATATAAGCAATTAATCTATCTGTTTCTAAGCTTCCAAGGAACAAATTTGCAATTCATTAAGGCGGAAACTACTAATTGAGAATCGCACTCCAACCACAAACATTTAAATCCTTTATCAAAAGCAATCTCTATAGTCAACATAGCCCCAACAGTCTCAGCATGAAGTGCATAATTGTTGCCAATAGAGGGAGAAAAACAACCAAGAATAGCAGCACTTTTGTCTCTAAAAATACCACCACAAGCAACATGTCCGGACAACTCTTAGCAGTGCTATTGGTATTGCACTTAATCTTGTATGGTTAAAGGACTGTTATATTGATCAAAGTAAAAGTGATACAATTTAAGAAATGTTAGCTAAAATGATTGCATCACACCTATTTATAGGCACACACTAACTACTAATATACTATATCTCTAATAACTTCTTTAAAATAAGACACCCTTTGGAAGAAAAAAAGTAACCATAGTGATATCAGGTTTATAAAACAAGAAACCAAATTGAAACTAAAAAATAAGATAAAAGAAAAAATTGAAACCTTTAGAAGCTAAAGGGACAAACTAAAACCAAGATATATATAAGATAAGATAATGAGCTCAAACAAAAAAAAAGGTAAACGTCAAACTGAAGCTAAGAAATAACATAAGGGACAAAAAGTATATTTTAAGAAAAAGAAGACTAATTGAGAGACTATTGTGTCTCATATTTGTGATTATTAGTAATTTAGTATCACAAGACTTATCAGTTCTCAGAAACCAAAGTTGATATTAAATTTTTAATTTGTCAGTGACCAGAATGGGTATTCATTAATGATCGTTTAGGAAGACGTCAACATGTAATGAGTTTAGTCAATTTTGTATCACTTAACAGATTCTCATGTTTAGTTGCTGGGAGTAATGGGGGAAAGAAAGAGGATGATTATTTTAATGCTTTTAGCAATCTTTCTAATTGTGGGAAGAAAGTAAGGAGAAATGACTCATGAATTATGCTTTTATTATTTTACCCTCTCTTTAATTTCTCTTAATAATTAAATTAAATGATTTAAATAAATTTTTAGCTACTTAAAATTAATATTTAGCTAATTTAATTAAATAATTAAAATAAATATTAACTTAACTAAATTAAAAAATAAAAATTTAATTAAGTAGACTAATCAATAAATTATTTACTATTTTTTAGTTTAGTGGTGTTTTTTGTCCTTTCAAAAGTGGTTTCCTTTCTCTCCAACCAAACCAAAAGACATATCTCTCTCCCATATTTCTCTCTTCCCTTAAACCAAACAACATCCCTAATCTTTGTATCAAAATGAAACAACACCCCTAATCTACTCTATTTCTCCCTCTTTCTTTCTAAACCAAAACACACCGCAAGAGAAACTAGTTCTAGCGTCCAGGTAGAAACAATTATTAACCAACAAAATTGATTCTTGATAACAAATCCAAACATCTTTATAACATAATCAAATTGTTTTTGACCTAACAAACTTTGAGTTTGGAGCTATTTAAGTCATTACCAAACATAGCCTTACGTAATGCTTGATTTTGGATAAGATTTATGGTTTCATGAAAAGTGAAACAACAACGTAATGGTGGCTAGCCATTCATCATCCATTGTGAAAAACTCAAAACCAGCATAAAGTATTGGAGTAGAATATTTCGCCCATTCCACCAGAAAAAAACTTGCCCAATATATGCACTGACAATGAGAAAAAATTGCCGATGTTAATGAGAAAAATATAAAAGAAAATAAATTAGACCTAGTTTTCTTTTAGTAGAAATGGCGTGCAAAAAACATCATTATAAGATCAAACATCCCAAGTTCCCAACTATATTAGCATCTCCGGCCTCACCAACTATTTACAGCACATCATAATTTTATTAATACAAATGAGAAAACAAAACAAAAAATGGAGGGCCATATACCTAACTCATATAAGAATAACAAAAGTATAGTAAAGTAACCACAATCTATTATGAAAAATCACATCCCTAAGGAGGCTAGGTAATTGGTCCCACTAATAAGATCCGGTACAAAGGTACAAAAATTAGTTAACAGAATTCCAACTAACTCGGTTGGGAGGGAGGGAGGGAGGGAGCGAGAGAGAGGGAGAGAGAGGGAGGAAAAGTAATTGGAACCGAAGATGAAATTATCTATTATGAAAATCACATCCCTAAGGAGGCTAGGTAATTGGTCCCACTAATAAGATCCGGTACAAAGGTACAAAAATTAGTTAACAGAATTCCAACTAACTCGGTTGGGAGGGAGGGAGGGAGAGAGAGGAAAAGTAATTGGAACCGAAGATGAAATTCTCAATTAACTTCTTCGATTGTTTCTGAATTACAAAAGACATTATATACAGAAGTGGAACTTGGGCCAGAATGAAGCCCCATGGCTTAAATGTTGTAGCAAACTTAATAGACCCAATTGTGTGTTAGCCGGATGTTACCCCCCGCAAGCTGAGGATTGGTAAATGTCAGCTAATCCCAGCTTGGAGATAAAGCGATGGAACAAATTGGGAGGAAGGCACTTGGTGAAAATGTCTGAAAGTTGCTCAGAAGAAGAACTGGGAGAAGCTTGAGTAGACTTGTGGTGAGGCATTTCCGAACAACATGGAAATCTATGTCCAAGTGATCGGTGCTTTCGTGAAACACGGGATTAGTAGCGATATCAAGAGCACTCTTGTTGTCACAATAAAGTGCAAAAGGAGTAGAACAAGGTGCGTTCAAGTCGTGGAGAAGGAAGCTGAGCCATTAAAGTTCACATGAGGCAGAGGCGAGAGCACGATACTCTGCTTCAAAAGAGGAACAAGCCACAGTGACTTGTTTCTTGGATTTCCAACTGATGAGAGAATTCCCCGAGAAGAAACAAATAACCACTGAAAGAACGACAGGTATCTAGTCAACCAGCCCAATCTACATCACTATAACAAGAAAGGGATATGGACGAGTCACGAGGAAAAAAGATTCCTTTGCGAGAGACACCTTTCAAGTATTTAAGCACACATTGGGTAGCATGGGAGTGAGTATTTGTAGGGGTGGAGAGGAACGGCTGAGTTGTCGGATGGTAAAGTATATATCTGGATGTGTGGTGGTAAGATAAAGTACACGACCAATTAGGCGGCGATATTGCAGAACATCACGAAAGGCACCACTATCATCATGATGCAGATGAGAACCAGGTTCCAATGTGGAAACGGGTTTGCATCCTGTCAGACTAGTATCTCAAGACAAAACCAAGCAGAATTGACGTTGGCATAGAGAAATACCTCTTAGGGAATGAGCTTCTTCTAGTCCAAGGAAGAACTTGAGGATTCCCAAGTCCTTGAGATGTGTAAAGTCCTCCAAAGAGTCACTGGCAAGCACTGTGTCATCCACATAAACAATGAGAGTTGTGAAAGATGTGGAAGTTTTCTTAATGAATAAGGAATGATCTGATGGTGCTTGAGTATAATTGCCTTCTTTGAGTAGGGCAGAGAGGCCCTCGAACCATGTTCTACCAACTTGCTTGAGTCCATAGAGTGACTTCAAGAGCTAGCAAACCTTGTTAGGTTGTGGGTTGGGAAAGCCAGGAGGAATGGTCATGTAGACATCTTCATGAAGGTCGCCATGAAGGAATGCATTATTCACATCTAATCGAGCACATGCCATTTGTTGATAGCTGCTAAGGCAAGAACGGTGCGGACAATGGTGATTTTAGCAACCTGAGAGAAAGTTCCAAAGTAGTCAAGGCCTTCAGTTTCGGTATAGCTTTCGGCAACCAAGCGATCTTTGAAGTGCTCGATTGAGCCATCAAGAGGTCTCTTGATCCAGTAAACCCATTTATTGCCAATGGGAATGATTCCATCGGGGAGATCAACAATGGACCATGTATGATTGTTTTTAAGAGCCTTGATTTTAGTTTGCATAGAATTAATCCACTGAGGATGTTTACTGGCTTCAGAATAAGAGGTGCGTTCAGTGAGAGTTTGAAAGGAGTGGACTTACGCCATGTGAGAGGGAGTTAGGTTATAGTACTCAAGGGTGAGAGAGGATTTGGTAGGTTGGCACTACTAATATAGTCATTGATGGTAGGTGGATGGTTTAGAGGCACGGGTGGACAGTCTGGTAGGTGAGGTGGGATGAGGAGGTGAGGGCAAGGCAGAATGTCTGTAGAGGCAGGGTGGATTGGTAAAGTAGGTAGAGTAGTAGGCAGCATGTGTGGACATAAAGCATAGAGAACTAAATACTTATAGGGTGGGCAAATCAAGGACACTACCAAACAACTTTTTGTAAGCAGATTTGTAGGCTAATAGCTTGGAGGAAACTTTGTTTATCAAGAAAACTACTTGTTTCACCGCATATAACCGGTATTTCTTGGGCAAGTTAGTAGGAGTCCTCTAGCCAAATATTTTAATATTGTCGGTGCTTCCTCTCAACTCGGGCATTCTGCTAAGGAGTGGCAACACAGCTCGTCTGGTGTACAACTCCCTTTGAAGCATAAAACTGAGGTAAGAAGAATTCTAGCCCATTGTCTGTCCTAATTTGTTGAACTTTCTTTACAAGAGGATTCTCAATCATAAGAATGAACTTTTTTACTGCATGTTGTACTTCATATTTCCCTTTCAACAAGACAAGCCATGTGAATCTACTATAGTCTATAGTAAGAAAGTACATGTTGTGTCCATGCACTGAAGTAATGGAGTATGGCCGCCAAATGTCCATATGTTGCAAGGCCAGTGTCTTGAATTCATCTCTGGAAAAAAACTGGAGCTTCTGAATTGTCTTTTTCTTCACAATCATCATATTTCAAATCTGCATCTTCTGCGTGAGCATTATTTGCTGAATGTGCATTGCTTTGGTTGTTGTACCTCCATTTGAAACTAGGTGGATAACCATCTTTCTTGTAGCAAGTTTCAATGGTATGTCTTGTTCTACCACATAAAAATATGCATCTTCCATTTCCTTTAGTTTAAACATAATTAATTGTAGGTTTTGGCTCTTCCTCCTCTTCAACATTCAAACCATTTTTCCTCTCTAATTCAGGCAATGGTTCCATAAGCAATATTTGATTTTGAACCATGGTGAAACTCTCATTTAATCCAATTATGAATCTAATTAATCTATCATCTTCCCAATTTTTCAGAATTTCAGGAATAACTTCACAAACACATTTAACTCGACATTTACGTTCTGGTGCAGGTCTATAGTTTTTCATTTCTTCCGAAATTATTGACAAATTCATGAAATAATCAGTTACGTTTTGTGTACCTTGCTTTCATTGATACATTTCCTTGTGAAATTCAACAACTCGTATCGAATCACCTTGCGAGAATGTTTGTTTCAGGATCTTCCAGAAGCGGCTCGCACTTTCGATGTACAAGATGCTTTGCGCGATCGATTTTCTCACCAAATTCACGATCCATGTATGAACCAGATTATTACACCTCTTGTAAGCTTCGAAAGTAGGATTGAAGGAATTCGTAGGAGCAGTTATGCTTCCATCAATGAATTTGAACTTTTTCCTTGCAATTAGTGCCTTCTTCATGAGACGCGACCGCGGATGGAAATTTGTTGTTCCATTTACCACTTTCATCATTGTAATACCCAAAGTAATTAAATATCACTTTATGTATTACCTTATACTACTCAAGATTAGGGATTTGCACTATTTTTATGGTTTATGGTTATCATAGTAACTTACGGTGAAATACTTCTTGGTATTCGATAATCATATGCTTGTTTACTTAAATTATATGTCAATTGTGATTATTGAGAGAATAGGATGTTTGTTCGATATGGGTATATTAGTTGGGTAGAAATAAGAAATAGAATAAAGACGAGGGTAGTAATATACATTTTGCAAAAAAAATAGCTTAGGGAGCCTACCACACCATACACCATACACCTTATCTCACCATATCATTTTCATGAGCTAACCCTCTCTATAAATAACCGCCCACTAGCTGACACAAAAAAAGAAAGAAATAAATTAATGGAGGCGGAGGTACCCTTACTACAAAGATCTATCTTCCACATCAAACACTCATCACCAACACCCACACTCCTTTTTTGTCACTATCACTTCCATTTTTCACCATCCTTTACACACTCCTTTCTACCCAAAAAAAGAAAATGGAGAGCTTCATCTAGCCCTTCTGAATCAAGTTGCATGTCTAGGATTGGAGCAAAGGAAACTTAGGAGAGCTAATATTTGGTGTAGTGGATGTTTCATGCTAGAGGATTCAAGCTAGGATTACATTTGGGTGCTTAAATTCCATGGTCAACAAAAGGCATTGTAAGAATGGGGGCTGTTGAAGAGAATAGAAGTATTAGCTCAAAAATTTATGCCCAAAAATCTGTGCATGTCATAGATGTTGTTAGAAGTGGAACTTGTGAACTGATCTAGGAGAAAAGGAGCCTGAAGTAGGAGTTTGGGTATGGGGATCCATTTTTATGGTCATGGAAGGTTTAGGATAAAGGAGGGTGATGCTTCCATATTTGTGTAGAAATGGATTTTTGGTTCTTACATTGAAAGCTAGTGTAGAAATTGCAACATGTCAAGGTGAGTTCTTCACCCCCATTTTGATTGTTTTATGGTGATGATTGTGTTCATAAAATGGTGTTAAAATCATAAATTGGTGAATGCACGTGTTGTGGAAATTGTGTTCTAAATTGTTAATTTGAGTGATTTCTATATATTTGCCTATTATGTGTTTGGATTGGAGTTCTAAATGAGTGTGACTTGATTTGCAAGTAATTGGTTTGTGTATTGACTTGAATGTGTCCTGAGTTTGGATGTTTTAAGAGCACTTATCAGTTGTATTAAGTGTTTGGACAGATTGGATTGTATTGGAATCATAAATTTTACTCAAAACAGTAAAAATTCTGAACTCTGATAGTTTGACCCCACCCAGGTTAGAGCCCAGTTTGTGTTGAAAAATTCTTTAATAAATACAACCCATACTGTGTTGCTTCAACCCGGATCATGTTGCTTCAACTCTGACCGTGCCCTCCCCTGTTCAAACCTCAATTTCAATGTTTTCTCATGAGTAATTAGTGCAATCCAATTTTGTTTCAAATCCCTAATCCCTTGATAAATGCATAGTGTTATTTTAGTCATACTACTAAGATATTGTTGCTGGACTTTTGGAATATGAAGTGAAGTTGTTGTGCAAGTTATGACCTCCTATAAATTGTATCACAAAATCTCTGTGAATGTTTCCCCTTCAATTACCTGGTGTGATAAGCCTAATTTAATTCCCATTATGCGTGGTGATAAATATGATTGTTAAACTCATTTGCGTATCAATTTTTGATATAATCGAAAAGGATGGATTTCAATGCTTTACCCATGAGTTGATTAGAATACTCTTTTGTCAAAATGCGAGAGCAAGAACTATACTATATGTATTATGTATAAAATAAATTGATTAAAGAATGGTTAGTATGAGTAGAGAGGGAAGTCATGAGCCCGAGTCTACTACCTAGTACTGCACTCTTCTAAATGTCGAGTGAAGATTTTCTCGGTCGATGTTAAGATATTATTTGTATTTATTTGTCGTGAAAATGGGATGACACTATTGGTTGAAAGTATAACAGATATCGTGAGTATATAAGGAATTATGTACCTAAGTTGTGTACGTTATTGTTGGGATTTGTATGTCCACTTGGATGACTAAGCTTAAAAGTATAGCATTGTATCAATATGTTACAAAGAAGTTTTAGTTGGGATTTGTATGTGCACTTGGATGGCTAAGCTTAAAAGCATAGCATTGTATCAAGATGTTACGGAAAAGTTATACGCATTACTATAATTTGGATCATTATGTATTGATGACTCGTTAGGATACAATTGGCTATTTTTTTATTTAGTCGAGGTGGTAGTGTTATGTATAAACATAATTTGATTTTTAGTCATTTTTAGGAATTTAATTCTATTGGTTGTATCCAAATTGTAATGTGTATACTCTGATGTGGTAAAATGATCGACATTCTAAATTTTGCTGATGAGTGGAGTTTACGGTGTAACAATCACCAATGCAGAATTAGTGTGCTCTGATGCGTGAATGTAATATGGTGAAGTAGGAGTTTGCACTGATTCAGCGTACTGCAACACGGAATGTGTCACCGTTGCAGAACCAGAGGCAGCATTATGATTCGCTCCACATGCCATCTTCAGAGTCAGAGCAGCAGAGCACCTATAGGAGCAATAATACCATAACAGAATTCCAACAAACTCGTTGAGAGAGAGAGAAAGAGGGAGGGAAAAGTAATTGGAACCGAAAATGAAATTCTCAATTAACTTCTTCAATTGTTTTTGAATTACAAAAGACATTATATACAGAAGTAAAACTTGGGCCAGAAAGAAGCCCAATGGCTTAAATGTTGTAGCAAACTTAATAGGCCTAATTTTGTGTTAGCCCGTTGTTAATATTAACTTTCTTTATAAATGTGTGAGTAAATGAAGTTCATCTTCTTAGACAGATTAAAGTAGTAGACTTGTTGTTTGTCAATTTCCACATTGACAAAAAACACCATACTTTAAGTCTTTAGCCCAAACAAGTCTACTATTCTTTAGCCCAAACAAGTATGGTGTTTTTTGTCAATTTGGAGATTTCAGTCCCTTTATTTTACCTTTGACAATTTTTGGTTCCCAATTTCTTAATTTGGCAGTTTTTTTTATCCTCATACCTTTTATTTACATTTTTTTCCTCAAAATCGTGAATTATTTGCATTTTGTTTCTCTTTTATTGAATTTTTCCTATATAAACTATTACTTTTATATTTCACCCCCTCATAAAAAAACTGCCTAGCTCCGCCACTGGATATGATAGAGATAGAACAGCACTATAATATCATGTACTTGAAGTGCAACACCTGACAAGTAATAAGATAATATATATTATTCCTTTTCTAGGTACAAAGTTAACATATATTATTCTATTATGTATTTTAGATATACTAATTAATAATAATATATATATATATATATATATATATATTCATGTTAATAACTATACTACATCTTTGACAACTATACCTATTTTCTTAAAAAAAAGTAACTTTTTTTATATTTTTAGTAATAATTTTTTCTTTTTATAACTTAATTTAACTTTTAGATTATAAATGATAAAATTACCCTTATCAAAGAATCATACATTACTTTTAAATTAAATACTATTATTTCTAATTTTTAAAATTAACATTAAATTTTGTTTTGTTATTTAATATATATGTATATGTTAGATTTCATATTTGTATATTTTAAAATATATTTTAGAAGGATAAACGAGTAAATTAATTCTTTATTCTACCCTGCTGGTTTCTAACCCACCTCAAATTCAGGATAAGATTTTAACCGCAGAGACAGGATGGGATAAGTCACAGGATTAAATTAACATATATTGCTGGCTCAACAAATGCCAGACTCACGATATATAGAATTATCCTATCCTGTCTCCTTATTCTGACCATCAAACGGACCCGTAAGGTTTCTTTAATATAAGAGAAAGAGAAATAAAGAAGAGAGAATTGTTGATAATTTTTAAAGAAATAATCATTTCTCTCCCATTAAAATTTATCCAATTTTTTATTTAAGGGCATAATGTAAATTAGAAAAGAAATAATCATTTCTCTCCTATTTTTTCTCTCCTTTGGAGATTAGAAAAAGTGGTGGGTTCCATTAGTTTTTATATTTCTCCCCTATTTCTCTTCTAAACCAAATAAGAGAACTTTCTAATCTCTCTTCAATTCTCTCTCGCCTCACTCCCTCTTCTCACTTTATCTTCAACCAAACACACCATTAGAGAGATTGATGTTTATTGAAAAATGTTTTGGTAATATTAAACGCAATAATCCATGTACTGCCCGGCAAACAAAGTGCCACGCTGTCACCTGCCATGTTACACTTTTTACTGACCGAACTACCAAAACACAAATCACATCAGATGATTTAATGTTAAAAAGTGACATGACAGGTGCAACATAACAAACTGTTAGCAAAAAGTGCAAACCAAGGACAAAAACACTACTAAAAAAACTCAAATAGCGACAAAAAATTAGAGAAGGGAAAAGGAAAATTTCGTCTCAAAGTATTAGGGACGCCAAATTTTGAGACTAATTTAATTTTTTCGTCTCTAATTTTTGTCGGTATTTAAGTTTTTTCTTAGAATGAAAAGTGCAAATGACCAAAATTTAACGCTAAATTTATTAAGAACTAAACATGAAAAATCGGTATTTTTATACGACTAAAAGCATATTTAACCATTTTTTATATATGTCTCAGTATATACTCCCTCGTTCCCAAAATAACTGTCACACTTACAATAGCTAAAAAGAGTAACAGGAAACGGTGGCTTAAAACCCTACAAACTTGATGTCCATAGATAGCATCAGGATTAATTAAATCCATCATCTCTCTTGAACAAGCATTACCCTCTCTCAAAGTCCGCATAACATGGCACTCCCAATTCTTCCGGATGAAATCACTAATAATGGAATCTCATTCTGAGACTTGTGTGTGGAAAGATTCATTCCCCTCTTTAAAAAGATGCAACACATGAAGAGAAACAGAGTAACAAATTAACATTAATATTCCCCTCGTTCATTAGAAAGATTCATTCTCCTTTTTTGGCAGTGAAATGAATTAGAAATTTTAATAATAATAATAATAATAATAATAATAATAATAATAATAATAATAATAATAATCCATAGAGGAGTGAGGGAGGGCTTTGTCGCTTAACGTGGTCCTACTTAGTTCGAGAAATTAGTTTCTGCAGTTGCGCGCAGAGAATACCTAGTTTATATCACAAATAACTAAATATAAAACAAATGACGCAAAAAAGCGTGTGCTTTTAAGTTTGTGGTACCAAACAAGGTAGCATGTTTTATTATCAAAAAGAACATGGCATGGTGCGATTTGCATCTTCAACACGCAAAAAATGTAATAATACGACAACATTTAGATACGTGATTCCATAGATGATGTTGTTAGAGTATATTCGTTCCAGATATAAATGGTTATTATATGTGGTTGTTATTATATACATAAATAAACTAATTAATCATATATTGTACATCACTTGAAGCAAGATTATCCCTTATACCATCCCACTTAACATTCAAAAATGAAGCATGGAATTGAACTTGGCCCCACTAATTCTGACTTTTATACTTAAGGTCGGTTTAGAGATTAGGGTGGGAGGCTAGTCATAGTGATGTGATACATCATATAAAACCACTATCTTGAGAATCGTTAATATGAAAGGAAGGTAGATACTGAAGGTAGAAAAATAATAGAAGGGCGGGTTTTAATAAGTTTTTTATGTGAAAATCTTTTCACAAATTTTGTTTTCTAAAAGTGTTTGTAGTAAAAAACAATGTAAGAGCATAAAAAAAGTAAATGAAACAAAAATGTTTATCCTGATTCACTTCTGGATGACTGTTAATTTTCTCTTCTTTTGGCTTCACTTAGTTGCTTCGATGGATACTTTCTTTCCAAGTGCAGAAGCGTTTTTGCTAGAGTGTTTGAACGATGCATGATAGCTTATAAATTTTGACTTGAATAGCTTGGCCCACTTCTTCAAGTTAATTTCTTGTACGCCTTTTATAGATAGATATGAATTTCAACCATTGATGCCTTCATCAGATATGCAAATCTATCTATTAAAAATAATAGTGACTTAGGAATTTCGTGGTTAGTTAGTATTTTCTAGAGCTCTATATATAGAGCACTTTGTATTCACTTTTACTATTTTTTTCAATATGATCCCTAATGAAGAATTTTTACCTCTTTTACCTCATAAGTATTCCTATGCTCTCTACCTCTTTTATGGATTCGATCTATGCATGTACGATCCTCTGAATCTTAACATGGTATCAGAGCGATACCCTAGAGATGAGGAATATGCTTTCGACTCTGATTCTGATTCCGACTCTGATTTCAGTGATGCAGAAGATCAAGTTCCATCATGGTTGTTTGCGGATCTTGAAGAGGAAGATTCCTCGCTGCAAGAAAACGATCATTTCAATATTGTGTTGGTAGTTTCGGTGATGATTGATATGGTTTTTTCACCTCCGCCAATTTCAATCAAACAAGAATTCGATGAATTCACTGTCTAGAGTGGAGAAATCCTGTGTCCCCTTGCTGCCGTCAAACTAAGTGATGATAACGATGATGAAGGCTCCCTTGACAACGAAGCTACAACACTGTTTGTGGAGCATGAATCAAACACGGTGAAGGAGATAAAGACTGGTTTCAACATTAATTTTACCTCTTGTTGCAACGTTAGAACTGAAGATGAAGCAAGAATCGATTTATGTATATCAACATATCCATATCTAGCGAAACGGTTACAGAAGGATGCGAATGAAAACGCACACCGTGAGTGCATTTCGCAAATCAGCAACGAGACTAAAGAATTGGTAAAGAAAGCTAGTTTTGTTGGTTCCAATATTAAGGATGAGGTAGTTCCCTTCCACTCCTCTTTTTTCTACAATCGAAGTTCCACCACAGCAAGCTTCGTTCTGGTTCTATTTCCATCTTCTGTTGGCGTTGTTGTTTTCAATTTCAACGATCCACCACATCAAGCTTCCTCTATGCCTTACACCTTCGTTGGACAGACTGATTTCATCTCCGATCTAGGCGAAACTCAGACATGCGTCCTTTTTACCATCGCGTTCGTGTTGTCCGATCTCGTTTTTGCAAAATCATTTTCCGATCATTCGGTTCTTGAAGAAATGGTGAAGGAAATGTATATAGAAGATCCAAGATGTGAAGTTCCCTGTGATGTAAAGAACTTTCCGGTTAGTAGACGAATCGACGATTTGCCGTTTTCTATCGTTGGTAGTGATGAAAACACTGAGCCGCCATGGAAGCTTAAGGAGGAAGATGGGTTGCAATTCACCAATCAGTGGAACCTGGTTTGCTCGCCGGAACCACCTTGGGATCTTCTCCGTTGTGCTCTGTTTTCGTCGCTTCCCCTGCTCCCGTTTCAACTGCACGAGAAAAGAACTCTCGCTGCTTGCCTACATTCCATAAGAGAGGCATGGGTTCCTTGGGCTTCATTCTGCCTGGACCTGGCCCGTTTTCAATCATCGGCTAGCAAAATGCTGTTTGGTTTTGTTTGGGCTTGGTCCATTAACACTTGGTTTTTCTGCTCAGTTTTCTTTACACTTGTGTGGAGAAGTTCTGAGAAGCTTCTAAAGTTGGGTTTGTTTTTACTATTCATATATGTTTTGGGCCAAAGAATTTCCACCTTAACAGATATGGATTGCGCTCAAACTAGAATTTTTGTTTGTTGTTTGCTTCTCTTATTTTTAGTGTTGGGAATAATTGCTTGTATTTCAAGCTGTTGTGATGATACCACTATCAGCTTGAGGAAGACTATTAAAAATAATAGTGACTTAGGAAGTGTTACATTCTCTTAGGGACTAATTAGTAATTTCGTAGTTAGTTAGTATTTTCTAGAGCTCTATATATAGAGCACATTGTATTCACTTTTACTATCTTTTTCAATATGATTCCTTGTGAAGAGTTTTTACCTCTTTTACCTCATAAGTATTTCTATGCTCTCTACCTCTCCTATGGATTCGATCTATGCATGTACGATCTTATGATTCTTAACACTATCCATTGAGATTAGGGTTTCCCGTTGAGAGATAACCACATCGATTGACATCAACTCGTACACTTTTTCTGATTTTCCGTTCTTTGTTATCACCATTTGATTTATGCTATGCAACACTTTGAGACCTCGGCTTAGCAAATGTTCTTGTCACTTTGTGAATTACACATCATTAATTCCTTCCCTTTGTCCCTTTGGTTCCTAGTACTCAGATGATCATTTAATATGTCTTTAATAAAGAACTCTTTATCTTCTGGTGGAGTGAGTGCAATTAGATGCTTGTGTTGAGTAGCTCGAAACTATTAAATTCTTGCTTTGCTAGACATCTGGCACTGAGATAATGCACTTTGATAGTTGAGCCGTTATAAAATCATATGGTTCTTTGTACTGGGTTCATGTGTTGAACAGTATTGGATGATGTCGTATTCTTCGACAGATGGTAGTGTTTCCTACCATGATCCTATGATTGTATCTTCCCTTACTCTTTAACGTTTTTTCTCATATATATATATATATATATATATATATATATATATATATATATATATATATATATATAACTAATTCCAGCACACGTGAGAAGTAGGTTAGAGTATCATTGTTCACATATGATATTTGTTATCTTCAAAATCAATTTAGGCTCATTATTTTTGGACTCGTCTGAATCTAATGATCTCTCCCTTTTTGGTGATGACAAATACTCAGGTCGTGCACTTTTTATGATTTTCGTAACCTGCTATTGTCGTTTAATTTGTAATATGTACCAAATTAGGGACCTCGACTTAGCAATAGTTTTTGTCGCTTTGTGAATTATTCTTCTTTAATTCCTTCCCTTTGTCCCTTTGATTCCTAGTACTCAGATGATCATTTAATATGTCATTAATAAATGACTCTTTATCTTCTGGTGGAGTGAGTGGAATCAGAAACTATTGTTTAATAGCTTGAAACAATCATATGTTTGCTTTGTCAGACGTCTTGCGCTGAGGTAATTCACTTTGATAGTTGAGTCATTCTAAAATCATATGGTTCTTGGTATTGGATTCATGTGTTGAGTAGTATTGGATGATGTCTTATTCTTCGACAGATGGTAGTGTTGCCAACCATGATCTTGCGACTTTATCTCTCCATATTCTTTAACGTTGTTTCTCATATATAAGTAATTCTTGCACACTTGAGAAACACGCTAGAGTATCATTATTCACATATGATATTCGTTTATCTTCAAAAGCAATATAGATTCATTGTTTTTGGATCCATCTTATTCCAACATAAACTTAGGTTTAATTTTTAACAAGGATTGTTGTCATTTATTGGGCTTTGAGCTTAAAAAAACAATATAAAAAAAGGCCTCATATGAAAATCACAATGTTTTCTCTTATTTGTCTCTAAATTATATGAAAATAGTTACATGCGTCTCTAACATTTTATAAGTAATCACTAAAATTTTGCGCTATTCCTCTCATTGGTCTCTAAAAGGAATGACTAATCATTTTAATATCTAATTTTTTAAAATACAAAAATTTAAATAACCATAATAATTCAAATAAGATATTACAATTTGTTTTAAAAGACCTCACTTTTTTTTCTCATAAAAAAAAGACCTCACTTTTTTTTGCCACTAAAAACGTCTCTCATTAGAAATCACTTTAGGGTTCAATATTTGATAATTGGTCCTAAGTTGAAGTATCTCTTATACTTATTAATAATATATTTTGCTTATCAAATAAAGAGCCATTTTAGAATTTTAGATTATATTCGAGAAACAAAATGACATGTTATATATATATATATATATATATATATATATATATAAAAACACTTGTATTTTCGCCTTCATATTTACCAAATCAACTATTTTGGTCCCCACACTTTTATTTGTATATTTGATTTTCTTTTTTATTGTACTTTTGGCCAGACAATTGCGGATTGTCGTTTTTGGACCCAAAAGAATGACGACTTTGAAAAAGCGGGAGACCAAAAGTACAATTATACTTCTAACAGATGATGGTCGACAGAAAATAAAATCACCACAAATTCTCCTTCTCCTTATAACAACACGTTCTTTTACTTATGTTCTAAGACAATAGATATAACTTTTGAACACTTAGATAGAGCGTTAGAACAAAATTATTTTCTTATATTATATGTTATATTCTAAATTATTTAAGGGTACTTTGTTTCTAGATCCACTTGGTTGCAACAAGAAATTATGGCACAAGGATTCAAAAGGAATGAAGATAATGAAGCAATCACGTCAAGCGCCAAAATGAAAGTGAAATCTTCGTAAAGACATTTTTGAATTTGACCATCGTACATGTGTCAACACTGCACCACAAGGTCTTTATGAAAAAGAATTGTGCGCATACATTCTCTGCAGGAACTTAGTTTAACTCAATTTAAAGTTTCGAATTGGAGATTTACCTTCTTTTCTAAAATCAAAACTTTAAGTTAAGTTAATATATATATATATATATATATATATATATATATATATATATATGGGTTAAATATGTTTTTGATTCCTATAAAATATGAAAAAAATTGTCTTTATAAACAATTTCACTCACTTTTTGTCCTTACATTTTTCCCCATCAATGCTTTTAGTCTCTCGTGACTTTTAATAGTTCTTAGAATCGCTACTAAAAGGTCCAAAAAGTGCTATGTATAAGAGTCATGAAAGACTAAAAACATTGACGGGGGAATATTAGGGACTACAAGTGAGTAAATTTTTTTATAGGGACTAAAAAAGAAAAATTTAAGATTTAGAGACCAAAATAAAATTTTACCCTAATTATTATTATATTCTTTTTTTTACCAAATTTTGTATTCTAAATCTTATACATAGTAATTAATAAGTTTAAAAGTCAATGTATCAATATTTACTTAGACAAAAATTATCATTCCAAATTAATACTAATTCATGGTGAATAATGATTAAATGCATGTAGCTCGGCTAGTTAGCTAATAACTCTCATTTATGATAGTTATTACATGTTTTTCAGGTTTAAATCATTGCAAGTTCTTAAGCAAATTGGTGAACTATTGTTGTAAATACTATGTCTTGATAGAATTTAAGGTGAAGCCCTAGAATTGTGTTAATTGGCACTATGGTGCCCATTGTGTGCTTTGATGCGTGTATTTTATTGCTGCAACATTAGATGTCGCAACACCTCCAAAATGCGGAAGATGAGAGAGAAAGTGAATAGGCGCGAATTTCAAGGTGCATGCCAGCTGGTAGGAGGGATAGTGCTCGTGTGTGCGTGCCTCAGCAGAATATTCTATGATGTTACTTTATTTTGGGCACATCGTACCTTTGGACACATGTGAAGACAAAAAATGCCTCTCATTTAGGGTTTTTCCTAGGATCATGTGCCCCTTCGCTATAAAAGGATGCCCTTCTTCCTCATTCACTACACTTGGCCGAAAGGAGAAAGTCTAGCCATAGATTTCTCCATTTTTGAACCAAGTCACCTCTAGTTACCAAAAAGATACTATTGCTGGGACCATTGCTGCAGCGATCGCTAGAGCTTCCTATTCTTAGTGGATTTCTTCGATGAAGAGCTGGATTTGCATCTCCATCATTCTCTTTTGGAGTTCCTCTTCGGTTTTACCATCTTAGTATAATTTCTTACCTTGAATTTGTAGTATGACTTTAACAACTTTGTTTAAGTTATTTCTTTTGTGTTGTTTGCTCAATATGAGCTAAATACTCATAGTTGGGATGCTGGATCTGATGTAATGGATTTATGATGTCTTTAATGAAGTATGTTTGATGTTATGCATTTTATCTTGAGTATTATAATATTTCCATCTTAGATTAGGAATGGCCACCTAATCTCAAGTATCATTTATGAATTCAGAAATGGTTTACAAATTTAACTCACAAGATAATATGCATTGTGTTCATTAAAAGACATTTTAATGTTCCTTGCTTAAACCCTAGACATAGGAGGGCAAAATTCATAAGGTGAATACTGCGGGTGCCGTAGCAGCCTAAGGCGTACTTATTTAGGGTTTAGACATAAACTCTTGTAAGGAAACCCTAGTGTGAAGTATTTGAAAGAATACGTCTATTGCTGCAGCACCTAATGCTGCAGAATTAAGCATACCATTAATATTGCATCATAATGAAGTTGCTGAAGTAAAGCATCTCAACTTGTTCTCATCTCTGATCTTATTACCCAATTACCTTTTTACTATTGTGAATGATACCAAACATTTGTGTCTTTACTTTTGTTACCATCACTAATTTATTAATCAAATTAAACACATTTTGAGCATTAATCCTCGTGGGAATGAATCTTATTTCTACTTTACTACTTGTTGGACAGTGTATACTTGCACTACTCTATTTTACACAAGTTTTTGGCGCCGTTGCCGGGGATTAATTAGTTCATTACACTATTTAATTAGTTAGCACGTTAGTGCTTTTTGTTTCTAATTTTGGTGCTCTGTTTCTGTCGTTACAGTATTAGATTGCTACAGCATCTGGTGCTGCAGCATATGCATAGGCGTACTTCACCAGAATTTCAATTGCATCCTGAGATAGAAAGATTGTTTAGGGCATTGAGAATGGAACAAGATCAATCAGGACTTATTTCATTGGGTACCCCAACACCTTCTCATCATGGAGGATCTCAACCTGGAACCCCACCTCCTGGCAACCATAACACAGAAAGAAACACCAACCATGGTCCAGGAACAGTAATTGCAACTGAGCAACCTAGACAACCCTTTCATGTGCAACAAGTCTTGAATGAAACGGTCATAGGCATGGCTAATGACAGGGAAAGACCTATGAGGGATTATGCTATTTTTGACCCTCAAACTATGCAAACCAGCATAGTAAGGCCTGAACTTGCCACAACTCCTTTTGAATTTAAGCCTATGATGTTTCAAATGCTTCAAACAATTGGGCAATTTGGTGGAGGACCTACTGAGGACCCACAATTGCATTTAAAATAATTTGTAGAAGATTGTAGTAATTTCTTTCTCCCTGGTGTGACTGATGATTCTTTTAAACTTAAACTTTTTTCATATTCCTTGAAGGATAGAGCCAAAGTTTGGTTGAATTCCTTAGAACCTAACTCTATCACTACTTGGAATGAGATGACTGAAAAATTTATGACTAAATACTTTCCACCTATCAAGAATGCCAGGATGAGAACTGAAATTACATCGTTTAGACAAACTGAATTTGAAACATTGTTTGAAGCATGGGAAAGATTTAAAGAGTTGCTAATAAAATTTCCTCACAATGGGTTGTCTGTGGTGTTCAATGGAAACATTTTACAATGGATTGGAACCTCAGACTAGACTGATGCTTGATGCTTCCTCTGGGGGAGTCTTGCTAAATGGCTCCTATCAAGATGCTTATGATCGTATTGAAACCATTGTTGCAAACAGTTATCAATGGCCAACAACCAGGGTTAGTGCTCAAAAGAAGATTGCTGGTATGCATGAAGTGAGTGAAGTTACTACTTTATATGCTCAAGTTGCATCCTTAACCAACATGATCAAGAACATGAATACAACCAGTGCTGCAGTAACTGAATCTGCACCAGAGTCTACTGTAGCAGCAATTGAACAAGTCCTTGTGGGTTCTACCAGTTGTGTGTACCGTGGAGGAGGCCATTTATATGAGGAATGTCCTTCCACCCCTATTTCAGTCAACTATGTTGGATACAATAAGAACAATAATCCCTATTCAAGTACCTACAATCCTGGGTGGAAGAATCATCCAAATTTCAAATGGAGTAACAATGCAGCACCTGCTGCAGCTCCTGCAACACCACCAGAATTCCCTGCTCAACCCAAGGCAGCAGCACCAGCAGTTGAAAATTCTATGGAAACCATGCTTAAGGCTTTCATGAATGAAACAAAGACTCAATATCAGACTCAAGGAGCTGCAATCAAGAACTTGGAGAATCAAATTGGTCAAATAGCTACTGCTCTCACCCAAAGACCTAGTGGATCCTTGCCATCTACTACTGAACCATCATCTTCAAAAGGGAAAGAGACTTGCAAGGCTATATCTTTGAGGAATGGGAAGGACTTGAATAGACCATCTACCGATCCTAGTGATGGTGCCAAAACTAAAGAAAAAAATCAAAAAAATGAGAAAAAGAATGCAACAGATGATGTCATAGTTGATGCTGCAGCATCTAATGCTGCACCAGTTCCATCACCAGTTGTTGATCAAGCTGTTCCATCTCCTCCCTTTCCTCAAAGGTTGAAGAAGGCTCAGCAAGACAAGCAATTTGGAAAATTTCTAGAGGTGCTAAAACAACTCCACATCAATGTTCCTCTAGTAGAAGCACTTCAACAAATGCTCAGTTATGCAAAGTTCATGAAGGATGTGCTTACTAAGAGGAGGAGACTTGGAGAATTTGAGACAGTGGCTATGACAGAGGAATGTAGTATGATCATGCAAAGTAAGCTTCCAAGCAAGTTGAAGGATCCAGGCAGTTTCACTATTCCATGTTGCATTGGTGAAAACCTATACTGGCAGAGCTCTCTTTGACTTAGGTGCAAGCATCAATTTGATGCCTAAGTCTGTTTTCACTCAGCTGGGCATAGGAGTTGCTAGACCTGCAATTGTCACTCTCCAACTTGCAGATAGATCTATTGCATATCCAGAATGAATCACTGAATATGTCTTGATAAAGGTAGATAAATTTGTATTTCCTGCTGACTTTGTGATTTTAGATTTTGATGCAGATAAGTAGGTATCAATAATTCTTGGAAGACCTTTCTTGGCTACTGGCAAGACTCTAATTGATGTGCAAAAAGGAGAATTGATTATGAGAGTCAATGATCAGGAGATAAAATTCAATGTGATGAATGCTCTCAAGTTTCCTGATCAAGGAACTGAGGAGTGTTCTTTTGTGGTTTCTCTTGATTCTGTTGTTCAGAAACACTTTCACAAGCATAGTGACCATTTAGTCAAAGCTCTGACTGAAATTGAAAAAGAAGAACTTGTGGAAAAAGGGGTGATAAATAATGAGGCTACTGTAAAGGAAATCTGGACTAGACAATATGAATCTTTGGAGTTGGAAGACTCAAGCTTCAAGAGAAATGTTCCCTCAGTGGAAAAGTCTCCCATTCTTGAGCCTAAGGAGTTGCCCAAACACCTTAAATATGCCTATTTAGGGGAAAATGATACCCTACCTGTGATTATTGCTTCTGACCTCTCTAAAAGTCGGGAATATGATCTCATTACTACCTTAAAGAGGCATAAGAATGCTATTGGGTGGCAAATGGTGGACATAAAGGGGATTAGTCCTACCATCTGCATGCACTGAATCATTCTTGATGAAATTTCTAAGAATAGCATTGAAGGGCAGAGGAGACTAAATCCTATCATGAAGGAGATTATCAAGAGGCTTGATGCTGGCATTGTGTATCTTATATCAGATAGTGCATGGGTGAGTCATGTGCAGTGTGTTCCTAAGAAAGGAGGGGTCACAGTGGTAACCAATGAAAAAAATGAGCTTATAGAAAGGAGGATTTGCATGGATTATAGAAAGCTCAACAAAGCCACTAGGAAAGATCATTTCTCCTTACCATTCATAGACCAAATGCTTGATAGACTTGCTGGTAAGGAGTTCTATTGTTTCTTGGATGGTTACTCTGGCTACAATCAAATAGCCATAATGCCTGACGATCAACAGAAGACTGCTTTTACATGCCCCTATGGTACTTTTGCCTTTAGAAGAATGCCATTTGGGCTATGTAATGCACCAGCTACTTTTCAAAGGTGTATGATGTCCATTTTCTTTGAAGTTATTGAAAAATCTATGGAGGTATTCATGGATGATTTCTCTGTCTTTGGGGAAACATTCCAAATCTGCCAAGATAATTTAGGAGAAATTCTTGACAAATGTGAAGAAACCAACTTGGTATTGAATTGAGAGAAATGCCACTTCATGTTCCAAGAGGGTATTGTGTTGGGACATAGGATCTCTAAAAAGGGAATTGAAGTTGATAAAGCCAAAGTTGAGGTCATTCAGAAGATGCCTCCTCCAACCAGTGTGAAGGGTGTAAGAAGTTTTCTAGGGCATGCAGTGTTTTATAGAAGATTCATCAAGGATTTCTCTTATATTTCAAAGCCTTTGTGTCAATTGCTGCAGCATGACACTCCTTTTGCCGTTGATGAAGCCTGTGCTGCAGCATTTCAGAAACTTAAGAATGCTTTAGGCCCTGTTTGGGGTGGTTTTCTGTTTTCTGTTTTGAAATTTTCAAAAACCAAGACCAGTTTCAGTTTTGAGTTTTAAAAATTTCAGAAACCAAAACCAGAGTGGTTCAAGTTTGGGGGTGTGATTACTCTCATTTATGATAGTTCTTACATGTTTTTCAAATTTAAATCATTGCCAGTTCTTAAGCAAAGTGGTGAATTATTGTTGTAAATACTGTGCCTTGATAGAATTTAAGGTGAAGCCCTGAAATTGTGTAAATTGGCACTATGGTGCCCATTGTGTGCTTTGATGTGTGTATTTTATTGCTACATCATTAGATGTCGCAACACCTTCAAATTGCGAAAGATGAGAGAGAAAGTGAATAGGCGAGAATTTCAAGGTGCATGCCAGCTGGTAGGAGGGATAGTGCTCGTGTGTGTGTGCCACAGCAGAATATTCTATGATGTTACTTTATTTTGGGCAGACTGTACCTTTGGACACTTGTGACAAAAAGCGCCTCTCATTTAGGGTTTTTCGTAGGATCATGTGCCCCTTGGCTATAAAAGGTTGCCCTTCTTCCTCATTCACTACACTTGGCCGAAAGGAGAAAGTCTAGACATAGCTTTCTCCATTTTTGAACCTAGTCACCTCTTGTTACAAAAAAAGATACTATTGTTGGGACCATTGCTGCAGCATCACTGGAGCTTGGCCTATTCTTGGTGGATTTCTACAATAAAGAGCTGGATTTGCATCTCCATCATTCTCTTTTGGAGTTCCTCTTCGGTTTTACCATCTTAGTATAATTTTTTACCTTGAATTTGTAGTATGACTTTAACAACTTTGTTTAAGTTATTTCTTTTATGTTGTTTGCTCAATATGAGCTAAGTACTCATAGTTGGGATGCTGGATCTAATGTAATGGATTTATGATGTCATTAATGAAGTATGTTTGATGTTATGCATTTTATCTTGTGTATTATAATATTTCCATCTTAGATTAGGAATGGCAAACTAATCTCAAGTAGCATTTATGAACTCAGAAATGGTTTATAAATTTAACTCACAAGATAATATGGATTGTGTTCATTAAAAGACGTTTTAATGTTCCTTGCTTAAACCCTAGACATAGGAGGGCAAAATTCATAAGGTTAATACTGCGGGTGCCCTAGCAGCCTAAGGCGTACTTATTTAGGGTTTAGACATAAACTCTTGTAAGGAAACCCTAGTGTGTAGTATTTGAAAGAATACGTCTATTGCTGCAACACCTAATGCTGCAGCATTAAGCATACCATTAATGCATCATAATGAAGTTACTGAAGTAAAGCATCTCAACTTGTTCTCATCTCTAATCTTATTACCTATTTACCTTTTTACTATTGTGAATGATACCAAACATTTGTGTGTTTACTTTTGTTACCATCACTAATTTGTTAATCAAATTAAACACATTTTGAGCATTAATCCTTGTGAGAACGAATCTTATTTCTACTTTACTACTTGTTGGACAGTGTATACTTGCACTACTCTATTTTACACAACATTAGCCAAACAAAAGGAAATATGTAGCTGGACCAGCTGCATATTAGGGATGTCCAAATGGGCGGCCCGGCCCGGCCCGCCTTCAGCCTGCTTAAAATAGAGCGGGGTCGGCTGGCCCGTCAATTGAACGCGGGTTCAAAATTCTAGCCCAGCCCGCCAAGTGATAGGCAGGCGGGCTGGCCCGTCTATTTTTGCAATTTTTTTAACAAACTTTTTCACCTACTTTTTTTTACATTTCAACTAGATTTTTCACCAATTTTATTTTAATTTTTTTTTGAGATTATAAAGTTTAGATGAGTATTGTGCGGAAAAGAGTATGTGCAAGTATACACAATCGCAACAAGTAGTAAAGAGTAAGTAGGCATGGCAACAAAACCCGTACCCGTGGGGACCCGCCCAAACCCGCCCCGGTTTGACGGGTTTTCCCCGCTTTGACTGGGTTTGGGTTTGGGTTTTCCCCGAAATCAAAATATGGGGATGGGGCGGGTAATGGGGATATAGGTCCCGTCCCCGAACCCGCCCCCGAACCCGCCCCGAATATCTAAAGTTAGTATACTACCCCTCTTAAATTAGAAACTTTTCAAATACCAAAACCTAAATTATTTGTTACTGTTTGTTGGCGCCTCTTGGACTCTTGGTCTTCTCACTCTCTCTGTCATTCCAATTTCTTCTCTGTTGGTTACGTTCTCTCACTCTCTTCTCACTCTCTTCTCACGATGTCTCTCTCTTCTCCATCACCATCATCATCATGGTTTTTCTAAGGTAAGAACTCTCTCCCTAATTCTGGTTTCTCTCTTCTCTCTCTGTCTACCTCTCTTTCTCTCTTGGTCTCACACTCTCACTCTCTTTCTCTCTCGTTTTCACTCTGTTGTGCAGTCTTTAGGGTTTCAGCAAATTCCACCACAGTTGTTGCGAATTTCACCACAGTTGCTGCAACTCTACATTATTAATCATCTTCCAGGTATTTAAAACTTTGTATCCTCTCTTTTTGTTTCTATAAACAGTGGTTTCTTTGTTGATGAATTTTTTGGCCGAATTTTGTGGTTTTGTATCCTCTCTTTTTGTATCCTCTCTTTCTATTTCAATTATCAACCCTAAAATTAATATATGGACACTGCTGGGAATTGACTCATTATGGTAATTCTTGCTATATAAAAATAGTCTTGTTCCGTCAAAAAAAAGAAGAACAGTCTTGTAAATCTGCAACATCAAGCATGAGCAATAGCTATATAATTAGATGTTTGTGTTAAGTGACATATACTTCATTGTCTGATATAACCAATTTTAAATAATTAGTTATATGTATTGTCTTCCTTACTTTTATATCCAATATACTATTCAATATGTTGTAGCCTCATGCATCATGATCAGATTATATTGGTCTGATATAACGAATTTTAAATAATTAGTTTCTATTGTCTATTTCTATGATTACTGTTGTCTATTTGTATTACTTATGTAGACTACTTATGTTACTTCATAGCTTACTTATTAGTTTTGTAATTTGAACAACTTAACAGGAAATTGACATGGACAAAATTGGTAATTCTCAACCACTCATTTCACAAGAAAGTGCACACCAACAAACTCCTAGTTTGGAAGGAAGTTACAACCCTTCACCTAATGGTCTCGTATCACCAAATGAAACAGTAGAAACACCTAATGATGAGAGACCTAATGATGAGACGGCTGATAATTTCTATTTATATTGTTTTGCATTTCATCTTTATAGGCAGTGTGAATTCTCAATTAAGCAATGAGTATGCTACTTTACTCAGTGAAATAGACCCTGAGGATGAAGGTGAGATCTACCTTCCATTTATTTAACTTGTATGTACATATCAACTTTAATGTTTATATTTAACTTGTTTTTTTTATTTTATAGGTGAAATTTTGACTAGTGGTGTTACTTCCCACTTTGAAGAATGAAGACATCAATAACATTTAGAGAAAGAAAGAAGACAATATTGATGTGGCTACTTGTTTTAGAAATTTTAAATTTTCAATAGACAATGATGTTATTTGTACTTGGTTATGTTGTTTTTTGATAATTTGGATAATCAGTTAATTTAGAATATGGTTAATTTACAACATTGATATTTTGGTTATGTGATGCTATTTTAGAACAGTGATATTTTAGCTATATGTTGTTGTCTTGCATTTGTTTTACCTTGTTTTGTTAGATTCTGGGTTTGGGGCTGGTTCGGGGGTGGATTTTGGGTTTGGGATAAATACTGGGTTTGGGGCGGGTTTGGGTTTAGGACGAGTATTTTTTTTATTAAAAAAATGGATTCCACTACGGGGATCGGGGTTGGGGCGGGGATCCCCTAACCCATTGGGTACGGGGATGGGGATCAATTTGTCATCCCCGTTGGGTTTGGGTAGGGGAACGGGGATGACTTTGGGATTCGGGGATGGGGATGGGGAATGTTAAACCCGTCCCCGCCCCGCCCCATTGCCATGCCTAAGAGTAAGTAAAGATCGTTCCCACGAGGATTGCTGAGTTTACTGCTATATTTAAATTAGTAATTTAGCTAGTGAGTAACACAAATAACAATAACAAGTTGTCAACAAGTATTGTGAATAACATAAATGTAAATAAGCAAGTAAAGATAGATGATAAGTAGAAATTCAGAATGAGAGTAGTTGGAATGCCTTTCACTGTGCAAATTCATAAAAACAGTTTAATGTTCTGTTTGACGCTATAGCATTGGGTGCTGTAGCGTTTGATGAGTACCTTTCAGTCACTATCGTCAGGGTTTCGTTACAAGACTCTTATGTCTAAGTTCTAAATAAGTCCACCCTTGTATATTAAGCTCCCACAGTATTCACCCTATGAACAATGCTTTCCTATGTCTAGGTTTAAGCATGGGTTGTTCTATGTGTCCTTAAAACAACCACTCACTCACATTAATCCTTGAGTTCGATTTATAGACCATGTCTGAACCTATAAATGTACTTATATTTAGCTGATCAGTTCTAAAATAAGTATTGGAAGAAGTTTCAAGCAAGGGTTAAAATACTAACATCAAAAATTACATTAAAACTATTAAAATATCATTACATAACTACAAGCATCCAACTACAAGAGATTCAGCTCATGATGAGCAACAAACACAAGAAATAAAGCTTAAAGATGATACCTAAAGCCATAAAACTGAAATCACAAAGAGAAGGAAAATATTCCAAATGATGACAGCCCCTGTGATGCTACAGCATCGCTTCACAGAATCGCCTGGTGCTACAGCATCGCTGACAGCACTGCAGAATTTCGACTTTTATTATGAAAATGGAGCTTGAAGGAAAATGGAGTGTAAGAGAGTTATTTCTAACTCTTCTCCCTTCAGACCAGCAACTCCATGATGATGAAGAAGAAGAAGAAGAAGAAGAAGAAGAAGAAGAAGAAGAAGGATGAGACTTCTATATAATGAAAATATCTCCTCAAAAGGTTGACAAGTCATCCAACCGACTATTTTCATCCTCCATTACAAAATAGACAACTGTCCCATAAAGTAAAAGGTGGGTGGTTGCTACAGGAAAAGTTCTGCACTGCTCTGCAGTGATTTGACACGCTGCAGAAACTGCTTTTTCGTTTTCTCTCTCAGCAGCTGCAGAATGCAACGCTAGAGCGTCTAATGCTGCAGCATATTGAACAAACATGTTAAAACACAAGATGGGGCACCAAAGTGCCAAATAATCACTTAATCAGTTCCTAACCCTCTTTTACATTAAACAACATATATTTACTTAATTAAACAATAATATTACTTAAGAACTTGCATTAATTTAAGCAATGAAAGCATAAATAACTCATATAAATATGAGTTATCAGTGAGTTGGGCCCTGGGGGCTCACCAGGGTCAGAGCAGGCCTCAAGGCTCTTTGAGCGCGTACAGAGGTACTTACAGGTCAACCACCAAAGAGGTCCTCACATCGACAGCGGGAGAATTTTAAAACATTTTTTTTTATAAAGCATTTTTTAACCAATTTTTACTTCTCATGCATACATTCACAAATAAATGTATAAAACCATCAAGAATTGGAGTTACTAGGATTGACTATAAAGCACCTAAAATCATATAGCTTCTTTATAATAAACAAATGACAAAGTTTTCTTATTTCCACTACTTCATAAACATAATACACAACAACAACAACAACAACAACAACAACAACAACAATATATATAAAATCAATAGGTATATTAACTATAAGGGAAATACAATACAATACAACTACAAGTCTACAATACCTAGAAAGGAAACGCAAGCTGAGAGGAAACGAATTCGAAGAGGAAACGAAGAAGAGCAATCGAAGTCGCAATTGGAGAAGAAGAGGAAATCTTGGGTTTTGATGGCACCAAAGAAAGAAGAGCATAAACCCTAAAAGTTCTAACTCGATCTAAAGACTAAAACTATGCATATTGCATTTGTGGTTGGTTGTGGGCTGATTATTGTTTTTTGTTTTTTGTTTTTGGGAAGTGTTTTGCAAGTCATGGGTTGATTTTTTTTTTTTGGTCTGATGGACTGATTATTTTTGGTTACATGGAGTGATGCTTAAAAAAGTTAAAATTGGACATTTTTTTAAGAAAAAAAACGAGCCGACAGGCGGCAAGTTCAGCCCGCAGGCTTTTCCTTTTAGTGGGCCGGTTGGTCGGTGGGCAACAATACCTTAGCCCTGTCCGCCTTTTTTTGGCGGGCCAACGGACCGGGCCGGTGGACCAAGCCCATTTTGACATTCCTATAGCTAGATATCTAGGGTTCAAATCCTAAAAGCTAATATTTTCCCTCCCCTAATTAATTAACCACCAACTTTTATTTATAAGAAAATTATGTATCTATAACTAATCCTTTGAGTAACGAAATTCACTTAAGTCAACTTTTCCTAACAGATATTCTTCTATACATAGTGATTAAATCCCTAATCTATGTCTAATTTAAGGGGTCGATTATTTGTCAATCATGTCACGTCATGTTAGTAGTACATGGTCATTTTAATTTTGATATCTAGAGGGCATAAAATTCTAACAGAAATGATGGATAGAGTAGAGCCAAGCATTGACATATGGAGAGGATTTAAAAGAAAATAAAACTTTTTGACTTTGAGACACCTTTCAAACTCTCATTCCTATAAGCTGACTCTTATAGCAAAACATCAAAAGAAAAAGACAATGATTCAGAGTTGGGGAATTGGATTGAAGCAGACAGAATTAAGCAAGATAATCAAAATTCAAATGGTAGTGGTTGTATGGTGACGGTGTCATTGTGTATATGATTAGGAAAATAATTATATCTATCATGACCAAAACATAAAAATGCTTTTATTAGTATTAGATGAAATCTTTTGGTGATAGTGATTGCTGGGATATGTGTCTGTGCTCTCTCTCATCTTTGCCTAATCAAACTCCTAATCCTACTTTTCTAGCTTTGATCCTCCATTTATACGTATCCAATTCACCCCATTAGTTTTTCTTGAGTGAATTATTATAACTTAATCTCTAAAATATTAGGTTCACACAATCTAGTTTCTAAAACTGATAAAGCTCTTTAATTTTTTTTTTCCATTTATACGTATCCAATTCACCCCATTAGTTTTTCTTGAGTGAATTACTATAACTTAATCTCTAATATATTAGGTTCACACAATCTAGTTTCTAAAACTGATAAAGCTCTTTAATGGTATTTGAAATTGCAAATACTTTATCACACAATCTAGTTTCTCTCTAAACCAATTTCAAGGACTAAATTTATTGATTCAAAAGGACAAATATGGTCAAAGATTTTCAATTTTACGAATCAATTTGCACTTTCATTGATTTTATGGATTAAATTGCTTTACACGTTGGACTGAATTGATAATTACTCGTTTTTTTTTCTTAAATAGTGTATTCATTTTTTAGGGTTTAAATATATTTTTCATAGAGATTTTTTCTTTTCAATCCTATAAAAGAATGTTTTTCATTCCTATGATATACAATATTTTGCTTTTAATCATTCTTTTGTATTAATCTCTGTAATATTTTTAATGTTTGGTTCTAATTCCTAAATTAGAGACCATTTTGATTTTAATCCCTAAAATATGGATTATAGAATTTTTGTTACAAAGAGCAAAAACGAATTTACAGGAACGAACAATATAATTATGGCTTTTTGTGGTTACGCCTCCCAATAAGTTAAAAAAATTGGTTCACTAACAGAGTGGCAAGCACTACCTGTTAACTCACACATGCAAATTGATAGACTCGAGTTTAAATCCAAGTAACCACAAAAAATCTTCAGTCTAACAACATTGATTTTACCGTGAAATTAAAATTGATCCATTGTTTTGTTGGCAAATCCTTTATTACAGAGATGGACAAATTAATGGCTCATTGTTATTAAATCTTCTATAAAAAGTAAAAATTAGCAGCCAAGTATGCTATAATCCTTAAAAAATGATGAGAATTGAATTCCCATTACCTACCAACCTACACAATTTGATGCTTTGTGGCGGCATAAAGAAAGTCCAATTCAGATTCCACATACGAAAAGAAAATGAGGTCTTCGGGTATTTTCAATTTTGAAGCCATCAAAAGCGTTATCATTCACCAATGAAAGGTTGAAAATAATATTTTTAAAACCAAATCAGAGATCAAACTGGCGAGACCTTTGAGTTGTGATTCAATTGGTTTATTTAGTTCAACCATGGTTAAACTGAATGACCAAAAACATTTAAAAGAGTATCAAATTTTAGGGGGAAAGTAAATAAAAAATCATTTGAATGATTCAATTGGGCTTATACCGGCCATCAAATGGGCTGGTTCCCTGTTCAGCTGATTGAGCCGATCAATTCGATTTGATTCTCACAGCACAGGTTGAAATTAGCTCCAACGACTACGAGATTGAGGTTGAGAGGTTGAGGAAGCATGGTAATTTCCGGTGAACATAGATGATGGAGCCAAGCTAGGGTGGTTCAATGGTTTCAGAGAAATGAATTTGTTTGGGTTTGGAGGAAGAGGTTCATGGTAACAAAAATGTTTTTTTTTCTTTTTAAAATTTATTCATATCAAATCTATACCATTGGATTAATCCAATGGCTGAAATTAATGTAGTAGAGATTGATGTAGAGGTATCTAGGTCATTTTACATTAAAAAACTTTCGTAGTCAGAAGGTGCGTAAGTTGAATGCATCACAAACTAACTCGAATACATACAAAACATAAATTGACAAAAACAATCATGTTAGAAGTTTAACAACCGATAAATTTCACAATCATCTAACGCCGTACTGCTGGAAAACACAGCGTCCTTGTGTTTGTTTCCTTGCGAATTGCATGTGAAGGTAATATTAGAATATTTAGGGAAGGGGGTGTGTCCTGTGTAGGGCGTGGAATAAGCATGGGCCTAAATTTTACGACCATCCACTCCAGGAGACAGCAGACAAGCCATTCCACCTCAAATGTGTTGGTCATCATACCAACTCTCAGGAAAAAGAAAATAGTCTACGAAGAAAAAAGAAGCTCCTATATTATACAACTTCTTTGACTTCAAATTAGCTTCTATATTTTTATAAAAGAAGCTCTCATTCATCTTGCCCACAAGCATCTATGTACGTACAAGGACTTTGTCAAAAGTCTAGAACCATCAATTTATTTTTATTGAGAAGTTCATGTAAGATAAAAATTAATTTAAATTGGGTCATCAATAGTTTACACGAGATTACAAATTAAAACCCCATTCCTATCATTGTACACATGGAGAAAAAAAACTCATTCAAACACTAACTACTACCAATTTAATGGTCAAAGGCCAGCAGCCATGGTAAAAGAAAAATTGAAAATTCTACACACATTTCCAACTAGACTTTTACATTGGTTATTGCTAAGAATATCTTGCTTTTCAAGGAACCTTACAAATAATATTACCTACACTCTTGTTAAGGGTCATCCAGTAACCCTGATGTCATTTCTAAACTTGCCCCACTTGTTGAGGAAGCAAAAGCCTTAGCCTACTTCTGTACCTTGCAATGCGCTGTGACCGTTCTTCCCTTAATCTACAGAAATAATAACAATGTTAGTTTATGAAATATATTTCATCCTGAAGCTTGGTTTGCATGAAAAAAATAGTGAGCCTGCATGCTTTTCAAAATCATCAAATATGAAGATTCTCTGGATGTAACATCCCCATAGCATGGTTCTTTTGGGATCCTCACTCTAACCAAGGGTACAAACATGGCATTCTAACAGAAATAAAATGGCAATTGTTGTAATAAGTTAAAAACAATGCAAAAGCACATAAAATAAGCATATGCTAAGGAAATCCACACTATTTTTATATTGCAAAGATTATGACAAAAAAGTTAACGTGGTAATTCCAATTTTTAAAAGATGTGCCCTCATGCACCATATAAATGGCAATATAAGTCCAAACATGTTTTGATTCAGAGAAAACAGAGAAGGGAAAAAATTCAGACATAGCTTAGCACAGCAAATGCTTGAAAAAGAACAGTCTATCAATAAGATTCAATTCGAACCATGATCATTGCAAAAAAAATTACAGTATCATAATAATTTGGCAAGATTAAAAGAGGTAAACTTCCTAGGCAGTAGTCGTGATAGTCAAATTGAGATAGTATAAACAAGTTTAACAGAGAGTTCGAACTGTTTGAATATTGCAGCTAAACTCGTGACAAATATGTTGGTGGTATGAACATTTAAAGTGATTTAAATGCCGAGTGAATAAATTCTATATTGAAATGACTAGCCACCATTATCATGTGTGTCATGAAATGTAAAAGAGATTCTTACAAAGTTGACCTAAGCCTATTTGTAGATTCATTTCACGACAAACAGGAGATTTACAAGACATGTTCAACACAAGAAAGACAAACAGGAGATTTACAAGACATGTTCAACACAAGAAAGAAGAGACCTCCTTCTGCTAAACACGTGTTTGCAGTAATAAAACAGTAAAACAAACAGGTACTTCATTGAGGTATTAGTTGCTCCTATTTTATAATGGACCATGAGGAGATATAATCTAGAAAATAAAATGCACAAATGTTTTATTAAATGTTTTGGTAAGAAAAATAAAGTTACATACCAATTTAGTGTTGTACTATATTTTCAAAATAACATTGATAAGGATATAATAATCTTATAATTTATGTGAGTATAATTTACAAAAATACATACGTGAGTTCTTCACTAATAATTTTTGTGTAGTTTTACACCGGTGTTAAACTTGGATCTCCCTCCCTCTCCATCTTGGGAGACCTCCAAGATTCAAAACTTATATGCGACACTGCATCCAATTTAGCTTTCCACGAACAAGTCAAGCACATAAAAATAGATTGCCACTTTGTAAGGGACCAAGTACTTTCAGTAGAAATCAACACTGATTTTGTCAATTCTAATTTTCACATGTTCACTATGTCACTCAAAGGCTCTCAGGTTGACTACATTTGAAACAAGCTTGGTTCATATGACATATATGCTCCAGTCTGAGGGGGTGTTAGATAGCATATCTAACGTGTTAGAATTACACGTTATCATCACTCATCCATGGTTAATAATGGTTGCACATATCAGCTAGGATTAGAATCATGTCAATTAGGTTTAGCATTAACTATTAGCATTTAATGTAATTACTGTATAATAGAAACAGAGAGAGAAAGTAAATCTGGAAAATGTGAATTTGTATTATGACAGAGAATTGTTTACAGTTGACTATTTATATGAACTGATCTATTCTTGATTCAGTTACTAACTGAGTGTTAACTAACAGAGTGTTAACTAACTGAGAATTAACTAATAGAACTGATATTATACTAACAGAGTTAACTAACAGTTAGTACTATGATAAGTTTGATAAGTTTGGAAAAGGGCGTGTGTACAAAAGAAAGAAAAAAGGGTGTAGGGGAAGTAATATGGGTCATGTTGTAGGGGAGCAGCTCCCACTAACTAACTAATCATGAGGTGTGTGTGGGAGTGAGTGCCTTGCTGATGTGGCAGGGCGTGTGTGGTGTGAGGTAAGAGAATGAAGGGAATCATATAGTGTGGGGGATTTGGTTGTTAGGGGTATCTTGTGTATTGAGTGGAGTTTTCCATAGGAGAGAGAGGCCTCTCGAAGAGCCCATCATAGTTCTTATTTTACTTTCATAGTTTCTCCATTGTAAGCAGCAGAATTACACTGATTCTCTGCAAGTCATATTCAGATAATATCAATACACACTGATTTCCAGCTCTGTTTTAGCTGGATTATTCATTTTCTGCTCTAATACTAAATTGATCGTATCAATTTGGTATCAAAGCACTTGATCCTGAAGTGCATTGTATGGTTACGACGCGAAGTATCATGGAAAATCGCATGGAAACTGTTGACCAGAAGGTGACGGGAATGGAGAACGTTTTAGCTGAAGTCCTAGCTAGCGTAAAGGAGCTCGTCGCAGAACGAAAGCTGAAGAAGGCGGTTTCCGGTGAAGGTAGCTCCGGCGACGGCGAGGTGTCTCCGGTTGTTAGCCCTCGCGCATCACCATCAAAGCACAGTGATGGATTTGAAACGAATCATCGAGGAGGAAGGCGGAAACTCGAAATACCCGTTTTCAAGGGCGATGACCCGCATGGATGGCTTGTTCGGGTCGAAAGGTATTTCCGGGTCAATCAGGTGCGCGAAGTTGATAAACTTGATGCGGTGGTGATCGCCTTGGAGGAAAGGGCCTTGAACCGGTTCCAATGGTGGGAAGAGCAGGCTCCATTGCGAACGTGGGGTGAGTTCAAAAATGCTGTGATACGCAGATTCCACCCAGAATCGTTGCATAATCCACTAGGTCCTTTGCTGAGCTTGAAACAGGAAGGATCTGTCATGGAGTACAGAGAAAAATTTGAGTTACATGTGGCTCCTTTGGCCAGAGAGGACAGATTGTTGCTTGAGGATATTTTCCTAAATGGCTTGAAGGAAGGAATCAAGGCTGAAATTAAGTTGTATGGGTATGATGATTTATCCAGTTTGATGGATCGTGCTCTGTTGCTGGAAGAAAAGAACAATGCGCTTAGTAAGAAGAGTAAATTGTTGCCGGAGAAGAATGACTGGAAGGGGAATGGCTCTAGATACAGAAACAATTGGGAGAATGCGAAAACAAAGTCTGAGATAGTGAAGGAGGAGGGAAAGACTCAGGGAAATCCCAAGTCTAGAAGACTCAGCACTACTGAGTGGGAGGAGAAGATGAAGTTAGGGCGGTGCTTCAAATGTGGGGATAAGTGGAACAGGGGCCATGTTTGTAAATTTAAGCATATGAAGTTGATGCTATGTGAGTTGGGGAGTGATTCTGAGGAGGATGAGGTTGGCACAGGGGGTGAACCAGAGGCTAAGGTAGTGGCAGAATTGAAGACTCTGATACTGTCATTACAAAGTAAAGAAGGATTCACTTCCAACAAATCCTTCGAGGTGTGGGGAGAGATAGGAGGCAGATTGATACTCACTCTCATGGACTCTGGGGCTAGCAGCAATTTTATATCCCCAAGAGTAGTGAAAGAGTTAGGACTTGAGGTGGAAGATACTCCAGTGTTTGTAGTAGAACTGGGTACAGGGGAGCAAATCAGGAACAGGGGAGTGTGCAAAAATTTGAAATTTGTTGTGCAAGGAATTGAATTCCAAGCACATTTCTTTCTAATGGAGTTAGGAGGGACTGAGCTGGTGTTAGGGATGGATTGGTTGGCTCAATTAGGAGATGTGGAGGCCAACTTCAGAAATTTGAGTTTGAGTTGGAAGGACCAGGGTAAGAAGTATGTGATCGAAGGTGAACCAGCTCTGTGCAATGTGCAAGCATCTTGGAAATCAATGGTTAAGTCACTGAATGGGCAAGGAGAAGGATTTATGGTACAGTGTCAAGAGGAGGGTGATGATACTGGTAAGGCGATTAATGAAACAGAAAAGTTGACTGAGTTGCTGCAGGAGTTCAATGATGTGTTTAATATGCCTATTGAACTACCTCCACGGAGACCTCATGACCATGCTATTGAGCTGAAAACTGGCGCATCCATCCCAAATGTCAGGCCCTATAGATATCCCTACTATCAGAAGAATGAGATTGAGAAGATTGTAAGGGAAATGATGCAAGCAGGCATTGTGAGGCCAAGCACTAGCCCTTTTTCCAGCCCAGTAATTCTTGTGAAGAAGAAATATGGAGGGTGGAGGTTCTGTACTGACTACAGGGCTCTGAATAAGGTAACTATCCCTAATAAATTTCCAATACCAGTGATTGATGAGTTATTGGATGAATTGGGAGGAGCTGTGATATTTTCCAAGTTAGACTTGAAATCTGGTTATCACCAGATCAGAATGAAGGAAGAAGACATTCCCAAAACAGCTTTCAGGACTCATGAAGGACATTATGAGTACCTTGTGATGCCATTTAGTCTCACTAATGCTCCCTCAACCTTTCAAGCATTAATGAATGAGGTTTTAAGACCTATTTTGAGGAAGTTTGCATTAGTTTTCTTCGATGATATTCTTGTTTACAGTAAGACTGAGAAGTCACATCAGGAGCATTTGATGACAGTTCTCAAGTTACTGAGAGAGAACAGACTGTATGCTAACCAGAAGAAATGCAGCTTTGGCCAGAAACAGATTGAGTATTTAGGTCACGTGATCTCAGGACAAGGGGTGGCTGCTGATCCCAAGAAAATAGAAGCTATGCTAAATTGGCCTCCACCAAAAGAGTTGAAAGGGTTGAGAGGTTTTCTGGAATTGACAGGGTATTACAGGAAATTTGTGAGAAACTATGGTAAGATAGCCTGGCCATTGACTCAGCTGCTCAAGAAGGATAATTTCTGTTGGAGTGAAGAGACACAAGTTGCTTTTGATCTGTTGAAACAAGCAATGGTGACAGTACCTGTGCTAGCAATACCAGATTTTGATAGAGTTTGTAGTTGAGACTGATGCTTCTGGAAAGGGTTTGGGTGCTGTTTTGATGCAAGAAGGAAGACCAGTGGCTTACATGAGCCATACTCTGTCTGACAGGGCTCAAGGTAAGTCAGTGTACGAAAGAGAATTAATGGCTATAGTGATGGCTGTACAGAAATGGAGACCTTACCTACTGGGCAGGCACTTCAAGATACATACAGATCAGAAAAGTTTAAAATTTCTGACTAAGCAAAGAATAGTAAGTGAAGATCAGCAGAAGTGGGTGTCCAAATTGCTGGGATATGATTTTGAAATCAAATACAAGCCTGGCAAAGAAAATAGTGCAGCAAATGGATTGTCAAGAGTGATGCAGTTTTCTGCTCTGTCATCTGTTCAGTGTGAAGTCTGGGAAGGGCTGGAAGATGAAGTGCAGAAGGATGAGAAATTGAAGGGGATAGTACAAGAGTTGATAGTGGATCCCTTGAGTCATCCTGGATACAGTTTGAAGAAAGGTAGATTGTACTATAATGACAGGTTAGTGCTTCCTAAAGATTCTCCTAGAATTTCTATTATCTTGCAAGAAATTCATGATTCTCCTACTAGAGGACATTCTGGAATTTTTAAAACTGTGAAGAGGGCTGAGAATCTGGTTTACTGGGAAGGCATGAAAAGAAGAATTAAAGAATTTCTCAGTGCTTGTGAAGTCTGCCAGCAGAATAAGTATCAAACTACGAGCCCAGCTGGGTTGTTGCAGCCCTTGCCTGTACCTACCCAAGTATGGAGTGATATCTCCATGGACTTCATAGGAGGATTGTCTAGATCAAGGGGAATGGATACTGTGTTAGTGGTGGTAGACAGATTGACCAAGTATGCCCATTTTATTCCTCTAAGTCATCCTTATCATGCTAAGGATGTTGCTGAAATCTTTGTGAAAGAAGTGGTCAAACTGCATGGCTTTCCTAAGACTATAGTGTCTGACAGAGACAAAGTATTCCTGAGCTCTTTCTGGTCAGAATTATTCAAAGCAGCAGGAACAAAATTGAAATACAGCAGTGCTTACCATCCTCAGTCTGATGGACAAACAGAAGTGGTAAACAGGTGTCTAGAGACCTATTTAAGATGTTTGACAGGCAAGAAACCGAAACAGTGGGCTAAGTGGTTGAATTGGGCTGAATATTGGTATAATACCAATTATCATTCTGCTATTAAAACCACTCCTTTCCAGGCTCTATATGGAAGGGAACCACCAGTGCTTTTGAGAGGTGATGTACACCATTCTTCAGTAGAGGAGGTTGACAGAAACTTGGCTGACAGGAATGACATGTTGAGAGAACTACAAGATCATCTGGTGCAAGCACAGAATAAAATGAAATCTCAGGCAGATAAGCACAGGAGAGACATTGAGTATGAGGTTGGTGACTTAGTCTATGTGAAGATACAACCTTATAAGATGAAAAGCCTAGCTAAGAGGATAAATCAGAAGTTAAGTCCAAGGTACTGTGGCCCTTATGAAGTTTTGCAGCGGGTTGGAGCTGTTGCTTACAAACTGAAATTACCAGTGGATACCAAGGTGCACCGTCTTCCATGTGTCTCTTTTAAAGAAAGCTGTGAAATCTCCTATGCTATCCCAACCCCTGCCTGATTGTCTGAATGAAGAATGGATGTTAGAAGTGGCTCCAGAGGAAGCTATAGCTGTCAGAAGCAATAAGGCTAGAATGCAGAAGATTTTGATCAAGTGGAAGGGTCTACCTAAGTTTGAAAATTCTTGGGAGGAAGCTGATAAAGTCTTAGCAGAATTTCCTCAACTTCAACTTGAGGTCAAGGAGAAATTTAAAGGGGGAGGTATTGATAAGTTTGATAAGTTTGGAAAAGGGCGTGTGTATAAAAGAAAGAAAAAAGGGTGTAGGGGAAGTAATATGGGTCATGTTGTAGGGGAGCAGCTCCCACTAACTAACTAATCATGAGGTGTGCGTGGGAGTGAGTGCCTTGCTGATGTGGCAGGGCGTGTGTGGTGTGAGGTAAGAGAATGAAGGGAATCATATAGTGTGGGGAATTTGGTTGTTAGGGGTATCTTGTGTATTGAGTGGAGTTTTCCATAGGAGAGAGAGGCCTCTCGAAGAGCCCATCATAGTTCTTATTTTACTTTCATAGTTTCTCCATTGTAAGCAGCAGAATTACACTGATGCTCTGCAAGTCATATTCAGATAATATCAATACACACTGATTTCCAGCTCTGTTTTAGCTGGATTATTCATTTTCTGCTCTAATACTAAATTGATCGTATCATACTACTAACTGTTCTCTCTATCATTCCCCCCATAAGTTCATTGGTGGGTAGCACCATGAGCTTGTCACGAAGAGAACAGAACTGCAGCTTGGCCAGAGGCTTGGTGAGGATGTCTGCAACTTGAGCTTGAGAAGGAACATATTCAACTAACAGAGATTTGTTAAGGACTTTCTCACGAACAAAGAAAATATCCAGCTCCATATGCTTGGTTCTGGAGAGAACAGAATTGTGACTCAAAGCAACTGTGCTTTGATTGTCACAATAGATGACTGGAGGAGGAATGGGCACTTGAAGTTCCTGCAACAGTGACTGGATCCATAGCACTTCAGCAGCAGCTAGAGCAAGACTCCTGTATTCTGCATCTGCAGTGGACTTGGCAACAAGAGTTTGTTTCTTTGACCACCAAGAAATGAGATTGGGACCAAGATAAATGCAGGCACCAGATGTGGACCTTCTGTCATCCATATCAGAGGCCCGGTCAGCATCACGAAATGCCCTAATGCACAAGGGAGAAGAGGTGGTGGCTGCTCTGAATGTAATTCCTAGATTAAGGGAACCTCTAAGGTATCTGAGAATCCTCTTTACAGCAGTCCAATGGGAGATAAGTGGCTGAGACATGAACTGGCAAACCTTATTAACTGCATATCCTAATTCTGGACGAGTGATGGTGACGTATTGGAGAGCACCTACAATGCTCCTATAGAGGGCAGGGTCTTCAAAGTAATCAGCACCATGCTTGGACAGTTTGGTATTGGCAGCAAGAGGAGTAGAAATGCCTTTGGCGGTGCTCATATCAGCTTTGTGCAAAAGCTCACGTATATACTTGCCTTGAGACAGTTGAATAGTGCTAGATGAGAGTCTCTTGACTTCAATACCCAAAAAATAATCTAAGTCACCAAATTGCTTTAGAGGAAAAGCAGAGTTCAGTTTGTTGATGATTGTCTGAATCAAGGACAATGAAGAACCAGTAAGGATGATGTCATCTACAGACACAAGCATATACACCACATGACCAGAACCAGTGAGCACAAGCAAGGATGGATCACATTTACTCTATTTGAAGCCAAAAGAAAGCAGGGTTTTTGTGAGTTGCTCATACCAGGCCCTAGGAGCCTGTTTGAGTCCATAAATGGCCTTGTGTAACTTGCAAACTAGAGTTTTATCAGCATCTTCAAAGCCTGGTGGTTGAGACATGTACACATCCTCTTGAAGAATGTCATTCAAGAAGGCATTGTTCACATCAATTTGCTTCAAGGGCCACTGTTTTGACAAGGCAAGAGTAAGCATTGTTCTGACTGTGACAGGCTTAACAACTGGAGAAAATGTCTCTGTATATTCAGTGCCAAACTTCTGCAGGTAACCTTTAGCCACAAGCCTAGCCTTATACTTATTAATACTCCCATCAGGATTCTCTGAGTCTAAACACCCATTTGCAACCCACTGCATGTTTGCCACGAGGCAGAGGAACAAGAGACCATGTACCATTTTGCTGCAATGCCTTTATCTCAGTTTGCATGGCCTGCTGCCATGGTGGACTAGCTAGGACTTGGTTAGTGGTGGAAGGTTCAATTGTAGTGAGGTTAAGGGTAGGAAAAATTCTGGGTTTAGAGTTACCAGTTTTGGATCTGGTGAGCAGTGTTGAAATAAGAGACAGGACATTGGTCACGCAGTTCGGCCAATATTTGCCTACGTCTGCGACTACAGAGCAGCTGTAGTTCCGTATTATTGATTGTATATTTGTGTGTTGAGTACAAGCACTAATGAGTTTAAATAGAGAAAACCTAACGGGCCTGGGCCAAATACATATAAAACTACAATTTACGATATATCTTAACACTCCCCCTCAAGCTGGAGCGTATAGATTGTAGACATCCAGCTTGTCACATATGTAAGTTATCATTGGTCCCCGAAGAGCTTTTGTAAAGATGTCTGCCAATTGATCATTAGAACCAACAAATCAAGTAGCAATGTCACCGGACACAATCTTCTCACGAACAAAAAGACAATCAATTTCAATGTGTTTGGTTCGCTCATGAAAGACTGGATTGGACGCAATATGTAGGGCTGCTTGATTATCACAGATGAGACTCATAGTGCCTACTTTACAAAAGCGCAACTCTTGGAGAAGATGTTTCAGCCATGTAAGCTCCTGAATGGTAAGTGTCATAGCTCGATATTCAGCCTCAGCGCTGGATCTGGCAACAACATTTTGCTTTTTACTTTTCCATGAAATTAGATTTCCACCAATAAGAACACAGTACCCAGATGTGGACCTTCTATCAAAGGGACAACCAGCCCAATCAGCATTTGTGTAAGCGACAACATTTGAATCACCTCTATCCGTGTAAACAAGACCTTTTCCAAGAGCTCCTTTGATGTACCTCAGGATTCTAACCACGGCATCCCAATGACTGTTACAAGGGGAATTTAGGAATTGACTCACCGCACTAACAGCGTATGAAATATCTGGCCTCGTTATGGCCAAGTAATTCAACTTCCCAACTAGCCTCCTATACTTTTCTGGATCCGAAAAGGACTCCCCCTGATCCGGTAGGATCTTGACATTAGGATCCATAGGAGAGTCAATTGGCTTGCAATCCAGCATACCGGTTTCTTCTAAGATATTCAAAGCATACTTTCTCTGAGAAATAGCAATGTCTGCCTTAGAATGAGCTACCTCAATGCCAAGAAAGTATCGTAACTTCCCAAGATCTTTGACCTGAAAGTGGTGAACTAGATATTGTTTCAGTTCTGCAATCCCATCAGGATCATCACCTGTAATAACAATATCATCGACATAGACAACCAGATAAATATATTTGTGAGAGGAAAACTTATAAAAGACAAAGTGATCAGCTTCACTCCGAATCATGCCATAGTCTTGAACGACACTGCTGAATCCCCCAAACCATGTCCGAAGGGATTGTTTAAGACCATACAAGACTTTGTGAAGTCGACAGACATACCCATGACAGACTGGAGAGGAAGCACTAATGGATGCCTAAGAATCCAGACGTGGGAAATCTATAATTGGTTGCGCTAGACTTTCACAGTCAAGGTGGGTTCAAATGGTTAGGTTGATCACTTAAAAGCTCGTCAGTATAGCTAAAGGCTATATTCTAATTTTAGAGTCGGTATAGCTAAAGGCTATATTCTAATTTTTGGGTTTGATTATGGCGATACTTCCTCTCAAGTCACAAAAGTGACGTTTGTTCACATTCTCTTGTCCATGGTTATCATTTGTTGGAGTTCTTAAGATGTTTGGTATAATCGGCAGCGGTTGATTGATCCACTAACTTGATTGTCATTCCGTGTAAGAAGATTCTTTATAGGAACATCGGCGCATCCTTTGTAATTCTAATGATCAAATAGCGGATACTTTAACCTCTCTTAGGGGCCCAAGAGGACATCTTAAATATGTTCCAAGCGAGAGGGATATTGAGACAGTTGAGTTATTGAAACTAGTTTCCAAGTAGCTTGGACTCATCATATAAAGAACTGATTCAATGTAACTTAGGACTCACATAGCAATTCAGATATTTCAAATATTTCTGTAACATGCTATGGACTCACATCGTTACATAATCTGTATGGCTAATCTAGAACCATCAAATAATGCAATGTCAATTCAGCCGGGCAATGTTCTGACCACAAGTCATAAGAAGATGATGAAGAAATAAACAAGAAGGTCAAATGGAGGGTTAAAAAAACAAACTTACTGTGCTCTAACTTTTTTGGCACGTTTAATATGTCTCTTCAATAGATCTTCGCTTGATAAGTGCTTAACAGACTCCTCATCCTGAAAGTAGATATGGGCATCAACTCATATGATATTTGGATTAATGGGATCTAAGACATTACATAGAACTGAAGTAAAAGAACTCTAGATTCAACAGAAGCATCTTTTTAAAAGATCTGCAACAAAACTGCACTATCCAAAAAAACTTAATTCAACAACACAAATTGTTTCAAAGAAATGGCTATTTTCCCTGCGTTGATATTTCCCTATTTCCTAACTAACATATTTCTATCATTCTACGTATATTCTCGAGTCCATGTATGTCATTTTTAGAAATGGTTTTAATAAACAGTTAACCAGAAAACCCAACCTCTTCCTGCTTATCTTTGTCTTCTTCTTCGTCTTTCTTTTTTGGCATACAACTAGCTACCATAGATGCAGGCAATGGTTTGGGAAGTGCATTCATTAAATCTATCTTCTGTGGCTGTCAAGTACAATGAAATATAAGATTATAAATATTATTATATTATAAATAGATAAATATATAGCCATGGCGCATCAAAATAAACAGATGGAAATAAAATGTTCATCCCCAAGAAGCAAGTCATTTGCCATAACATACTGATCCTTACTACTACACTGAGAAAATTACAAGCAAGAAAGCATAATTTTGCGTATTTATTTGTAACCAATTTTGAGAAGACCAGTTAGTGATAATAATTATAAACCAGGTTTCCAATAATGTCGTTAGGAAACCACATGGCAAACAGATCATCCCAGTAAATATCTTCAAAGATTCTGTCCATTCTAAAGAAAGAAAAAGGGGCACCAATGAAAAACCAAAATAAACCTTAAGGCCTATTTTATAGCTTTGGATCAGAATTTCGCTAATAAAAAGAATGCTCTATTATGGTGACAAGCAGCTTTGGGTTTTACAAGCTAAACAGCTTCCTAAGATGATATGAATCCCAATAAGTAACTTCAAGCTTCTTTTCATCAGATTCAAATTGACGCTTGGCTGAAAAAGCTATATCCTAATCATGGTTTACTCATTTTTGTGAATCCAAATATGTCATATGATAGAAAATATCACGTATTTTCATAGAATTAAAACCAACTAATCTTTTTTACACCTTTGAAAATAATATTCATTCTTATATTAAAAATAAATGAATAATATTGATTCAAATTATGCAAATAAAGCAAGACTTCATTGAAAGTTTTATGTTTAGTTGCAAATCCGATATTTACTGTATAGAGGACAAGGTATGACCAGACATTCTAAAGTTGAACTTATTTATTATTAGCAGTAATTTCACTGCACAAGTTCTAAACTGCGGGTTTATTATAGCAAAAGTTTGGCAATAATTGATGCAGCTTTTATAAATCATCAAAGCATATATATGCAATCAATATCATTTCCTTAAGATCAAACTACACTTATGGAAGAATATAGTAATTCAACTCAGAAGCAGATACCTCGATTTCCTCATTTACACCATTTTTCATCCATGATCTACACAGCGCATAGAGAGAAGCATCCTTTGTTATTCTGACCTAAAAATTTTAAATTCGACATGATTATCGCAAGAAAAAAGAATAATATAACACCATAAAGCTGAAATGTTTACTGAATGTACTAACTCCTTGCTCTATATTTTATTTTATTTAAAAACCCATTAAGCTTAATATTAATCTCTTGTTAGTTTAAATTTTTGAATTTCGGTACAAATGGTTCTGAAAAAACTGATATTGAAAGAAATGGTTTTGAAAGAATTAATGTTAAAAAAAGTATTCGGAAATGATATTGAAAATTAAGTGATAAGAACCCAAATCAAAGAGAAGAAATAAACTGCATTATTAATGGAAAATAGAGACTATTACAGAAGGTAACCCACTGTAATCCTAGATGATACTCTCCCTCCCCCAAACCCTTAGGTTCTGCTGAAAAATGATTCATCGTGATCCCTTCTCTCTCTTCCCAATCCTTTATTAGAGAATTGTTTCCACCCCAGCTTCCTTCCCTCCCATTTCCTACCATTTCGTAACATCTCTCCCCACATAATGGAGTTGGGCCACTAATTAACAAATTGCCTATTTGGGCCCACATTTACATATTGGGTCCTAACATTAAGTTTAGAAGAATTGATTTTAATCAAATGGTAAAGTAGAATCTCTTTTGAAGGGTAAATTACAGGTAATCAATCAGAAATACATTTTCCCTCTAATCTTCTCCGATCTCAACTCTCTTCATTTTGGCACAATTATGCATAATTTTAACAAAACCCTTCTGTTAAACATAGATTCTTGTTCTAAAATACAAAAACACAAATTGAAATGAAATAAATGGAATCCTTACATAGCTAAAAATGTAGTCAAATATAGATGAACAACAAAGGCAAACAACTAATCATACTAAATCATATATATGTAATGAATGCATGGCGAAGTTCAGGTAAATACAAATTAAACTAATCAAGAAACAAAGACATGCAAAAAAAAAGAGGAAAGAAGCACTGGCACCATACATAAATACATTTAGTGCATGTTTGGATGCTCGATGAATGATTGGAAAGAAACTTTTCTCAAAAAAATGTAATTTGGTGTTTGGTTTATTTTTATAAGAATTGATTTTGTCTCCAAGCCCCAGCTTTGACTAGAACAGATTAAAAGCAGCTTTTGCTTTACGTTGAAAATTTTATACTCAGTTTTACATCAAACTTTATAATAGAAAAATATAGAAAAACATTCAATCATAATTCATTTGGCTTCAAACTCAATTTTAACTAAATAAATTTACAAATTCAAGTTCATTCAAAATAACGTTTGACAAGCACTTATCTAAACATACCATTAGATTGTTAGGAATGTAGGAAATTAAAAGAGAAGAAAACAAAGAAACACAATTCAAGAAGGAACTTAGCAACAAAAACAGGAAGGCTAAAAATAGTATTAGGAGAGTCTATAGCTGTCTAGAGCCCATGGTTCCTCAGAGAAAGATAGTCCCTTGTCTCTCTACTCAAAAAAGAGAAATGAGAGACGGGTCTCCTCTCATTCTCACATGTCAACTCATCCCCAACTAGTGGAGTAAACTCTTCAAATCCTGGATTTTTCTCCTTACTGACTCAGCACCATCCCACTCCCTATATCCCGAGCACCCCATCATAAAAAATAGAGAATTTTTTACTTCAACAGTCGGTACTTTGGGCTCATAATGATATTGTTTCTAATCCACCCAGGACAGAGAAAAGCCTTGGCACAACGAATGGAATTGCTTCCATGCGACTGGAAGTAAAAGGTTCGTTTCGTGGAATCAACCTGTTGCAAATGCAAAGTAAGGCTGGCCTCTAATCAGTTACCCTTGTATTTCCAGTCGGGAGAAGAGTGGTAACAGAAGATAAGAACAACATGGGATTATTAATAATTGTAATTGTCCAATAGATTCTTAATTGTATCAGGGGGAAGAATAACTAGGGAAGAGGGGCAATTAGTAATTGTCCAGCAGACAGTAAATTGTAATAAAAGGAATCTGGAATAAATAGGGAAGAAGAATTAGTGAGGGCAATTTGGTAAGAACATAAAGTTTCTGAAACTGTTTCATTTCCAGTTTCCGCTTTTAGTGAGGCCCATTTTCCGTTGATGCAATTTTTTTCAGAAACTGTTTCCTTTTCAGTTTTCACTTCGCACCGCCGTGTTCCAGCTATCTGGCGTGTCCTCTGCCCTCTCCAGCCGCTGCTTCTGGAAAGATTCTCTAGCAAGTTTTTCAGCGACGACACCCCAGTTGAAGTGTTTTATGCCGATCTACCCATCAACCAAGTTACAGATTAAACAGCCCTGCCAAGCACCCTCATCCTCCCACTCTTAATTGACAATTTGGATTGCACCAGCTAAGATGCATGGACTTCCAACATCAAACAAAGGCTTAGAGGTCAAGACTACAAGTACCATCTCAACACGGAAGACATGTGGTTTTCGTTGGAATAAGATCAATGCCCATTTATATATCATCATCAATTCCACTATTCATCCTTCCTTGAAGAGGATCTTTTGGGCTCATGAGTCTTGTGAGGCTTTTTGGGAGTAGGCAGAAGTTCTTTACACCTTAGGATGCTCAGACTTTATGGGGTTTACCGGTCTCATGAGTGTCACTCCCCCTAAACGACTTGATGGCTAAATGGTTGACCACTTAGGCAAAGTTCATTGTCTCCTACATGATTTCAATGAACTCTTGTCCCCAACTTCCACCCTTGCCAAAGAACTAGATCAGCAACACACCCTTTTCATGTTGGCGTTCAATAGATTACTACAAGGTATTCATCGGTTCGCGATCAAATTATGAGTTCTCCAGTTGTATCCACTTCAAATTCTGCACGGTCTAGCACTCTAGCTTACTATCTGTACTAGCAAAACCATCTTCTGATGACATGCCTCCTACATATGTTAACTCATCTACCTTGGCATTTCAGCATGGTTATCATGGTTGATCCCGTAAACAAGACAAATTTCGCCCTAAGTTTGACCATTGCAACAAGCTTGTCTGCACTATTGACAGATGATTTTCCCTGCATACTCGCCCTCCTTTGATAGCCAACATTGCACATACTACTCAACCTACTCTATCTGAGCATAGTATGTCGATGTCTCATACTTGGTCATTGGTATTGGTGAGTCAATTCATGCAGTATGTTTGTTTGTGAATGTAGTGGTGAAATTTTGACAATACATTTAGAATGCAACATGTCAATGATTGTTATATGAAAACAAACAAATCACTCAAATTGTAGGGGGCTAAAATGCAAATTAGACTACCTGTCAATAGGTTGTCTACTTTAGAATAATGGACTTTTCTTCGCACTTAACTTTGTAAGAAGGAAAGTTCAAAAGATAAAAGAGAAAGAGAGAGAACTATAATGTTCATAAATGATTAATCTCAACCAAATGGTTACAAACAGTACCTAATGTCTTGTATACAGTCGGTTGAGTTGGTTCTCGGTTTTCCCGCAAAGAATGAGAACACAGCCCAAAGCCCAATTACAATGGGAACACAGCCCATCCTTACTATAAGAATGACACACATAATTCTGTATTCTACTCTATATCTCTAACATTATAACTCTCTGCTACAAACTCAGGGTCGTTGAACAGGTGTAAAGTTGTGAAACACCGAGTTTGTTCTACTATTTTTTGTTTTTTTGTTGATGACTTGAGTTTTGAAGTATTTTTGAATTTATATATGATATATTAAATCATGTAGTTTTGCTTATGCTATTTATTTTTAACTAAATTTGTCATATTTTTGGTGATCACGTATCTTACGATACACGATTAAAAAAATCACCGAACGATACACAACACATATCCCGATTTAACTACTGTTGAAATATGTTGTAAATAGTAGATTTATTTATATATGTATTCGGCCCATTTACCTGGCCCGTTAAGTAGCCTATTTAAACTCAGTAGTGCTTGTACTCAAATTACAATTACACAATTAATAAGACGGAACTACAGCTGCTCTGTAGTCGCAGACGTAGGCAAAGATTGGCCGAACTGCGTGACCAATATCGTGTCTTCTTTTTCTACATGGTATCACGAGCTCTCGTTCTTGAGGGCCTTGCTTCCGCATAAACCCTAGCCGTCCTTATTTCAGCAAACCCAAGTCACCTTCATTGTGACCCTTCCCTGCCTTCATTACAGCCCTCTTTTTTGCACTATTACTGCCTTAATTGCAGTTCTGACCCGTTTCCAATTTTTTGGACCCGTTTTTCAACTGTTTCGCCAAAAAAACACATAAACGCCCTTCTTTCGTGCTCCGATCTCTTCACCACCCATACCATCAGAACCGGAATCAAAAACCGACCAACCCCTTAAAATTTCTCCGCCGTCCGCCTTCCGACGCGCCTCCACGCGCAGCTTTACTCCGGCGACCTTACGGGCGCGTGGGCCCCACGCGCCGCCCTGCGCTGATTTTTTCGCGACGGCTCTTTGAAACAGTTTGTAGATCGGCATTTTCTGGTCCTGTTTGAGGGATCAAATCTTGGTTTTGACATTTTTGGCTTGTGAGTCACTTTGAAGGCACCTCTTTGGTGTTCGTTTCTGTGTTTTGGTTACTGGCCAGCACCCTCTGCTGCGTTTGAGATTTTTTTTCAGCACGTGTCTTCACTTTGAGGGATATTCCTTCAATTTTCCAGTTGGTTTGGGTGTTTAATCACATCCGGCACCTTTGGTGTTATATACGGTTATTTTGCAACTTTGGGAATAGTTATTGTTTCCTTTTCGTGCTTGTTTTTCTTGACCGGTGTTCAAGATGTCTGATAATATTGCTATTGATTACTCTTTATCATTCACCGAGGATGAGGTGAATCGTTTGAAGGCCCTACTTTACTCTCTCAGTAAGTCTTGTTCTCTACTAACGACCGGTATTAGCGTATGCTCCCGATCTTTCAATGTTTGCGGTAAAATCCCTAAGGATGCTTGGATTTTGGATTCTGGTGCTACCGACCACATGACATTCAATTCGAGTTTATTTTCTTCTTATACCTCCTCTGAGAAGAATTGTTATGTTACAATTGCTGATGGTTCTTATGCCCGTATTGATGGCTCTGGGAGTATTAACTTGCAATCTTCACTTCAATTACAGGATGTTCTACATGTTCCCACACTCTCTCACAATTTAATATCTGTTCGTAAACTCACTCGTGATCAGAATTGTAAAGTAACCTTTTTCACTTATTGTGTTTTTCAGGATCTGACCACGGAGAAGATAATCGGAGTTGCTAAGGAAAAGGGAGGGCTATACTACTTATCTGATGAACCAGATTGTTCGAAGGTGTTGGCTTCTTGCTTGCAAACCGAGTCTGCTGAGTCTTCTCATTCTGCCGCACAAATTTGGCTTCAGCACAAACGTCTTGGTCATCCTCCATTCTCTTTAGTTAAGTCTATGTTTCCTTCCTTATTTTTACATCATTCAGTTGAGTCTTTTAAATGTGAAGTTTGTGAGTTAGCTAAACATCATCGTGTCTCTTTTCCTCTTAGTTCCACTAAAAGTGCTGAACCTTTTGATCTTATACATTCTGATGTTTGGGGACCTGCACCTATTTCTAATGTTTCGGGTGCTAAATGGTTTGTGTCATTTATTGATGATTGTACTCGAGCAACTTGGATTTTTTTGATGAAGGATAAATCAGAAGTACCAGAATTATTTATCAGATTTTATCACATGGTGCAAACACAATTTGGCAAAGGCATTAAAAGAATTCGCTCTGACAATGGCAAGGAATATGCCAATCAGAGTTTTTCAAATTTTACCAGTCAACAAGGAATTTTTCATGAGTTTACATGTGTCGACACTCCACAACAAAATGGTGTCGCAGAAAGAAAGAATCGTCATTTACTTGAAGTTGCTCGAGCCATTCTCTTCCAAATGGCTGTTCCCAACTCATACTGGGGAGAAGCAGTACTGACTGCTGCCTACTTGATTAATCGGGTCCCCAAACCAATGTTAGGTAATGTTAGTCCTGTTCAGTTTTTGACTTCACGGTTTCCTTCTGTTCATGTTTTGCAGAGTCTTCAATCTCGAGTGTTTGGTTGTGTTGCTTTTGTCCATGTTCACAAACAACATCGAAGTAAGTTGGACCCTCGTGCAGTCAGATGTATTTTTGTGGGTTATCCTCCTAACAAAAAAGGATATAAATGTTATCATCCTCCTAGTCGTAAGTACTTTATCTCTAAAGATGTCACGTTTCATGAGAATGTATCCTACTTCACTCGTCCTCAGCTTCAGGGGGAGAGTATTCATGATTATTTGGAATCTAAGTCCGAGTTTCTGGTCCTACCTGAGGCTCCTGTCTTAAGTCCTACTACTGGTCCTACTTGTCCTGCATCCACAAGTCCTTCATTTGAGTCCCCTGAGTCGCATGTGACTCCTGTCTCACCTTCTACTATTGATCCTGCTTCCACAAATACTCCTGTCTGTCCTACTACTATTGATCCTGCTTCCACAAATACCGAATTTGAGTCACCTACTTCTATTTTGGTCCCTCCTTTATTTTCTGTTTTGCAGGAACCATCATCTTCGGCACCAGCAAATGCTAAAGCTGGTGAGCCAACTTTGGTGTATCAGAGAAGAAGTAAGCCCGACCTGCCCCAGACACAACTTCAATTGCCTGAACCGGAGGTAAGTACTGAAATTAACCCTCCTACTAGTGATTCCCACAGTTCTGACACTAGTGACACTGATACAGATGATTTGCCTATTGCTTTGAGGAAAGGGAAAAGGTCTTGTGCGAAATACCCTATTTCTCAATTTGTCTCCACTAAAAATCTTTCTGTGCAGCATCAGAGTTTTATTTCGGCTGTTGATTCTGTGATAATCCCATCATCTGTTCAAGAAGCATTCAAAGATAGAAATTGGGTTCAAGCCATGGATGAGGAAATGAAAGCACTTGAGAAGAATGGAACATGGGAAATTGTTGAGAGACCGGGAGGCAAGAAGCCTGTTGGTTGCAGGTGGATCTATACAGTCAAGCACAGAACAGATGGTACTATTGATCGGTACAAGGCAAGACTAGTGGCTAAAGGATTCACTCAGACCTATGGCATTGATTATGAGGAGACTTTTGCTCCTGTGGCGAAGATGAACACTGTTCGGATCTTACTATCACTTGCTGCTCACTCCGGATGGGAACTAAACCAATTTGATGTCAAAAATGCATTCTTGCATGGAGATTTAGAGGAGGAGGTGTATATGGAGATTCCTCCAGGATTTGGTTCAAAAGATGGAACAAACAAGGTGTGTCGATTAAGGAAAGCTTTATATGGGCTAAAACAGTCTCCTCGAGCATGGTTTGGGAGATTTACAAAGGCAATGGTGTGCTTAGGCTATAAGCAAAGCCAAGGAGATCACACTCTTTTCTTCAAACATTCGAAAGATGGAAAACTGACTATCCTTCTTGTTTATGTTGATGATATCATTATTACAGGTGACAATTTGGCTGAGAGACAACTACTTAAGGAGCAATTATCAGCAGTGTTTGAAATGAAAGACCTTGGGAAACTTAAGTATTTCCTAGGGATTGAGGTGGCCTACTCCGATAAAGGCATTTTTATTTCTCAAAGAAAATATGTTCTTGACCTTCTGAAAGAAACCGGAAAGCTTGGATGTAAACCTGCAAGTGTTTCTATTGAGCAAAATCACAAAATTAGCTTTGAAGAAGAAAGTGCCAAAGTTGACAAGGTCCAATATCAGAGATTGGTGGGAAAATTGATTTACTTGGCACACACTAGACCTGATTTGGCTTATGCAGTCAGTGTGGTGAGCCAATTCATGCATGACCCGAGGCAGAGACATTTGCATGCTGTTGATCGTATTCTTCAATATCTCAAGGCCTCTCCAGGAAGAGGACTATTGTTCAAAAGAGGTGGGAGCCTAACTATGGAAGCTTATACTGATGCTGACTATGCAGGTTCAATAAGTGATAGAAGATCTACTTCAGGTTATTGCACCTTCCTATGTGGGAACCTTGTTACTTGGAGGAGTAAGAAACAAAATGTAGTGGCTCGATCAAGCGCTGAGGCTGAATTTAGAGCTTTGGCACAAGGAATCTGTGAACTATTGTGGATGAAGATTATACTAAATGACTTGAAGATACAATTTGAAGGTCCTATGAAGTTATTTTGCGATAACAAATCGGCTATCAGTATTGCTCACAATCCCGTTCAACATGACAGAACGAAGCACATTGAGATAGATCGTCACTTCATTAAGGAAAAACTTGACAGCGGGTTAATATCTACAACTTACATTCCTTCCGGACACCAATTGGCAGATGTATTAACGAAGGGCTTGCCAACAGAGCATTTCAAAGAACTTACATCCAAGCTGGGAATGATAGATATCCATTCACCAGCTTGAGGGGGAGTGTTGAAATATGTTGTAAATAGTAGATTTATTTATATATGTATTCGGCCCATTTACCTGGCCCGTTAAGTAGCCTATTTAAACTCAGTAGTGCTTGTACTCAAATTACAATTACACAATTAATAAGACGGAACTACAGCTGCTCTGTAGTCGCAGACGTAGGCAAAGATTGGCCGAACTGCGTGACCAATATCGTGTCTTCTTTTTCTACAACTACCATGCTTTTATTTAGCACCTTCTCACGGCCAAGAAGATATCAAGCTCCATATGGTTGGGGAGGGAGGGAGGGAGAGGGAGAGGGAGAGAGAGAGAGAGAGAGAGAGAGAGAGAGAGAGAGAGAGAGAGAGTGATTGGATTATGTGCTAAGGAAACTGTGTTGAGATTACCACATAAAATGTGGGGAGAACAGAAATTAGTTCTCAGTTCAGTTAGGAGGGCCTGAACACAAAGGATCTCAGCTGAGACTTCTATACAATGCTTCTACACAAGACCTAGCAACTAGTGGCTGTTTCTTGGACCACCAAGAGATAAGATTGGGTCCCAAAAAGACACATACACCATAAGTTGACCTCCTGTCATCTAGCTCAAATGCCCAAACTACACCACAGACCCCAACTGGGGATAAAGGTTGCTGTTAAGAGTCCCACATCGGATGTGATATGCCCCGAAAAAGAATATACAAGTAGGAGTCATCCCTTACCTTACAAGCCGGTTTTGTGGGGTTGAGTTAGGCCTAAACCACAATCTAAGATGGTATCAAAGCCAATCGAAGATCTGTTGGGCCGCCCGCAATCGGGCCACTCGGGTCGCGCTTCAGTTGTCCAGTCCTGGGCATGAGGGGGGGTGTTAAGAGTCCCACATCAGATGTGATATGACCCGAAAAAGAGTATATAAGTGGGAGGCATCCCTCACCTTACAAGCCGTTTTTGTGGGGTTGAGTTAGGCCTAAACCACACAATCTAAGAGTTGCTATATAGGTGCTAGTTGGAGCCATAAACTATTATGAAGAACGTCCATTAGGTATCTAAGGATTCTTTTGAGAGTCTTCCAATAATCTTCAGTAGGATGAGAAAGAAACTGAAGCCATAAACTATTATGAAGAGTGTCGTGGTCTTTATCACTGATATATTGTGGTGGAACTGAGAGAAGAGTGACGAAACCTTGAAGCTTGTGGCCGCAAATGATTCCAATGAGTTGATGCTTCCATTGCAAAAAATCGCATGAGCAAGACTGACTTGCAAACTAGAGGAATCACGTTAAGTGCGAGCGATTCTTGCAGAAGGAGTGGAACAAGTTATGGCTTTGGATCAATAAGCTCTGATACCATGTTAGAAAGAAAGTGTAGAAGGTTATTGGGAGAAATCCCAAGTCCCACATCGACTAGTGGTAAGGTCTCAAGAGGGTTTATAATGAAGAGGCAACCCTTACCTTACAAGCCGGTTTTGTGGGGTTGAGTTAGGCCCAAAGCACATTCTAAGATGGTATCAGAGCCTATCCTAGATCCTTCGGGCCACCCACCATTATAATCCACGCATCAAGCCTAATAGTGTTGGGCGTGAGGGGGTGTATTGGGAGAAATCCCAAGTCCCACATCGACTAGGGATAAGGTCTCAAGAGGGTTTATAATGAAGAGGCAACCCTTACAAGCCGGTTTTGTGGGGTTGAGCTAGGCCCAAACCACATTCTAAGAAAGGTGAAAAAGAACAAAGAGAGTGAGAGAACTAAAATGACAAATCTCTCAACCAAATGATTATATAAATTGCACCTAACTGTTTTATATGTAGTTGGCTGAACTTATTCGGTAACAACAAAAGCTAACTCCTAATGGGCCTAGAGCCCAATTACAATGTGAACACAGCCAGTACTTAATATAAACAAATAAAACACATAATCCTATATCTCTAACAAACTTGTATCCTCAAAATGTGAAGCCAAATGTTATTGCTAGCCTATATACAATACAATCAATCTTGTTGAGGATTTCCTCAAACAATTTCCCTTGTTCAAGTAGCTTCGCCATTACTTATTATAATTCCAACAACCTGTACGAATTCTGCACTCTACAACCTGGAAGGTTATGGGGGGCATTATTCATTGCTAGCTAATCTAGCAGGCTATGGGGGGCATCAATTTCATGGCACCTATTATGGCACCAACAGCAAAAGGGGTGGATGGCACGACTCAACCTGGAACTGATGATCCGTCAGTAAATAACCCTAAAGTATTAAGTTTGATCACTTTAGCAGTTTCATACTTATGTTCATTACTCTCTAGTCTCTCAGGTCTTCAACCTACCATCTTTGGCGACTTTTCTGAGACCTTCTCTAGAATTAGACAACCTCCATTCTCAAACAAATTTCGTTTTCAAGTGAGCAATCCTCTTCTTTCTATTTACTTTTTTTCTTACTTATATTGGTCTTCAACTTGCATGCTGTTCTTTTTGCTCTGTTATTTTCTATCATCTTTTAGTTTCTGCTATCTACTTTTTTTCTCCTTTGGATTTTATTTCTTATGGTCATTACTCATTTTATTATCCCCATCTTACTCTCTGTTTTCATTTTGCTTTTTATTTTAGCCATGAGACTTATGATATCATGTTGTTGGTAGTTTTTGATATGTTACTATGAAACTTGTGAGACATTGTTATGACAAAAATATGATATTATTTTTTGGTTTTCTATCAATCAACTCAGTTCATTGTTCTTAACATATGTTTACGAAGACCAATTTTAATATAGAAAGAAATCAAAACAAGAAAGTCAAGATTAGGAGACGGTAATATAAATATGGTCAGAAGTATCAAGGATATGCAGTGCAACAGATGCCAAGAAAAAAATAAGGCAAAAGCTAAGCTCGACAGGAAGTTTCCAATGTGTTTTAAAAAGAATCCAAACAAGCATTTGCAGTCAGTATAAACTTCCATGCCACACATGCACAGAAAAGGGAAAAGCATCACATTCTCACAAAATAAATGCAGATGAATTTATTGAAAGCCAGTGCAAGATATATACAGATAAAGCGCAAAGGATGTAAAGTAAGAGAACTTAGGCTCACTTTTCGATCTCTCACAACAGTAAGTGCATCATCTCTGCTTCTTTCCCTAAGAACACGTCAGAGACATCAATCCAACACCATCACAAAAAGAAAACATGACCCAAATTGAACACATCACACACATCATTTAAAAAAATCACCTCGTACTCGTATCTTTATGCCTGTTGACATCAGAAACTGCAGATCTAGCACCAGCCTAAAACAAAACCCAAAAGAAATTTATTAAAAGATGCAAAAAAACGAAGGCAACACTTACATATGCTCAAAAGAACCTTGCTATACTGATGGGAAAGCACAGCAACAAGAAGGACAACAAACTTGCTAAACAGTCCTAAGGTATGTTTGACTAGCGTTTTAAAAACAGTTTTCTTTTTTTTGAAAAATTAATAAAATTAAAAACTGAAAACTATTTCTAAAAAGTATATCAAGCAGGCTCCCAAAATTATCAAATTGCCGCCATGGCAGACTCTGTGCCATCCACAAAAGGCCAGTGATAACAATGTTCAAAGCACAATATTCCAATTGGGTTCACCATTCAGAAAACTGATCCAATTTCTACAACTAATTAAATTAAACCTCACAACAAAAAGGAAAAAGCATAATCAACATTTATTCTATGTCCCACTTTCAAACCTTCAAGTTAAATCCCCAACCAAATTCCACACAGTTCAAATCTCAAAACACAAAACAATAAACAAACATGTTGAAATTTCAGATACCTTAGTGTATCCCTTAACAGGAGGAGAAGCCGTAACAGAAGGAACATGAGCAAGATGAGGAAACTGAGAAGGAGAAAGCGGTCTAGTAGCATGCAAAGCATGAGTAAGATACTCCAAATTCATTCCACGAACAGCGCCGCCATGAGAGTACAAAAGCGGCTGCGGCGGATAACCACCAACGACATGATCAACAGCGGCGGCGAGGGGAGGAGGAAGAGATCCGAAACCACCGCGTGTTGAACCGGAAGAAGCGAAAGGGTAAAGAAAAGGGTTTGGCGTTGAAATTGGTCTTGATGGGTAATGATGATTATGATGATATGGAAGTGGTGAAATTGGTCTTGATGACGTGGCAGTTGTTGTTGTTGTTGTGGCGGCGGGATCTAAGGGCATGATTGTGAAATGGATTTTGCAGAATCAGTGAGGAAGAGGAAAAGGAATGAAAGGATTTGGGTTCTTGAATTCTGTTGAGTGGTTTTATTCTTCTGAGATTCTGAGATGTGAGGAAAAAAAGGAGGGAAGGGGAAAGAAAAGTGATTATAAGCGGAGAAAGAGAGAAAAAGCACGGCGGTGTTGGTTTTGAATTTTTGTTGTGGGGCCAGATAAATGTAACGTAAATCTCAGAAACGATTTTTCATGATCTTTTTTTGACTCGAAAATGGATAGTTAATTAATACCACAAAAAAATGGATAACTAATTATTATTGATTTATTGCATCAGCTTCTTTTATACGTTTGAGAATAATTCTTAAAAAAAAAATCTCAAACGTCAAATTTGATTTAAGTGTTACTAACTTACTATATACTCGTAAATAATGGTTTGATACCTCTGTTAAGAACAAAAAATAAAGGCTTTTTTTTACCCCCTTTTAGACCTAGTATCCAAAAAAATTATAAGTAAAAAATTATATTAAAAGGAGTGCAAACGGGCACCCCAAATTGACCAAACTATCAATTTTATACCTGACTCTTCAACAAATTTCCGGAATTACCTATTAAGACATAATTTCATAACGTATTTTTTTAAAAATTTTGGAGTTACATGAAAAAATTTCGGAATTATGTGAAAAATGGTTTCTGAAAGTATGAAAAAAGGTATTTTAGGAATTCCCAAAAAAATTGGCTGCCGGATTTATGTGAATTATCGATGAATACATTTTTCACGGCATGGAATAGGTACCAAAAAAAAGGTTTTTTTATGGAATAATAGGTTTTTTGGTCTACTACTTTCTTCTTGGTTTGTAAACGAAGTGACAATTGCCACTAGAAACTCACGCAAACAACTAGGACGTCCTAGATTCGAACCCGGGATATAATATCCAGTCTAACAACTTTGGCATTTGCCAGTTGAGCTAGACCTTACGAATACTACTTTTTTTATAGAATAATAATAGTTTGATAAAGGTAAAAAAATAAGGTTTAATTGGTATACACTATTGCAGCAAAAAATTTATACCATTGACCAATAAAAAATCATTGTAGTTGAGATAAAGTCAATTTTTTTAATAATGTATCTTTTCGTGATTAATTGGTGTTGTAAAATATTATATAACAATTGTGTATATAAATCAAATAAAAAATTTCTGATCAAAAAATTATATAAAAAATAATAGTTTAATACTTTCTTGGTCTTTTGGGGCCTTAATAGTTTGATACTTTTTTTAAATCAGGTATTCTTTACGTGCAATTAAAGGGACTAGTTCTTCAATCTGATTAGGACTATAATGGGCATCAAGCTCTCCTTCAAGAGTTTTAACGTACTGCATTCCTAAGTCTGGTTTGATTTGTAGAAATAATATAATTTCCTTAAAAATAAGCATCCATGTCAAGTTTAATAATTGTTCGATTGCATCTAATCATAGATATTGGTAGAATAGATATGGGATAGATATGGGTCGGATTGGTCACAATTTTTTGATAAATTCGGATTGGTCCCAACTGATTTTCTAGATTTATTAAGATCCAAATATTGCTTGAAACCTGTTCTTTTATTGAGTTACAAGAGAAAAGAAGAAATAAAATGTACAGGGTACCTTTTTGGACCGGAAATGCAAGGGTACTCCATACTTGTTTTTTTTTTTTAACATATTATTTGATGACTTCAAAAAAAATGTTATTTGATTTTGTAAAAAAACCTGTGCATTGTTAAGAATCATAGGATCATACATGCATAGATCAAAGCCATAGGAGAGGTATTGAGCATAAGAGTACTCATGTGGTAAAAGAGGTAAAAACTCTTCGTAAGGAATCATATTGAAAAAAATATTGAAAATGATTACAATGTGCTCTATATATAGAGCTCTAGGAGATACTAACTAACTAGCAAATTACTAATTAGTCCCTAAGAGAATGTAATACCTTCTAAGTCACTATTATTTTTAATAGCCTCCCTCAAGCTGATATTGGGATCACCAAATCAGCTTGAAATACAACCAATTATTCCCAAGCACTAAAATATGAAACACCGAACAAACACTAGCAAACACAAATAGCAATTGAGCCCAATCCAAATTTGCTTGCCATGGTGGATACTCTTTGGCCCAAAACATTTTTAAAGAATGGACAGTGGCCCAATAGATAGAAGCAGCCCAAGCATCTCCTATCAAGGAAACCAAGCCCAATAATGTGTGACCCAAAAACACACCGAAGATGTAAACAGCAAGACGCAAAAACGAACGAGAAGCTTCTCGGCGGGGGTGGAATTCCCACGGAGGTTCCGGCGAGAAAGGCAGATTCCACAAATCAACAAACAACTTGTCTTCCTCCCTCTTCTTCCATGGCGACGACCAACGGCATGACCCACGAGGTGGCGGAGCTGCCGGCTTGCGCGGTGGAGGTTGTGGTTTTCTCTTTGGCACTTTCATCTTCCTTCTCTCCATACTCACCTCGTGTCCATCTTCGACGAGGGAAACATTCAGTTTTTGTGTGGTAAAAACGAAATCGAACCATACGAACACAGAGCGATTGAAGACGAAAGCATCAACGCAAGGAAATGAGATCGAAACCATACTTGACTGGAACGAGAACTCAGCCAGAGAGTAGGAAATTTCTTGGAGAGTTCCACCGAGATCAGTGAAGGTGGTGAGTCGCGGTGTTGCGTTCTCAACAAGGAGGAGCTCCGTCGTCTTCTTCAACGATGACGCGGTAGTTGCCAAACGAAATACATGCAATACATGATAAATCAGATCTGATGCTGTGAAAATGAAAACAAACCGTTTAAAACGAACTGAACTTGATGTGTATCTTGAAATAGAATCGTTGTTGAAGATGGAGGTTAATGGAACGATTTGATAAAGCACTGTGTACTCCACTAACTGATTCGCTACTTCTGGTGGTTGAAAGTGTTGTGGTGTTACTTCATTTGATGTTTTGAGGATCACATTGGAATCGAACCTTGAAGTAGGATCGATCTCGTAAATCACCGCATCCTTCTGTAACCGTTTCGCAAGATCTGGATCTGTTGATTCACAGAAATCAATTTTTGCTTCATCTTCGGTACAATTGTTAGAATCAGAGGCAAATTCAAAGATACAATCAGTTTTGATCTCCTCCGTAGTGTTTGATTGCAGATCCGTAGAGTTAGATTCAAAATCCAGTGATCGTGTTGCAACTACCTTCTCAAAAGAACCTCCATCGTTTCTTTGTTTAACGTCAGCAAGCGAACAAGTTATTTCACCGATCTTGATCGAGCATTCATCAAATTCTGGTTCAATTGGAATCGGTGGAGCAACTGGAATCGTTTCAAGGTCGGATTCTTGACAAAAACTGCCGAACACAATATTGAATTGATCGTCTTCTTGTTGGATCAGCGAGGCATTTTCTTCTTCAAGATCGGCGAACAACCATGGTGGAACTTCATCGCTGAAATCAGAGTCGTCGTCTTCTCCGGTGACCGAATCGGAATCGAAAACGGAATCGGAAGCGTAATTCTCATCTCTAGGGTATCGCTCTGATACCATGTTAAAAAATATAATATCCATAGAAATTAGAGAGAAAAACTCTAAAAGTCTATTATATTAGAAGTAGTGAAAATTACAAAATGAGAAGAGTTGATAATAAATGAGTCTACCATCAACCTTATATACTAACCAACTAATGGGCTTTACTACTAACTAATGAGCTTACTATCTATATTTTAACAGCCTCCCGCAAGCTGGACGGTGTTCACAACACTTCCAGCTTGGGATAAGCTATACAAAGATACTATAAAAACAAGTAAAATAAAGAACAATCCGAATTGGTAGCAGTTGAGGTGCATAGCTCCTAGAAGTCTTCGACCAACTATCGGGCCCCTTCAAGCTTCTTCCAGCGTCTCCACAACATTCACTCCAAAGGAATCAACAAACTCCACTCTTAGGCATAACCATCCAAGTGTCAAAGAAGTCAACAAAAGCTTAACCATCGAATAGAAACCACAACTCAAGGTTTATCTACTCGGAGGAAGCAACAAACCAACACTTAACCATCAAGTCAAAACCACAACTCTAGGCTTAATCACTTGAAGGAAGCAAAATGCTTAACCACCATAGGGCAGAAGCAAATATCAACAAGGCCATAGGGCCAAAGAGCTTAACCACCATAGGGCAGAAGCAAACATCAACAAGCCCATAGGGCCAAAGGCTTAACCACCAGGCAGAAACTATACCTCAAAGTTTAACCACTTGGCAGAAGCACAAATAACGCTTAACCATCAAGAGTACTCAATCACTCAAGATAGAAGCAAAATCCCAATGCTTAACCATTTATAGCAGAAGCATCATGCTTAACCACCATAAACAGAAGCTAAAAACAAGCCAATAAGGCTAATCAAAATGTCCATCAAATCCATAATAACAAGGCAAAAGTCAACAACAAAAGCAATAATACCAATTCCAACAAGGCTTCAATCTTCAATCTTGTGGAGAAACAAAGTGCAACCATAAGTCAAATACAAATAATGTAGCATAAGTAACCAACAGCAGCGAACCTTGAATCTTTAGATGCAGAGCCATACAAGATAACCGAGGGAACCAACAATTAGAATGGAAAGCAACTATCATCACCTACCTCAGTAAGCTTAGTCAAGCCAAAGGCAACAACATAAGGTTTATCAACTAGCACATAGAAAGATAGTAGAGCTAGTGGTCAAAAAATAATGCCAAGTGTACAATCTAATGTGCCTGCAGCTGTACTCAAAGTCCAAGAGGTGTCATCTATGAAGGTAACAAGATCAGGAGTATTATCAACTAGCACCAAACAATTTCTAGAAGGACATGTAGTAAGGTTGATTAAAATAAATGCCACGTCCACTATATTATGAACATGTTGGGCAAGACTTGTAACCATAGCAAATCCTCCAAATCTTTTATACCAAGCCTTGAAAACAGAAAATTGAAGAAGGATCAAACCAACTAGCATTTCCAAGGTTATGCTCAATAACAACCACTACAGTTCCTCGGTTACCAAATACATGAAAAGTCTGGTGTCTATCATCAATCATTTTGACAATAAAGGCAAGGAATTGCTCTTGAGTTCAAACACAACCATGAATATGAATGAATGATAAAGGGGCGTGAGATAAAACCTCATAGAGACAACACTGCAGCAACACAAGTCTGGAGGCTCAGGAGACAATCATACCCATTCAAACCATAGAGCGATATTGCTAAAAACCAAACCAGAAACGGAAACTACTGCAGCAGGCTTATCAAGGAGAAATAGACCAGATGCAAGGGAGATTGAGTACATGGAAAAATGAACTTGGCAAGAAACTCTTGTTTCTTGAAACAGCTACCACAGGAACCGTCTCCGTGACAACAGAGAGAAGACCAAATAGCACAGCAACTTGTCAAACTAGGGCTTCATGCCAAAAAAGTAAGACAAGATCTAAAATCAGAAGAGAGAGGCGACCGATGCAATAAGATATCAGCCGGAGACGACGCCGGATGCGCCGCTACACGCTGGTACAGCGCCGGAAAAGCTCAAAACATCAGGAGAGAGAAATAGCATGTGAGCACGCGTGTGTTCTTTGTTGATATTGAAACTTGCATGGTTGAATAGATCGGGAGATTCCGATTCTGATGGGGGTTTTTTCTCCAGAAACGGTCGCCGGAAAAAATTTTCGGTGGCGGCAGACGGTGGATGACGGTGGTGAGTCTGCCGGAAACTGAAAATATACGCCGAAAAATAGGAAACAGCAGAAGGAAACAAAAAGAAAAAGGTTATGGCAGCCGTGAAAAGATATAAACTGAAAATTAATAAAAGGTGATGCTGCCGACGGCAGATGCCGCCGCCGGCAGCGGTGGTAAAGCTCAAAGATAGGTCACAAGATCAAAACTTGCTCTGATACCATCTTAAAAAATATGATATCCATAGAAATTAGAGAGAAAAACTCTAAAAGTCTATTATATTAGAAGTAGTGAAAATTACAAAATGAGAAGAGTTGATAATAAATGAGTCTACCATCAACCTTATATACTAACCAACTAATGGGCTTTACTACTAACTAATGAGCTTACTATCTATATTTTAACATGCATTGATGATTACTTTTTTTTTACTGATCAACATTATGATATACTTAACTTTTTAAAATAAGTACATCGGTATATGATTTTAAAATGATATAAAAACAATATAAGATTAATAGGGGTTAAATATGTTTTTAGTCCATCTATAGTTTCACAATTTCGTTTTTAGTCTCTGAGATTTTTCATCGTTTTTTTGTTCCCACAATATCCTTCATTAGCATCTCTATAAAATATCAATTCATGTATATCGCTCAAATTTTTGAATGATGTTTTTCTAATATGTTAAGAACATTATAAACATCTCCCACACTAAAATATAGAAAATATGGACCTAAAAGTCAAACTTGGAACTTATGTTTTGTAGAGGCTTTTATCATAACACATAGTGTATTTGCAAAGTTATGTACCATTCTGATAATATCTCAGTTCATTTTGATTTTATAAGGACTAAAACTGACCAAAAAGATTACAGTGACCGGTGAGTAAATGTCAATGAAAGGTTCATCTCTATTGTCACCCCTAATTTTTCTTGAGGGGTGTCAATAGAGAAATTAGGAAAAATTAGGAACCACTAATTATGAACCACTATTTAGGAAATTTGGTTTTATTCAAGATATTCATTATGAACCACTAATTCATTTTGTTAGTAGCTTCCCTTAATTAGGACTTGTGTAACCAACTTATGAAGTGCTATAAATAAACACCAAACACAAGTTGTTGAGTAGAATTTTTCAATGTTTTAGAATTTTATACTTTCTGTTATGTTTTGCGTGAATTCAATGAGAAATTCACTAGAGTTTCATTCTTTGTGAAAAGAGAAGAGAAAAGGTGAGAAAAATGAGTGAAACACCGATAGAATTTCACATTGTAACTACAAAATCCTATTCTTCAATAAAGTTGGACTTAACTTGGTTAGTCCCCTAGATGTAGGTCAAATCGACCAAACTGGGTAAACAATCTTGTGTGTGTTTATGAGGAGAGTGTTATATATACCCATGTTCTTGGTGTGTTCTTGATGCATGCTTCGCTTGCATCTTGGTTATCTTCACTCTGTGTGTCATCTGGTTCTAGTTCTCTAGGTCTTAGCCCGTGTATCTGTGTTTTTTCGTGTTCTTTTTTGCGTAAGAATTTTCACGTGTTTGTTTTGTGTGAGTTGCTTCGTGTGCGTGCATGCACAATGTTGTGTGTGATAAATATTGTTGGAACAAATTCACTCAGTGTTCCTCACATTCACTCAATTATCACGAAGGAATTTTACCAAGAAGAGAGTGTTCTTGGTTACACAAAGTTGGTTAGTCGAAAACAATATAACAGTAGTCGAAGGAAGCAAAATAACAGTAGTCGAAAAACTGATATTGTGGAGTGTGATCGAAAAAAGATCAATTACCACCATCACTTGTATTTATTTATAGGCTTACTTTACAACTGTACATACACGTAGGAATTCACTAATACACGTGGACTGATGACACGTACAACACTAAAACAAATTACATGAAAAAACACTTAACTAGCTATATTTACTTAGTGAGTAAAACTAGTTATTCAACCAACTTGGATTACATTCAACACACCTCCTAATTCAAGTTGTTCACATTTGTCAAGCCCATCTTATTTCTCAAATCTTCAAATCTGTTAACCTTTAACGGCTTAGTTAGCATATCAGCTAAATTGTCATCAGTGCTGCAGTACTCAAGTCTGAGTTTTCCCTTTGTCACTTGGTCTCTTAAGAAATGAAACTTGGTCTCGATGTGTTTGCTTCTTCCATGAGACATGGGGTGCTTTGCAAGGTCTATTGCAGACTTGTTATCGACCTTCAATCTCATTCCATCATTGTCAATCTGATTGAACTTCAGCTCATTCAGCAACATATCAAGCCAATTTGCTTGACAGGCTGCCATAGCTGCAGCAATGTACTCAGCTTCACACGATGATAAAGCCACCACACTCTCCTTCTTTGAACACCAGGATATTGGTGACTCACCACACATGAACACGTATGCAGCAGTGCTCTTTCTATCCCCTTTATCTCCACACCAATCTGAGTCAGAGAAGCCATACACTTCTTGATCAGATCTACCAATTCTTCTAGGATAGAACACTCCAAGTCCTGCTGTTCCTTTGACATATCTAAGTATCCTCTTGGCAGCAACAAGATGTGAAACTCTAGGTTGCTCTATGAATCTGCTTATCAGTCCCACTGCATAAGAGATATCAGGTCTTGTGTGACACAAATACCTCAAGGAACCCACTAATTGTTTGTACAAGGTTGGATCAACCTTCTTTTCTTCGCTGTCAGTGACCAATTTCACTGCATTGTCTATTGGGGTGGCTGCAGAGTTGCAATCCATCATTTTGAATCTTTTTAGCACATCACTTGTGTATTTCTTCTGATGTAGAAGTACACCTTTATCAGAATGAACAATTTCCATACCAAGGAAGTATGTAAGTCTTCCCAAATCTGACATTTCAAATTCTGACATCATACTTCTTTTAAACCTTTCCATCTCAGTTTCACTTGTACCTGTTAGAAGCATATCATCAACATATAGGCAAATCACCATACAATTCTCTACATTTGTTCCTTTCACATAGATGCCATGCTCATTTACACAGTTTACAAAATCTTGCTTCAAGAGAAATGAGTCAATTCTCTTGTTCCAAGCTCTTGGAGCCTGCTTTAGTCCATAGAGAGCCTTTCTCAACTTGTACACTTTATTGTCCTTTCCTTTTATTTCAAAACCTGGTGGCTGCTTTATGTATACCTCCTCCTCAAGGTATCCATTCAGAAAAGCTGCTTTAACATCTATTTGGTACATAGACCAATTTCTAAAGCTGGCAACAGCTATGATCAGTCTAATAGTCTCTATTCTTGCCACAGGGGCAAAAACTTCATTGTAGTCGCAACCATGTTTTTGCAAAAAAACCTCTTGCAACTAGTCTTGCCTTATACCTTCCAATTTCTCCATTTGGCTTCATTTTTGTCTTGAACACCCACTTGACATCTATTACTTTCTTCTGCTTAGGCAAATCTACCAACACCCAAGTGTCATTTTTCTCAATTGACTTGATTTCTTCTATCATAGCTTGCTTCCAATTTGCTTCACTTAATGCCTGCTCTACTGTCACAGGCTCAAAATTTGCCAAAAATGCTTCTTCCAATAATTCACCTTCAGTGCCAATTGCATTGTCAGGGAACAATTGGTATTCATTCAATCTTTGTGGGGGTTGTCTATTCCTTCTAGGTCTCACTTCTTCATTTACCATTTCATTTGCAGCATCTTGCATCATCTCATTTTCATCATTTACTGCTATAGTCACTGGATTCTCATTCGCAGCCTCAAGCAACACAGTAGTAGTGCTACTCCTCTATGTAGTGTCATTCCACTGCCAGCCTTTTGATTCCTCAAAGATTACATCTTTGCTAATCACAACTTTCTGCCTATTAGGGTCATACAACTTGTATGTACCAGTTGAATGATAGCCTAATAGGACCATTGGTTGAGCTTTGTCATCCAATTTCTTCCTCAATTGGTCAGGCACATGCCTGAAGCACAAAGAGCCAAACACTCTCAAGTGCTTGACACTTGGTCTCTCACCAGACCATGCTTGCTCAGGAGTCATCTTGTCAAGCCTTTTGGTTGGACTTCTATTGAGTATATACACTGCAGTGGTGGCTGCTTCTCCCCAGAAATGGTTTGGCATTTGTCTGCTTTTCAACATGCTTCTTACCATGTTAAGCACAGTCCTATTCTTTCTTTCTGCTGTGCCATTATGTTGTGGTGTATATGGTGCTGTGATTTCATGCTTGATCCCTTCATGCTTGCAGAAATTTTCAAATTCAGTGGAGGTATACTCCCCACACCTATCAGTTCTAAGTCTACTGATACAACAACCACTTTCCTTTTCAATCATGATTTTGAAGGCTTTAAAAACTTCAAATACATCACTCTTCTTACTTAGCAAATAGATCCACATTTTTCTAGTGAATTCATCAATGAATGAAACGAAATAACTATTACCTCCTAGAGTCTTCACATCAAAAGGACCACATACATCTGAGTGTACAGCTTCCAGCCTCCTTGATGCCTTGATCTTCATTTCAGCATTGTAAGAGCTCCTTGCTTGCTTGGATTCACAACATTGCTCACACACCTCAGTTGAAAGCCTTATATCAGGCAAGCCATGCACCATTCCTTGAGTGTTCAAATTCTTTAAATCTCTGAAGTTTAAGTGACCATATCTTTCATGCCACCTCCACACTTCATCACTAGTGACTGCCTTCAAACATTCATCTTGGACTACACTCATGCCAACCTTGAATGTCCTCTTCTTATTCAATGTTGCCTTCAACAATAGCTTCTTCTTTGGATTGAACAGCCTTAATTCCATATCTTCCATTTGCATCGAGTATCCCTTTTCTAAGAGTTGACCCAAACTAATCAAATTGCTCTTCATTGAGGGAACAAACAAGACATCTGTGATGAGACACACCTTCCCATCATCTCTATTGATTTTAACAATGCCAATTCCTTCTGCTCTTATCACTTTGTCATCACCAAATCTTATAGTTTTCTTCACTGATTCATCTAGTTTGATGAACCAGCTTTTGTTGCCAGTCATGTGACTTGAACAACCTGTATCAAGATACCACAAATCATCACTGCTACCACCTATCTCGGTCATCAATACTATCTCATCAACATCACCTCCTGCTAGTTGAGCCTCTTCCTGTTTGTTATCAATTCTGCATTCAACATCAACAGCATCTGTTTCAGCCATCAAGACTACCTCATCATCAGAATCAGAATCACCTCTGGCCAATTGAGCCTCTTCTTGAGGGTTCTTTTGCTTGCATTCATCTGCATAATGACCAAACTTATCACAGTTATAGCACTGCACCTCTTTCTTGCTATAATTCTTCTTCTCCTTATTCTTCCAGGCTTCTTTTCTCTTTTGATAATCATTCTTGCTTGAACCCTCACCAGCTCCCTTATTCCATTTTCCCTTCCCTTTCTTGTTTTTCCAATTGTTACCCCAATTTCCTTTCTTGTTTTGAGATTGAGCCAACAACACTTGCTCACTAGGTTTTTCATTAGGTTTGGCACCCATCCTAGCCCTAATCCTAGTCTCATTTGCTTCAAGAATTCCTTGTAATTCAGCAACTTTTAAGGTACTCAGATCCTTAGATTGTTCAATTGAGGTCACTACAATCAAATTGGGAAGTTAGGGTTCGCAATACCTTGTCAATCTTTCTTCGATCAGTGACATTCTTGCCATTTGTGCGCATCTGATTTGTGATCACTGTTAAGCGGTTGAAGTACTCAGCAATCGTCTCCTTCTCGCCCATTTGAAGTAATTCATACTCCCTGCGTAACGTTTGTAGCCTCACTTGCTTCAACGACGCATCACCAGAATAGGCTGAAGCCAACGCATCCCAGGCTTCCTTTGCAGTCTCATACCCTGCGATTCTCTCAAACGCGTCAGAATTCACGCATTGGTGAATCAAGAACAGCGCTTTGCTGTCCTTCTTTTGTTGATCACGTAGCTCATCTCCAATTGCATTTTCTACGATGCCATTCTTCACAATGTCAAGAACTTCCTGATACCGGAACACCACCTTCATCTGCACAATCCATTTGTCATAATTCTTCGAATCAAGAACTAAAAGTTTCGCCGGAAGTTGATCACTGCCGGAGTTTTGATTTGCCATGACTACGCCGCAAGATCACGAACTCTCGCTCTGGATACCAGTTGTTGGAACAAATTCACTCAGTGTTCCTCACATTCACTCAATTATCACGAAGGAATTTTACCAAGAAGAGAGTGTTCTTGGTTACACAAAGTTGGTTAGTCGAAAACAATATAACAGTAGTCGAAGGAAGCAAAATAACAGTAGTCGAAAAACTGATATTGTGGTGTGTGATCGAAAAAAGATCAATTATCACCATCACTTGTATTTATTTATAGGCTTACTTTACAACTGTACATACACGTAGGAATTCACTAATACACGTGGACTGATGACACGTACAACACTAAAACAAATTACATGAAAAACACTTAACAAGCTATATTTACTTAGTGAGTAAAACTAGTTATTCAACCAACTTGGATTACATTCAACAAATATTACATGACAACACTTAAGTGGGCAGTGTTTACAACAGTTTTTATTCCTAATTTTTCTTAAGGGGTGACAATAGAAGTGATGAAGGATGTCCTAATTAGTAGTTCATAATGAAGATCGTGCATACTCGATATCGAAAATGGGGTGCTACACTCTAAGATAGAATATTACCTGTATGGTAGCAAAAAATCGGAAATTGGAGTTGATACTAAAATCTCCAATGAGCTAAAATTTTAATATTCTACAATCTAATTTTAATTGTGGTGCAAAACATGTGAAATCAATCTCTACTAATTTATAGATTAGGCTTGAAGAACGCAAGCTAAGGACCGAACTTCCTCATTTCTATGCTTCTCTTTTATTCACTTTACTCATCCTACCTTCAGCGTTAGAGGCTACATGATCTATCGTGGATGTTTCCACTATTTGTAGTGTTGTAGTTGTTCATGACTGATTTTGAGACAAATGTAATGAATTTGCCACCAACAAGGTTGATCGCGATGAGAACTTACAAAGATACACGCAACAAACCTGAGTCTTTGGCTTGTTCACGGTGACTTTACTAAGGGAGGAGTTTCAATTCATAGAAGATGGCAATGGCAAGACAAGATTGCGCGTGGAGATGGGGACAACCACTTGAAAATATAAATTCTTATTAGTACTAAAAAAACTGATTACAGTCACTAAAAACTAGGGTTCATGTTTGGACCTCATTTTTTAGGGTCCATATTAAATAGACCCTTACAACAACCATCACGATAGTCTTGCTTACATAGATCAAATAGCATGTTAATGGCCTACCATACTGTATAGCAAAACAGCTACATTAACCATTTCTTAAACTCATTCATATTGTACATCAATAACGAATCCAGGTGTACAACATAAAAAGTCATTTGTACGCGAAGGTACGACATGATTTCAAAATCCTTCTCTAGAAAAAAGACCAAGCAGTTGCTAATTACATGAAATCCAACTATATTTAGCTTTCAAACCAACAACTCTAGAAAGATAGTATACATTAAGCAAATTCAAGCCGATTCCAGATGGGCTATTAAGGGGATACTAAGAACTTTTCTTTCCCTTCTTTTACTCAGTGGTAACACAGCTAATATTTACATAAAATCCAATTACATGTGAACAATTTTGACAATAAGCTATCTTAAATCATTCATGTGAGATACGAATAAAAGAAAAACTTAAGCTAAAGACAGTGTGATAACCACGCCTACAAAATAATCTATTATAAAAGCAAAATATTCATTGATTGACACCATAGACAAATATCATCTACTGCATACTCAACTGAATATGAGCCTTCTACAAGAAGTGCGACTTCAGGGAGCATCTAATAGACTAGTCCCCATGATTTTCATGAGTGGAACCCTGAACCAATCAAGAAAGTTGCAGCCCACGATACCAGTTATAAGATTGCTTAACAGAATAGAAGTCTATCTATGTCCTTGAGCTCGCTGCATATCATAACCACCCCAAGCAGCAGCTCCGCCTCCAGCTCCAGGCGCATGCCCATACTGCGGAAAATTCTCCACACCAGGTTGCTGCTGCTGCTGTACCTGAAATTTGCCAGCATTAGTAGAGAACAATATCCAAATGAACCGACAGGTAGCAAAAGCAATACATGACCATTACTACAAATTTCTACAAATACATCACACATAATTAAAAACATTTAGGATTTCAAATGAACCAAGCTATTTGCAAGCTATGCAATGCAATGCAATATTTTCATCCACAGATAGCAATTGACCAACTAAAGCTGATCAGATTGAGAATCAAAATCAAATGTAGCATATTGGAAGCTAGAACAGGTGGAAGTCAGGAAAAGTCATAATGACAACCCCAAATCAACTATTTTGACTATTTGAGGCTTGCACATAGCTTCCGTTAACATAAATAGTACAATAGTTGATGTTTACCCAGAAATCTGGGTAAAAAAATATTGCGGTTAAGAGGAAAAAATAACGCTGAGAGAGAATATTCTTATTCAATGAAAGAAGCAAGAGGAATCCTCTTTACAAAGGATTGTTCCCTTCACAACTCGTAGCAGGTTTGCCTAAGCGTACAAAGAGCCTTGAGCCTTGAACACGCATGTGCATCACAAGCCAAATGAGAAAACTCTTGCCCAGTTGCCCTCATGTTGGGAAGCATCAAAAAGTCTGTAATGTGAGCATAACGCGTAAACAAACACACACTAAACAACTCGATTTGTTAGAAAATTCTCAGTCAACTCTTCCAAATCCAAAACACCCTATCAACTATCAACCATGTCCCTCAATATCAGCTGCTACAATTTGTAACTGGCTCTAACTCTTGTATTTCTACTTAAAATCAGAACCCCTTATTAACACAAGAACCAGTTGTTACAATTTCTGTAACTGCCAATAACTATCATTGGTATCAGAAAAACCGTGGTCCACAGACACTGCAGTATGGAAGCAAGATTGGAGTTCCTCGAAATGCTATGAAGACTATATGGCAACAAGCGATGAAGTGCAGGAAATGCGCACATTGCTGGAAATGGAGAAATTTGACGCACAATGTAGAATTGAAGATTAGGTGGAAACTGTTTGTGGGTTATCAGTGAGACAAGAAATTCCAGAATCATCCCACTTTGTCACGTACGGTTGTATATCTTAAAACTATGTACAAGGCCTCACAAACAGCAGGGGAGAGATACTTTTTAACGATCCAGTCCGACACTAAACAGCAACATGCTGTCCCTGTATGGCTCACGGATGTTCTCAATGCTTACCAAGAGGTTGTTCAAGAATTAGAAGGCTTGTCACCTACTAGAACACGAGATCATGCTATTGTCTAGCAAGAAGGTGCATCAATCCCCAACCTGGGGTCTTACATGTATCCCCACTATAAAAAATGAAATTGAGAAGTTGGTTGATGATATGTTGAAATCTGGTATTATTAGACCCAGTGTAATCCCCTATTCTAGTCCTATCATATAGGTCAAGAAAAAAGATGGTGGATGAAGATTCTGTGTAGATTACCGTGCATTAAATAAGATTACTATCCCTGATAAGTTTCCTATTCCAATCATTGATGAATTGTTAGATGAATTAGGAGGTGCTACAATCTTTTCTAAATTAGACTTGAAGTCGGTATTGAGATTGTATTTAACAAAATTTGCTTTAGTGTTTTTTGATTAAATTTTGGTCTATAGCAAGAATGCAAAGGACCACAAGAGACACCTAGAGGCTGTTTTGGCCCTCCACAAAAAAACACAATTTGTGGCTAATTATAAGAAATGCACATTCGGCCAACCCTAATTGAAGAAGTATTTGGGTCACATTATTTCTGCTGAAGGGGTAGTTGCAGATTCAAAGAAAATTGATCCAATGCCCACTTGGCTGGTACCAAAAGATTTAAAGTCCTTGGGACGATTTCTGGGGCTCACAGGTTACTATAATGTTTGTTCGAGATTATGGGAAAATTGCAAAGCCGCTTAATCAGTTTCTCATAAAAGACAGTTTCCTTTGGAATGAACATGCACAGAGCTCCTTTGACACATTATAGAAGGCCATGGCTGATCTGCCCGGTTCCAGACATCTCCATTCCTTTTGTCATCAAAGGCGGCCATTGCAGTTATCTTACTAAGGAGTCAGTCCAATACTAATCTTCTGTAGGTTGTGCGACAGAGACGATATGAATAAAGTGAAGTGTGTTATTTCTGTAACTCCCAATAACTATCAACAGCCTACTGGGAGTAATAAGTATTTTGTATACACGCTATCCTGGCCTTGAGATGTCCCCACATAGTGCATTAGCAATGACTTGCTAATGGCTATGCACAATTCAATTAGGCTTTTTATCAATGCTAAATGGCTGTTGAAGCAGAGCCACTGGTGTATATTCAAGGCAATCCATCAACCATTCAGAAATTATCCTCGACCCAATTAACCTAGTCGATTAAAATATGACAACATTGGATGGATAACGAATTCATGGATTATTTTTCCACCTCTATAGTCTATACATGAGTAATTAGTAATTAGTAACTATTAACAACTAAAAGGTTTTTAAAATACATAGTAGGGCCATTGCTCCCAATCCAACTGAACATTTAAACAATCCAAAGACTTCCCTAGAAACCTAAATGGAAGTTCAACTGACTTCACTAAGTGAAAACCAGCAACAATTATTTGGTTCAGGCATATGTCTGCTCAGTTTCTTCCCGGACCAGATGCAATAAGGTAAACCATGATCAAGATACATTTGAAATTTGAAATATGACAAAACTTACGGGATGCATGCCGTAATAGGCGGGGTAAGAATTTCCTGCATATCCAGCCTCAGCATTGCCATAATTTGCATTATACCCTGGACCTACAAATAAAATCAAAGCAAAAGACAGAAAATGAAGTTAGGAAAATAGTCGATTGATGTAATAAAAAAAATAGTCAATTGACAATAAAAAAACACGTGAGGAATTTCATACCTGGATTCCCAGCTGCAGCAGCAGCACGTGCTCTTTTCTCTGCATTCGCAATCTCTGCACGAAGCTTCTCCATCTCCCGAGCCATGGCAATCAACTTCTTCTCCATCATCTGACCATGCTCATAGTTTTCCGCAAATCCTTTCTTCTCATAATCAATGGCAGCTCTAAAGGCCAAGAGGCAATTAAAAATAAGAATAGTATCAATATAAACTTGGATTCATGATAATTTAAAATCATAATTACATGTATATATTCCATGCTTACATACTACTAGGTTAAATGATATGTCATCTCACATGTTTATAATTGGACATTATGGTATCAATTGATCCATATAACTAACTCCATCTAGTAGATCTAATTTCTAAAAGGTTTGTGGTAGTTGATCATAGGACTGCAACTTTTGTAGATATGTCGTCAATTTCTATGCATAGGATTCAGTATGCAAACCGCAAACACATGTACATGTATGTCTAAGAAGTAATAAGTAATAACATAATTCAAAAAATCAATCATAATTAAATTATCTCAAACACAATCTATAACTTTGCTTTAAATTGGGAGAGGCACCAGGATGGTTTTTAAATTTCAGTCTACAAGTCTACAACCACGATTGCATTCACAATGTCAAGATTTTCTCTATCTTCGTGACTGCAGCAAAACTGCAAACTAACATGATTATTTTGCAAACTTTCCATGATATTAAGAATCTTGATTCAATCATAGCTATAACCACAACTACAATTTAAAACCTAGCATTCCAATACTAGTACTACCTTGCACATTGCAACTCTTGTTTCATAGCATCAACATCAGCTCTCAAAGCAGGCATCCGTTTCAAATCAGCAGTCATCCTAGTAAAATCCTGTGTCATAGCCTTCACCTGTCCAGACAAATCTTGTCTAACAGCAGTGAGCTCTTTAATATCAGCACGAATCTGAAGAAGCTCGGCCCTAGCAGCCTCGGCGCCTCGAAGCTCAGCCTCAATATGAGCCGATTTATCATACAATTCCCTCATCCGAGCCTCAGTATCAGCACCAAGAGAATCCTTGAAATGCGCCATCCTCTGCAATTCATGTTGAGCAACTTCTAATTCTTGCTTCAAGGCCACATGAGTTGCCGCTAGCCTCTGATTATCGCCCAAAAGGACCTGAATCTCTCCGTGCTGCGCGGCGAGCCGCTCTTCAAGAACGGCAGCAGGGTGGAGGTGGAGAGGACGGCCTAACCCTAATTGAGACTCGCGGAATTCATCTAGAAGAGCAGGATGAGGTGGATGACCTCCACCACCTCGCATGGCGAACATTGGATCGTGCATTGGTGGTGATAATCCAGCGCGTGGTGGAGGAGGATGTGGTTGACCACGGTTTCTGTTCGACATGGTTTTTAAACCTAATAACTGGAAAATAATAAAAGAAATTGAAAATTGTGAGTATTCAGTTCATTTGAAAGGAAATTAGTATATGCAAATTAAAGAATGTGAAATTACCTAATGGAGAATGGGAAATATGAACACCGGAAGTAAGGTTAGCACGACGATCGTTGATGGCGGAGAATTCGGTTGTCAGTCTGCAGTGTATTGTCTGTCCCGGAGATTCGACTCTTGCGGCCGAACCACCGCCTACTATTGCCTCTCTCGGGCCTTTCGGGTTGACTGGGAATTTCGGCCCAAGTTAACAATCTAGTAGGTTGAAACAAGAGCACTTGGATAGATTGTAAGTGTCTCTTCCAGTTTAACTAAAGTTATGGGTTCGAATACAGCTTAACCACTTATACGTGCCGATAAATCCTCTAGGTAAAACAAATGGTAATTTTTTTTTAGATAAGTATAAATGGTAATTGTATTAGTAGCTCCTTTTAGGGTGAGAAGATGGTTTAATTGGTAAATGCCGAAATTTTTAGGCCGAATATTATGTCCCAGATTCGTACCCAAGACCTTACAATTGTGTGCGTAAGTTTTTTGTCTACAAACCAAAAAAAAATGGTGTGGAATAGAACATGATGGAATGTATGTTTGGATTGGCGGTATGGAATGAATAGAATGGAATGTTTAAATGTTCCATTGTTTGGATTGTTAAAAAATGAATGGAGTGGAATAGAACATGATGGAATGACTATCGCAGACTGACTATCGTCTGTGGACCCTCTTTTTATTCCATTTTCCACTCCCTTACATTCTTTGCCATTTCGCTCTGCTCACTTTTAAACTATCCAAATGTACCCTAAAAGACCTCTGGAGCAGTTTTACATGTATTTAATGATTTGATGTGTTATGGCCAATTTATTTGACCTAAGGTAAGACATTCTTTTTTAGAATGACCATATACAATGATGAATTTGTTCATAATATTTAGCAAAATATCAAGAGTTTTTGGTAAAATTATACATTTGATACTTAATTATACTCTAATAACTTCTTAATCAAACTAAAAAATAATAGTTTCTTAATTGTTTATATATTAACTCAAAATTCTTAATTATTTGTATTTAACTTTAACCCATATGTAATTAGAAACAAAATGAAAACACGCTATTTATTTAATGTAATTAATCCACATAGAATTAGAAAGCAAAATAATAGCTATTTTTGTAGTTAGAAATATGACAATATTGACTAGTAATTAGTGAAGCCACTCATTTTTAATGATTTGGATATTGGTGGAAGTCACTGTCTCACTAAATAGCCCTGCAACACTCCAACTTTGATCTAACAATGAAACCTCAAAGACCCAATCATTCATTAATACAACTAGACCCTTGTCCGTGCTATGCACGAAGATAAAATCTTGTGTACAAAAATATTTTATTTCTTCTCTAAAAAGTGTATGTTATTTGCAGGACTAACATAGAGAATAATGTTATATTATCAATTAACCTCATAAGAATTGCACAACAATGTCACAAAACTATGGTACATGACTAATGTGTTACATTTAGTATAAGTGAGAACGGGTAATATACAAAGTCATTTTGCATACTTATATCCCATATAATATTAAAAAGATTGCTTCATGAAGTCTTAGACTACATAAAGAATCTTGTTCTACAGTGCCGAAAATAAAAGCCCACTTAGCAGGAATTCTTGTTGTAAAAAAATTAAACTCGAATACAGCTTGCGGAAGAAAGAATGGAAAAGGGGTAAAAGACTATTTGCTTCATATTTGGGAGCTATCTACTTGAAGAGCAGTCATTTACCTCACATCGAAACCTTTACTTTGCCTAAGCATACCTTACTACTTTTTCCTAAAAGATGCGTCCATTTATATTGTTCACCAGCAATAATATGCTTTTAAGAATGTTTAACTATTAGTTGAAATCCATTTTCCAGTACAGATTATATTGCATATGTCGAAACAACCCAAAAACACTTGGATGAGATAATTTAGATCTCTTCCAACTTAACCAAGATTCTGGGTTCGAATTCAGTATTGGGAATGCAACAGTATTAAATATCTTGAGGGAGAGAGCTTTACTGCCCATTTTAGTCTCTACACGTGTGCGCAGAGGATACTTGGTTTACACAAAAACAATAAGAAGTAATAAATGACCTAATTCAAAATTCAAATTACAATTATGATAACAATATTACCCTTAATTAGGGGGGAAGTTTTCCTCCAAATGTCTATTGCAATCCACTAACAATGACTACTACTTTTAATGACTATTCAAATGTGTTAAATATGTTTTTAGTCCCTGAAAATATGAGGTTATTTAATTTTAGTCCTTGCAATTTTCTTTTTTTAAAAAATAAGTCCTTATAAATACTAACCTTTTCATTATAGTCCTACTGCTAGTGACTCCGCTAGACTTATGAAGAGTTGTCTAACAGAAGCCCTACGTGGCTTTGCCACCTATTTTTTCTCTTTTTTTTTCCAGTTGCTTATTTTATTTTTACTTTTTAAAATTAGGGAAGAGGAAAATGTCATTAATCAAAGTGGCACTAACGATTATTTTTACAACTGTCCCCGAGGGGATTTGAACACAACACCTTAATGATACAAGGCTAAACTCTTAACACTGAGCTAACACCTCAAGTGTATTATTTTTTATCGGCCAAAAAGAAGGAAAGAAGCCTCATTAAAACCTTCTGATGTTTAAAAACATCAAGAAGAAAAAAGAGTACTTCCCTCCATTTTTATTAAAAAAAGAGAAAAAAAAAGAAGGCAAGGGGGGACTAGACCAATACCCTTGACAAGAATGAAAAATAAAGTTAAAGCAATAATAGGGAATCCTAACTTGAAGACCCCTAGAACAACTCATCTTAAACAAATTATAAGACACTTTAAATGACTAAATTACAAATCCAGATTAAAATGAGACAAAGACTGAATTCGCCTTTGAACGAGTATTATATTCAACGACCAATTTCTTTTTTTACTTCAATTTCTTCGTTCGGGTCTTGGACACAACCGGTTCGAATGCTCCTTGGGTATCCGTAGCCAGAGGATCTCCAACATCATCTGACATTCCTAATATTCTCATGCCAAATGCTACTAGGCATGGCAATGGGGCGGGGCGGGGCGGGGACGGGACTGGTTTAACATTCCCCATCCCCATCCCCGAATCCCACATTCATCCCCGTTCCCCTACCCAAACCCAACGGGGATGAAAAATTGATCCCCATCCCCCGAACCCATTGGGTTCGGGGATCCCCACCCTAACCCCGTTCCCCACAATCGAATTATTTTAAAAAAAAAAACAGCTTTTACCTGTCCCAAACCCGAACCCGCCCTCAAACCCAAAATTTATCCCACACCCGAACCCACCCCAAACCCGAAATTTAACACCATAACATAAAACCAAATAACCAATGCTATTACAACATATATCCAAAATATCAATTATCCAAATTATCAAAACAACATTATACCAAGTACAAATTACATAATAACATAATTGTTCATTGAAATTTTAAAATTTGTAAAACAAGTAGCCACATCTTCACTTTTTCTCAAAATGCTATTGACATCTTCACTCTTCAAAGTGGGAAGTAACACCACTAGTCAATATTTCACCTACAAAATAAAAAATACAAGTTAAATATAAAAACTAAAGTTGATAAAATTGGAAGGTAGTGATAAATAAATGGATCATAAATCTCACATTCATCATCGGGGTCTATTTCATACTTTCATAGAAACAAAAAGAGAGGATATAGAGTGAAACCTGTTTAGTGAAGAAGCCTGAAATTAGCGCAAACCTGTTTGAGAGAGAGAGAAACGAAATACACAGTGAGGGAGAGAGAATCAGAGAAATAGAGGTAGAAACGAAATACGAAAATGAGGGAGATAAACTTTCTTACCTTAGAAAAATGAATATTGGAGGGGAAGAGAGGGAGAGAAACGAAAATGGAGATTGGAGAAGAGAGGGAGGGAGGCGCTGAGTGAGGAGTCTGTGAGAGAGGGAGGGAGGCGCTGAGTGAGTGAGAAGTGAGGAGTCAGGGAGAGAGGGAGGGAGGCGCTGAGTGTTATGTTTTTAGGGTTTGATAGGGTTTCTAATTTTGGAGGGGTATTAATGTAATTTCTTACATTTGGGGACGGGACCTATATCCCCCATTACCCGTCCCATCCCCGTTTTTAAATTTCGGGGAAAACCCAAACCCAAACCCAGTCAAAGCGGGGAAAATCCGTCAAATCGGGGCGAGTTTGGGTCGGTCCCCGCGGGTATGGGTTTCGTTGCCATGCCTAGATGCTACTACTTGTTGACCAAGTGACTTCAAACACAAGAGGGGGGTGAATTGTAAATTTGAAAAAATTAGAGTTTAATGAAAAATAAATAACGTAGATCTTTTTGTTTTAATAATAATTTTGAAGTGAAAGAGACAAATGATAATAAATAGCAATACGAAATTAAATGAACAATAATGGCTTGAAATAGAAAATAAAAGAGATGAAGAGAAATGGAGAAGACACACAGAAATTTATCCTAGTTCGGCCACTCCTATGGCCTACGTCTAGTCCCCAAGGCAAAACCGCCAAGGGATTTTAATCACTGAAACACTAGCTTTTAGAACAGGTTCAGCTAGAAACCATTAGAAATAGAAACAACTTTCAATAGGGTCTCCTTTATTCACGAGATATAACCTCTCTATGAATTTATAGGATCACACCCCAAAAATAATTACAATTGAGAAAAAAATAGATAAAGAAGATTACACCCAAGTGTAGTAGGACAAATTGAAGCTCAAATAAAATTACACAATAAACTAAATAGTATAAAAGCTCTCAAGAATAATAAAACAAGTGCAAAATAAAATGAGAGTGATCGGAGAGTATTTTTGCTTGAAAATTCGGAGTCAAAGGTGGGAAAAAGTGTCAAAAAGGACTCCTATTTATAGTGATAGTGACAAAATCTAAATAAGGAAGTCAGTTAAATAAAAATGCTGTCAGATTGCTCCATAATCGATTATGAGGATCCCATAATCCATTATTGGGGCGCGGCTGACAGTGCGCAGGAGGACTCCGCAGGCATAATCGATTATGCTAGATGCCATAACAGATTATACGAGTTTTTGCTGTGCGGGATTTGGCTCCCGCAATCATAATGGATTATGGCTTATGCCATAATCGATTATACTTGTTAAAAAGTTGTTTTCAAGCTGAAAAGACCCAAATATTTATTTTCAAAATACCTCCTTTTTTCAAAAATGCTTTATTATCTAAAAACAATTATTTTATGAAAATAATTTTTGTGAGTGGGTAATTTATTTTCAAGAGAGCTTTTTCTACTACTCACATAGGATCCTAAAATACATGGATAGTGAAAAATATTTCTAATAATCCAAGGCTTTGGTAAACTGGATCTTTGACCGCTTTTTGTAAACTCGTCCTTTTTTGACGATCATCAAAAAATAATCCTGTCAAAGCATATATTCACAACTACTTGATTAGAAGTTGTAGCAGACTTTGAGACATTTAGCGAATTTTGGACCTTGGACACCGCCGGTTTGAAACTACCATCATCATCGGACACATCACCCCAAAGCTTTCCTAATATTCTCATGTCAGATGCTACCACTGGATTAGAAGTAGCCTCCGACAATGAGACATTTAGCGAATCTAGCCTGATAGTAGGAGGGTGAGTGGAGGATGAATCAATAGAAGCACTCCATCGATGACTAGCAAGATGCATATCATTGATTACATTTGCATTAGAATAATTGGAGTTTCAATATTACAACCACTAATAGTATCAGTTGTAGAAGCCTATTTGATGGAGGCAGTGGTATTAGTCAACTTCTGGGTTGACTTTAGAGGCGTCTTTTGCGCCTACGTAACCGCAGGCAACACGTGAGTACCTTCTTCTGAAGCGAGAGAGTCTTGGACAAAGTCTGCTTCTTCGTTAGATTGCATGACTGTGTCTCTAATCCTATTTGATGAAGTTTCCCCTTCCTTCCTATCCATACCTAAGTGTTGCTGCACATTCATGGATAAAGCTTGCTGAACATTGGATGGTTTAGCAAACCCCAGTAAAGGATTGGAGTCCAATCCATCACAAGGAATATTATCGACGCCTTTAAAAGCTTCCTTATTCACTTGACCATTTATAACCTCAGCTTTCTGTTTAAAGTTCTCGTTATTAGTAACAGTTTTCTCCCCAACAATTGATTGTCCTTTATCCTTCTTATGAATGTATTGAGCGGTCGGGGGAGGAGGAACATAGTTTGCATTTCGTGGCAACTGCTTCTTTCCTTTACTCTTTTCCTTAAGCACTTCAACCTTGCTGGCAACAGACTCATTGTTATGTTTACAGGTTTGGAGTGAATGACCAATACATTGACAGGATTTGCAAAATAAAGGAACACGTTCATATTCTACACCGATTAGAAATGCATATCCCTCTCTCTCCACTAAAAGTTGATTATGAAGGTGCACAGATAAATCAATATCGATCAAAACTCTAGCAAAATTGTAACACCCCGGAAATAATTTAATTAAAATAGTTGATTGAATTATTAAAATAATTTGGAGGCGGGATATAGATAAATTAAAAGGTTAATATTTTGTATGCGTAGGAGGTGAAACGAGTAAAGGAGGTGGTGACGTAGAGAGCCCAGTGTTTACTGAGCCCTCAACTTAAACCCTGGGGGTTTAAGCCAAACCCTCATTCGCAGCAAGCAAAAGAAAAACGAAAGTGAGAGTGAGAGAGAGAGCACGCGGCGCAAAGAGGGAGAGAAGAGGAGGGTTTCGCGAAGAATTTCAAAAGAAGATCGTTCGTGTTGCTGTGGTTTTGTTCGTGTCTCGTTCGTCGTGTTCCGGAGCTTACGTTATTCGAGGTAAGGGTGGGCTTAACCTTGATGATGGGTTGATGATAATTATGTGTGGGTAGTCTAGGGTTTTGTTGAATTGTTCGTGTTGTTGCATATCGTGTTTTCGTTGAGATTGGTGCTTTGATGATTATTGCACGTTATTGTGATTTGTTTCGTTATTTGTTGTTGCGTGATTGTTGTATCACGATGATGGTGTTGTTGTTGTTCGTGTTTTTGTTGTTGCTGTGCGTGGTTGATTGTTGTTGTCGCGTTGTCGAATTGTCGTTTTTTGTTGTGGTGGTTGCGGTGTCGTTGCCGTTAGGGTTTGGTGTTTGGCAATTTAGCGATTCTGGACACAGGTTCGGTTTTTCTAAAACTGCCGCTGTTTGGTTGATCCAAAAATTATGAGGTTGATTGTTTTTGAAAATAGACTTAACGCCGGTCGTTTTGGCACTGGTTTCGTCAAATTCGGAGTTGTATAGCTCGAGTTATAGGCGATACAAGTTAGGTTAAAATTCTGGAAACGATTTGGGTATAGATTCGGTATTTCGGTGACTGGGAACGTTGTATTGACCGAAAAATTATGTGGTTTATTTTTCTGGAAAATAGACTTAATGTTTGTTAATTTGGCACTGGTTTGGTTGCGTTTAGAGTTGTGTAGCTCGGGATATGAATTCCACAAGTTAGAGTAAGATTCTGGAAACAATCTGGACACAGGGTCAGTGTTTTGGTTACCACATTTTCAAAAGAACTCCTTTTCGAACGAATCCAATTTCTTTGAAAACTAGACAAAATTTGCCCCAGTTTATGCACAAGTTTCATGCAATTTGATTGAGTTTTGGTCACGTTGGAATTGCTTGAATTTGAAGGACAGAAACTGTCCTCTTTTGCAACTAGCCTGTGTGCTTTTCGAAAACTGTACCTATTGGACACTCTCCTTCAAAAACTGAACTTAGGGATGATAACCAGACCCATAGGGATTTCCAACAAGTATTTATTTGTTGAAATCCGATGTCGTTTGCTATTTTAATTAATTCGCTGAAGTAGGTGCGATGTGCCTAGGCGCTGTGCGCCAGTCTTGTGCGTGGTGTGCGTGCGTTATGTCCGCGTTGTGGAGCCGTCTGGTGTTAATATTTCAGGTGCGGTGCTGGTATGCTCAGGAGAGTTTAGTGGTAGCTGTGATGCTACAACTTGGTGCTATTTTTGGTGAAATCATTTGTTTTGATTCTGGTGATATAGTATTTATTTTAAATACTTGTTATGGTGAGTTGGTGCATAATCATGGTGTCGCATTGTCATATGCATGTTTTGGTGATATAGGCTCTGCCTCTGGTGTTTATTGGTGATATGCCCGTCGTGGCTCATTTTGGTGATCGGTACCGCATGCATATGCCCACTGGAGGGGTTGCATATCATCCCATTGTCTATGAATGTTATAACTTTGGTGGTTCACTGTCAAATGGACTTTTCCTTTGGTATCTGGTGCTGTGATATGGTGTAATTGTATTGTGTTGCTGTAGTTACCTGATGCTAGCATATTTTTATCATCTGCTTATTACCTCTGTTAGACTCACCCCTTCTGCTTGGAATGTTGCTCTCATGCGGCAACGCTGCAGGTGATCGCTAGTGCTCGTGGAGGAATTGCTAGGTTTTGCTTCCTCTCTCGTTTGGGTCTGTGTCGGCTCTGATATGTAGCACTGGGGAGTCGTTAGTTATCGTTTTGAACTATTATTTTAGTTATTGGAAATTGTTTTAATTAATTTTGTAGATGTCTCTAATTGTTAATTCTGGAGATGTTTAAACTGGTTAATATTTCCGCTGCTTGGTGATTTCTTTTATATAAATTATTTTGGAGATTTTTTTTTGGAATAAATGGTGTTTTTTTTTTAAAATGGTGAAAAATGTAGCGCCCTTCGAGGTGACTCTGATAATTGTCTATTTAGTTGTAATAGTAAAAGGGGGGTGTTACAAAAATGACCAAAGGTTCTTTTGGAAGTAGCTTCATCCAATGCAATCGGGACACCTAAACTACCACTAATCTCAAGCAAAATTGTTGGTCTTTAGTATTCTCGAGAAAGACCATGAAGTCGGACCCAACATTGAGTTGTAGTTTGCTTAGTGTAAAAAGGATCGAAGTCACGTGTCCAAACTGAGAGACGCACCACACCCGGATTGAAATTGCAAGATCCCTGAGACCAAACACGTCTAAGATCTACAGTTGAGGAAAAGTGAAACTCAAAGAAACCCTTTCCAAGAGAAACCATGGACCATGCCGCAGAGAGTTTCCAAAAACTGGAAATTTTTTACTGCAAATCTTTCATTTTATAAGGTTGATCTCCCTTAGACAAAAGAAGTCTTCCATATAAAATATTTTTGCAGTCTGCAATACCTGCTTGATATTCATCCTCTGAAATCTTGATTGCTAAAACCTCTCCTTTGAGACATCCTCTACAATACCTGACTGATGGTTTGTGCTATGTATATATACATAAGCCCTCGTCGGCCACTATGCGAGCCAACACTTGTCTACCGTTGGATCAATCTAAGATCAACGTCTATCATCGCTCCTAAGCCTTAAAGAGACGGAGCAACTACCCACGATCCCACTAGCACGGTTAGCGGGGTAAATGCTTGTTGCTCCGTTTTTCACGGTCTCGCTCCTTCGCTTGATCTTCAACCGCTCCCACGTTCTATCTTCGTGTCTTCTCTATCTTGTCTTCCAAGCAAGCTTGCCTTACCTTGGCCACTCGGCTGCCCTTTGTCCTTGGGCAGTAATTTAGGCACCCGAGTCACCCTAGCCATGACACTCTATAAGCTGAGGCTTTACTCTCCCCCAACTTAGCTTATTGGCCCTCAGGCTTGCCCCTTCCTCGGGGAGTTTTGTTTTATAATGTGCCCCGAGGGTCTCTCTTGAGATCGCTCTATCAGCAATTACCTCTTGGATATTGGTCATATGGCTTGCCTCAACACTCTAACTCTTTTCCCTCTTTCCTCAGCCCTCGACCTACGACCTAATTATTTTTGGGTGTTAACACAACGATAATGTTTTTAAATTAAATTCTTTAAAAATTGATAATTTTAAAAGTTAAGTTATGGGCTCAAGTTACCCCTCAAAAGTAAGTTAAGATAAAAAAAATGTAATTTACACATTTTTTTAAGGCTTAAATATGTGTTAGGCCATTGCAAATATGGGGTGTTTTGTTTTAAGCCCCTGCAAAATTTTTATTTATTTATAAGCCCTTGCAAAATGACACGTTTTGTTTTAAGCCTTTCTGTTAGCAAACTGTTAGTGAGACATTAAAAATATCTTCCACGTGTATTTTTATTTTTATTTTAAGCCCCTGCAAAAATATATTTTATTTATTAGACCCTTGCAATTTTTTTTTTGGTTTAAGCCCCTGCAAATATACACATGGAAGAGATTTTTAACGTCTCACTAACAGTTTACTAACAGAATGACTTAAAACAAAACGTGTTATTTTGCAAGGGCTTATAAATAATTTTTTTTTTGTAAGAGCTTAAATCAAAGCACCCCATATTTACAGGACCTAAAACATATTTAAGGCTTTTTTTAACTAAATAACTAAAAAATTCCTGAAAGTCCAGATTTTCACAGTTTCATACTTAACATTCTCGGTCTTCCTCTCTCGCAGAAGCAGTCTTCCCCCCTCTCTCTCTCTCGCCTGCCTTGCAAACGCGCGCGCCGCCGTCGCCGAAACCTTCTCCTAGTGTGAGTGTTTTTGTTCGTATTGTCTTGTATCTCGTAGTGTAGATTATATAACTCCTTCTTTTGTGATTTTGATGTTTGGGACCTTAATGGAAGTTGATCTCTCCGATAGCAGTGACGGATCGTTAATTTGTACACACCACATTACAATTCCTGCTACTTTACTCTCCTTTCTATATCGTTTGTACCTCATTTCTGTCACCTTAATCTAAGTTATTTGAGTACTGTAAACCCTAAGTATCTGATTTTACTTTTCTTAATGTCTCACTAAGCTCTCCAACTGGAAAAGCTCTGATTTTGTGCATTTATTGAGTTCTGGATTTGGTTGGAGAGAAAGATAAACACCAAAATCAGATATTTTAGTTGGAGATATCCTAAATCAGATATTTGGGATAAACACCAAAACTAGAACCCAAGCAATGCTCAAAATTAGTGATGTTGATGGCGGATTGCAGATTATGACTGTTGGGGATCGTGATTAGCGTAGGAATTTTTTGTTGCATACTGTGTTTTGGTTGCTGAGTTAGGAATTTTGATAGTCTTGCGCTCTTAAAGTCTTAATTCACACTTTTCTTTATTGAGCACTTCAAATTATTTCACTTCTCAGAGTATATCATTTTCCTTAATTGACTGATAGGGTACCTAGCTGGGAGGTTGTAATGTTTTGTTAGGGGTAGTTATAAGTGATAGTTAGTTAGGAATTGATATGTGGCAGTTAGTTAATAATTAGTTGGATAACAATATACAAGGGACTTCACTAGAGTAGAGTATTCATTATGTCAATTGTTTAGAAATTGTTAGGAGAATACTGTTTTTGGTTAGGAGCCTAGTGCTCTGGTTAGGAGTCTTTGACTCTGGAGTTCTTTTGTTGTATTCACCATTGTAGAGCCTTTGAGCTCATCACTTTCATTCAATAATACAATCTTTCTTCTTTCTAAATTTACGGATCCCATCATATACAGTCAAACTGTGTGAAGAGGTTTGTTGGGTCATCTTGGGTTTCCTAGGTTTGGTTGGGATCGTTTTGGGTTTCCTACTGTAGAGGATGTGACATGGGTTTGCTAAGTTCTCTAACATGTTCAGTTGTAGAAAGCTTCAAGAAGAAAATTGTGGGATATGGAATCTCAATATGTCATATTGTGGTTGCTCCTATAATTTTGGTGTGTGCGATCAGAAATAGGAACCTCGATTAGCTGTAGCAATCATAGATAGTAAACAGGTTGAGAAATTCATATCAGGGGAGAATGTTTTTTATTTGATATTGGCACATGCGATTATTTTTTATTTGCTCCTATTTCCTGCCGAGCCCCCTTTTTTGTTTTTATTATTTAACCGGCAGTATCTTTTTGTTATTTTCTTTGCAGGATTACACCGTCTCCTTGTTTGTTGTCAACCACCGTAAGCGCTATCACACAAAATTCCCAAAAGGGAAAAATAATCTGAAAACATGAGTCGAGGAAGTGGAGGTGGTTATGATCGTCACATCACTATTTTCTCTCCTGAGGGGCGTCTCTTTCAAGTGGGTATGTGACTTGTATTAGTAACTGAGATTTATTGTTTCAGTGGCTCCCCTCACAGCAGTGAGATTTGAGTCAGTCAAATGTAATTTTGATCTTTTACATACTTTTTTTTGGTGAGATTGATCTTTTACATACTGGAATGACCTGCATTCAAATTTTATATGTGGAAAAATGAAGTTTGTAAACTTTTGTTCCAATACAATCTTTTATTTTTCAAATATTGGTTTTGTACTTTTGATTATTTATATTAAATTTACACAGGGTAGTGGACTATTGAACTAGGTTGGTGATTGTTTTTGAGTTATTTATATTGTTTGGATCAAGAAGGTGGAAAGACAAACCGTTAACATGAATCTGAAATTGGTTATGCCACTTATATTTGTCATCCCAAACCAAAGAATTACCCAACAATATCATGAGCTTTGATTATCATATGCTAGTGGAATTTTCCTGTTGTGGTTGTTTCACTTGTTTGAAAATAAGTTGAGCAGTTTGTTAGGCTATAATTGACTAAGTTCTGGATTTTTGAATTCATTATACAGAATATGCTTTCAAGGCTGTTAAGGCTGCAGGGATAACCTCAATTGGTGTCAGAGGAAAGGATTCCGTTTGTGTCGTTACTCAGAAAAAGGTTCCGGTGAGTACAGGAAGTTGACTGTTAGATCTTTCTTATTATTGTATTTGTACTGACTGCTTAAGTTGGAATGTGCGATGCAGGACAAGCTCTTGGATCAGACAAGTGTGTCACACCTCTTTCCCGTCACAAAGTACCTTGGTTTACTGGCGACTGGCATGACAGGTTTGTTTTTCATAGCATCCTTCATCATATCTTAGCTGTAGATTTGTGAAATTTATTTGCATACATTTTCTGTTAAAAATATAAATTTGTTTCCTGTGAAAGTTGATTCAGGCAACAATGTCTCCATTGTATTCTTTCTCATCGTAAAATAAAAATTAGGATTGGAAAATCTGATATCATTCTAAACAACTTGTTAATGAGGGGAAAAATAAGAAGGCAATGATGATTATATTAGATTGCTTCCTTGATCGTGATGGGTTTGCTATCTGAGATCATTCTGAAGGAAAACATCTGTAAAGTGGCACCTATTTATTTTTTATTTGAGATGTGTCCTGAAATCCAATGCAACTCAACAAAAAGTGTGATTAATTATTTTATAATGGATGTTAGTTCTAGTAGACCTGAATGTCACTGTCAACGTTGTGCATGCCTATGGCGACTTGATATATGATCATAGCCTTAAGGATAACAATAAAGTTGATTTTTTTGTAAATTGAACTGTGATATATGATGGTTATATTAGATTGCTTAACATTCTCCTTGATTGTGATGGGTTTGCTATCTGAGATCATTCTGAAGGAAAACATCTGTAAAGTGGTACCTATTTATTTTTTTATTTGAGATGTGTCCCGAAATGCAATGCAACTCAACAAAATGTGTGATTAATTATTTTATAATGGAAGTTAGTTCTAGTAGACCTGAATGTCACTGTCAACGTTGTGCATGCCTATGATCATAGCCTTATGGATAACAATAAAGTTGATTTTTTTGTAAATTGAACTGTGATATATGATAAAATTTTTCAACTAGAGAAAATGTAACTTTTGTTTAAAAGGTCATGGGCTCAAATTTTCGAAACAGCCGCTGCATATATATCTATCTACTCTCGGTAGACCCCAACTGGCGGGATCCTCGTGCACTGGGCCTCCCTTTTATATATTTTGAACAAAAACATCTATAGATCCTAATTTCACTTTCACTTTATCCTGTTTGGATTCTTCTTTCCAGCTGATGCGAGGACACTGGTTCAACAAGCACGAAATGAAGCAGCTGAGTTTCGCTTTAAATATGGATATGAGATGCCAGTGGATGTGTTGGCTAAATGGTAAGTGGTTCAGCATCTAATGTGTAAGCTTCTCCTTGCTGTGGCAGTGTGTTGTTATAATAGTACCTTATTATTTCTTCATAGACTATCATATTTTGCTGTCAAATTCATAACTTGGTGTAAATGCTCGATATCATCTCTCGGTCGAAAGATATTATCTCTGGGTAATCAGTTCTATGCTGTTGGCGTCGTCACTACAATCTTTGAAGGAATATTAAAGAAGTCGATGCATAGTTATCAAAATCGCGATTTAAATCGCAAAATCGCACGATTTTACGATTCTACACACCCCCTACGATTCGATTTTGAAGCAGAATCGAAAAATTTGCGAAATCTTGCGATTTTTGGTGAAATCGTAAGATTCTACGATTTTGGAACGATTTTACGATAGAAATCGTACGGAAATGGCGAAGTTTAAAAACAGAGCAAACGGGTCGGGTTCGTGACCCGGTTTTCGTTTTTTACACAATCTAACACATTTGAACCCTAATTCTGATTTGGATCTGCAATTCACAAGCCGTAACACTCTCCTCTCACATTCGCCTCTGTAATTGAACATGAAGGAGAAGAAGATAGAAGAAGAAGATCTGAAATTTCATGTTTTAGAGAAGATCTGAAGATAGAAGAAGTTCTGAAATGTTGTGCGGCTACTGAGTAGGAAGAAATGACACAAACTTAGGGTTTAGAAAAAATAGGGTTAGGTAATGGGCTTGGCCCAAAACTTTGTAAATAACACTTTTAACTATTTTTTCTAAACACACCCACTTTTTCACTAGAAATACCCCTTTCTAGTATTATTATTATTATTAGTCTATACATAGTATTATTATAGTAATATGTAAATTTTTGTAAAATCTTACGATTTTACTTGCGATTTTACGAGTTACGATTTTGTTAACCTCTCGCGATTCTACAAATTCCTACACTTTTTTTTGGGTAGAATCTCCGATTTCGCTACCCCCCTCCCGATCTTGCGTAGAATCTCGATTTTGATAACTATGAGTCGATGTAAGATACAATAGCTGCTAGCTCAAACATGCCAAATTGTAACAATATTTATGTCAATGATGTTTTATGTTTTTCTATTGATTTTGAAATTGTTAGTTATTTAATATGAGCCCAATAAAAAATAGCTTCCAGCATCCCCTCCAAAAAAATCTAAAGAGAATTAGGACATATATTGTGTTAGCACCTGTGAAATTAGTAATAGTGATAGGACACTGAATTTGGGCCTTATCCCAATAGATGGGCTGAATAGGGAATTGCTAGTTAGTTAGTGAAGTGTCCATGAGTACCATGTGATTCTATTATAGAAGAGAGGGCAAGGGTGAATTCATTATGAATGTTGTTAGAAATGTTAGGAGAGTTTTTCTCTAGTTAGGAGCCACAGAGCTCTGGTTAGTTTATCTTTCATTTGCCATTCCTCCATTGTAGAGCCTCTGAGCTCTTTCTTACCATTCAATAATATAGAGATTTACACTATTTGATTTTACGGGGTTCTAATCATATCATATTTTCTACAACTGAGCACCATGAATGTTTTCCTTGGGCACTGCTGCTACATGTAATTTTTTATTTTTTCACACCTCATTTGCTCTTAGATTTCAATTACATGATTATAATAATATATCTGTTGAATTTGACTGTAACTTTGACTTTTTGTCAATAGCCACATTATTTGAGAAAATATATTTTAGATTTTTACAATTTTTAAATAACATTTTCTACACAAACAGGATTGCAGACAAATCACAAGTCTATACTCAACATGCTTATATGAGACCACTTGGAGTAGGTAAATTTTCTCAGCCTTTTCGCTGCTCGTGTAGATGATTACATAATTAGTTTTGTATGATCTTTTATAATTCGATTACTTATTTTCATTATTGATGTTATTTTGTCTTTCTATAATTTTGAATCTATTGTGTTGTGAAGTTGCTATGGTTTTGGGTATTGATGACGAATTTGGGCCTCAGCTTTACAAATGTGACCCTGCTGGTCATTACTTTGGTCACAAGGTACTTAAAAGATCATTTCTCACTTTCAGTGATGTTAGTTTTTTTCCTTTTATTTAGTATGAGAAGATGAAAACCTGGCTCATAAAAATTTATGATTCATTATTGAATTTGATTATTTGACTCTTTTAAAGTGAGCTCTTACTTAGGAGATTGAAGTATGATATCTCAACCTTTGACGAGAAAACTAACGGTTATTCAAATACTTTGATAATTTGTTATGCATGTGCACATAATGTTAATCATTGGAATTTTAACAACTATTAATTACTTACCTTATTTTCTTAAGTGAATTGCTCACTTTAGAATAGCAAGATTCTTCCTTAGATATTGTAATATCTTATGCATTGAAAACTGTTGACTGTGATCATAAAATGATAGGGAGGGGGTTGGGAATGACTAAAGCAAGTTTTACTTTGTGAAAGTTGTCTATTCCTTTTTTATTTGAGGAGGGGTCAAATTACACCAGTGCGATATTTGGACACAATTGTAGTTTTGCTTGACACAGAAGGAGGGGCTAGTTATGCTGGACACAAGGAGGGATTTCATTAGTCAATAGGGGTGAAAAGGGAGTCTGTAAATGAAGAGAGGAAATAATGTTTATATCACAGTAGAAAAAGGAAGGTTTCTACTTGCTATAAGAGATTGTATAATTTTTTTAGGGGGTGGGGATTGATGAAGGTAGTCAGATCAGATCATTTTATTTTACCAGCCTTGAACTTATTATATGTAGGTTATGAAGTTGAAGCAATAATTATCATTATAATGTAGGTACACAGCCACCTGTTAAAATACACGAGCCTTCTTCGCCCATCCTGAATTTTCCCTTTCATCCTTTGTCCTTGGTTTGCAGTTTACCTGTCTAAAAATAGAAATATTGAAATCCTATGCATCTATTCTTCATGCTTAGAGTTTTAAAAAAAACTGTATTATTAATTGTTTTGTTCTGCTCCTCTGCTGAATCACTAATTTTCACTTTTATGACATGTTTGGTTCAACAACTTAATCAAGCACTTATTCAGTAAACTATTCTTAGTAGCTTAGTTAAGTGTTTATTCATAAACGGACAGCTTACTGAAATAAATTGAAATAGCTTATGGATATATCATAAAATATATTTATTGTGTACCCAAAAACTAATATGTTTTTATTCCATGAGATAAGTCCAAATAAGCTCCAAATAAGTTATTCCTGACACCCTCTTAATCTTTTACTGCTTAGTTCTTACTCTAAGCCACACACATAAATAGTGATGCACTTTGATTTTGAACCTCGGGTGATTTGGAAGTATGGAAGGGTTTTCCTTTGAGTAAGCTAGTAAACTACCTTATGGATCTTATCAGAATATGCTACAAATAGCTTATGGACATGTCATAAGTTATTTTCATAAGCTTCTCCAAAAACTTACGAAAGTGACTATAATCTATATCATAAGATGAACCCAAGTAAGCTGTAAATAAGCTATCCAAACACCCTTAAATAATGTGTTCATGATCTGTTTTTGCAAGTATACCCGCTAGTCAGAAAAATCAAGTGTATACTTTTTAAAAATGTATTATGATGTACTCAGGCCACAAGTGCTGGATCGAAGGACCAAGAGGCAATTAATTTCTTGGAAAAGAAGATGAAGAGTGACCCTTCATTTACCTATGAGGAAACAGTGCAGGTAAATTATTGCTTTCTTTTTTTTACCCTACTCCGATTTTGCAGGCCGAATTTTGCATGAAAGATGTAGGTATAATGTGAATTGGCATTACTACTTATAAGTGTGTTTATATATACACTAAAAAAAGACAGTATATATTAAATTTGTCTAACTAAACGTAACTAATTCAGCATCTTAACTAACCTCTCTGCCCCGAAATTGTACCTCGTCCTCATGATTATGAATAAACCTTTTCGGGTAGATAGGTTTGGTCCATTAGGCCCTGGGGTAGATAGGCACGCCTCCTTTCTTTCCCAAAAGTGTTTGAGCTGGGCCTGGGCCTGGGCCTAGGCCTAAAAGTTCCACTCCACTGCAATGCAGAGAGTAATTTCCTTCTCTAGCATTCAAACACTGCATAATTGGGCTTGTCCCAACTGTTCAGCGAGTCTAGAATCTCGCCTTGTTTCCTTGCTGCGGCCACAACATGGCAAGACCGATTTTCCCCATTCATGGGCCCATATGTGAAACATCACACAACAAAACACCAAAGCAAAACTGCAAGTCTGCAACAGCTCTGCCACTTAGCTCCATACTTCTGCGGCGTGGCACTGCTAATTGGAGTTCAGCTCTGCCGCTACACTGGCTGCAGTAGAATCACCATTGAAATGACTACATTTCTAAACTTTAAATGGAGAAAATTCGTCAAGCATTATTGAACCCAACTTTGTTGCCTTGGTGTCCTATTTTCCTTGATTTACGCTCCCAAATCTGGTGATTCAGGATGGCGGTGGTGGGTCGTCTGAACTGCTTGAGACCCACCCCTCCAAGTTTGTTTTCGCCGCCCACAAGTTCTGCAATTACACTGACATAGCAGCAGCCACCGTGCGAGTCCCGCTGTCCGGTGGTCCCAGTGGAGGAAGCTCTATTAGCATGATCAAGACCCAAAGCTCCATCCCTGTTGAAGACCCATCTCCCTCCAAGAATGAGCTTGTGCTCATTGGTTCGGGTGGCGGAGATGGATTTATGGCCAGCCATCAACTTTTTCCTCTGTCTCCAGCGTTCCCTTGTTACTTAGAAAATGGTCTTTGCATACTCTCCAATGTGTTGCTCATTTTTTGTCCCTGCCGAATTCTAATTTTGCCTCCACTTTGCTGTCTTCTTCGCTCTTCACAGCTTCATCTTAACTTCTGTTTTTTGATTCTCCTTTGGGTTCCATGATTCCCAACTATCCCCATTCTCGCTCTATTTCTTTTCAGCTTCTGAGCTCCGCTCCATCGGTTTTGACCCTTATCTTGAAGACACTTAGAATATAAGAGAGTATCTTAGAATATCGTGCTATTATTATAGTTTCTCTTATAAGATTAGTTTATAGTCTTAAGAGTATCTTAGATTATCTCTTTGAATTAGGTCAAAAAATCTAAGATGGTATCAAAGCCTATCCTAGATCCATTAATGGACCACCCACCAATCCCAATAGTGTTGGGCATGAGGGGGTGTATTGATAAAACCCAAGTTTCATATAGAAAATGGTCTTCACGTACTCTGTTCAATATTTTGTCTCATTCTTTGGCCCTGCCGAATTCTAATTTTGCCTCCACTTTGCTGTCTTCTTCACTCTTCACAGATTCATCTTAACTTCCGTTTTTTGATTCTCCTTCTGGTTTCATGATTCCCAACTATCCCCATTCTTGCTCCATTTCTTTTCAGCTTCTGAGCTCAGCTCCATTGGTTTTGGCCCTCATCTTGAACTTTACCCATGCCTTTGTTGTCTCGCTCCCCAGAATCAGCATCTTGAAGACACTTAGAATATAAGGGAGTATCTTAGAATATCTTGCTATTATTATAGTTTCTCTCTAAAGATTAGTTTATAGTCTTAGAGTATCTTAGATTATCTCTTTGAATTCGATTCAAAAATATAAGATGGTATCAGAGTATATCCTATATCCAGTAATGAGCCAACCACCATATTATCCATATACCAATCCCAACAGTGCTGGGGCGGAGGGGTATTGAAAAAACCCAAGTCTCGCATAGACTAGAAGTAAGGCCTATAAAAAGTGTTTACAATGAATGGGCACCCCTCATCCTACAAGCCAGGTTGTAAGGATGAGTTAGGCCCAAACTCATTATATTGTATTAGAGCCTATCATAGATCTATTATTGAGCTACTTGTTATCTGGGCACTCGGGTCACGCTCCAGATGTTCAATCCTGGGGATTAGGAGGGAGTGTTGGAAGTCTTGTGGAAAAATGAGACGAGCTGATTAGTGGTTATGAGTGAGGAGCAACCCTCACACCCTGTTACAAGATAGCTTTTGGTGTTGAGTTATGCCCAAAATCCATATACTAATAAAGACAAACCCGAATTTCTGGGCGGAACCCCTTGATCGTTGCTTTCTCAAAGATCCGCTATGTTGTATTCTGATTTCCCTTCTTCCAGGAAACACATCAGGGTCTCCGCTCAATACAAATTCAGAAACCCACGATATCATTCCTGATGTCATTTTTATTCCCCCCCCAAACCACAACAAAAAAGGTAAATAAATAAAACCCCAACATGGGAGTTGATAGAAACTGGATCAAATAGGAATCTACTGGATGCATTTTATTGAATGAACGGAAAAGAGCATGCAATTTCCCTGGATTCTGATCCTCACCAAAAAGACCCCGTCTCCCCTTCAAAACTCATTCCGATTAATGGCTACATGCCTTATTTATTTCTGCTAACTAACTCCCCTATCAGCCTTCAAGGATACAATTCAACATTTTGGATATTTCCATCTACTGTGGATAAGCAATGATTTTTTGATCACTTGTTTTTTTTCCTTTTCCAGCAATTCTTTAAATCTGTTCTGAATAAAATATTGACTACGCTATTATTATTCTATCATGGCCAGCTTCATGAAAGCTATTGGACAAAATATTGACTGTATGTGGACGCTGAAAATTGCCCATGTTTTACCAAAAGGTGGAAAATCTGAAAAACAGTGAAATTTAGTGCATGTCATATTAGTGTTGGGTCTTTTGCTGACTGGAGTAATTTGGTTGATATATAATGTATTTCCAAATGCTAAATATCTACATGCTAGATAACGTAGCAAAACTTAACCTTCAAATCCTCATTGAATCTGCAACTTGTTAGTTATGGGATTATGGCATTAACACATAATCACGGGGTTTCATGAACATTACATATCAGCCTAAGCTTAAAATTTCAATTATCTATTTTAACTGTGATATCTCTTATACAGTAACTTATATTTTTACATTGTACTTGAAGGCTGTAGAAACTTACAGTAAATAGTTAGTTTATCGAGTTTATTAAACAATTATCTGGTTATGCTTTTAATGTTCTAAATTCCAATTCTATGTTCTCCCTGCTTTTTTATTCAGACTGCCATTTCCGCCTTGCAATCAGTTCTTCAAGAGGATTTTAAGGCCACCGAGATTGAGGTAGAACTTTATTTTTAAATGCACAGCTTCATTTTAGTAATTTAGTTCCTGAAATGCAAAACATTTATTGTCGTTGATATTTAAGATGATTTGCAAGTTACTTGTTCTTTCTCATTGAAAGATAGCCATGCAGTTTTGTCATGCCTTTACGACCCCTCTTTTGAGAATTATATATCACTATCTGGCTTTTTCTAGCATTGTTTTCACGTCAGGCAACTCAGGCCAGAATATTATTATTATTATTATTATTATTATTATTATTATTATTATTATTATTATTAGTTCAACTTTTAGATGGCAAATACATAATGGTCTATAATCCAATTTCCGTTCGTGTCATGTTTCAAGTTATTGTTGACTATAGTGCATATTTATGTAGATGATTAATAACTAATATAGATATTGGTGTGTTTTTCGAGCACTGTAATGGGGTAGCTGTTCTAAAATAAGACTTTCTTGATTTTGAAATTACATACTTGCTGTGGTATATAGATCAGTGATTTTCATCATGATTTGATGTAAATGATTGTATTTGCATTTTTTAGGTTGGAGTGGTGCAGAAGGAGAATCAAGAATTTAGAGTTTTATCAACAGATGAAATTGATGAGCACTTGACTGCAATAAGCGAGCGTGATTGAGTTCTCAATAAGGATATGTCTGTTCAAACTTTATGATGCTAGATTGAATTATTCACTTATTGTCTGGGATCATTGAATTCATAGAGTTATTGAGTATCTAGTTACTAGTTACCCAATACTGATGTTGAAGATTGTATTTACCTTTTCCCTGAAACATGGCATTACAAAGGGCCTGATGGGTATAGCACTATCTATTCTAAAGTCTAATCGAAATGAGCAGCATCAACAAATTGAGGAGACAATTTGATTAGGATGGTAGCGCATTTTAAGTTATATTAAATCGCTTGGTACACTTCTTTTCTGGAATTGGTCTAGTCTGCAAAATTAAGGCATTCACTGATAACGTGGTCATTTTTATGTACACTATCTATCATATTGTTAGAAGTTGTGGCACCTTGCTTGGTGATTTCAACTTTCTCTCTGAAAATTCTGTCCTTTTTCTGGATAAATCTGTCTGTCCTTTTAACTGGCTACTCTATGAAAAATGTTAAAAACAATATCCAAATTAAGGGTGGACATAATCAGACTCCCGGTTTGTTTGGATAACTCTATGGATTGGCGGGTTTTCGGTTGGAAGAATTAGTTCTAAACGGATTAAAATGGACTGTAGTGGATCTGACTTATAAAACCAAAACTCACTCGAATCCGACCGGATGATGGAAGCTAACTAAACTCATCTGCACAAATAGTAAATATAATGTGATATATTTCCCTTCCCAACGTTTGCTTTTACCACTACGCACTAGCTCGACACGAGAGCCTCACAAATCATGAGATTAGTCTTAATTGAAATGTCGAGCGAGATACAAAACAGCCTCACATAGGCATACAAAAGTCTCAAGCACAGACCAACAATTAAAATTGACATCTCATAAGAGAAAGGACCGTAGCATGGATTAATAGTCAGATGTGTTTTGATACACAAGATCCTCATTTCTGAGGCGAGTGTAGAGCATACTTGTATCTCTATAGAGGGACTAATGATATGAACATAATAACTAAATTTAAGAAGAGAGAAAATTTAGAAGCGCATGTTTTTACTAAACATATTGGGTTTTATTGATTACTGGTTGTGTCGAATATGTTACATGACTTCTTTTATAACCAAGGAGATGCACTAAAAGACAAAAATACAACAATACACCCACATGCTATTATCATGATTCTTTTAGCATGTTACACTTTAATACACGACATCATTATAACTTGTCTCCATAATAATACAACTTTTTCAACATGACTTGACTACACTTATCCATAACTTGGCCACACTTATATTGTTCTACGTTTACCATGTTGGATGATTCAACAATCTATAAACTAACCTTTTGACTGAATTGTCTTAGGCTTTTGACTCATGTGTCACATTCTTAGTGACTTATTGGACTCTTGTGGAGATACAGCTAACACATCTTTTCAGTCTTTAAAAATTGGTTCATGACTTTAAGATTGGTGTCCTTATGATCTTACTTATATAAGTCACTGAAACCCACACTTTTCCTCTGATCCTAATGGTCAAACCTCTACCAGATCAATTGCCTCTACAATTAGGTTATTTCCTCCCAGAGCTAACTCTTCTTTCTCATCAACCCAATTTAAAAAGTTCGCCATAAAAATAATCTTTTTTATTTTATGGCCAAAGCTCTAAAGAACACAAAAGGTTTTCTGACTATACAACTTTCCTTCCAGACACTCCTTTTTACTTGCCCTAGATCCAAATTCTCGTTTCACTGAAAACCATCTATGGTATATTTGGTTTGCAACCTGTTTATATGTCATGGCTATACTTGTCCCAACTGAAAGCATGTATTATCACCTTATGGATCCCAAAAGGCATAAGTCTTCGATTTGGACTGTACTTGAATGGTACTATCCATTGGATTGGTGGAGAAATCAATTAAAACCCGTCTTAAGCAAAGTCAAAGAAAAGGGATTGGCACTTGAAGCTATCAGCAAGCTTAAATTAGTCTTCATTGTCCACAAGCCATATCAAATAGATCCCAGGACCAAATTTCTCATTTCGGGAAATTATGCAGATTTATGGGAAACTATAGATGATTATCCTCTAAGCTTAAGAGTTACTAAAGAATTAATGAATTAAGTGTCTTTTATTAATCTTCATGAACAAAGAAAAGATCAAGCTGACACTACTTGTATAAGTCAAGGGAATCTTGAAAATATGTCCCAATTGCAGCCAGTCAATTTACAAGAAACTGAAAATGGTCCAAGAGTGAGTTGTGTAAGCCAAAGATATTTTAATGAGTCTCAATGGTAGAGTGTTGCCAGAAAGTGAAGGAAGTTCTAGTGAAGCTGCTAATGGAGAAAGTTGTAATCAAGCTCCTCAATCAAAACGGGAACTCCAGATTACTATTGAACAACTGCTAGCAAAAACGAATTTTTGCAAACAATGGAAATTGAACTTCCGGAAAGTCCTAATGAAGAAACCATATAAGAAATGTTAGAAGACATGTAGCAGTAAGAGGTGTACCAATCTCCAAACAATTACTCAGAAGGACAGCTGTCTGATCAAAATATGTCTCCAAGTTATGAACCCATTTTTAAAGGCTGAAAAGATGTGTTAGCTGTATCTCCACAAGAGTCCAATAAGTCACTAACCTGTGACACATGTGCCAAAAGCCTAAGACAATTTAGTCAAAAGGCTAGTTTGTAGATTGTTGAGTTATCAGCATGGTAAACGTGGAACAATATAAGTGTGGCCAAGTTATGGATAAGTGTAGTCAAGTCATGTTGAAAAAGTTGTATTATTATGGAGACAAGTTATCATGGTGTCGTGTATAAAAGTGTAACACGCTAAAAGAATCATGATAATAGCATGTGCGTGTATTGTTGTATTTTTGTCTTTTAATGCATCTCCTTGGTAATAAAAGAAGAAGTCATGTAACATATTCGGCACAACCGAAAATCTATAAAACCCAATGTGTTTAGTAAAAATAAGTCCTTCTAAATTTTGTCTCTTCTTCCTGAAAACTTTAGTTATTATGTTCATACCATTAATCCCTCTATAGAGATGGAAGTATGCTCTACACTCGCCTCAGAAATGAGGAACTTGTGTATCAGAACTCATCTGACTATTGATCCATGCTACGGTCCTCTCTATTATGAGATGCTAGCTTTAATTGGTGGTTTGTGCTTGAGACTTTTGTATGCCTATGTGAGTTTGTTTTGTGTCTTGCTTGACATTTCAATTAAGACTAATCTCATGATATGTGAGGCTTCTGGCCAGTATGGTATCAGAGCCAAACGTCTTGTGTAAAAGAGAGTGAGTAAGAAATGAAATCTCATACTCATGGAAACACAAGATTTAGATAATCAACCCATTACTCTCATTTCATCCCCGTCTCTTCCCAAAACTCGTTAAAGAACAGATTCTCATAAAATTGAAAATCTTATTGAGTACTCATACGTCCCCGATGGTGCTTAAATCCCTGAAACCGTACCTCCTCTTCTGAACCTTATAACATTTTCAAAAGACCAAAATCATTCACCAGATCCATCAGAAATCTGATCTCCACAAATTGCCCGCACATTAAAGAATACGTTCAGTCATCTCGACTGGATGAATGTAATCTTAGAGAAACAAATCAAGAACAATAAGTTGATTTAGAGATCCCCCAAAATCTCATAAATCTTTGGAAGTCTGAAGGATATACAACCTTGCATTTTGGATCAGTCAGGCTAATTCTATCTCTTCATGGGAGGAAAAATATGTCTGTTTTATGCAAAATAACTCTCTTAGACTCGAGCTATCATCATTAAAAAATGTTGTAATCAGAATTGTTTTAACCACGCTCCATGATGATAGTGTTGTTCTCACCATTTTCCCAAATTACAATGTAAGTCTTAACGATAGTACCCTGTCTAAGAGACTAAAAGTTCTGGTCCAAATCACTGGATCAGATCAAGTTCCAGAAGCCTTGTCTGCAAGTATTCATCGTCAAATAATTTATCGTCTCCAAAATCACTCGATAGATTTGCCACTCCCAGGATGCTCTTCTGATTCATTGTTGGTGGTCTCCAACCGAGAAGAAGAAATACCTTCCATAATTCGGATCCCAAGAAAAATCTCAAGAGAAGAATTAACTCAGTTAATTCCTCTTGAATGGATAACCAATTATGAGAAGCTCCATTTTGTTAGAAGACCAATAGAGTCTCAAGAAGCCACTTTCAGGAGATCTACTGATAGAGTAGTCAAAACAATTTTTAAGAAACCAGATGAAGGGTCAAGCTCGACCTCTTCCTATATTTTCTAAACCTTGATGATACAACCAGTACTTGTAGAAGATTAGTGTCCTATTCATGATGTCACAGCTGAAGGAAACCCTATCTATACTGACAAGATAGATGGCCATTTTATTTGGGACGTAAATCCAAACATGTGTGATCCAGATTGTGACTGTTGGCTCGACAATGACGATGATGATGCTATAGAAAGGGAGGTCATTTTTTCAAAAAAACAGGACATGCAAGCCATCTCCTCCATCAAGAAGAAAATCTTACCGTGATGATGGCCCCTAGATAGGAATTAATGAGAAGAAGAAACCTATTTGTATTTACGAAGAAGCCCTTAAAATCCTCAGAAAAGAAAACCTTTTACCACCTGATGACCCTACTCTTGTTACATGGTCTCCATCATACCATTGTAAACCATTATTAAATCCTGCAAAAACTACTGAACCAATCCCTTGTTTCATGTTCTCAGCTTCACCTCAAACTATGATCAGCATTTCCCTGCTTTTGAAAGAAAAGTGGACCCAGTCAGAAACAGATCATCCAAACCTTTTATACAGTCAAATGAAGTCCAGCCTGATGGAAAGCTTAAACCCTTGACTCAAGCCGAAGAAGTTCTCAATTGGCAATCAGAAAATATGGTTGCTCAAAATGACATGCTTCAAAATCTTGATAAGAAGGTGGATAAAATTGTAGAAAAAAAATAGACGAAACAGATGAGAATCTTAAGGTTTTTCTCAAAAAATGTAAAAACACTACAGAAGCTTGAAGGCACGAGTCTCCCTACTAGACCATGATTTAAAAAAAGATGTTAGAAAGAAAGAAAATTCTAGTCAAGCTCCTCAATCTGAATGGGAACTCCAGATAACTATTGAACAACAGCTAGCAAAAATTAATTTTAGCAAAAAACCATTGGAAACCGAACTTCCGGAAAGTCCTAATGAAGAAACCACAGAAGAAATGTTAGAATACATGTGGCAGTATGAGGTGCACCAATCTCCGAGCAATTACTCAGAAGGATACTTGTCTGATTAAAATATGGCTCCAGGTCATGAACTCACTTTTAAAGACTGAAATGATGTGTTAGCTGTATCTCCACAAGAGTCCAATAAGTCACTAATAGTGTGACACATGAGTCAAAAGCCTAAGACAATTCAGTCAAAAGGCTAGTTTGTATGTTGGGTTACTTTGAGTTACTTTCACTTGTTAGCATGAACTCAAAGAATGAGTGAATTGATCATGGATTGATTGTTGCAAATTTGGTATATTGTTCAAAGTGTTGTTAAAGTCGAATGGAGTTCTAAGAAAAAATAAATTGTGGTGTGCAACTCTTCTTTTGACTAAATGAGGTTAATTGCTTGAGGGCAAGCATAACTTTAAGTTTGGGGTTGTGATAAGTCTGCATTCCATATAGTTTTGTTGGTCTAAAACTAAGTGTTTTTATATTGAATTGAGGAAACTACATTGATTTTGGACCACAAATTGCCACATTTGTCATAACCATGATTTTCAGGTGCGAACTGATGTTTTGTATCCTGTTGAAGTTTGAAAGAATGAGTTGAGTTCTAAGAGTTCTACCGTGCGCCCAAGGATGCGTTTGCCGAGCATTTGGAGCGCCTACTACTTCAAAGGTTTGCTACAAAGCGCCCAAGCGCTTTTGCATGCGTGTGGGGCGCTTCTGCATTTTTGGATTTTGTCTTCCATGCGCCCAAGCGCTTCTGCATGCATTTGGGGCGCTTCTATACTTGTTTCTTCTGTCCGCCATGCGCCCAAGCGCTTCTGCACGTGTCTGGGGTGCTTTTACATCTGATGCTGCTGTTTGTCATGCGCCCAAGCACTTCTGTAGTGCGCTTGGAGCGCTTTCTTCTCTGGTGTTTCTGTCTGCCATGCGCTTAAGCGCTTCTGTCGTGCGCTTGGGCACTTTTGCTCTGCGATTTGGTTTTAAGTTTCGATTTTCATCCAACTTTGGGATCTTTTTGCCACTTTCTTGACCTAATTTAGATAGAGAGCAAGGGAGGCGACCAAGGGACTAACACCCTTCATCTCCATTGAAGATTCAAGGCTTGGGAGCAATATTTTGGAGCTTCAATATGGTCATTCTCTCCATTGAGTTTGATTTTCTACTCTCCTTCTTTATCTATGTCTAGCTAAACCCCTTAGGGTTATGGATGAATGAACATTGATGAATCACAATTGTATCTGGTTTTGATTGTTTTAAATGTCATACTCTCTCTTGCTTTGTGTGTTTAATTTATGTTCTTAATGCTTTTCATGATTTGATCCCATGGAATGATTTATGGTTCATCTATGGAATGGAAGTTTTATATTTGAATGCTTTAGATTGAATGCCTTCAATTCTTAGTCTAGAGATAGCCTTGGAGTTGTTGTATCTTGCAAATCCTTGATTTTAATGCTTGTTGACAACTATTTTCACCTAAGGAATTAGGGT